>CM021244.1:34940255-36140255 GCA_010577795.1 Isatis tinctoria | reverse complement strand
TGCCGCGGTCGGTGATGAAGGCCGTCTTTTCACGATCGTCGGGATGCATGAAAATCTGGTTGTACCCGGAGAACGCGTCCATGAACGACAGGAGTTGGTTTCCGGCGGTTGCTTCGACGAGGCGATCGATATGTGGCAGCGGATAGCTGTCTTTGGGACACGCCTTGTTGAGGTCGGTGAAGTCGACGCAGATGCGCCACTTGCCGTTTTTCTTCTTGACCACCACGGGGTTGGCGAGCCAGTCTGGATACTTCACCTCGGCGATAGATCCGGCTTTGAGCAACTTTTCGACCTCATCGTTGACGGCCTGGGCGCGTTCGGGACCAAGCTTTCGTCGTTTTGCTTGATCGGCTTGTAGATTGGGTCGATGTTGAGCTCGTGGCTGATTATACGAGGGTCGATGCCGGGCATGTCATTTGCAGACCATGCGAACGTGGCTTTGTTGTCCGAAAGAAACTCAACGAGCTCGGTTCGGAACGAATCGGGGAGGTCGGAGCCGATGCCGACGCAACGCTCGGGATTGTCTTTGTCGATGTTGACTTGGACAACGAGGTTAGTCTTCGGTCTTTCGTGGACTTCGAGTAGCTCGGGCATGTTGATCATGCAAGACTGCGCAGACGGTGGGTGTGGTTTGCGCAGCTTCTGTTCGGTGATGAAGCAAGAGCGTGCGATACGCTGATTTCCTCGAAGGGTGAAGATGCCGTCGTTGTTTGGGAACTTGAGGCATTGGTGGTACGTTGATGTGACCGCCTTTATGGAATGCAGCCAAGGCGTGCCGACGATGGCATTGTAGATTGCGGGTTGATCTACGACGTCGAATTTGACCCACTTGGTGATGCCTCCTACCTCGACAGGTAGTTTGATGGTTCCGGTGGTCCAAGAAGATTCGCTTGTGAATCCGGTGAGCATCTTGGTCTTCGGCTTTCTGATCTGATCATGTGAATTCCCATGCGATGGAGGGTTTCTTGTAGATCAGATCCGTAGAGCTTCCTGTATCGACAAGGATGCGCGCGACGTCAAGGTTATGGATTTTAAGCTCGACGACTAGCGGGTCATTGTGCGGCATATTAACTCCTGTTGTATCCGCCGCGGTGAAAGTGATTGGGACTTCATCCGCCAACGGTTGCTGCCACACTTGACGCCGTGATAGCTCGTCGTTCGTGCTTCTGGACGGAGCGGACAGAGTCGGTGCAGTTCTGTAACCCTCCCATGATCATGTTGATCCGTTGGATTTGGGCTGCGGGTGGGGGGCTTCCGTCTTTATCGTCGCGGTCGCGGTTGCGTTTGTTCCCTTCGTCAGATCGTCGATCTTTGTTGCCTTGTCGCGGGTCTCGGCCGTTGCCAGAAGCGTTCCGGCGTTCCCGCGAGGTGTTGCCAGTGCGATCGCGGGGATCGAGCTTGAGTTTCCCGGATAGATAGTCTTCGATGGTGTGATCGTGGAAGTGATCACAATCTTTTAGCGCGTGTCCTGTCCTTCTGTGATAGGGGCAGAATTTGGAACCGTCGAAGGGTTTTTCGCCTTTAGTCGTTGACTCGTCATCCTTGCGAATGTATTTGCTCCAGCCCGGCGGTCTGTCGGAGACGTGGTAGCTGGAAGCTCTCTTTTCGTCGTAATGCTGACGAGGTTCTTTTACGCTCGTCGCCGGCTTTTCCTTGGGGGCGGCAGCAGTTTTCGTTCGGTCCGATTTTTTGGCTCGCGCAGCTCGTTCTTCGTAGAGTTCGATGAACGTGGTGGCTCGGTGGAAGGCGTCTTCGAGGCTAGTTGGTTCTTTCTTTTTGAGGTCTTCCCAGAGTGGTTCATCTTCTCGCATTCCCTGTCGCAAGGCGATGAGCGCGATGGCGTCGGGACATTCGACTTTGGCGATGATTTTGCGGAAACGCTCCACGTATGCGCGGAGGCTTTCGGTCGTTCTGAACGCAGTTCCAGAGTTCGGTCAGATTCGTTTGTTTGTCAATGAACATCGAGTAATGCTTAAGGAAAGCGGCCGATAGTTCCTCGAAACTCCCTATCGAATTCGGGGTGAGTCGAGTGAACCAGTTGAGAGCTGTTCCGCCGAGTGTCTCGACGAAGCGCTGGCAGAAGATGGCGTCGCGTGTTTCAGGTGACAGGTCGGCACGGCCCATCGCGATGGTGAATGCTACGAGATGTCGTTGGGGGTCGTCTTCTCCCTTAAAGCTTTGCACCTCCCGAATTTTGCCGTGGTAGCGCTGTCGGACTCTGGTTATCGCCTCGGTGAAGGGGGTTTTGCTCGTTTGTCTGAGCACCCTGTCGAGCTCTGGCGCCGAGCTTGTTGCACGATGAATTTGTGAGTTCATCTCGTCGAGGCGCTTCATGACATTCTCGAGCTCAGGATTCTTATCGGAAGATTCCTGTGTTCCTGCCGTTGTCACAGGGTTCCCCGATCTGTTGGATCCACGAAGTTCTCCCGTTGGTGTTGAGCCGAACAGGTTTCGGATGATAGGATCTATCCTGTCTGGGGTTCTGACAGGATTTCGCTCTCGGGCGTCGGCAGCGTTTCCACCGGCTTCAGAAGCAGCTTGTCTGGCTTCGATGTTAGTTACTTTATCGGTGAGGGAAGCCAGCAAAGCGTGGATTGCGGTTAGGGGATCGGCTTCGTGTGCCGCGCCGTCAGGAGGTGGCGGTGGCGGAAGTTGTTGATTCTGGGGACCGTTGCCGTTAGGATCGGCGTGATCCTGGGGACCGTTGCCGTTGGGATCGGCATGATCCCGAACTTGAGGGATGTTGTCGTGTGGACCGGCGTCCTGCTGGACTCCTGGATTTCCTTGCGCGTTGCCGATGTTGAACGCGGCGTTGGCTTCAATTTGTGGATTGATGGCGGCGTTGTTTGGATCGTTGGCCATCGTGATTCTGAGTTTTCTCAAAAGTATTCCCCACAGACGGCGCCAATTGTTGAACTATGACCTCACCTAGGTCAAGGTTTTGGGAAAGACTGAGAGAATAACACAGAGATTGCCGAAGTGACTTTTTATTGATTGATGAATTCGATTACAACAAATAGTCGAAGCTGTTTAACCTAGCCGAGATGATCACTAGATCAAAGCATAATAAGAGTTCTAAGTTGTAAGCGAAAAAGCCCCCGTCTTCCGAAGGAAGACCTTCCCCTATTTATAAGATTATACACCGACCTAATGTCTCTAGGATAAGGAAACATTCCGATTTCTTCGCTTTCCTTTTCTTGACGTCGTCATTATCTTCTTGAGTAAATTCCGGGTCGGCGTACAATATTTCCTTTTTCTTAGAGGGAAATATTCCTTCTTCGACGCGATTTCGTATCTTTCCGAAAATACCAACATTTACCAATTTCAAGATAAATGTTATTATTTTATTTTTAGGACATTAATTAATCGATAATTAATGTCCAACGGGCCGAGGTGAAAATATTGATGGGCCTTGGAGAGGGTGCTAAACCCGTACCCAACAGTTAATTGTTTTCACACCAGCTAGATAAAATAAAACATACTCCTAGAAAAATATGGTAAAAGCAAATAATACTATAGATTTGGTCAAAGATGACACTTGTCCTTCAAAAGTGACGTCAGAGACTCAGACACAGAGTAAGCATCATCACTGGTTTCACTCAGTTAGATAGATGTGATTACGCTGCTGCACACTGGCATAGACCACCGTGAATTCCAGAAAAATCCAATTAACGCAAATCCAATCTCTTTTAGAAAAATTAATCGATTAATTGTTTTGTTTCCGGTTTCATAAATTTTTAAAAAATTCAGAAGCCCAATAAATCAAACCTGAACCGAAACCAAGACACTAATGTGTAATATATACACAAAATAAAAAATCCAAGACTAAATCAGGCAGTCCTACATGTAATATACTTCATACATGTGTGATGTGTCTATGTATCGTTCACACATATCCACACGATAATCTAAATACAAAAACGGATGAGAAAACAAAACGTAAAAACAAGAAAGGGAAATGCAAGTTCCAAAGGAGTGAAACTGAGGCATCGTCCGAAAGAGGAAGATAGAGAGATGCGTAAACGAAGAATTCAGAAATCCCAAATGGTTTCATTCACTCTTATTAGAATGTTTCCATCTTTATCTTCCCTCAAATCTTGTTCCGTACGGACACTTTTTTCTTGTACATGTATATGTATATACATATATATATTTCACGATACTAAAATATAGTATAAACTATAAAGAATGTTAAAATTTGGAAGAAAGAAAAAGAATTCATTCAGAAATTCAGAGAGTAATCATAATGAATGCTCTTTAGATTCAGCACATGATAGTACACAGAGGTCGAGCCACCCCACGTGGAACATAATGACAAAATCTATCCAATTTACTAAGTAGTATTTTTTTTCTTTTTGTATACATTTTTACTTCATCACTTATAGATGAACAGTTTTTTCTTTCTTTTCCTTTTCATCTGCTTTCGTGTCATAAGTAAGTATGTTAATTATCTTGGATTGTAAAAATATGCCATGGTGAAATTTCAAACTTTTCATAAAAAAGCAACCTTGAGAGTAATAAAATAAGAAGAACAGCTATGATTGGGTCTAACAGACCTTTTTTTTTTAAGTTTCTGTTTCTGAATTCAACACATGTACACCATCATCTTTCTGAGTTGTGGGCTTTAGAGGATGCCAGGAAAAATTAATGGTCAAAGTTTATCTACCGAATTTCTCTGAATGCACTGAGTGAGGTACTCGTAAAGATAAGTGTGGTACTCCCTATTGGTATGAATGGCAGTGGGGAAATTGTGTCGTGTCTAAAGTTTACAGGTACACCACTTTTTTATATTGACAAAGATAGGATCCAAAGGTCTAACAAAACAAATCTATATATCCATTTAGTAACTTTTTTGTAGTAATGTTATAGACTTATAGTGTTGATACAAGCCATATCGACTAGATAAATAGTTGAAGAGAGTGGAGGAAGATAAAGGAGGCCTTCCACCAAGGAACAACTTGCTTGCCTCAGTGATCTCAAAGCCTATGAAGTAGATAAAGGTGATGTGGCTCACATATGAGACTCAGTCGTTGTTTATTTCTGTGATGTTCTACAAATACGAAACATGTCTTTCAATACTTTTAACGAACATGATTGTCAATACCCTCTTTTGTGTTCAATCGTGTTAGGGTCCCTATTGCGTTTGGGTAATACACACGCGCCATAAGAAGTTGAGATTTTAAATCGGGGGCAGCAACGGAACAGAGAAGAAGACTTACGATTAAGCTTAAAGGGCCTTACAATAAGTAAATGGGTCACAGGAAAACCCAAGTTATGGCTTGTGGCTGAAGCATGATTATATATGGCATGGTTTTAGATGAGGTTCTGATTAATTTTTTAACTAAAAAAGAAGAAAAAAGTGAAGAGAGGGAAAGATGGAGCTCTAAAAAAGAGTATTTAGAACTCAGGTTTATATGAAGTCTTATCTTTTTACTATTTGGTTCAATCTTCTTTTATTTAATTAAATTACAAAACAAATAAAAATAATAATATAAAATTTGTCAGAACCTCATTTTTAGAGATTGAGGGATAATCATGCTCTAAGAAGATAGACATGGCCCATGTATATATAAAGGCTGAAAGAGCCGTTTACTTTTGTCACAATCCAGGGTTTTTAGGTCGGTAGGTCCGCAGCCATGAAGAAACAGAAGCAACCGGTCTTCGACGATGACGTAACTGAATACTTTGAACCGATCCCAGTTGATATCGTCATCAATATCTTGTCGAGATTGACCACGAAATCTATGGTCAAATGTCGCTGCGTATCGAAACAATGGTCGTCGATAATTCGCCGTCCGAGTTACAACCAGTTGTTCCCCATCAAGTCCCCGGCGGCTCCACCGAGGCTCCTTTTCGCGTTCCAAACTCGATCAAAACTTTCATTCTACACTTCAACCCAACCTCAGAATCCGGATAAGGGTTCGTCCCTTGTAGCCACACATCATCATCATCACACAAATCTTCTCGACGCAGGCTTCAATAAGTTTTGTCGTCCTGTTGGCGGACTGGTCTGTAGTAAGCATCGTACGGATGAAAATTCATGGGCAGTGGTTTCTAATCCCATCACAGGAGAGTCTGTAACCACATCGAAAATTGGGACAACGGAGGGGGATTTTCTGACAGGGTTGTTGTGCATAAGAGCAGAGTATTTTTTTGGGTACGATCCAATCGACAAACTTTACAAGGTTTTGCGTTTCACCTGGTTGTGTCAAAATTTAGAACACTGGTACGCCGAGTATCATGTTATGACAATAGGGACCGGAAATAAAAACCATCTCTTGTGGAGGAGGATCCAATGTTGCACACTCCATTATCCTCTGCACGATAATGGGATATGCATCGATGGTGTTTTGTTTTATCCAGCAATGATCACTGGTGACAATAGACGGATGGTTTGCTTTAATGTCAGGTCCGAGGAGTTCAGCTTTATTAACGTTGATACAAAGATTGATGCTTCTTTGACTCTGATCAACTACATGGGTAAATTAGGTGCTTATAGATATTTTTATAATGGTCGTTTTGAGTTGTGGGTTTTAGAGGATGCCGAGATACATAAATGGTCAAAGCGTGTGTACCAAATCCCCCAGTATCTGATTGGAACGATTGATGTGCGCCTTGCTGGAATGATTGGCAGTAGCGAAATTGTCTTGTACCCATCGTATACAAAAGATCCTTTCTTCGTCCTCTACTACAATCTTGAGAGGAACATTATCACAAGAATAAGCTTTCAAGTTCCATTATTTAAGTATGCTAGAATTTACGCATTTCCAAACTACATAGTGGATGAGAAACTTATTTAAGTACTTACTTCTTCCAGTTCCAAACAGAACGAATTAGATCATTTATCGGTCTTTTTCTGTGTTTTTTTTTTTGTTTTTTTGTCTTTTTGAAGTTAAGAAATACAAATAAAATCGATTGCACATTGGTTCATTATAGTTTTGATCATCGTAGTAAACCACACAAAAAAAAAAAGGTATCGAGTCTATATACTAAGATTATGGTTGGCTCTCACTAAAGTCCTCCAACTTTCTTCCTCGAAGAAAAAAAAAATCAAAACTTTCCCTCTTCTAAGATCAGAGACACTCTGTGAAGCAATCTTGCTGCGGGTTTGGTCGGAGAAGCGGCGGATCTCTCTCTGTTATAGCCTCGAACACACACACAAGAAGAGGTTTTATAAGCACATTTCAAGGTAAGAAGAGGAAAAAGATCACTCATCATCTGATGGCAAAGTCGGGCTTTTCGAGCAGCTTTCTTGCTTGTGAAGTTCCAACATCCTTTTCTCTGGATTACATAGACCTGCACCAGTTATAATAATTATATGATCAAATGGTTTGTTACATTATTGAATCGACTTTGGATCCCAAGACAGAACCACGCCATTATCACACTCGACAGAACCTGAACATTTGGGTATGTCCCAAACAGCAACAGAGGAAGGCGAACATTCAGGTTCGCAAAGAATGTGATGATTCTCGTGGTTGACGTTCATTGCCAACATCCACGCACCTATTGGTACGTCCTCGTTGTTAAACATCCTGAAACTGCAGTTTGCAGACAAACTTTTACTAGGCAAAGAGAAAGAGGACACTACGATATTTTTGTCAAGTTATGAAACAGAACTTTGCCTGTTGTTCTTGAGGGCAACCAAACTTTCTACGACATCAGAAGAGAGAGCATAGATCGGACCATAAGCATGAAGAAAATATTCTTTTCCCAGCAGATGAGACAATGGTTCATACCTGTCAAATTTCAATTTTGATTCCAAGCAGAATTCAAAAACATATCACTTGTCAGTTTTTTATTTTATTTTTCATTTGCTTTCATGTCATACGTAATAAGTATGTTAATTATCTTGGACTGTAAAAATGTCATGGTTAAATTTCCAACTTTTCATAAAAAAGCAACCGTGAGAGTAAAACATAAAACAAGAAGAACAGCTATGATTGGGTCTAACGTCTAAGAGACATTTTTTTAAGTTTCTGTTTCTGAATTCAACACATCTACACCATCAGCTTTTTTAAATGTGAGCTTTAGCTAGAGGATGCCAAGAAACATAAATGGTCAAAGTTTATCTACCGAATTTTTCTGAATGCACTGAGTGAGGTACTCGTAATGATAATTGTGGTACTCCCTATTGGTATGAATGGCAGTGGGGAAATTGTGTCGTGTCTAAGGTTTACAGGTACACCACTTTATATATTGACAAAGATAGGATCCCAAAGGTCTAACAAAACAAATCTATCCATTTAGTAACTTCTTTGTAGTGATGTTATAGTGTTGATATAAGCCAAATCGACTTAGGATCTCTAAACTTTCCACCAAGGAACAACTTGCCTTCTTCAGAACCAAGGCTTTGTGACCCAGTGGTAAAGGTTATGTTGTTAGCCTCCTATCGACTTGAATTCAAGTACCCTTGGCCACCAGGGATTTAACATGGTCCCAGGGCCCATGAAGGCATGAATATTCGGGTCCATGACCGGTTCCTGGGCATCTGAAAACCTGGTATAACCAAAAAAAAAAAAAAAAAAACTTGCCTTCCTCAGTGATCTCAGAGCTATGAAGTAGATAAAGGTGATGTGGCTCACATATGAGACTTAGCCGTTATTAATTTCTGTGATGTTCTTAGTTTATTTATGTTCTGCAAATACAAAACATGTCTTTCAATACTTAGTCGTTGTTTATTTCTGTGATGTTCTTCGTTTATTATGTTCTGCAAATACAAAACATGTCTTTCATAACAAGTTGAGATTTTAAAACGGAGGCAGCAACGGAATACTAGAGAAAGAAGACTAATGGGCCTTACAATAAGTAACTGGGCCATAGGAAAGCCCAAGTTAGGGCGTGTGGCTGAAGCATAAGAAGATAGACATGGCATAGTCGCATACTTTTGTGACAATCCAGGGTTTTTTTTAAGTCCACAGCCATGAAGAAACAGAAGCAACAGGTCTTCAAGGATGACCTAATTGAATACTTTGATCCGATCCCAGCTGATATCGTCATCAATATCTTGTCGAGATTGACGACGAAATCTATGGTCAAATGTCGCTGCGTGTCGAAACAATGGTCGTCGATAATTGGCCGTCCAAATTACAACCAGCTGTTCCCCATCAAGTCCCCGGCGGCTCCACCGAGGCTCCTATTCGCGCTCACAGCTCGATCAAAATTGTCATTCTACTCTTCAACTCAACCTCAAAATCCGGATAAGGGTTCGGGTTCGTCCCTTGTAGCCACACATCATCACACCAATCTTGTCGACACTGACTTCAATAAGTTTTGTCGCCCTGTTGGCGGACTGGTCTGTAGTAAGCATAGTAGGGATGAAAATACATGGGCAGTGGTTTCTAATCCCATCACAGGAGAGTCTGTAGCCACATCCAAAGTCGGGACAATGGAGGGGATTTTACGGACAGGGTTGATGTGCGTAAGAGCAGAGTATTCTTTTGGGTACGATCCAATCGACAAACTTTACAAGGTTTTGCGTTTCACCTGGTTGAGTGAAAAATCAGAACACTTGTACGCCAAGTATCATGTTATGACAGTAGGGACCGGAAATAAAAACCATCTCTTATGGAGGAGGATCCAATGTTGCACACTCCATTATCCTCTGTACGATAATGGGATATGCATCGATGGTGTTTTGTTTTATCCAGCAACGATCAACGACGACAAGACACGCATTGTTTGCTTTAATGTCAGGTCTGAGGAGTTCAGCTTTATTAACGTTGATACAAAGATTGATGATTCTTTGACTCTGATCAACTACATGGGTAAATTAGGCGCTTATAAGTATTGTGATAATAGTCGTTTTGAGTTGTGGGTTTTAGAGGATGCCGAGAAACATAAATGGTCAAAGCGTGTGTACCAAATGCCCCAGGATCTCATTGAAACGATTGATATGCGCCCTGCTGGAATTATTGGCAGTAGCGAAATTGTGTTCTACCCATCGTATACAAAAGATCCTTTATCCCTCATCTACTACAATCTTGAGAGGAACATTATCACAAGAGTAAGCTTTCAAGTTCTATTTTTTAGGTACTCTACAGCTAAAGTTTACGCATTTCCAAACTATATAGCGGATGTGAAACTTATTTAAGTATTAACGAATTAGATCATTTATCGGTCTTTTCCTGTGTTTTTTTTTGTTCTTTCGAGGTTACTACTATTTCTCTGTTTAATTATGATTTCGGCTCTGACGTTAAGAAATACAAATAAAATCAACTACACATTGGTTCACTATAGTTTTGATCATCGTCGTAAACCACAAAAAAAACAAAAAAAATTACCTTTCCCTCTTCTAAGATCAGAGACAGAGCAATCTCTGTGAAGCAATCTTGCTGCGGGTTTGGTCGGAGAAGCGGCGGATCTCTCTCTGTTATAGCCTCGACCGCCACAAGAAGAGGTTTTATAAACACATTTCAAGGTAAGAAGAGGAAAAAGATCACTCATCATCTGATGGCAAAGTCGGGCTTTTCGAGCAGCTTTCTTGCTTGTGAAGTTCCAACATCCTTTTCTCTGGATTACAAAGACCTGCACCAGTTGAATCATTATATGATCAAATGGTTGTATAGCTTGTTATGTTATTGAATTGACTCCGGATCCAAAGACAGAACCACGCCAATATCACATGCTACAATTTACGTGTTAATTATTCGAAACTTCCATGAAAGCAATCGACAGAACCTGAACACTTGGGTATGTCCCAAACAGCAACAGAGGAAGGCGAACATTCAGGTTCGCAAAGAATGTGATGATTCTCGTGGTTGACGTTCATTGCCAACATCCACGCACCTATTGTTACGTCCTCGTTGTTAAACATCCTGAAACTGCAGTTTGCAGACAAACTTTTACTACGCAAAGAGAAAGAGGACACTACGATATTTTTGTCAAGTTATGAAACAGAACTTTGCCTGTTGTTCTTGAGGGCAACCAAACTTGCTACGACATCAGAAGAGAGAGCATAGATCGGACCATAAGCATGAAGAAAATATTCTTTTCCCAGCAGATGAGACAATGGTTCATACCTGTCAAATTTCAATTTTGATTCCAAGCAGAATTCAAAAACATATCACTTGTCAGTTTTGTTCTCGCCTTCTTACCATTTGAGCTTAGGATCTGTGAAAACAGGACCCTTTTTCAAGCATCCTAGATATGTCTGAGGGTGACTCCGCTCTTTCGCCAATAACAGAGAGAGTCGATCTGTGGACAAACAAGGAAAAAGAAATCAACAGAAGTTCATACAAAGGCCAGACTTTTTTCGTTTGTTCTGTAGACAGAGATCAATCACAAGAGATAATCACCTGGCCTCAAGTATATATCATCGTCAGCTTTGACATAGAATTCAGCATCGTAAAGCGCGTAAGCAGCTTTGAAGAAAGCCAAACTATACAACAACAAAAAGATTAAAGACTTAGAGTACCACGGATTTAGAGCCTTTTGAATCATATTATATGTCAGATAAGATCTGGCAAAGAAAAAAGAGAGAAGCAAATCACTCTCACTAACGTTTTGTAAGGAAGCTTACTGTACTCCTCTTCGATATCTAGCAGTACAAAGTCATCATACTCTGCTATCTCCCTTCTGAGCTCAGCCATTTTTTGCTCATTTTTGGTTTTTCCTATCATAAACCTAATGGCCAATCCCGTAGATTCCTCCAAGCTGCAAAGAACAAGAACATGAATTTGATTATTCTAGTGAATCTAGTGAGATTTTTGAGATTAACGTTCACTAATCAGCACCTAATCAGATTCATCTCCATCCAGGAATCAAGATCAATACAAACTCAAGTTTCTCATTGCCTCCATTTCAATCTATGAAGTAAGAGCTCAGATTTGCTAATTCAAAACTAGATCGAACCAATGTTGAATTCAAAGCTAAAATGGAGATGAGTTCCCATGGATTCGCTATCAATTCAAACAGATACTCACAAGAACAATGGCAATGAGAATCAAAATGGATCAGTACCGTCGAAGTCCTTCTGGATCTGACGGCATCCATGTCTTCCTAAGTGCTCGTCTCCGGCCAGCAGATCCGAATCCGGTTTGAATCCCGACGAACCCCATGACCTTGTGCCTCTTCCCTTCGCCACTAAAGCCATTACTATTCCCTGCGACGTCCCAAACGACTCGCACCGTCTTCGGAGGAGAGTTCGTCAAGCAATTACGACCGGTTAATCGGAGAGCTGGGAAGATAATCACGGCGAGTCCAAATGTGAATCCGGCGACTCCGATAGCTAGGGAAGTTAATACGATAAGAGCCGTCGATCGGCGCGTGGCGAGTGATGGCCGCGCGTGGAATAGCTTACGAGGAGATTGCATTGTGGCAAAACAGCTTAGACACACCTTCGTTAATGGCGCCACGCGGAATTATTTTGGATCCGATCACATATTTATACCTTTTTTTTTTTTTTGGTCGTCATATTTATACTTATTTAAGCGAATAGCTTTTTAGTGTTTTTAAATTGAGTAATTGGATATGCTAGTAATAGAAGATGTTTAAATTAAGAGATGATTCTCATTGGTAACATCAGTTATCTTTGATCTAGTTTGAGTTATGAGTATAAATTAAAAATGTTACCAATTTACAATTTTGAGTTATATCTTTGTAAAATTGATAACTCAAAAAATTAAACCAACATCAAAGAGAACATGTATTAGAGTTTGAGTTAGTATTTTTCTACTAAAATCACTGTTCACGTTGTTTTTTTAATTAATAAAATATTTTCAATAATTTTATACAGTTATTTATCTATAGTCATAACTTAAATCGTTTAAACAAAGTTGTTCATGTAATTTTACTTATTAGTTTTATTTTATAATTAAAAGTTACATATATAAGATATAAGATTATATGTATATATGGGTATCTTTCCTTATTATTATATATATAGACAAATACTCGAGTATCTTTTGTTAATTTTAATTTAACATATATTAATTTATTTAATTAACTTTTTATTAAGTATTTTTATTAGTAATTATATATTTTTATTTTTAAATAATACATACTACAACTTATATATACATAAAAAAGGTTATACTAAACAATTATACAGCAAAAATGATAACTCATATTACTACAACAAATTCACCACATAAACCTACCGATTCTACCACATAATTTCTGCTGTAAGTTACATCGAATTGTATTGTTTATTGTCAGCGCCGGCTCAAGGTTTCTAAGGGCCCTTGGGCAAATTTTTTTTTTTTTTGAGTTTTTAATAACTATTTATAGTTTTTTTTGTTGTTTTAAAAAATATATTCTGATATAAAAATTTTACATTACTTTTTCATATATTTTATATTAATTTTTTCATATATTTAGTCATGAAAAATATATAAATTTAGTTAATATATAGTATATTTAAACTTTTTGGTTATTAAAATTGATTTTTTTAAAATTAATTTTTTTTTTTTTTGAAAATCTGGACCCCTAATATGACAGGACCCCTAATATGACAGGACCCCTGGCCGTCGCCCTCCTCGCCCCCCTATGTAAGCCGGCCCTGTTTATTGTAATTCAAGTGTAATACTATATGTCACCAATCGGAGCCATTACACACGTTCTTAAGTCTTTAGCTGCACAATTCTTGTCCTAACAATCTCTTTATTTTTATCTGAATATGTCGTTCAAGTATCTTCAAAGTAAGTGATTTACGTGTAAAAAACTATATGCACTTTTAGTTGTCTAATTAGATTTTTTTTTTTTTTTCAAGTTGTGGCGCACTCAACTATAATTATAAAAGTTGCTTTTATAATTAATTGACCAACAGGAAAACAGACATGTTTACACATATTCTGTATGAGGTTGATGATGAGGCTTAGCGCTGGGCATTTTAACCGAAAACCGAAAACCGAACCGAAACCGAACCGAAATAACCAAAACCGAACCGAACCGAATTTTATGATTAATCGAACGGTTACTAAATTTCTATAACCGAAAAAACCGAACCGAAACCGAACCGAACCGAAACCGAATGGATAACCGAACGGATAACCGAATATCCGAAATACGATCCATATACTTAAAAATATTATTTATATTTATATTTAAAATAACTAAATAATTAAAATTAACCCAATATTAGTAAAAAACCGAATTATCCAAAATTATCTAAATGTTTTTATCCAAAATATCCGAAATTATCTGATATTATCCGAAGTTATCCGGTTTTTTATCCAAATTATCCAAAAAATATAAGAAAAATCGGAACCGAAACCGAAATAACCGAATCGAAACCGAACCGAATTTTATGATTAACTGAACGGTTACTAAATCTCTATAACCGAAAAAACCGAAAACCGAAAAAACCGAACCGAAACCGAACCGAATTTTATGATTAACCGAACGGTTACTAAATATCTATAACCGAAAAAACCGAAAACCGAAAAAACCGAACCGAACCGAACCGAAAACCGAACGCCCAGGGCTAAATTGAGGCTCATTCTTTGGTAGCGATATTATCATCCTCCTCATATTAAATATTTTGTCGTCTTCTTCGTATTGCTAACATCCTCCTCATATTGAATATTTCGTCATCTTCTTCGTATTGCATGTTGCTTTCGCAAACTATCGATCAACATGAGAATGATGTGTTCAGTATGAGACTGATGACATCAGACGCTGATTCCTTGATAATGATGTCATCATCCTCCTCATACTATGAGTAAACATAATTATTCTGGTGTTCGACCAATAGTTTGTGAAAGCAATTTTTTTTTTGAAAGAAGGCTTACTATTTAAATTGCAGAAGAGAAATAAAAAAGATTACAAGCCCAGCCAGAGCTTAAGTTATGTTTTTTGGGTCAGGCCCAATTAACTGAAAAACAACCCAATAGAGAAAAGAAAGAATATGAACCAGTGACTGCTGGAATGCCCAATGAAAGATAGAATTCCCCGACGCAGCTCCTACGGAGGGGTGATCGGCGAGGAAAACCAAGTTTGTAGTAGGCGCGATGCCCTTGCCGTGTTTGCATGGCGGAGACTCGCAATGCGATTTCTGATTAGGTTGTCTGCCTGTTTGAGGAGAGCGTCGGGTGGTCGGAAGAGTTGTCTATGCAAGCGGTGGTTCTGTTCTATCCAGAGAAGATAGATCGAAGTTTGCCATCCAAGTGTTGCGAGCTGCCCCTGAATGCTTCGGATAGGGAGTTGTATGACCTGTTGCTGCGAGTTGATCCAGTCTCTGGAGGGGAGTAAACGGCAGCGATAGCCCAAGTGTTTCCAGATTGTCCAGCTGTAGTCGCAGTCGAAGAACAGATGATCACGCGATTCATGATTGCATTGGCAAAGTAGACAGGTCGGGCTCGAGATCAAACCCCAGCTTATCAGTCTGTCCCTTGTTGGGCATCGATTCAAGGTAACTAGCCATGCAAGGAAATTCTGTTTTGGAATACCTCCTTTATTCCAGACAATATTCGCCCAAGGAACAATTGGAGCATGGCGTTTTAAACGGTTGTAAACATCCCCAGTGGAGAATTTGTTTCTGTCTGATCCATCAAATTCCCATTTGAAACTATCCGGCTCTGAGGAGAGAACTATTGTTGATAGGTAAGCGTAGATATTCACTTGCGCATCCGATCTTGCAGGCGGAATACGCCACCCATCTGGTCGCCTTAGTTCGCTGAGAGTTGCGTCGCGGCGTATTCCTAGACGCCCTCCCCCTGTGAAGGAAGAAGCAAGGTAGCTGTTCAAGTTCCCAAACGGACTCCAATTATCACTCCAAAACCTGCAGGTAAGACCACTTCCAACACGCACCTTTATCCAATCGTAAATTAGGTGCCTCATTTTGATAAGTTTATTCGCGATCCATGAGTTTTGCCTCCTTGGTTGTTGTGTCCAGAAATTGCTTAGTGATCCAGCCAGTACCTCTCTTTTGAACCATGCAACCCAAATAGACCCAGACTGGACGAATAGCATCCATATCAGTTTTAAAATACACGCCTGGTTCCAATAGTGGAGATCTCGCACTCCTAGTCCTCCCTCCTCCTTGGAGAAGGTGATTTTATCCCACGCTACCCTGGCCGAGTGATGACCCTCCAGTGTTCCTTTCCAAAGGTAAGCTCCACATAATGAATTAATTTTTGGAATACATTCTTTTGGAAGAACAAAAGTGGAGCTCCAAAAGTTTGTGATACCAGCTATCACAGTGTTAATAAGCAACAACCTACCCGCAAAAGATAGAGACTTAGCTGTCCAAGAGTTGACTTTCGCTTTTATTTGTTGTAGTAACGGTTCACAGTTCGCCATGGTCAACTTCTTTGGCGTAAGAGGCACACCTAGGTATCTGATAGGTAGAGAGCCATGAGAGAGGAGAGTAGAGGAGGTGATGGAATCAATGTCAGCTACAGACAGACCAGCCGAGTAAAAGCTTGTTTTTTCAACACTCAGAGCTAGCCCGGATACTGCCGAAAACTGATTTAGAATGTCCAAGATCGCAGTTACTGATTGTAGAGAGCCATCCGTGAATATGAGGAGATCGTCGGCGAAGCACAAGTGAGTGAGTTTTGATTCTCGACATTTATCATGGTAGTTAAATCTTCCTTCTGCGGCACCTTTGTTTAGAAGGAGGGATAATGAGTTCATGACGATTACAAACAGGTAAGGTGAAAGCGGATCGCCTTGACGCAAGCCTCTTCTGCCCTTGAAGTAACCTTGTACCGTACCGTTGAAACCTATTGTGAATGAGGGGGTGCAGATGCAAGCTTCAATCCAACGAATGTAAGTCTCTGGGAGACCCACAGCACGAAGAGAAAGCAAGACGAAGTCCCACCTGACGGTATCAAACGCCTTAGCAATGTCGACTTTGATAGCTATTTTCTTGGGTCCTCTTTTCCTATCATAACCGTTCACAATTTCTGCAGCTAAGACCGTGTTTTCCACAAGAAGGCGCCCCTTGATGAAAGCAGTTTGGTTAGGGAGGATCCAGTCCGAGAGGCAAGGCTTCAACCTAGACACCAAGATTTTTGAGATTGTCTTGTACAAGGTGTTGCAGCAGGAAATGGGACGGTAGTCTGTTATTTTTGAGGCTCTCGGTCGTTTTGGTACCAGAGTTAAGATAGTGGAGTTTACATCAGAAGGTAGGAATCCAGTAGCAAAGAACTGCCTAATCGAGTCTGTTACTTCCTTTCCCAAAATTGACCAACTAGCCTTGTAGAATCCGGATGTAAGCCCATCTGGACCTGGGGACTTGTTCTGGTTCATCTTGAATAGGACTGACGTGATTATCTCTGTTGATGGCAGCAGAATCATGGACGGATAGTGCCCTGAGGGGAAGCGATAAGCTGTTAGCTCACGAATCCATTGAGGGGAACATGGAGAGGCAAGCATTACACAAGGAGCAAGGATGGATTGGAAATGCGAGACAGCCAGGTCCGCCATTGCAACAGGGTCAACGAGAATGACACCAGAGTCCAGCAGGAAAGATTTGATCATATTGAATGAGTTGCGAACCTGCAGTAACCGATGGAAGTAAGCTGTGTTTTGGTCTCCTTCTTTTAACCAATTGACTCTTGATTTTTGTCTAAAGTAAGCCTCCTCTATTGTCCGCAGGAACATCCATTTGTCATGCAGGTCACGCTCTTCTTGAAGGAGGGCAGTGGACGGGTTGTTGAGTACTGCTACCTGCACACATTCAAGGAAGCTGTTAGCCTCTCTAACTCTCCTCTGTATCTCTGAAAAGTTCTCTCTATTGAGATTTTTGAGCACTCTTTTATATGATTTTTGTTTCCAGAAAAGATCCGCTAGGTTATGGGCCGCTCATCCGGCTTGAATCCACCCTTCCTCAACCGTAGATAAGAACAAGGGGTGGTTTACTAAGTAGTTCATGAATATAAAGGGGTGGGTTCCTGCTTTTGGGGTTTGGACGTTTAGGTCAGTGAGACAGGGGGAATGGTCTGAGAATAGGGGGGCTTGGAAAGTGGCAGTACTGTTAGGGTAGGCAGAGATCCAGTGGTTGTTGACTAGCAAACGATCAAGCTTTTCTGCAATAGGACCCGAGGGTTGGTGATTAGACCAGGTGAACCTAGGGCCATAGTACCGGAGGTCGAATAATCCTGCCTGAGTCAAGCAATCCCTTAACATGCTCATTTGGGCATCAATAGCATTGACTGATGGAAGAGAGTGTTCCTGGTGATGAATGATCTGGTTGAAGTCTCCACCAACAATCCAAGGTTTGTTGTCCAAAGCAAATCGCTGGTGCAGATCCAACAATTCAACCCATAGGTCAACACGGTCAGCATGAAAGTTGGAGGCATAAATAGCGGTGTAGGTGAAAGGTAGATTATTCTCTATGACAACTTCACACGATAAGGATTGCTTGGACTGGTGTATGATTTTCACTTCCACCGAGTCCCTCCAGATGAGGATGATTCTGCAGTTGTCATCAGAGTCATGGTTAGAGACATATTTCCAGCCTGGGCATAAAATAGTCATAAGCCGGTTCAAGTTACTTTCTTTTATATGGGTTTCCAAAAGAGCTCCAAAAGATGGCTGGGCTAGATAATGCCAACGTTTAAAAGGTTGGTGTTTATCCTCAAGGTTAATGCCTCGGACATTCCAAAAAAAAAGTTTTACACTCATTACAAAAATTTGGTGTTGCCTCCCGGCGGGAGGGAAGGGCCAACAGAAGTAGAGGGATCAAAAAAGAGGTTAGAAGAGGGCTTAGAAGTAGAAGCGGGCGCCTCAAGAGGTGGAGGGATGGATAAACGATTAGGGGGAGGTAGAAAGAGTTGGGGTTGATTTTGGGCAGACCGAGGGAAAGGGGGATGGAGGGCAAAAGAGGAGGAGAAGCTCGGTTCAAGGGAGGGTGGGGAGCGGGATAGGCAGTTTCTTTTGTTTGACTGCTTGGGAGGGGGTGGAGAAGTCTGGGTGGCTAAAACTAATGGCAAAACATGGATTGGTGGGGGAATAGCCACAGGGATGGCAGAGGGGTCTAATTCCATAGCAGAAACTACTGAGGGAGAGCCCTTAGGAATCGGGGTAGAAATGGTGGAGACTGGGGAAGCCGGAAATTTGTCTTGAGGAGGAATAAGCGGGGTCGAGGGATTTAGCGGGGTAAGGCTTTGTGGAGTTTTTTGCTGGGAAACCGAGGGGGGAGAGGGAGCTGCCGATGGCTTTGGAGCCTGATTATGATTACTATTGGGAGCCGAAGACGGAGGCATAGGCGGCAGAAGCAAACAGTTCTTAGCTATGTGACCCAACTCCTTGCAGTGAGAGCAGCAAGGGGGAAGCCAGGGGTAATCCACCGTTACTGGAATCACCTGACCATTGCTTCTATTAATATCAATCTTGCGGGGAAGGGTCTTAGTGAGGTCAACTTCCACTTTTACATGTAAGACTTCCAGGTCGACTAGGTTGATAGTGAAATCATCAGTCTCTTTTGGCACTCCCAAAGGACTGGATACCCATCCCAACCCTTCCAGAGTTCTCAAGTCTAGAGGAACCCCTCGCAAATGCGCCCATATATGGATAGAGATTAGAGGCGGGGTGACAGATGAGTGTACCGAAGCCCAGAGCTCTGCATGAAACATTGCGTCACCAATGTACCATATCCTTTTTTCAATAATCTTTTGCCTGATAAACTCGTTTGGGACACGCACAAGCATTGAGTGTTCCAGGGAATTCAGGTGAATTTCAAGGCGAGTTCCTTTACCCCACATATGATTGAGTACGCTCTGTATATGCCGGAAAGAGGGAGCACGGCCACAGAAGTAGCAGACCACAAAGTCCTTGTGGTACTCCGCGCCTCGTTGAAATACTTCCTCTGGGATGAGGACTTGCGGAACGCCAGCAGCCAAAGGAATGTCTTGAGTTTGTTGGTGCAGGATTTTACTCTCACGAGATCTTAGTTTTGCAGCTAGACTTGGTGCTGGGGTGGAATTCGCAGAAGGGCCCTTAGGAAGGGTTTTTGGGGGCTGGGGGGCTTCCGATGAAGGAGGATCAGTATGAGGAAGGGGTAAATCAATCTTCTTCCATTTTTGCTTTTGGGAAGTAGATCTGGGTTCAGGAATAGTAGATCTGGGTTTTGTAGCAGAGGTTGAGGACAAGCTTTTGGGGGTAATAGTAAGAGCTAAGTTTGGGTTTGGGGTAGTAGTAGTTGGATTAAGGTAGATATGGAAAGAGTCAGATTTTTTAGGTTTCAGTATTTTAAATCCTGGAGGAGGCATAGTTGCGTTCGCGGCCACCGAGGGAGAGGAACCCAGAGCAGCTGAAGTAGAGGTCATCGCAGCCAACAGAGTTGCGGCAGTGTGAGGAAGAGTGGCAGAGGCACTTGACGCAGCTACTGTTGCTGTCGGCTTCAGGGGAGAAGCAATTTGAGCTGAAACAGTAGTGGTGGAGGGCGCAGTAGAAGGAGACAGGGGTGGGAAGTTGGAGATGGCTAAAGGTGAGGAAGGATCCGGTGGGTCAGGGGGAAGGGGAGGAGGGCGGTTAGGACTACCACCAATGGCGGCAGAGGGTGGGTGGGTTCGCGGCGGATGCGTCGCATTTTTTCGGAAAAAAAGTTAAAGTTTTTTATTATTTATGTTTTAATGTGAAAGCAATTTTTATAATTTGATAACCAACAACAAATAAAAACTATCTAATCATCATTAAAAAAAATAAAAATTATTGCCCCACACACATTTAAAAAATAAAACAGAGCATCATGATTAACAAACAGATTATTATCACACACACATTTCATGGTCACTTTAATATTTATGCACTCTAAATGCTAAAAACCGCTTATTCTTCATCATTAATTATCTCTGCTTTAAGCTCTTATTTTTGTATTTTGTTTCTTCAACTTATCATTGTTTGGTGTTCACTTGTAATAGCATCCATACAATGGAAGTTGTACTGGTACTAATAATGTCCCAAATCCATTTGCAACCGGTGACAAAAAATAGCTTGCAAACCTATCAAATATATGGAGAAAGAAGATATATATAGATAAATATACAAAATTTACATATCCAGCCTCATCACTGCAGCAAACTTACATATCCAGCCTCATCACTGCATGTGTAAACCATGTGACACCTTTGAAGAAGGTTGCAAATGAGACAGAAAATATGGGTTTCACGTATTTGTCTTGATCACCTGAGTCTGTTTTAATCACAACAAACAATAAAGGTGAAAGTATACTTTACAAAAACAGAAAACATAAAAATTAGAAACAAGAGAAAATATTACATAGTTTTTTAAATAACAAACTCAATAAAATTTTAAACTTTGTAAATCAATTAAACTTAAGAAATTATATTGATATAAATTAAATATTTAACCATCGTTTTCATATATATTTTTTTGGACAACTGCTTATATTAGAAATTAAAGCCTAAACGGCTGCGATGGATACAACCGGAGGTAAACTCAACGTCAAAGCAAGTAAAGGAGAGCAGTACAAGAAATTGAAGGACGAAGCATTAAGGGGCGAGACTTGCTCAGCAGCGTGAAGAACCTGTGGAGAAACTTCAACCGTAACCCGAAAGCATATGCTCGAAAGAGCATTGCATAGTCGAGATTGTCAACGTTTATACGCCCAAATGAATGAGGTTGAGAACATGCTTGAAGCACTATCAGTGGTGGTCGAAATTGAACAGAGGAGGATTATCGCCATCGTCGGCTTCCTCTAACTCTCGGATAAAGACTACACCATGGTCTGTTGACCGGCAAGAGCTGTGGAGCTCCAGAACCGTAGGCAACATCAGAAGAAAAAAGTCTTGACGACCTGAAATTGGACGTATGGTCCCGAGAATATAACATGAACCAAGTCCGACTTGGAACTAGGATGTGAGCCTTTGTGCCCAGCAATAATGAACGCTGAAAATAAAGGAGTCCAGCTGATGAGATGTGGCTCAAACCCAAAGTTAAATGCATCAGTGGGCTGCCTGATTTGGCCATAAGGCCCAAGACCAAACATAATGAGGAGACCTGATAGACGAGTTTTAAACCCTAATTTCCTACTGCAAGTGCACAGCAAATCGTAGTAGTATTTAGGGATCGATCCCACGAAGACCAAGTTTACTCTATGGTTTTTAAGACTAAATAAAAAGCTAAGACAATGTAATATGAAGTCGGAATCGTGAATAGCAAGAACGAAATCTAAAATCGGTTGTAAGACAATAATGAGAAAGCGTTAGGTCAAGGAAATTCGCAGGCAATCCAGAGCAACGGGTCAAACAACTATTCAGGCTATGACTAAGCACCAGTCTAGAACTCAAACACGAAGATAATATCAATCCACTGTCGTGGCATTGACAACTTTGTCTAGCGACCTAGGAATCCTAACTGTCGTTGGTATTAGAAATCACAGACAAGCATTATAGATCAGGTTTGATTTGTTCACAATTCTCCAATACATCTACTGTCGCAGGTAATGAATAAATTGCTCATCAATGTTTTTTCTAGCAACCTAGCAACTGTCGTTGTCTAAATTAAACCTAATATCATAAAATCAAGTGATCAAATCGATTTAAGCATTAAGAACAACAAGGGTGAAGACATCGATTTTATTTGCCTATTTGTGCTTAACCCTAGCTCATGAATTCCTTTGAAAACCTTAACCTAACTAAGAGATCTACTCAGACATAATGAAAGAAGAAAGCAAAACAATAGAATAAAAAGACTACATCGGTATTAAAATAAAAGAATAGGGTTCAGAAATCTTCTCAGAATTGTAGCTTGAGATCTTCTCCCTTACAAAAAAATTCCTAGGTATTGAAAAGCTAAAAGCCAAAAGCAAGATAAAAGATAATAAAACCTAAGACTAGGATGAGTATTTATATTAGGAGAGATAGGCGGCTGGGAGGTGGCTGCACCCTTAAAAGTCGGCGGTTGTTATTAGGTTAAATACTCTTCCTTTTAGTTTTTCGCGGCGAGCAGGTGCTCGCTTGGTGGCCAAAATTTGGGAGCATGTGCTCGCCGATTGGAGTTGGTGATACTTTGCAGGATTTTCCTTCTTTTCTTCAAAACTGGTTCTTTTCTGTTCCAAATGTTCCAAATGCTCCAAACTCCAATAACAGCTCCGAAGCTACCCTAAATCTCTTGACATATGCTCAAAAACTCTAAAAAGTCATTAGATACTAAGGTTAGTTATGGGTCAAAATCTCAATATATCAAGACCCAAGCCCAAACAGCAACGTTGGCCTGAGGTGGTGGTGGACTGCGACGGCGGGACTTTGGGACGCGGAGTATGGTCAGATCCAGATTGACTTGAGCGATGGAGTGATGGGTTGGTCCTGCCGGAAGCAACATAGAAGAGGCGGCACAGGGGAAGTTTCTCCGGTTTCTCGCCGGAGTCGAAGACAGTGTAGAGAGAGATGGAGATGCGACTAACCATCGTGGGGATGAAGGGAGAAGGAACGAACAGGTGGTCGGCGTGGAGGGCATGGCTCGTTTCTCTGGAGTATGCGTCGACAGATTCTCAATCGAAAGTTGAAACAGGAGTAGGGGAAGAACACATATGGTGTTTCCGGCGGTGGAGGAGCGTGTCACCATCATCGAAGAAAGATCTTGTTCTCGGACATGAACGAGACGACGATTGCACAACGTAACGAGAGGAAGAGACCGGAGGTGAGAAGCTATGGCAATTTGATGTACGAGGAGGAAGATTTTCGCCTTCACGGCTACCTCTAACTTCCAAGTATAAAGATTCTCCGGGGAGAGATGGGGAGGAGAAGCTCTCCGAAATATCAGTAGCCCGAGGTACAACTTTGCCGTCATGGCTGGTAGAGGGTGAATATTAGGAAGTGAGGAGCAACGACGGTAGGTTGTGGAGGCAGAGCTCTCCATGAAGGTCGACTGCACCAGATCCGGCAACGACGAAGTTGTACGCAGCTTAACAGTCATGGAGAACAATGGTGGACACAAAAGGTAAGAAGCCAAAACAAGAGCACAGAGGAGAGGAAGGAGCAAAAAGAAGAACAAAAGAGAGAAGAGGAGTCGACGCCGGCGAGAAGAAGCTCCACCGGCGTCGGAAATAATCAACTTGAACGGCGCCTCGATAACTGTGGCAGAAAGAAGAGCTATTAGGGAGAACTATTTTTTGTTTCATCGTTTTCATATTTATGAACCTGAAATAGAAAAAAAATAAATTACCATTCATAAATAATAAATATTGAGCAATGATTCAGAAAATATTAAGCAACACCAACTAGTGGCATGCTTGTTTTCTTTCATTGTTAATTTGATCTGTTTATTTTTGTTTTACATATTAGTCATAATTCCTTATTTTTGACTATGCATAATGTCAGATGCTTGACATGTCTTCTTAGTAAATAAAAATATAAGAAGAGATACATATTAAAAGTGTATCTAATATATATAACAAAATCATACATATAATTATATTAAAATATTAAGATCTTTTTTTAATAACATAAATCCAAAAATTGAAAACTTTATAATTCAACTAAAGATAAATGCATGATTCTCGAAACCAAATAACTTGACCATCATTTTCATCCTCAGTTCTATATATACTAATCTAAAAAAGAAAAGAAAAAAGTAATTACGAACACCAATTACTGTGAGAAAAAAAATATTAGTTTTCCAGGTTTCCATTAATATTTAAAAAGTAAAATAATAGAATTTGAATGATTAATTAATATATAAAACGAATATAATGAAATATTGGATGATAAGAATTATTTTGTTATTCTTATAGAATTCTATATCATGTCGTAGAAATTCCTAAAAGAAATAAAAGTAGTTTACCATTAATTATAGATTCATATTTTTCACAATAATTAGATTTAAAAAAAAGTTAAGAAAACATTAAAATACCTCAAAGCTTCTAAATTATTTACACTATTGCGTTTCTAAAATCAGTATATTTTTTTTAAAAGTTTACAAGACACACGACGCTTGTAAAATGTTTTTTTTTTTTTTTTAATTGTGACTCCATGGTGTTTCTTTGATGTATTGTTAATGAAAGCATCAAAACGACAACTGGTGCATCAATGAAACTACTAGACCCAGACCCGCGCGTCGGCGCGCGGGATATAATTAATATTTTTGTAATCACACACATAATTTTATGATTTTTTTTCACTTTTGTGATATAATTAGAACTTATAAAATCATTAAAAGTAAACAATTACATAAAGTTGTAGTGTGTATTATTTTGTGAGTTTCTTTTATGTCTCGATTAGAAATTTAGAAAAAGAAAATAGTTTTACAAAGCAACAAAATTATGACTTACATCAATGTGATTGAGAGACAAGTCAAAGTTAATTTAAAAATAGAAAATTTAAGATACTAATATTATAAAAATGTTTAGCTTAATATATTTATATTTGTTAAGATATTGGACTTCAACACTAAAGTATACTTATTTCAAAATAATGTTATCAATCAAAATTGTTTTAAAGAAACTTTTTCCAATAAAAAAATTTGAAAACACTATCTCTAGTGTCATAAACATACATATAATTTAATAAAAATATGTCATTTTGGAGAATTGCCCATGATATAATTTATATTAATTTCATATTTATAGTATGAAGTAATGTATGATTATATAATATATCAATGGATTTATATATATATATATATAGTTTTAACGATATTAATATATGAATATTATAGTTTGAGAAAATTCACAGACCCATTATATATAGGTTCGAATGTAATTTCACATTTATAAAAAAAATATGCTAACCCGTTAGTTTATTAGTTTATTAGAATGAAAACAGATTAATTAAATATCTTAACCCATATTATTGTTATTTAAATATTTTAATAATAGAAACTATAAAAACCCTGTAATTGTATATATATAAAAAATTAACATGTCTCAGTATATTATTGAATAATCTAATATATATATATATATATACTTAGTTTTAATATTTTTATTTTATCAAGTTAAAATATATCAATCTAATTTAAGAATTTTATTTTGCAAGTTAAAAGTTTATATTTCATATTTGAATTATTTATGTATGATTTATTTTTTAATAATTTAAGTATGTTCAAAAGAATATTTATTTATTTTGCATTATTTTATATTGTTTGGATACTTATTTAATAGAGATAATGTTAATTTTCATAATCCATAATTACCCTTAATGAAATTTTAGAAAATAACTAATATTCACATGTAATATAACACATGGACTAATATTCAGTGGCATTACATGTAATATAACACATGGATAAATGTTTATTTCAATTTTTGTTTTCTTCTTTAATAGTATAAACTGCAATTATATATAATTTATATTAATTTAATATTTATAGTATGATTATATAATATATCTATCAATTTATATATATATATATATATATAGTTTTAACTATATTAATATATGAATGTTATAGTTTGAGAAAATTGACAGACCCATTATATATAGATTTGAATATAATTTCACATTTATCAAAAAAAAATGCTAACATGTTAATTTATTAGTTATTTTAATGTCATAGAATCAAAACAGATTAATTAAATATCTTAACCCATATTAACAGATTAATTAAATATCTTAACCTATATTATTGTTATTTAAATATTTTAGTAATAGAAACTATAATAACCCTGTAATTATATATATATATACATAAATTTAATATGTTTCACTGTATCATTGAATAATCTAATATATATAGACTTAGTTTTAATATTTTCATTTTATCAAGTTAAAATATATCAATCTAATTTAAGAATTTTATTTTCCAAGTTAAAAGTTTATATTTTATAAATTATATTTTACTAATATTATTTTGAATTATTTATGTACGTTTTTATTTTTTAATAATTGAAGTATGGTCAAAAGCATATTTATTTATTTTGATTTTGTGATTTATAAAAATAATTGATATGTTATGTTATTTACTTATATTTATTATTTGATTTAATAATTTAATATATATTATTTTATTTTATTTTAGTTTTTAATTAGTAAGAAAAGTGGAACCCATTATTTTATATTGTTTGGATACTTATTTAATAGAGATAATGTTAATTTCCATAATCCATAATTACCTTTAATGAATTTTTACAAAATAACTTAATTCAGTGGTATTACATGTAATATAACAGATGGATAGAGATATTTTTGATTTTGATTTTTGTTTTTATATTTTCTAGTTTGGATAAAGATATATTTTTGTAAGTCATAATTTGAGAAGTGTTGCTAATTTTATTTTGAATTGTCTACAATAATATAATTTATATTAATTTCATATTTATAGTATGATTATATAATCTATCTATCAATTTATATATATATATATAGTTTTAACTATTTTAATATATGAATATTATAGTTTGAGACTCATTATATATAGATTTGAATGTAATTTCACATTTATAAAAATAAATATACTAACCCATTAATTTATTAGTTATTTTCAATGTCATAGAATCAAAACAGATTAATTAAATATCTTAACCCATATTATTGTCATTTAAATATTTTAATAATAGAAACTATAAAAACCCTGTAATTATATATATTAAAAATTAACCTATCTCACTATATCATTGAATAATCTAATATATATATATAGACTTACTTTTAATATTTTCATTTTATCAAGTTAAAACATATCAATCTAATTTAATAATTTTATTTTCTAAGTTAAAATTTTTTATTTTATAAATTATATTATATTAATATTATATTTGAATTATTTATGTATGTTTTATTTTTTAATAATTGAAGTATGTTTAAAAACATATTTATTTATTTTTATTTTGTGATTTATAAAAATAAATGATGTGTTATATTATTTACTTATATTTATTATTTGATTTAATAATTTAATATGTATGATTTTATTTTATTTTCGTTTTTATTAAGTAAGGAAAGTGGGACCCATTATTTTATATTGTTTGGATACTTATTCAATAGATAATGTTAATTTCCATAATATTAGGTAAGACCAAAAATGTTATTAGCTAATGAATAAGTCCAAACAACTTTTTTAGGTAGATGTATCCTCCCTTAATAGTATAGATGAACCGCCTTCGCCAACCAACTACTTGCCGTTTACAATTACCCGAAAACAAAACATTTGTTCTTTGGGAAAACTGCCAAAAAATATCTCAACTTTTCCATTTTGGCCAAATATACCCCAACTATATAGCTGGCCAAATAATACCTGAACTTTTTGTTGACTAGCCAAATAAATCACAAACTTTACGCTGACTCAGCCAAAAAAACACACCGTTATCTGATCTAACAGAATATGCCGTTAAGCATGAACCGACGTCGTTTTGATTAATTATCGAAAATTAAAATTAGTAACACTAAGAAATCGAACTCGGGTGGGAGGTCATAGAGAAAGGATCATTGCCACTGAAACAGAGGCGCTTCCCCTATATATTAATTGAGAAGACGGAGAGAGAAATTTCAGACACGTGTCTCACTGAGAGTAATTTGAGGAGAATCTAACCAATGAAATATTTAAATTCAGACATGTCAACAAAAAATTAATACACTTTTTAATATATGGAAATATAGATATTCCATCAGATTTTTTCTCTATTTTATGGTATTATTAAATTCAAACATTTATAAGCATATAATTAAGATATTTAATGGCTTCTATGACATTTAAATATAGAAATTATATAAATACAAATTTTATCCCACATGGACTACAAAATGAAGAAGATGATATACATATTCTTATAAATAATTAAATTTACTCAGAATTTTGAATTACATATATGAAATATTTAATAAACACCAAAATTTTAAAAAATTGTTTGATTTAATCAAGTTTTATTTGAACTACGTTATTAAATTGAATACAAAATATTTATATATTTTTATTCGGTAGAAAAATTAAATATTAGTAACTTGATAAATTGTGAAGATATTATAATTATTTTATATTTATCAAAATTATAATATTATAATTATTTTATTTTGATAAAGTTATATTATATTTGATAATATATTGTTATTGTTTATTATATTAGATATTCTATTGAATATTAGATCTATTGATAATATATTAGCCATTAAAAACTTTGAATACTATAATATTATGATAACAGTTTATATAATTAGCAGGTATATATTAAATATTATATCCGCACAAGGTGCGGGGTATCATCTAGTTATTGTTATATGCTCAACAATAATTATACTTTAATGTATTCATTTATCATTTCATTAAAAATTCCAAATTAAAACAAAAAACTCTAATCTCAAACTAATAATTCAGATTATCAAAATATTTTAGTATTATTATTAAAATAAATAAAAATATTAAATAGTAATAAAATTAAAAGTAATAATAAAATATAGTCTAAAATTAAAGGAATTATATGTTTTTATTAAAAGAAATTTATTATTTTAGTTATAAGAAAAACTTAAAATTATTAATTTTATTTAGTTATTTTTATATATTTTTAATTGAAAATCAGCTTCTCATCATAATTTTTTAATAAAAACATATAATTCCTTTAATTTTAGACTATATTCTATTATTACTTTTAATTTTATTACTATTTAATAATTTTATTTATTTTAATAATAATACAAAAATAACAATTATAGTACTGTTTACTACTAAAGTATTTTGGTACTACTTATTATTATTTTAGTACTTTTTATATTAAGAAATATATTTTTCTATAATTCTAGTATTTTTTATATTAAGAAATTTATTATTTTAGTTATAAGAAAAACTTAAAATTATTAATTTTATTTAGTTAATTTTCTGTATTTTTTAATTCAAATTAGCTTCTCATCATAATTCTTTTAATATATGTTATTTTGTATTTTAAATTTTGATAATCTGAATTATTAGTTTGAGATTAAAGTTTTTTTTTGCTTTAATTTGAAATTTTTAATGAATGATAGATAAATATATTGAAGTATAATTATTGTTGAGCATATAACAATAAAACGCCTCTGTCTCAATGGCAATGATCCTTTCTCTATGACTTCCCATTCTGTTAGATCAGATAACAGTGTACTGTCTGTGATTTTTTGGCTAGTTAACGAAAAATTCAGGTATTATTTGGTCAGCTATATAGTTGGGATATATTTTGGTCAAAATGAAAAAGTTGGGGTATTTTTGGTAGTTTTTTATTTGTTCTTTTCCTATCCTTACGATGACGAGTGAAGATTAAATGGCTCATTGTCACGTTGTACCAATGACGTTTAGACACGTCAGGATAGTGGTCGTTTCATTGCTTCTCTTTCATCGGACGGCTTTTAGAAAAAGGAAAAAAAAAAAAGCCGGTAATGGCGTCGTCGTTGTGTCACCGCTATTTTAACCCAATTAGTGTCACTCCATTTCTCAGCACTAAACTCCATTGCTCAACTTCTCCATCTCCGAGACGAACTCCTCTTCTCGTGAATCGACGATCCTTCTCTGTCTCTGCGACTATGGCTTCTCCTACTAAGAAAGTAGGAAGATCGTTATCGACTTCTTCATAAACTTATTATCGATCTCTGTAATTTCTCGTGATAATCCGAGTTTTTGTTTCGTCCTGATGTAGGTTTTGATTCCCGTTGCGCATGGTACGGAGCCTTTTGAAGCGGTGGTGATGATTGATGTGCTGCGGCGAGGCGGGGCGGATGTAACGGTGGCCTCCGTCGAGAATCAAGTCGGCGTTGATGCATGCCATGGAATCAAGATGGTCGCCGATACTCTTCTATCTGAGATCACCGACTCCGTTTTCGACCTGATTATGCTCCCTGTACGTCTCTGATCTCTCCGCCAATCTCGTGAGCACATAATTGCACAATAAAGGGTTCGATTGAAGGGAATCGTTGGTTTTTTTTTTAATTCTGATATATCTCTGAGTTTGATAGCTAATTTTCTTTCTTGTGATATGTTTGGTGAAGGGAGGACTTCCTGGGGGAGAGACTCTTAAGAATTGTAAACCTTTAGAAAATATGGTAAAGAAACAAGACACTGATGGACGACTTAACGCTGCTATCTGTTGTGCTCCTGCGTTGGCTCTTGGTACTTGGGGTCTACTAGAGGGTAAAAAAGTATGCATGCAATGATCATTAACCAAGTTCTTTTCTTTCTTTCCTTGGAGTTGTTTGTATTTGGTGTATAATTCACATGTGTTCCTCGCAGGCAACATGTTACCCGGTTTTTATGGAGAAGCTAGGAGCAACCTGTGCAACAGCTGTTGAGTCAAGAGTGGAAATAGATGGGAGGATTGTGACCAGTAGAGGCCCTGGAACCACCATGGAATTCTCTGTCACTCTTGTGGAGCAGCTGTTTGGGAAAGAGAAAGCTGCTGAAGTCTCTGCACCCTTGGTATGTCTTTGTCCCTGATTCTTCTATCAAACCTCACTTCAAATCCACATATTGGGAACTGACAGATCTTAGAGACCTTTTTTGTTGTTGCAAAGAAGAATAGTTTAAGTAGCTGTTTATTATATGATGCTCTTGTAATGACATCCTACTAATGTTAGAGCTGCAACTTGCTATAACTGATATAGTAACCTTTTTCTCTACCTCACTATTGCTGTGATTTCGTTGAATCCGAGGTGAGGTCTGTAAAAGGCTGAAATTTCCAGTAGTTCCTCTGTCCACTGCTCATTGACTGTTCTTTTTGATTACATGCAATTGAAATCTGTAGGATACAGAAACTATATATTTCCACAAGAAAAAAACTATTCGTTGGTAGTATAGTCGTTGTTCAATGGTATCGTCCTCTTACAGTCTCTTCTTCCCGTTTTGACATCAGGTGATGCGTCCCAACCCTGGTACGAGTACACTATTACCGAGCTTAACCAAATGAACTGGTCGTTTGACAGTACCCCACAGGTAACTTTCAGTTGCCGCCTATCCACTTGGTTGACACCCTTAACATTTGCAAAAGAGTTCTATTTTGATGCTTAATTCGACTCGTAAATGTGAGATAATTTGGTGGCAGAAGCTACATTAAGTGGACATCTGATGAATATCAAAACGAAAAAAAAGTTGACTGACCAAACTGCTCACACTTTCATTTACTTATGAACTCATGTATCTGTTTCATTCAACATCCTTCCGTACACTTAGAGTCAGTGGTTTTCCTTTTCAGATTCTTGTACCCATTGCAGATGGCTCGGAGGAAATGGAAGCTGTTGCTATCATTGATGTTCTGAGGCGGGCAAAAGCAAATGTCGTGGTTGCAGCGCTTGGTAACAGCTTGGAAGTGATAGCATCTCGTAAAGTCAAGCTAGTGGCAGATGTGCTTCTCGATGAGGCTGAAAAGAATTCATACGATCTTATTGTGTTGCCTGTAAGTGCTAACTTTTTCGGATGATGAAAGAGATAGTGGCAAGCAAGTTGAATTAATTGACAACCAACATGATATAACTTATTTCAAATTCACAGGGTGGTCTCGGTGGTGCTGAAGCTTTTGCAAGTTCAGAGAAGCTAGTGAATATGTTAAAGAAGCAGGCGGAATCGAACAAACCATATGGAGCAATTTGTGCCTCTCCTGCTCTGGTCTTCGAGCCACATGGTTTACTCAAGGTACAAACAAAGCGAGAGAGAAATTACAATTGCATACACATTCATTAGCTAATAGTAGTGACTCGGACGCATTGGATCATTACTTTATTTCCGATGCAATCGAATATTGTGCACTCATCACTCTCAAAACTAAGTGCAAGTTACAAATTTGATGGATGTTTGTTTAGGGTAAGAAGGCGACAGCATTTCCAGCAATGTGCAACAAATTGTCGGACCAGAGTCACATCGAACATAGAGTATTGGTGGACGGTAATCTCATAACGAGCAGGGGTCCTGGAACCTCGTTGGAGTTTGCACTCGCAATTGTCGAGAAGTTCTATGGACGCGAGAAAGGACTTCAGCTCGCAAAGGCAACTCTTGTGTAAACCCAGCCAAGTGAGTTATCTTAAGTAAGAGTGACTTTAATAAGAAATATGCTTTAGTATCAAGCTATCGATGAGTGGACCCTTATTGTAGTGAGCTTGGTGCTGCTGAGTGTGATGCTTTATAATGTCATATAAATAAAAAGACGAGGTTACTCTGTTTTCTATCAGAAAGTTTTCTTCTTTGATTACGAATTTTGGAATATAACAAAGTAATTTTTCTATTTAAATCACAAAACAAATTGAAACAAATTGAATTATACCTGCAGAAATGTTGTTATCAACCTAGGTTCTTGTTCTGTAACATCTGTACCACAAGATGAAGAATCCAAGGACTCTGTACCCTACGATAAAACTTGCCATGATTCCAAGATTGCTCCATTTCTGAGACTCCTTAAGGTCTTGTTCCTTTAAGAACACGTCTCCTCGATACTCGTTGATCATCAGGCATTCGAATGGATACTTGAAGAGGCTGAGATAATGCATGAACTCCCAGTAAACCGGGATCCTATCCTTTGCAATGAAATAACCAGAAAAGAGGAAGAAAGATCCCATGAGACCTGAGATCACTGATGTCCCCATAATGAAGTTTGGGACAAGAGCACTGAAACATGCAACAAAGGAGTTTGACATCAGAAGAACGATCCAGATCACCAACGAAAAGTAGAGGAACCCGTCGAGCTCTCTTCTTAGACCGACCAGCCAATAAACCGGTGTAGCAAAGAGCATGCTTATGATCAACAAGAAGGGGATGAAAATGAGGGTATCTGCTAATACGTAAGACAAAACTCTGTAAGCCCTTCTCGATGTCTCTCTCATTAGGATTCTCCGGTCTTGCAAGAATATTGGAAGTCCCTCTGTCGTGGAAGAGAGTAAGAACGTGAGGGTAAAGGCGAAAAAACCGGTTCGCAAGACTTTGCCTTCTTGCTTTTGATTCCCCACGTTCAAGTAAATCGACCCGAGTATAAGACCGGCTATGGAGGCTTGTAAGGCTCTGGTTGTGAACAATTGCTTGGTTCTGAAGATGTTCTTGCAAGATCTTTGCCCAAGTATCTGAACTTCCTCTAACACCGAGTTGCTGTGAGAATCAGATTGATGAAACTCTCCTCCTGCATTACTGTAGCAACTCTTCCATGTCTTGCCATGACCATAACACGAGATCTCTCTGCAACTCTGGGTTATGATCGGTTCAAGACTCGCTGCGATATCAATTGCGTACTCCAAGACATTTACACGGCGAGGAATCTGGTGACCAGAGAACTTTATCATCTGATGAAGGCTGTGAACCGATCCGTTTTGAACAACCAGCCCACTAGAGAGCAACACTATCCGGTTTATCTGCTCGAGAATGCGAAAACCGGGCTGGTGAATCGTCAGAACAATGGTTTTACCTTGTTTGATCGTCATATCTTTGAGAAGCATCACAACTTGAAGAGCCGACGCAGAATCCAAACCAGAGGTTGGTTCATCAATCAGGATAACATTTGGATCATGAACAAGCTCAACTCCAATAGAAACCCTTCTTCTCTCCCCACCTGAGATCCCGGATCTTGATCCTTCCCCGATCCTCGAGTTCGCAACATGTTCAAGACCGAGTTCTTCGATCAGCTTCTTCACCTTCGCCACGGTCGCTTTCCTGTTCGTCTTCAGCCTCAGGAGTGCGCTGTACGTCAGTGTTTCTTGCACCGTAAGAAACGGAAACAGAGCATCTTCTTGTGGCACAAACCCTGAAACCCTCCTGTACTGAGGACCATCCATAGGTCTACCATTGACAAGCACCTGCCCTGAGATTTTCCCCTGAGAAACTTTTCCGGCGAGGATCTCTAGCAACGTTGTTTTACCAGCCCCACTAGGACCCGCAATCGCAGTGAGCTCTGCGGATCTTGCGTCACAAGAAACATCCTTTAAGATGACCTTTTCTTCCTTTTCATTTAACAAACCACATAAATTTGAAAACGATGGAATGTTTCCACATAATCTATATGATAGATTCTTGGTTTCTAATCTATAAGAGATTTTCCGACCACCGGCTATGGGGGCTTTCACCGGTAATTCCATCTAGTTAAGAAAGAAAGAGGGAAAAAGAGAGCATCAAACTTTGAGAGATGTGAGAAATCAAACAAACTGAGCACAGAGTGTGAGATTAAGCGAAGAATAAATGGTAGAGAAGATGAACTAACACACCAAACTTTAAGGAATCTCCTTTAGTATTCAAACATTTTGAAAGCTTTAAGACTTTAATAGCGTTCTCTCGTTGCCTTCCATGAAAACCGAACAGCATTGACTAAGACCAAAAAATCAAAAGATATTTATTATTCCAAGCTAAAATGCTTAGTACAAAATATCTGTTTCTTAAATTATATAGACATAGTCAGATAAATTCTTATGTGGATATTGCCTTTTGTATTTTAAAATTCTAATAAAATTAAAAACATTTTGTTTCTTTCTTTGATTGGGATTTGGAATAGTCAAGAGGTACAAGAGAAGAAAACTAATCAGTTAAAAAGAGATTGATTTCTTGTTTAACAAAAAGAAAAGAGAGAAAAGAGATTTGGTTTCTTCTGGAGATTCTCAAATTCAGGTGAGCTGAAAATTTGACTGTAAAACGTTTGTCTTGTTGGTGAACTTGTTTTAGCTAATTCATTATTTAACTTATATAAACCTAAAGAAGAGAGGAAACTTAGTTCGGCGGATATACACCTACAAATTTCATTACGTGCTTCGAACCCTCTGTGCCATTTAGAGGGATTCGTGTACTGGGATTCTGGCTGGTGTTGATGAGGAAGAATCCCCTAAGAAACCTCGCTAATTTGAATATACGAAACGATCCATAGATCTTTATGTCCTTCCTTAAATTTCCCCATAATTTTAAAAAGATGCAACATAGCACGGAATTCGTATTTCTTCAATTTGCAAACCAAATTGATACTACTGATACTAATAATTCAATTTGAGATATAAAACAACCTAATACTGATACTTTTCTTGGTATTTATATGGTAGATTTCGTTGATAAGGAAGAAAAGTGATAACAAAGTATAAAACATTTCCTAGTACAAAGCTGGCGAGTTGTAAAACCCCCAAAATCAAAAGCTTCACACAGCAAAGACATATCGAGGCACAAAAATCTACTTTGAAACAAAAAGACATATAAACAAGCAATGAACCAATTTTTATTTTACAAACAAAACATTTGGGAACATAAACTCTATGTAAGAATTAAGAACCAGAACTACCAGAGTGCAGCATCACCCCCAAACATGGGCCAGAACCATTGTGGTCAGTGTTCTTCACTTGCCACTCTAGTTTGTGTGAGAGACTGAGAGTTAGTTTAATGACTTCTGCATGAGTAAAAGTAGCACTGGTTCTACTAATAATTGGTATATCTTTGAAGTCTTACTTCAGTATTTAGTGGCACAAGACGTAACGGGGCAGCTCTATAAACTATGAGTTGAAAAGAGTTAATCAAAGTCCATTGATTTCATGGCAAAAAGACCAAATCTTGATAGAGTATCGTTTCCTCGTAGGCTTTTGGCGGCTTGGATCTGATCAGCAAGTGAGATATCTCCTCTTATCCTCTCTTTCCTTATCAGTTCCAAGTCCAGTTTCTCCAGTTTGGCTGCAACTGAAACTACTTTATCCTTTCCAATAGCGATTTTACCAAGACTCAGTTTCTTCTTGTGAATCTGACAAGACATTTATTCAAACCAAAGAATCATCAAATTAGTTTCTTGTTTTGCCTGAGGCGTCCAATGAATAGTTTTTTCTTTTCTTTTTACCTTTGTCAGTCTCTTCTTCAGTTTAGAACGGGAAGTAATGGTTGCACTCTCCTTATTCTGCCTTGATTTCCTAATCTTTCCTTCTCTTTGGTTTCTCTCTTGGCGTTGTTTCTTTTTTTCTAAAACTCTCCTCATCTTCTCTGTCTTGGCTTGTGCAGCTTCTTCTGCTCTTGCTTTTTCCTTTCTTCTTGCTTTCTCTTCAGCCAACTGAAGCTGCTCAGATGAAATCTCTTGTTTTGCTTTTTCGTAGCTGTCCCAATCGAGTTCCACTTCGCCACTTCCTCCTTTCCTTGCAGCGTCTGCAATGTTCTCTGACCACAATGACGTGAACTTCTCCTTCAATCGCTTTGATCTTGACCTTTCTGCCCAAATCTGTTTCACTGAAGCTCGTATCTTCTCCTTGGTTTCATCACTGCAAGAGACAAACTCACCTTTTTATAAGCTTCTGGCTTCATTGTGGTGTGTCTGCACTTAAAACAGTTCACCAAATGTAAACAATGGAGCTACCTGTGTGGTTGTTGATGCTCAGACATCTTATTCCGAACCTGAAAGATGGTGACACCAAAAAAAAGAAGTTCAACTTATTTCAACTTGCCATATGGTTTGAACATGTAGAAACAAATGTGACTGAATTGCATGAATCTTACTTGACTTCACCTTGGGATTTCTCAAAGCTTCAATAGTTCTCTGCTTGATTCGTCTTCGTGTGTCTGTTGAGAAGTTAATCAAACTCACTTCACAAATCCCTCAAAGGGAAAAAAAAAAAAAAAACGATTTAGACAGCAAAAAGCAGATCTCTTTCTCTCTCTACCTTCACTGTGTTTTCTTCCTTTGTTCCATGGAACCTTTCCTTTATTTGCTAATCCAATCTTCCTTCTCCTTTCCTCTTCCTTCATCTTCCTATCATCCTCTGAGACGAAACTATCATCTTCAGTATCTTTCTCCAAAGCCTGCACCTTGAAAAGACTTAAATTGTCTTCTTTGCAACGAATCTCAAACACATTGTACAGTGACCGTGTAGTAGCCGCAGATTTTAACTCCAATTGTCTGATAGAATTCAAAGAAGCAACCGAATTTGATATTCTTAAGACGATTGGTTCTTTGAGATTCCAGTAAATTGCAGTTGGGAAACACCAAACGCATCGATTTGGGTACTTCATCTCCATCGATAACCCTCTGCAAAAACATTACTTTGCAAAATCAAAAATTTCGAAATCGAATCAAAAGTAGGTCGAAGAAATTCAACAACCAGAACGATAGTTAATTGAATCTCCCAAAACAGCACCCAATCAAATAAGAAGCACATCAACAGAGATTTCACCAAATTAGAAATAATCTCGCAGATAAATTTCAAAACACAAATTGATACAAAGAGGAAGCTTGAGGAATACAGATAGCAGTTGTGATACTCACAAATGTAGCGACATTCCAGCACGGAGGTGAAGCGGAGAATAAAAAAATGTGAAACTTTCTCCGTTCAATTTTATCGTTTTCTCAAACAAACGCTACGGTACTTTTCCGGCGAGACCCATTGGTGAAGAAGAGCGGGAGAGAGGAAACAGATAAGGGAGATGAGTGAATACCAATGGGCCTCATGTTATTCATTTATACTTTAAATTACAGTTTTATTGGGCTAGGCCCGTAAAAGCCCAATGTAGGCTATAAAAGTAACATTACCTTCCCTCTTATTTCACTTTTGTATTGCTCTCTCTTCGTGGCTCAATTAGGGTTAAGGATTCTCCCGATTTCAGGCGAAAGTTATCTTCTACACAAATATCTTCGATCATGGATATGTTGAAGAAGCGGAGGCTCGATGAGAACGGCATCGGGATTCTGAACGATGTACACGTTGGCGCCGTATCGACTCGATTGACGCCGCAGGACGCAAGGAAGATTATCGAGCGGTTCTCTACGGATCAGCTCCTCGATATCTTGCAAGAGGCTGTTGTTCGGCATCCTGATGTCCTCGAATTCGTTCGATCAGCCGCCGACTCCGACATTACTCAGAGGAAGCTCTTCATCCGTGGCCTCGCGGCGGAGACAACGACGGAAGGTCTCCGGTCGCTTTTCTCCAACTACGGAGATCTCGAAGAAGCCATCGTGATTCTCGACAAGGTGACGGCGAAGTCGAAAGGGTATGGATTCGTGACGTTCAAGCACGTGGACGGAGCTCTTCTCGCTCTTAAAGAGCCGTCTAAGAAGATTGATGGGCGCGTGACGGTGACGCAGCTCGCAGCTGCTGGGAATCAAGGTACGACCGCTCATGTTTCGGATATATCAATGAGGAAGATCTATGTGGCGAACGTGCCTCTCGACATGCCTGCGGATAGGCTATTGAATCAGTTTCTGGCTTATGGCGATATTGAAGAAGGTCCTTTGGGTTTCGATAAGATCACTGGTAAATCGAGGGGATTTGCGTTGTTTGTGTATAAGACAGCCGAAGGTGCTCAAGCGGCACTTGCTGATCCTACGAAGGTGATTGACGGGAAGCATCTGCAATGTAAGTTGGCTATAGATGGTAAGAAAGGAAAGCCACCAGGTCAAGATGGTGGTGCTGGGCCTGGACATGGTCACGGTGATGGAATGGGTATGGTGCCTCCTCCTGGACCTTATGGTGTAGCTGGTGGTCACGGTGGACCTGGTGGGTTGGGTGCTTACAGTGGGTACTCAGGAGGACCACCACCGCATCACATGAATTCCACACCATCTTCTATGGGAGGTGCTGCTGGTGGAGCAGGTGGATATGCAGGGGCGTATGCTGGTCATTATAGTGGTTACGGTGGTCCAGGATCTGGGGGTTATGGTCTTGGTGCGGGATCAATGGGTGGTTCCGGTGGTGGTTATGGTGGGCCTGGTGCTGGAAATGGTCCGTATAGAATGCCACCAAGTTCGATGTCTGGTGGTGCTTATCCAGAAAGTGGGCACTATGGGCATTCATCAGCTTCATCATATCCTGGTCAGCATCAGCCTGTTGGTTCCTCCCCGGTGCCAAGAGTTCCTCTTGGAGGAATGTACCCAAACGTTCCTCCAAACTACTGAATGGTAAGATGGTTTTTCCATAAATTGTGTTATTCTTTTTGCTTGATCTTGCTAGTGTTATTGTTTTGCATGGGTATGGTCCTTGCATTTTTGACGTATTCTTCAATGGTTTTCGGGTTTTCTCATAGGTTCTTTTGTCTGCTGATGTACTTTGTTTCTTTGCTAGAAATTCTCTTGTTTTTCTTTGTCTTTTGTTATATGCTTGCGGTCAGTGATATTTTCTACTTGATGCAATTCCTTAGTAAGTGAGCATCTCTATGTTGTTAGTATGGATTCATGTATGTATTTTTCGTGAATAGCTGTGTAAACTGTATATAATTTTGGCATAAGTACAAGTTAAGGTCTTCATCTGCCTTTACTTTCATTAATGAATACCTGTTAGTCTGTCAGCAACCATCTTCATCAGCGTTTATTTTTCTCTAACGTATTGAAAATAAGCATATTTTCAACACAGTGTCCATTTGCTCCACACTTTGGTTGGGGAGTTGTTGTTTTCTGCTTGAAGTTTAATTTGTTTTGTTAATGCTAATGACCAAATTGAGTTGTGAATGGATGTTTGATTCAGGTTTGTGACAGGGAGAAGATGCTTTTTGTGCTTAGTGGTGATTACGTGATTGCAGCCTCTTTAAAATCTCTGGATTGATGAATGTATTGCTGCTTTGACTTCTGTCTCTCTGCACTTGAATTGAATGTGGCTTGGCCTCTGAATGCCTAGTTGCTCTATGACTTACTAGACTAGGATGTCTTCCTGTATTTTTTCTTTCATAGACGTAGCTGGCAGATTCGTGGTTTTGTTTGTCAGATTAGTGAATTTTCAATAATATTGGTGTATTTTGTCTCTCTATCTAGTTTCCTGGTTACTCTTTCCTCACTCTTCTGGAACATTGACAACAAGGCTCTACTTGTGTGTGATCAATTTGTTCATTTGGGGGTTAACCTGCCTACAAAATCCTTTACTTTGACATTAATAAATGTGGCACTAGAAGTTTCTCTTTGTGAGTTAATTTTGACTGGTGGAAGTGCCGAACATGTGTGGCTTTAGCAGCTTGATATGTTGAGAATTGTATTTTGCTTTTCCTGTTTGCAAAGCAAGATTTGCTAAGCTCAATTGTCTATTGATGTCAAAACAAGACATGATAGAAGTTTCTCGAAGAGTGTGCATTTTTGAAGACTGTGTTTTTGTTATTATATCTTATCTTGCCATTGTTTGACAAAAAAGTTCTGCTTCAGATGATAAGAAATCTATATTGATTCTTTGATATATATTTACCAAATGTAGAGGTTTTATCTGAGATTTTCGTCCTCTTTCTTGATATGGCTTTGTTTGGGTATATATCCCATGGATTTGTGATATTTGTCGATCCTTTTCTTTTTTTTCTGGCCACATTTTACGAGAATTTGATTAAAATATTCTGTGAAGACAGGCTTTGATCTGATCTATCTCCTTGTCCACAAACAGACTAGTCTTGTGTCATTGTTAGGAATCATTTGTTCACACTAACCTGTGACCACTTCGTCGTTTGTTTTATTTTATTTTATTTTTTCTTCGTTTCTTCCTTTTTGATTTGGCGATTCTCCGGTGCGACCGAGGAGGTGCGGCAATACGAGAAGAACGATGGCGAGATCACTTTTTCATATTTCATGTAATCTAATGAAATGTGTATCGTTATACTTGTTACGTTACTAATCATATTAGCGTTTTAATAATACGGCCTGGCTGCACGCTAAACGGCTAAGCGGTCGTGTTTTGTCGGACAGGTTTGGGGTTGATTATTTTTAAACGACTCTTTTTTGATGAATTAAAGGATAATTATTGTGATTCTGCTAGTAATTTTAAATCTTCGATTTTTCAATAAACATATTTTTCAAACATTGTAAATCATAAAAATCACGCGTTTAATTATAGAACGTACGTGATATCTATGAATAACACTGTTTTATAAGTTTTTTCGAAGTCATGATTATTAGGTATCATGCGATTTATACTTGAATATATAAACGAACCGTTCGTTACATACGTGTAATTCTAATTAACTTGGAAATAATTTGCATCAGACCTTAACATCCATACTCTTAGATATATTCCTTTGTCGAAAAAGAAGAAGATATTATTCCTTTAAAATGAAATTAAACCAAAAAGATTTCTAACTTTTTGAGAACAATTAAACAGAAGTTTAACCCAACCAAAAATAAATAGAAATAGGAAAAAAAAGAGCTGGAGAGAGAGAGAGAGAGAGAGAGAGAGAGAGAGAGAGAGAGAGAGAGAGAGAGAGAGAGAGAGAGAGAGAGAGAGACATATCTCATCAAGTCATCAAGTATCCTCGAGTGTTTCGCCAGAGCTTCACCACATAAACTAAAAAGAAAAGAAGAAAAAAGCGTCTCCTTTACTACATTTACTTCTTCTTCTTCTTCTTCTCTCCTCCAGATTCCGAAACCCTAGATTTCATCTCAAAATGTTCAGATCTATGCTCGTCCGTTCCTCTGCCTCAGCGAAGCAGTCCCTCCGCCGCAGCTTCTCCTCCGGGTCCGTCCCCGAACGAAAAGTCGCCATCCTTGGCGCCGCCGGTGGAATCGGTCAGCCTCTTGCTCTCCTGATGAAGCTCAACCCTCTCGTCTCTAGCCTCTCCCTCTACGATATCGCTAACACTCCTGGAGTTGCCGCTGATGTCGGTCACATCAACACCAGATCTGAGGTACACTCCGATCTCATGATTCATTCCCAACTCTGTGCTCATCGATTACTAGATTTGGAATCTCTATCATTAATCGTGGCCTAGATTCAACATTTGCCCACTAGCTCCACGTTTACTGCAATTTCGTCGTCGATATACGTTTCATTTATGCTTCAGTGTTTGCAAATTGTTCGAGATCCCATCCTTTCTAGGCTTATTGATGGCCTTTATTCAAGTGCGATTCACTTTTTTATTACAGGTTGTTGGATACATGGGAGATGATAACTTGGCCAAAGCTCTTGAAGGAGCTGACCTCGTTATCATTCCAGCTGGTGTACCGAGGAAGCCTGGTATGACCCGTGATGATCTTTTCAACATCAATGCTGGCATTGTGAAGAACCTTTGCACTGCCATCGCCAAGTACTGCCCACATGTAAGCCTACCATCTCTCCTGTTTACAATTCATGATCGTATCAGAAGATTGTTATTAAGGTTTAGTATAGTATACCGAGAGCATGTTTGTTTATCTTTAGGTGTAAAGTGTCTCCTTTTGTTGCTTTCTATCAAATGACTGAATTTTTTGGAGTTACTCTTTTTGTTGAACCAGGCACTTGTTAACATGATCAGCAACCCAGTGAACTCTACTGTTCCCATTGCAGCAGAGATATTTAAGAAGGCTGGTATGTACGATGAGAAGAAGTTGTTTGGTGTAACCACTCTTGACGTTGTTAGAGCCAAGACTTTCTATGCTGGAAAGGCAAATGTCCCAGTTGCAGGTTTGTCTAGCTGTCTTTTTTTCCTTTTTTGTAATCATAAATTTGCCTTTTAAAATATGTGTTCTTCTAAAGCTGTGTTCAAAGATGTTGTCTTGACAAGCCTGACTTTTTATATATGCTTCTTGCGTCTACAGAAGTTAATGTTCCTGTGATTGGTGGTCATGCTGGGGTTACCATTCTTCCACTCTTCTCTCAGGTTATCTCTCACTTCCTCTCTAACGTTTTATTTTTTTGTACCCCGGTTTATTTCTTTTGGCCTCAAGTTACTCTGTTTGTAAACAATGCAGGCCACTCCTCAAGCCAACCTGTCAGGTGACGTACTCACCGCCCTCACCAAGCGTACCCAAGATGGAGGTACAGAAGTCGTGGAGGCAAAAGCAGGAAAAGGTTCAGCTACATTGTCAATGGCGTAAGTTGGCGTTTTCCTAATTGTTTTCACTTATCTTGAATCTACTTTTGGTTCTCAACTTCTGCAATCTGGTCATTGTCACAGCTATGCTGGAGCTCTGTTCGCTGATGCATGCTTGAAGGGACTCAATGGTGTTCCAGATGTTGTAGAATGCTCATACGTGCAATCCACAATCACTGAGCTTCCTTTCTTTGCCTCAAAGGTAATCCTCTTAGCATCAATCAAACACACAAAGTTTCATCCTACGGTCTCATGACTCAGTTGATGAATGCGATGGTCTGGTTATGATTCAGGTGAGGTTGGGGAAAAACGGCGTGGAGGAGGTTCTTGATTTGGGTCCACTCTCAGACTTTGAGAAACAAGGCTTGGAAGCATTGAAGCCAGAACTTAAGTCTTCCATCGAGAAGGGAGTTAAGTTTGCCAACCAATGATCAAACCGATTTGAGTCGGCTATTTTTCCAAGTTTCCGGCTAGAGTTGCCTTCCATAAAACCAACCCATGATTAAAGTCTACTCTTTGTTTTCAAACAATGTATTTTGCGGGTAATAAATGACACTATCACAAACTTTATATGTAGAGTTTTGTAGGGTTTGATTGAAATTTCAAGTTTTGTTTTTGTTTGGTTTGAGTGAGATTACAAAATTTAAGCACTCCGAACCCGTTTGAGTAGTTTAGGGCTTTAATTAAGTTTTTGAAGTCATTTGTCCAACTGGACATCTTCAGGAAAGATCTAACCTATACCACTGTCCTTATTCTATATCAGATTTCCCTTTGCCAAACGAGATCCAAAGCACAAGAATGAAGCTTCTGGCTAAATGGCAAATTATATAAATCCCTTTTAAAATTAAAAAGAAACACATAAAAGATACACTCGAAACAACTAGTGATTCATTGAGTCAGAGAAATATAGAAATACATAGACACAAGCAGAAATACGACCTTAACGCTATATGAGTGTGAGAGAAACACTCGAGGAACCAAACATCCGAAGTGGGTTTGCCATTTCGAAAGGGAGGCGTACGTTAATTGCAGGTTTTCTCTGTTTTGATATTTGGGAAAGGGTATAGATTTGGTGAATACAGGAAGAGGCCAGAAATGCAGGCAAGCAACTTAGGTTGATGAATGTAGCTTTCTAGTCCTTGTCTTGCCATAACACCTCAAGGCTGTTTAACAAAAAAAAACAAGAATGCCATTATCGTTTAAACTAGAGCAATTAAACCAGTACCTACTTATTGACTTTTAATAAAGATTTCATTTATGTTTGAGCAAAACCAGATTCCATCAGTCCATATTTCTCCAGTAGGGTCCTCAATTTTCAAAGAAAACACCACTTCTGTGGCATTTGGATCACATAAGATATCTGTTACAACGCCATAGAGACTAATGCCAGTGGTTTTGTCTTTGATATCGTCTGCAGAACTTCCACCAAGGCGAGATATATTAGAGATGCAGATAAGCAATGAATTCTCAAATAACTGCATATAATCTGAATAATCTTCAACCATTGGTGTATTTACCTAATTTACTAGGTCTGTGAAACAGTGGATATTCAGCATATATGATATTGTGCGAACAAGTAAAATACAAGTTTGCATCGATGCTATGAACCAATAGTCAGCGCGAATTTAATGGACGAACCTACCCTATTACCTGATTTTTAAACCACCAACCAGTCCCACGATTGATTGATATAGATTCAAAAAGATACTGTTACACTTCCCAACCACCACATGGGCCTCTGACAACTTTAAAAATAACAATTACCGTACACCCATGAAGCTAAGTTGCCAGGAAAAGGGGCCTCGAGATTTATAAATTATCAGTTAATATCATGCTTGATTTACAGAAATCTATAGAACTCTGCATCACGGCAATGTCACCTACGAAATTCCTACTGAAACAAGCAGTTTAGATCCTTGACACTGAATTTGGGCAAGATACACAAACCTGAAGAACAAACAACTCATCTACATTGGTGATATCCAAAAACAATGCGAAAATCTGAGCCAAGAAAAAGTCTTGTTGACATAAACCCATGAGCGGCAAAATGGTCCAGCTCACTAACCTCCGGTACGAAGAAGACGACGATAACATCTTTAAGCAGAAAAATGCCGCCGAAAGCGACGATAACATCTTTAAGCAGAAAAACGCTGCCGAAGCCGAGGAGATTGACGTTGCCGAAGATGAGCAGAAAGACGCCGCCGAAGACTACGAAAACATTTTTAGACAGAAAGATGTCGCCGAAGACGACGAGTTCATTAAGCAGAAAGAAAGAAGACGCTGCTGAAGCAAGGGCTGGTGCAACATTTTGAACTGCCTTAAGATAATTCAAAAATTGTGCATTTTTTATTAAAGATCATAAAATAATAACAATATAAAAAAATATGTTAAAGAATCATAATTCAACTCCATAAACTGTATATTAAAAAATGTAAAAAGAAAAACAATTTATTTGTTGAAATATAACTCTTTTTGCAAATTTTTCTCTTTATAATCAATTATTAAACTTGAATAATTAAGTTTTTCAACCATAGTTATCTCAATTGATAACAAATTCAACTCATTTAAGAGGTAACAAAGTCAACTCATTTAAGAGGTGTTATTAAATTTGTGTTTTAGTGTGTTTTGATGTGATTGAATTATGAAGTATTTTCTTTGATTTTAATGAATGTATTTATGATGTATTTTGAAATACAAGACAAAACTTAATTTGCTTTTTAGGAGAGAGAATACATTGAAATTCACTAAAATTGAATTATAAAATAATCAAAAGGAAAATGAATAAGATATGTGTTAATATATTTTTAAATACATTAAAAATATTTAATCCAATAACACTTCTTTTCAATGAATTATAATGAATTTTTTAAAAAAAATATGATCCAATAACATTAGATTTAGTTATGCATTTAAAATAAACTCAAATACATGAAAAACCTCACTCTAATAACACCTCGTTAATGTCTTTTATGACAAAGTAGGCCGCAAATAATTTTTTATTAGCTTCAACTTTGAAAAAAAAAATTTGAGCTGTGGCGACTGATACCGAAATAGTCAACAATATGCGATAAACAATTTCTGATTAAAATTCTACATTTTTTCAAAAGATTAAGCATTTCGATAGAGTTTTTTGGTATTGATTCTCAGATAAACTTTTATTTTATAAACATCACCAACAATGTCTGAATACATTATATTCTTTAAAGAAGTTTCTAAATTCAAACATGATACTGTCAAAGTATCCGCACATAAAAAATCAATCAAAAACCCAAAAATTTATTCATACATTTAGAATTAATATATATATATATATACCATGTTCAAAAACTCGGGCGACTAACTGTATAATCGGCCGCGTCGGCGTTAGGCGTGAAGGTTCCGTCACGATTAAGACCAAATCGGGTCACTTATTCGGGCCCACCACCTGAACCATTTAATCGGCCGCTTAAATAAATTAATCGGATCAATACCGATTAATAACACTACAATTTGGATAATTTCTGGGCTTTTATGAAGCCCATATGCAATTGAATATCATTGAGCAAGTGTATTAATTTATAATTGATTACATACACTTCTCTTTCTCTCATTAGTCCATGTGGGATGTAATTTTTTTTCTTTTTCTTTATTTAGTTATTTATTTTTGGGCTTCTTTTAAACTGGGTCCAATAAAGAACAAAATAATTCATCTGAAAACAAGAATATAGAATAACAAAACTGGACAAGTACATGAAATAACTGAACCAAATTGATTCACTAAATCAATTAAATTCATGTTTAAAAATGCTTAAAATATTTAAAATATATTTGTAAACATATTTAAAATACATTTAATTATTAAAAAACTACTCTCCGAATAATCCCCGATTAATCTCCGATTTTCTACTAACTCGCTAGATCCAATCCAGCCGCCCGACTCACGCCTAACGCAATTTCGAACCTTGTATGTATATATAACTTACTTTTTTTATATAAAATGGATGTGCTAAAAGATGGCAAAAAGTCCGATAAATGTATACAATTTTTCTTTTTGACCTCAATTACGGTTTCTAATTCGCTTCAATCGACGTTCGTTCATGGCTAATTCGTTTTCTGTATCGGTTCTTCCGTTTATCCTTGTGTGTATTGTTCACCCAACTATTGGTTTTGTCGTATGATAACAAAGAATAGCTTTCATGACTTGTCATATTTGAGATGAAAGCACTCTTACCAAGGAAAGAAGCAACGAGAACAAAAAAACTAAAAATTAGAAAATCTCATAATGAGTGTAAATTACATTTCAATGAGTTAGATAAACGGAACCTAAGTACCCCCTTGTCAGCATATATGTCTATGTAGATTGTTCTGTGGCACTCACTACACAACAAAAGCCTCCTTCAGGACAATGAAGATAGAAGAAACTACTGGAACATCGATACCTACGCTTTGTAGACATCACCAAAGGATCCTCTCCCGATTAACTAAAACTGGCTAAATCTGCCTCCAGCCGCTTCTTGTAAACCGGCAACATCATCCATTCTTCTTCTTCCCTCTCTGCAAATACTTGATTGCATCAAACGACACGAACTGAGATCTATAACTATCGAAATGCACAGAGAATCTAGTCGATGTAAAGCAAAGAGATTAAAGAAGATCGTCAGTCACATATGGGAGACTTTTTTTCAGAGAAAAAAAACAATCCGCCCTTAAAGTGTGTGATTAGACAAGTGATAGCTTGACATAGAAAACATTTTCAACTATAAGATAGCAAATGACAACGTAGACGCAATTTGAAACGCCTTCACATTGAAAATCCACGATCGCATTCAGATTACCTGATAGCTGCGAAGAAGAAGAATAGCAAATAATATAATACAGATCTTCCTTTTCTTCTCTCCTAAGTCTTCTTCGTTTTCTAATTACCTTCCCGAGAAAATTCTCTCTCTCCCGAGCACCAGAAGAGATCGAGAGGAAAGAAACTCCTCGTTTATGAAGTTCCTGATGAAGAAATTTCATGAATTGTTAGAATAGATCAATTAAGATGTGTTGTATTTTCATATCGATATTTTCTTATTTATTATTTTTCCCGAAATCCTTTTTTTATTAGAGAAAATATGAAGAAGAAAAAAACAAAGATTGTTGGATGGATTCCTTCGACATTGTCATGCCTAAAAGCGAAATGAGTTGTCATGGACTAATTTCTAAACAAACACCTGAACATGACTTTCCTCGAGAAACCTTTTCAAATTCAGGCATAGACAGAAGCAGAAAATAAGACCTTAGCGCCATATGAGTCTGAGAGAGTATTAGTGGAAGACAGGACCAGACCACATGATATTTCCCCAAACCTCACGCCCATCGAGTCGTACCTCCACTGAAATCTCGGCTGACCAGAGCTTCAAACTCTGAGAATCTTCAATCTGTTTGATCCAGAAGATGACAATGTTCCCAGCAGAGTTAGTACAGAGTTTGATGACAATATTACGAACGATGTGTCTTGAACTTGAACCATAGAGGTGAAACATTAGCTCACCCAAACCCCTGACCATATTCCAAATCAGCTCATCTGGCTCACACCACGCTATCACCCCAAATGAGAACAAGAGAATAACAGTTTCCCAATGACACACCAGTCCTTTCTGTCGCCTCGCATATCTAATTTCCCGAGACTAGTGGACAAGGTAGGCAAGAGTGAGATGGTGAAACTTTGTTTGTCCATATCCACTGCGTAGATTTTCTTCCCCTCTATCAAAACACTTTGGTGAATGATTCCTATTTTCTTATCGCAATCCAAAACTAAGGGAGCCCAAGTTTTCGTCTTTGGATCGAATACCTCTGCCCAGTAATCATTATCATCCCCTAACCCACCAAACACGTATATCTTCCCGTCTACAAGGCTTGCCGACGCGGAAGCCCGAGCCATCTTCATCGACGGGGCTCGACGCCACGTGTGAGACAAACACTCGAGGAACCAAACATCCGAACAGGGTTTGCCGTTTCTGATACCACCAATTACATAGATCCCCGAATCCACCACCACGAAAGAGGATAAATCTGGAGCTTGATCAGGGTTCGACAGGATCGGACTCAGCCGACGATTACGGGTCAGGATGAACCAGCGCGGGCTTGGTTCAGGAGAGATGCGTAAGCAGACGTAGGAAGATGCCTCGGTGCAACCAATCTCGACACCTGAGCCAGGCAGCTCAGGGGAAGCTATGAGAGAGCGGTAGCTCTTGGAGACCAGAGAAAAGGCCGCGTGGTCCCGTCTCGACACCTGAGCCAGGCAGCTCACCACCACCGCATCTGGCAACGACCACAACCCAGACTCCTCCGTCTTCTTCCTCCTCTTATTCTCCGGTGCCGCTTCGTGGTCGCGGCGACGATTGGACATCCTCAAACGCAATTCCGATCTTCTCTTGATTGATTGATTACCGGATGACTCCATGCTTTTTTTTTGTTTTGTCTGAACAATCCGATCCTGACACACAATTTTATAAGTAGTTTTTTTTTTCCTTTTCCTAACTCCAAAACTAATAGTAATTTGTAAACCGACTCATTTTTTTTTGTTTCTGCTATATGGCAGTTTCCTTTTTTTTTTTTTCTGTCAAAACAATATCTCTTGATAATACTAGAGAAATTTTGATGGATAAACCAACAACAAACGGATTTGTAAAACCCAGTCATTTTTTTATTTTTGTTTCCGCTATATCGCAATTCCCTTTTTCTTTCTTTTTATCAAATAATGATATTAGGAAAATTTGGATCAATAACCAAAGTCAACTTTATAATTAAGTGTATAACCAAAGAAAAAAAAAAAGAATTTGTAAAACCATTCATTTGTTTTTTGTTCTGCTATCTCAAAATTTTCTCTCTTTTTTTTGTTTCTTTTTGTCAAACAATATTTAAGTATTTATTGATGATATTTTTCTCTAACTTTGCCCAATTTCTTAATGCATGTTATTAGTTTCCATCCAAGATTTATGTTTAACTAGATTATGAGCTGCATGATCGTTGGGATATTGTCTATGGTTCTGCCGTTTACTTGGGTCGTCGGTTGTCCTCGCCGGCTAAGGATAGTCCGCTCGGGTTGATCAGGGTTCTCATTGGCTCGGGTCTATTTGTCTCATCGGTCGTGTATCAATAAAAACCAAGGTTCAAGATTTCGCTACGCGCTATACGTACGCTTGACAAGGCCTAGCGAGTTACCAATTACTCGGGGATTATACGGGGATTACTCGGAGAGTAATTTTAAGATATTTATATAATTTTGTTATAAATTTGTTTTGGTAAATAGTATTGATAGAATGACATGATTTAATGATTATAAAATTATTAAAAAATTATGAGATAAGTGTTCGAGTGATTTTTTCCATTTTTCTACCACTCTAACCATTTCATCTTCATCTTTTACATATTTTTAGTCAAATTTTCTTTTTATTTTGTTATTTAAAATAAACATAACAAATTTGTCAATTATTATCAATTAAGTAATTATATTGACTTAATTGTCATATTTATATGTCGTTTTTTTTTCCAATTTTATGTTTTACTGTATAATATAGGCGTATAATTCAACTCGCCACGCTCCACCACTGCCTAGCGTATTCTCGGACGTATATTCGGCTAGGCGGACTAGTTTTCAAAACAAGAATAAAAACTAAAATGCCACTATCACTGTATTAAACCGTTGTGGGATATGTCCCACTACTGGTGGATAATTATCTATTGTAAATTATCCTCCATGAGTCCGTCCATGTCATCTTCATCTTTTACATATTTTTAGTCAAATTTTCTTTTTATTTTGTTATTTAAAATAAAACATAACAAATTTGTCAGATTATTATCGATTTAAGTAATTATATTGACTTAATTGTCATATTTATATGTCGTTTTTTTTTTCCAATTTTATGATTTACTGTATAATATAGGCGTATAACTCAACTCGCCACGCTCCACCACTGCCTAACGTATTCTCGGACGTATATTCGGCTAGGCGGACGAGTTTTCAAACAAGGATAAAAACTAAAAATGCCACTATCACTGTATTAAACCGCTGTTGGGATATGTCCCACTACTGGTGGATAATTATCTATTGTAAATTATCCTCCATGAGTCCGTCCATGTATTCAAAGAAAAATTAAAGTGTGATGTAGTATATTCACATGATGATGAGTAGAGATATTTAATTGTCTGTTATACAATATTTAAGAAACAGACTAGATAAGTATACATAGGTTCACAAAATATGATTCATATGATGTTATTTTCAAAAGTGATATAAAGCAGAAGTGCGCAGTGATGAGATCACATAGTTTCCTCAATATGCTCTCGAACAATGGCGGATGAAGAATCCAATCAACACCTTTTAATAGACTCGCCGTCGCCGCCTCCTCTCGGTGTAAGACACCAATCAGCGTTTTCAGCGACGGCGACGGAGAACGGTGGTTGCGGCGAGATCGTGGAGGTTGAAGGAGGTCACATTGTCCGGTCAACAGGGAGAAAGACAGACACAGCAAAGTCTGTGCGTCCAAAGGACCACGTGACCGGCGCGTGAGGCTCTCAGCTCCGACGGCGATTCAATTCTACGACGTTCAAGATAGACTCGGTTTCGATCGACCAAGCAAAGCCGTTGACTGGCTTATCAAGAAAGCTAAATCCTCCATTGACGACCTCGCCGAGCTTCCTCCATGGAACCCCGCCGATACAATCCGTCAAGCGGCGGCGAACGCTAAACCGAGAAGATCCAAAACAGAGCATCATCAACATCAACAGTCGAGTTTTCTTCCGGCGTCAATGACTCCGGTTCGATAGCTGACACTGTAAAGTCGTTTTTCCCTGTCGTTTCATCCGAAGCTCCTCCGCCGCCGTCGGATTTCCCACGAGCCAATATACAAAGCCAAGATCTTCGTCTCTCTCTTCAATCCTTCCAAATGGTCCTCCTTTCACTAGTCAAACAGAGCATGTTCTCTTCTCCGGCCAGAGCAAGAGAAGATTGATATCTCAGGACATTAGTGTAGGAGATTGAGTGTTGCGCAAGTAACCTGACCTGTGGAACAGAAGGTTCACTTGTGTGATAGGCAGAAAAACGATGGCGGAGGTTGACGCTCTTCCAAATGCTTTCTCGTGAGCTCTTGCACTGTTTGGAGAGCACTGTCTCTCTCTTCTCGCATCGCATCTGCTTCTTGGTTTTATGATTCGAGTAGTCCTTTGACTATCTCAAGCTCTTGTTTTTGGTGAGAAAGAGAATCCTCCGTTTCTTTCCTAAGGCTTGACTCTTGGTCGTATTTGTCCTGCCAAGCTGTGACCTGCGAGGCCAGGTTCTCTTGTTCTATCTTACAGGATTGAAGCAGTGGCGCCATCGCCTCCAACTCATTCCTTTCTTTACGCAGGGCATCTTCTGATTCTTTCCTGAGAATCAGCTCGCCCGTATAATTGCTCTCGAGCTCCTCAGCTTTCAACCGCATCTTACTGTGTTCATTTACGTGAGTTTCCAATGGATGACCTGGTTGAAGCTACACTCGCAATATTGTTTAAGACGATTCTAGTTTGCACCAACCGAGTATACAATAAGAGCTCCACATACAAAAATTAAAATTTCTCAACTCAGCAAAGAAATGAAATAACATACAAGGTCAGCAACTGAGCCACCAGCCATAAATTCCATGATGATCCATAACTTGGTCTGGTGTAGGTAAGAACCATAGTATTCGGTAATATATGGCACGGCATCGTGACAATACTGAGATTTCCTGCGATTTATAACAAAATGTGAGCATGACAATCTTGCATTGCTAATAATTAACAAAAAAAAATAACGCTAATCCAAGAGATACCTTCTGTATATCTTCAATCTCGTCTTCTCTGTCAGATATGAAGGAAAAGGTCTAGTTAGATAAGAGCACTGATCATTGTGGTATTCTTGAGAAAAGGATACTAGGGCTGAAAACTATAGCTATTTTACAGAAGAAAAAAAATCAAATATTCAATTCTATTAGAGAGCAAACAGAATGACATCCAAGAGTGTAAGTGAAGACTACATATTTGACAGCGAGAAAATAATACTAAAAACGCAGAGACTTACGATTCTTCAAAGATCAATGAATTTAATGGCAACTTCTTTGTTAAGGTCCGTATAAAACCTGATAAGCAGAGGCAACAGCTCAACATAAGAATAAGGCAGGCACAATGTTCTTAGTCAGTCCTTATATTAAAGACCGAAAAGAAGTGCCACTCAAATTCTCTTAGAGCATGTGCATTCCAAAACCTCACTTTTGGTTCTTATTTGATGTTTAATATTATATTTAAGTTAAGAACCTTAAAATAAGAAAACTTGTTTTTTTCACTTCCATTAGAGAAATTTACTAGAGATTCTTAAAAAAATATTGTAGATGTTTAATATTATACTTTATATTTGCGTTTAATAAAATTTGAAACAGAAAGCAACAAAACAACAAAAGAACACTGCAATTACAAATAAAAATCTAAATCATGTGAGTTATGTTTGTTGTTTGTGCCCACATATAATGCTGAAATATCTCCCCATTATCTCCTTTATCTGCCAAAAACGTGCACAAATAACAAACTCTCAAAGTTAAAGGCTGCAAATAACAATTAAAATTCGAACACATTCATTAAACTGAAACTGCAAATAACAACTTGTTTCATGAAACAACAACAAAACAAAACAACAAGAAAACAGAAGCAACAACAAAACATAAATTTAACAGAAGCATTCCTAGGAGTTCACACAAACGGAAACAACAAAATAGCAAACATTCAATAGAAGAGAAATATGAGATCACTGATAAGACAACAAGTCTGTAATCAGTTTGTTCTTCAGCACTTCTTCAATCTGAGAGACGGATTCTTTCTTTGCAAGGAGAGTGTCAAGTAGGTTGGTCTTCGTCAGCTCCTTTCTCATAACCATGTCCTTCTCCTTAATCACCCACAAGCATTCATGAGTAACAATGAATCTAAAACAAAGTCCTATCTAACATTTAAAACCAGTCTCATAGCAAGTATCCATCACATCGCCGCATACCTATTTTAACATTAGGATCATCTATGAAAAGCTATAACAATCAATGACACAATTACTCTCAAGGAGTCTACCACGTAAATCTGCAAGCGCATGTTAGAAGACTTAATCCCATGGTCGATTTAAGATATACAAAGATCTCAAGGTTGGCCAAGCATGGAGATTGGAAAAAGTATCTGACTGAAAGCAAAAAAAAAAAAAGCCAAAAGAAGGATACTAACAAGTCCATCAGTGTTATTGAAGTAATGCCTCCAAAGAGGTCTCAGTTTCTCTTCGCCACCAACATCCCAAACTGTGAACATCACATTCTTGTACTGAACTTTCTCAACATTGAATCCTGCGTAACCAAGGAGAAATGTACAAAAAAATTGACCATACAGAAAAAAAAGATTAATCACAGCTATTACAAGAACAAGACAGATTCAGAAAAGTTGATAAGAAAGGGGGCAAAAAAGGGACACAGCTTACCATGGTGGGAACAGTTGACAAAACTTCTCCTATGTGAAGTTTGTAGAGAATCGTTGTTTTGCCAGCAGCATCCAGCCCCAGCATTACCACCTGACCATCACATCATCGCATAATTGAAAACCCAAAAAAAAAACAAACATTTCTTCAATCCACAGCTTACAACGCAAACACGGAGATCAGCAGAGATGGGTGATAAAAGCTATTGACTAAACCCCAACAGATGAACGATATATAACACGAGATCCAGCCACACAAAAAACTCCGTAAATGATCGAGATGTTGTTCACTTCATATTGTACATGTTCAAAGTCTTGTCATTGTCATTGTTCGCTTCCAAAGTCTCCGCATGATCACCAAGAACTTGCTTAACAACCGATTGATCAACTAACAGGTTCACTAATAGAATCGCCAAAACAGGACAGATCAAAAGAGCTGCGATCAACACGAAAGCGACTAGATTGTACAGGAGAATCCGAACGGTTTCAATCAGGATCTCGAGTGCGTTCATCGAGTGGAACTGATGGAATCAGGGGACGATGATTCCATCTCGAATTTCCGGGAATTGGATCCAGAAAAGCAAACGCGTAACGAAAGCGAAGAGAAGATTGGAATCTCCGAGGTCACGAGAAACAATGAATTCAACGCATGAGAAAAGTGAAGACTTGTGAAAGTGACGGTGCCGAAAGAGATACTGATCGAAAATTCGACATCTGTACAATAGGAAGCGGATACAAAAAATCCCACAGAAAAAACGTTTCTCTTCCTTTTTTCTCTCTCCATGATTTTTTTATTTTATTTATTACAAAAATTCTTATTAGAATCCACCAAAAATCTCCCTTGCACATGCTCTTAGAACAAGGCTGGAATGGGATAGATATTTATTCAACAAAGATTCTGCCTTTTTGCAATTGATTGATATCAACAAATCACCCAACTATTGGTTTTGTCGTATGATAACAAAGAATAGCTTTCATGACTTGTCATATTTGAGATGAAAGCACATCTATCAGTACAACTCTACTCTTACCAAGGAGAGAAGCAACGAGAACAAAAAAACTAAAAATTAGAAAATCTCATAATGAGTGTAAATCACATTTCAATGAGTTAGATAAACGGAACTTAAGAGCATCATTATTGGAAGTTGTTTTAGTGGTTTCTAAAAAAAAATTATAGAATAATATATATTATTTTTTATTACAAAGATTCTAAAACTTTGTAATGATTATACACAAAACCTCTTTCACACAATTGAAAAACAATATATTATTATACTTATCTTTTTTTTTTGAAACTCAGCTGAACAACTCCCCAATAATGATGTTCTAAGAGCAGGTACATCAATGGTTTGTATAAAAGAGGGTTCAAAGCATTTTTATTTTATTTTTATTAGGTGAGACCCACTTTTTTAACCACTTGAAAAAAGGAAAAAAGAAACATCAAATCCTGCTGTGGCACTCAGATTCGCAAAGGTTCGTAAATAAGAGACCATTGACTCCAAATTCATAACTGTTCATGTGGGATCCAATTTTTTTATTAGTTTATCACTGGACATGCTCTAAGTACCCCTTGTCAGCATATATGTCTATGTAGATTGTTTTGTGGCACTTACTACACAACAAAAGCCTCCTTCAGGACAATGAAGATAAAAAACTACTGGAACATCGATACCTACGCTTGTAGACATCACCAAAGGATCCTCTCCCGATTAACTAAAACTGGCTAAATCTGCCTCCAGCCGCTTCTTGTAAACCGGCAACATCATCCATTCTTCTTCTTCCCCTCTCTGCAAAATACTTGATTGCATCAAACGACACGAACTGAGATCTATAACTATCGAAATGCACAGAGAATCTAGTCGATGTAAAGCAAAGAGATTAAAGAAGATCGTCAGTCACATATGGGAGACTTTTTTTCAGAGAAAAAAAAACAATCCGCCCTTAAAGTGTGTGATTAGACAAGTGATAGCTTGACATAGAAACATTTTCAACTATAAGATAGCAAATGACAACGTAGACGCAATTTGAAACGCCTTCACATTGAAAATCCACGATCGCATTCAGATTACCTGATAGCTGGACGAAGAAGAAGAATAGCAAATAATATAATACAGATCTTCCTTTTCTTCTCTCCTAAGTCTTCTTCGTTTTCTAATTACCTTCCCGAGAAAATTCTCTCTCTCCCGAGCACCAAGAAGAGATCGAGAGGAAAGAAACTCCTCGTTTATGAAGTTTCCTGATGAAGAAATTTCATGAATTGTTAGGAATAGATCAATTAAGATGTGTTGTATTTTCATATCGATATTTTCTTTATTTATTATTTTTCCCGAAATCCTTTTTTATTAGAGAAAAATATGAAGAAGAAAAAAACAGATTGTTGGATGGATTCCTTCGACATTGTCATGCCTAAAAGCGAAATGAGTTGTCATGGACTAATTTCTAAACAAACACCTGAACATGACTTTCCTCGACAGAACCTTTTCAAATTCAGGCATAGACAGAAGCAGAAAATAAGACCTTAGCGCCATATGAGTCTGAGAGAGTATTAAGTTGGAAGACAGGACCAGACCACATGATATTTCCCCAAACCTCACGCCCATCGAGTCGTACCTCCACTGAAATCTCGGCTGACCAGAGCTTCAAACTCTGAGAATCTTCAATCTGTTTGATCCAGAAGATGACAATGTTCCCAGCAGAGTTAGTACAGAGTTTGATGACAATATTACGAACGATGTGTCTTGAACTTGAACCATAGAGGTGAAACATTAGCTCACCCAAACCCCTGACCATATTCCAAATCAGCTCATCTGGCTCACACCACGCTATCACCCCAGAATGAGAACAAGAGAATAACAGTTTCCCAATGACACACCAGTCCTTTCTGTCGCCTCGCATATCTAATTTCCCGAGACTAGTGGACAAGGTAGGCAAGAGTGAGATGGTGAAACTTTGTTTGTCCATATCCACTGCGTAGATTTTCTTCCCCTCTATCAAAACACTTTGGTGAATGATTCCTATTTTCTTATCGCAATCCAAAACTAAGGGAGCCCAAGTTTTCGTCTTTGGATCGAATACCTCTGCCCAGTAATCATTATCATCCCCTAACCCACCAAACACGTATATCTTCCCGTCTACAAGGCTTGCCGACGCGGAAGCCCGAGCCATCTTCATCGACGGGGCTCTGTTGTAACAAAGCTTTAAGAGAACCGAATGATGAGACTGAAAACTTTTTTATCTTCTTATTGATACGATGGCTTTATATAGCCTGAGTACATGACTGATGCCTCCTACATTCTCGGAGGTCTTTAACAACTTGAAACAACCAACTAACACACTAGCTTGACCATGATCTAACACACTAACTTAACCATGATCTAAGCCACGACTTATTCTAACCAACACGACTTAGTCAAAGCGACTAAGTCCAAACAAACTAACAAACTAAAATACTCAACATATCCTTCCCTAAACTGATATCTGACCAAATATCAGTTTACCTTCGAAGCTTCCATCAGACCCAACATCTCCTTCAGTTTCTTGAACGTATCCAGCTTCAATGGTTTGGTCATAATGTCAGCTACTTGATCTTGTGTTCCACAGTGAATGAGTTTCACTTTGCCTTCCCTTGTTAGATCCCTTAAGTAATGAAAACGCACCTCAATGTGTTTGCTTCGTCCGTGATGAACTGGATTCTTTGATAGCTGTATGGCCGAGTTGTTGTCGCACTTGATTATGATGCCATCTTCATTATCTTCTCCGAGCTCATTCAAAATCCTCTGCATCCAGATTCCTTGGGTAGCACATGAGACTGCAGCAATGTACTCGGCTTCTGTTGTGGATAAAGCAACAATAGGCTGTTTCTTTGAACTCCAAGAGACAGCTCCTCCCGCCATGATAAACACAAAACCAGAAGTGCTTCTCCGATCATCCAAATCCCCAGCATAATCACTGTCTGTAAAAGCTTGAAACCCTCTATCCATTCCACGCTTATACATTATTCCAAGCTCCATAGTTTCTTTGACATACCTCAACACTCTTTTGACCACTGCAAAGTGTGCTTCAGTCGGATTCTCCATGTATCGACTTGCAAGCCCTACCGCAAATGCCAGGTCCGGTCTGGTGACAGTGAGATACATCAAGCTTCCTATGATCTGCTTGTAGTGTGTGGTGTCGCAGAGTGCTCCACCTCCTTGCCTTGAAAGCTTTACTCCTGGAACAATCGGATTCTGAACCCCATTGCTTGCTTCCATCCCAAACCTCTCAAGTACTTCTCGAGCAAACTTCTTTTGGCACATAAAAATGCCATTCTCCTTTTGCATAATCTCAACTCCGAGAAAGTACCTCATCTTACCAAGATCAGTCATGTCGAATGTCTGCTTCATTGATTCCTTAAATCTGCTCAGCAAGCTCTTACAGTTCCCAGTGAAGATTAGATCATCAACGTAAAGACTGACAATAAGAATCTGACCTTGTTCTGTCTTTACAAACAGAGTATGTTCAGAGTCGCATTTCACGAATCCTTCTCTTGTGAAGTAGCTTTCGATCTTGCTGAACCAAGCCCTGGGAGCTTGTTTCAGCCCGTACAATGCTTTCTTCAATCTATAAGCTTTCCCTTCACTGTCCTTCTTCTCAAAGCCTTGAGGTTGATCAACAAAAACCAACTCGTGCAACTCTCCATGTAGAAAGGCACTCTTAACGTCTAGCTGATAGATGGTCCAGTTGCGTTGAGCTGCAGTGGCAAGAATCATCCGGATCGTATCCCATCTCGCTACTGGAGCATACACCTCATTGTAGTCGATTCCAAACCTCTGAGCATACCCCTTTGCAACCAATCGAGCTTTGAATTTATCGATCTCACCATCTTCATTGTACTTTGTTTTGTACACCCATTTGACCCCTATTGTTTTGACTCCTTTAGGCACCTCTGTTAACTCCCATGTCTCATTCCTTTCTATGGAATCAAGTTCTGCTCTCATCGCTTGTCTCCACTGTGGATGAGTTACTGCCTCCTCATAGTTTATCGGATCACCAACTGCTACCAAAGCCTGCAGAACATGATCATCAATCCATTGAGCATTCAGATCGGTTTCTACCTGAGCTTCTCCGCACTCATAGTCTCTGAGGTATGCTGGTGTAACTCGTGCTCGCACCGGCCTTCCCTGAACCAGATCAGTTGTCACAGCTTCTGGTGCCACAGTTTCTGTATCTGCGACAGCTCCATCCTCTTCTTGTAGGTATTCTTCTTCACCAGTTGGAACATCTCCATCGTTCTCCCACGTAAGTGCACTTGAGGATTCAGCTCCATTGTCGGATTCCTTCCTTCCCCAATCCCAATTTGCAGTTTCTTCAAAAACAACATCTCGACTCACTGTGATCTTCTGCGAGTTGGGATTGTACATCCTATAGGCCTTAGACTCCTCACTGACGCCCAGAAAGATGCACTTGCAGCTTTTAGCATCCAGTTTTATGCGCTTTGCTTCTGGAACATGTACGTGACCAATGCACCCGAATACTCTGAAGTGTGTGACGTTTGGTTTGATGCCACTCCACATCTCTTCGGGTGTCTTGTCCTCCAAAGCATGAGTAGGACTTCGATTCAGGACATAGGTGATCCACTTTGCTCCTTCTGCCCAAAAAACTTTAGGCACTTTCTTTTCTGACAGCGTGCTACGTACCAGGTTCATGATGGTCTGATTTCTCCTTTCTGCCACTCCGTTCTGTTGAGGCGAGTATGCAGCTGTCAGCTGGCGTTTGATTCCATGAGTTCTGCAGAACTCATCAAATTCCTTTGAGCAGAACTCTCCACCTCTGTCTGTTCTCAAACCGCAAACAGAAACTCCAGATTCTTTCTCCACACGAGCTTTGAAATTCTTGAACATCTCAAACGCCTCTGACTTTTCTGCAATGATATAGCTCCACATTTTTCTGCTGTAATCATCAATGAGAGTAAGTAGATACCGTTTCTGTCCAAGGGAAGCCGGAGTTATTGGACCACAGATATCGGCATGAACCAGTTGCAGGACTCTGTCTGCTCTCCAAGTGCTCTTCTTTGGAAATGAGTCTCGCTTCTGTTTTCCCACGAGGCAGTTCTCACAGACTTTGTTGTTATCTTCGATAGGAGGAAGACCCTTCACCATTTCTTTTGAGCTCAGCATCTTCAGACTCCTGTAGTTCAAGTGAGCAAATCTGCAATGCCATAGGTGAGTTTCGTTTGTACCTTCTATCTGAAAGCATGATTCTTCTTCCATCCCTTCTCCACGAATGGCAAACATGCGATTGGTGCTCATCTTAGTTTCCATAATGAGGCCCCTTGATGGATGGAAGATTTTGCATAAACCGTCTTGTATCAGGATGGCTAGCTTCTTCTCTTGCAGTTGTCCTATGCTTAGGAGATTGCTGCTCAACTCCGGAACATAGTAGACATCCTGAATCACCTGAGTTAGTTTCTCCACTTTGATTTTGATGCTCCCTTTTCCACAGACCGACATTCGTGCATCATTACCAAGCTTGACTGAGTGTCTGAAACTCTCATCCAGAGCAGAGAACCACTTCTTGTTTCCTGTCATGTGATTGCTGCAGCCACTGTCTAGGAACCACACATCCTCCATTCTTGGCTTCTTTGTCTCAACTTGAGCCATCAGAAGAAGCGTTTCTTCCTCCTCCGCGAACTCCACATAATTTGCTTGTTTGTCTCCACTAGGACATTCAAACTGAAAATGTCCTAGCTTGTGACATTTGTAACACTCCACCAAGGCTTTGTTGAGCGTCCCTCGGCCACGTCCTCTTCCTCTTCCTCGTCCTCGACCTCGGGAATTTCCTTCTGATGTTGCTTGCAACACTTGTTCATCATTTTGTGGTCCCTTGGCGTGCCTTTGAATCTTCTGTTCATGCACCAGAAGAGAACTCTGGAGAGCATCCACAGAGAGAGAGTCTATGTCCTTAGACTCCTCAATCGAGCACACAATGTAGGTAAACTTCTCAGACAATGTCCTTAAGATCTTCTCCACGATCTTAGTATCCTGCATATCCTCACCAAGATTTCTCATGTCTGTTGCCGTGAGAAGTACCCTTGAGAAGTACTCTGTGATGCTTTCTGCTTCCTTCATTTCCAAGACCTCAAATTCCCTTCTTAAACGTTGAAGTTGCGCCCTCTTCACACGTTCGTTTCCTTGGTATTTGGTCTTCAGCGAATCCCACAGTTGTTTCGCTGTATCCTTCTGAATGATGGTCTTCAGAACTGACTTGTCAATTGCTTGAAACAAGTAGTTCTTCACCTTCAGATCATTCAGCTTCTTGGTTGCTAACTCCTGCCTCTGTTCTCCGGTAAGAATCACCCCACGAGCCGGCTCAACGTAGCCTCTCTCAATCAGATCCCACCACTCCTTGGATCGCAGCAAGTTCTCCATCAGCATGCTCCAATGCTCGAAATCACCATCGAATTTTGGAATGGTTAGCAAACTCTTTTCCTCTCCTGTCATCTCTCACACTTTTCTCTGAAAAACAGCCTCACAATTCAGTTTGTGGCTCTGATACCATATGTTGTAACAAAGCTTTAAGAGAACCGAATGATGAGACTGAAACTTTTTATCTTCTTATTGATACGATGGCTTTATATAGCCTGAGTACATGACTGATGCCTCCTACATTCTCGGAGGTCTTTAACAACTTGAAACAACCAACTAACACACTAGCTTGACCATGATCTAACACACTAACTTAACCATGATCTAAGCCACGACTTATTCTAACCAACACGACTTAGTCAAAGCGACTAAGTCCAAACAAACTAAACAAACTAAAATACTCAACAGGCTCGACGCCACGTGTGAGACAAACACTCGAGGAACCAAACATCCGAACAGGGTTTGCCGTTTCTGATACCACCAATTACATAGATCCCCGAATCCACCACCACGAAAGAGGATAAATCTGGAGCTTGATCAGGGTTCGACAGGATCGGACTCAGCCGACGATTACGGGTCAGGATGAACCAGCGCGGGCTTGGTTCAGGAGAGATGCGTAAGCAGACGTAGGAAGATGCCTCGGTGCAACCAATCTCGACACCTGAGCCAGGCAGCTCAGGGGAAGCTATGAGAGAGCGGTAGCTCTTGGAGACCAGAGAAAAGGCCGCGTGGTCCCGTCTCGACACCTGAGCCAGGCAGCTCACCACCACCGCATCTGGCAACGACCACAACCCAGACTCCTCCGTCTTCTTCCTCCTCTTATTCTCCGGTGCCGCTTCGTGGTCGCGGCGACGATTGGACATCCTCAAACGCAATTCCGATCTTCTCTTGATTGATTGATTACCGGATGACTCCATGCTTTTTTTTTGTTTTGTCTGAACAATCCGATCCTGACACACAATTTTATAAGTAGTTTTTTTTTTCCTTTTCCTAACTCCAAAACTAATAGTAATTTGTAAACCGACTCATTTTTTTTTGTTTCTGCTATATGGCAGTTTCCTTTTTTTTTTTTTTCTGTCAAAACAATATCTCTTGATAATACTAGAGAAATTTTGATGGATAAACCAACAACAAACGGATTTGTAAAACCCAGTCATTTTTTTATTTTTGTTTCCGCTATATCGCAATTCCCTTTTTCTTTCTTTTTATCAAATAATGATATTAGGAAAATTTGGATCAATAACCAAAGTCAACTTTATAATTAAGTGTATAACCAAAGAAAAAAAAAAAGAATTTGTAAAACCATTCATTTGTTTTTTGTTCTGCTATCTCAAAATTTTCTCTCTTTTTTTTGTTTCTTTTTGTCAAACAATATTTAAGTATTTATTGATGATATTTTTCTCTAACTTTGCCCAATTTCTTAATGCATGTTATTAGTTTCCATCCAAGATTTATGTTTAACTAGATTATGAGCTGCATGATCGTTGGGATATTGTCTATGGTTCTGCCGTTTACTTGGGTCGTCGGTTGTCCTCGCCGGCTAAGGATAATCCGCTCGGGTTGATCAGGGTTCTCATTGGCTCGGGTCTATTTGTCTCATCGGTCGTGTATCAATAAAAACCAAGGTTCAAGATTTCGCTACGCGCTATACGTACGCTTGACAAGGCCTAGCGAGTTACCAATTACTCGGGGATTATACGGGGATTACTCGAAGAGTAATTTTAAGATATTTTATTATAATTTTGTTTATAAATTTGTTTTGGTAAATAGTATTGATAGAATGACATGATTTAATGATTATAAAATTATTAAAAAATTATGAGATAAGTGTTCGAGTGATTTTTTCCATTTTTCTACCACTCTAACCATTTCATCTTCATCTTTTACATATTTTTAGTCAAATTTTCTTTTTATTTTGTTATTTAAAATAAAACATAACAAATTTGTCAAATTATTATCAATTTAAGTAATTATATTGACTTAATTGTCATATTTATATGTCGTTTTTTTTTCCAATTTTATGTTTTACTGTATAATATAGGCGTATAATTCAACTCGCCACGCTCCACCACTGCCTAGCGTATTCTCGGACGTATATTCGGCTAGGCGGACTAGTTTTCAAACAAGAATAAAAACTAAAAATGCCACTATCACTGTATTAAACCGTTGTGGGATATGTCCCACTACTGGTGGATAATTATCTATTGTAAATTATCCTCCATGAGTCCGTCCATGTCATCTTCATCTTTTACATATTTTTAGTCAAATTTTCTTTTTATTTTGTTATTTAAAATAAAACATAACAAATTTGTCAAATTATTATCGATTTAAGTAATTATATTGACTTAATTGTCATATTTATATGTCGTTTTTTTTTCCAATTTTATGATTTACTGTATAATATAGGCGTATAACTCAACTCGCCACGCTCCACCACTGCCTAACGTATTCTCGGACGTATATTCGGCTAGGCGGACGAGTTTTCAAACAAGGATAAAAACTAAAAATGCCACTATCACTGTATTAAACCGCTGTTGGGATATGTCCCACTACTGGTGGATAATTATCTATTGTAAATTATCCTCCATGAGTCCGTCCATGTATTCAAAGAAAAATTAAAGTGTGATGTAGTATATTCACATGATGATGAGTAGAGATATTTAATTGTCTGTTATACAATATTTTGTTGGGGAAAACACGAAACACGCGAATGCGCAGCGGAATAAAGTTCCCCGCACTTGTGTGAGCCTGTGAGGAAAAGACTTGAACTTGAACTATGACACAGAAATGATCTAAGCAGAAAACGAAATGACACACAATCTTTTTACGTGGAAAACCTCCTCGATGTGAGAAGGAAAAACCACGGGACCGTAGTCCACTCAAAATCCACTATATCAAAGGTATGAGTGTTACAACCACGTCCTCCCTGTTCCTACAGAACAGACCCAGAGACTAAGGCTCAAATAGAGCAATCTCCAACAACAAGAGAGCTCAACAAGAGAGCAATACAAGCTTACAAAACTAGCAGATACAAACGACCTCAGCTCACTAGGATTCCGGCAACCAGAGAACAATCCCACCGTACAAATCGAAGATGAACAAGTCAACAACACCTCTGCCAAATTTCAGCTCAATCAGAGAAGAACTCACCGTTGGATTTCCCAAACACTCAAGACTGCAACTGCTGAAGAACTGTAGCGACGAGCTTCACTAAAACCCCGATTCACGAGAAACCAACCGTTGAAACGACAATCCCACCGTTGAATCTCAAACCCACTGAGTCACGAAGCTTCCCACAAAATATCAGCCAGATCGGACCACTTTCGAGCCCTCGAACACAGCCCTGAAGAAACCAGACGAAAACCCTTTCTTCTCTCTTTCTTTCCTCTCTTCTTCTTTCTCTCTCTCTTTTAGTGTAATGTGTCTATGTATGTGGCTCTCACATAAAAATCAGGTTAGAGAGCTTATATAGGTCTTAGGAAATAATCTTGTTAACCCTTATTAAACTTTCAACACCAGACTTCAGTTTGCACACAAGACTTCAGAATCAACTCCATACTTCAGTTTGCACACAAGACTTGAGAATTCTTCACAAGACTTCAAAGAATAACACAAGACTTCTGATTTGGTTTCATCACAACCAAACCCATGGTTTCCTCACACTAGGAGGAACACCAACAAACTCCCCCTCCGACTAGTTGGAGGAAACAGCCATCCCGGCTATCTCACAGCAAACCTCAAGCTTTTCCCTCGGCAATGACTTCGTCATCATATCAGCTCCATTATCATTCGTATGAACTTTTTCAAGTCCCACTTCCTTGGAAGCAATCACATCACGTATCCAATGATACCTCCTATCAATGTGCTTCGAACGCGAATGAAATGTAGAGTTCTTCCCGAGACAAATTGCGCTTTGACTATCACAAAGCAACACATACTTATCTTGCTTGAAACCGATATCCTCGCAGAAATTCTTTGTCCACAACAACTCCTTGAGAGCTTCAGTTGCAGCTATGAACTCAGCTTCAGTGGTAGAAAGTGCAACACACTTTTGCAACCTTGACTGCCATGAAACAGCTCCGCCCGCAAACGTTATCAAATAACCCGAAGTAGATTTCCTGGAGTCAACATCTCCAGACATGTCAGCATCAGTATAGCTAACAATCAATGGCTCATTACCTCCAAAGGTAAGCTTCAAACCAGAAGTCCCTCGAAGATATCTCAAAATCCACTTCACAGCATTCCAATGTTCTCTTCCAGGATTGGAATTGAACCGGCTTACTACACCAACGGCGAAAGCTAAATCCGGTCTTGTACAGACCATGGCATACATCAAACTACCCACTGCAGAAGCATATGGAACTCTTGCCATATCTTCCTTCTCTGCATATGTCTTTGGACTCTGTTTACTGCTCAATCTAATGTGTGAAGCAAGAGGAGTGCTCACCACTTTAGATTTGTCCATGTGAAACCTTTTAAGTACTTTCTCAATGTACTTCTCCTGAGACAAGTGAATCAATCTCTCAGCTCTGTCTCTCTCAATTCTTATACCAAGAATCTGTTTCACTGGACCCAAATCTTTCATCGCAAAGGACTTGCTGAGCTGCTTCTTCAGCTCACCAATTCTGCTCATGTCCCTGCCCACAATCAACATGTCATCAACATATAGCAACAAGATGATAAAATCATCATCACCAAACACCTGAATAAATACACAATGGTCATCAGTAGTCTCCTTATAACCATGCTCCTCCATAACAGACTTAAACTTCATGTACCACTGCCTAGGTGCTTGCTTCAATCCATAAAGGCTCTTCTTCAGGCGACAAACTAGATCTTCTTCACCCTTTTTCACAAAGCCTTCCGGTTGTACCATGTAAATCTCTTCCTCCAAATCTCCATGAAGGAAAGCAGTTTTTACATCCATTTGCTCAACCTCTAGATCAAGACTTGCTGCCAGTCCAAGTACAATCCGAATGGACTGCATCTTCACAACAGGAGAAAAGATTTCATCATAATCAATCCCCTTCTTTTGGCTGTATCCTTTCACAACCAATCTAGCCTTGTATCGAGGTTGCAAACTGGTATCTTCATGCTTAATTCTGAACACCCACTTATTAAGCAATGCCATCTTGCCCTTAGGCAACTTCACCAACTCAAATGTGTGATTCTCTTCAAAAGAATCCATCTCATCACCAGCAGCACCAAGCCACTTATCTTTGTGTTCACCTTCCATAGCTTCATCAAAGCTTTCAGGCTCTCCCCCATCAGTAAGTAACACATACTCACTAGGATCATACCTTGTCGACGGTTTAAGACCTCTCTCGGATCTTCTAACAATAGGAGGGTTCTCAGTAGTTGGTGTCTCACCATGATCGTCACCATGATCACCAATACCATCTTCATGTGCGGGAGCATCTGCACCGGGTGTATCATCTTGAACCTCATCCTCGACCTGACCGTGGACAGATGTAGAAGGACTAGCCTCTAAATCGATCAAACTCTCATTACTCTGAGTTGGTTTTCCGGACTTGTCAATGTCCTTAATTGTTTGATCTTCCATGAACACTACATCTCTGCTCCTTACGAGCTTCTTCTCAACGGGATCATAAAATCTGTATCCAAACTCATCCTGACCATAACCAATGAACACACACTGTCGCGACTTCATCTCAAGCTTCGATCTCTCATCCTTGGGAATATGAACAAATGCCTTACACCCAAAGACCCTCAAATGACCATAAGAAACATCTTTACCGGTCCAAACTCTCTCTGGAATATCACCCTCCAATGGAGCACTTGGTGACAAATTCAGCACATGAACAACTGTGCTCAAAGCCTCACCCCAGAAAGTCATCGATAAGCCTGACTGTGAAATCAAACATCTCATCCTCTCGACAATAGTCCTGTTCATCCTCTCAGCCAACCCATTCAACTGTGGAGTCTTAGGTGGCGTGAACTGATGCCTAATACCATGCTCTTTGCAATAAGCATCAAATGGTCCAGAATACTCACCACCATTATCACTGCGGATACACTTCAACTTCTTTCCCGTTTGTCTCTCAACCAATGCCACAAAATGCTTGAAATATCCCAGAACCTGATCTTTAGTCTTCATAGTGAAAACCCATGACTTCCTAGAATGATCATCAATGAATGTGACAAAATATGATGCACCACCAAGAGATTTTGTCTTCATTGGACCACACACATCTGAATGCACCAAATCAAGTACCTCAGATTTTCTAGAAGGTGCAGAAGACTTGAAAGAAACTCTGTGTTGTTTTCCATGCAAACAATGTGCACACTTAGGCAAGTGCAAACCGGAGATTCCCGGAATGACCTCCTTCTTTGACAACGCAGACATACCCTTCTCACTCATGTGACCGAGTCTCTTATGCCATAGCTCCATGGCATCAACATTCTCCACTGCATTAACAGCATCTTTGGAGACCTTAGCCTGCATCAAATAGAAAGATGAAAGCTTCTCACCTCGAGCCACAACCAGAGAACCACGTGAAAGCTTCCATTTACCACCACCGTGTAAACTGTAGAAACCCTCATCATCAAGTCTTCCTGTAGATATCAAGTTCATCCTCAAGTCTGGAACATGCTTAACATCCTTAAGTATCAACCTAGTCCCAAGACTAGTCTCCAAGCAAATATCACCAATGCCAACAACCTGAGCCAAACCATCATTACCCATCTTTACAGAACCATACTTACCTAGAGTGTAGGTAGAGAACAAATCCCGCTGTGATGTAGCATGAGTGGTAGCTCCACTGTCAATCACCCAACTGGTGTCTTGGCATACATTAATGGCATTATCCTCAAGAAGAATGAGAAACTCATCTTGGGTGACTGTCACCCGATCTACTTCTTCTTGCTTTCCTTGCTGCTTGTCTTTCTTCAACTTCCAGCAATCTTTCTTCATGTGCCCTTTCTTATGACAGAAGTAGCACTCCATATTAGCAAATTTATTAGACTTGCTCCTGCTCCTGCTCTTTTCCTTCTTGGACTCTCTATGTGAACTTCTCCCCCTTGACTCAGTAACCAGAACATCTGAACGTGAGGAACTAGCATTTGACTGCCTTCTTGTCTCCTCATTCAACACACTGTTCTTCACTGAATCCATCGAAATGACACCTTCCGACGCGGAGTTACAAAGAGACATTATGAATACCTCCCAAGAATCTGGTAATGTACCAAGAAGCCACAAACCGTGAATCTCATCATCAAACCTGATGCCCATATCAGACAACTTGTTGAGCAATCCCTGAAACGCATTCAAGTGATCTGTCATCGGAGTTCCATCCTGATACCTCAACTCAATCAACTTCTTGATCATAAGCATCTTGTTATTCCCGGTCTTCCGAGCATACAACTGCTCCAGCTTCAACCACAAAGAACGAGCATTAACCTCATTTTCAATATGATGCAACACATTATCATCTATCCACTGCCTTATCAAACCACACACTCGGCGATGAAACAGCTTCCATTCATCCTCAGTCTTATTATCAGGTTTCTCCTCCTGAAATACTGGTAGATGAAATTCTTTCACAAAGAGCAGATCCTCCATCTTGCCCTTCCATAGATGATAATTGTTGTTACCATTCAAGCTTATCATTCTGCCCATATTCTCCATCTTTTCCATCGCTCACACAAGCAAACCAATAACTCAAAGTTATCCAAATCCAAAGCTCACAAAACCTTAAGCTCTGATACCACTCTGTTGGGGAAAACACGAAACACGCGAATGCGCAGCGGAATAAAGTTCCCCGCACTTGTGTGAGCCTGTGAGGAAAAGACTTGAACTTGAACTATGACACAGAAATGATCTAAGCAGAAAACGAAATGACACACAATCTTTTTACGTGGAAAACCTCCTCGATGTGAGAAGGAAAAACCACGGGACCGTAGTCCACTCAAAATCCACTATATCAAAGGTATGAGTGTTACAACCACGTCCTCCCTGTTCCTACAGAACAGACCCAGAGACTAAGGCTCAAAGAGAGCAATCTCCAACAACAAGAGAGCTCAACAAGAGAGCAATACAAGCTTACAAAACTAGCAGATACAAACGACCTCAGCTCACTAGGATTCCGGCAACCAGAGAACAATCCCACCGTACAAATCGAAGATGAACAAGTCAACAACACCTCTGCCAAATTTCAGCTCAATCAGAGAAGAACTCACCGTTGGATTTCCCAAACACTCAAGACTGCAACTGCTGAAGAACTGTAGCGACGAGCTTCACTAAAACCCCGATTCACGAGAAACCAACCGTTGAAACGACAATCCCACCGTTGAATCTCAAACCCACTGAGTCACGAAGCTTCCCGCAAAATATCAGCTAGATCGGACCACTTTCGAGCCCTCGAACACAGCCCTGAAGAAACCAGACGAAAACCCTTTCTTCTCTCTTTCTTTCCTCTCTTCTTCTTTCTCTCTCTCTTTTAGTGTAATGTGTCTATGTATGTGGCTCTCACATAAAAATCAGGTTAGAGAGCTTATATAGGTCTTAGGAAATAATCTTGTTAACCCTTATTAAACTTTCAACACCAGACTTCAGTTTGCACACAAGACTTCAGAATCAACTCCATACTTCAGTTTGCACACAAGACTTGAGAATTCTTCACAAGACTTCAAAGAATAACACAAGACTTCTGATTTGGTTTCATCACAACCAAACCCATGGTTTCCTCACACTAGGAGGAACACCAACATATTTAAGAAACAGACTAGATAAGTATACATAGGTTCACAAAATATGATTCATATGATGTTATTTTCAAAAGTGATATAAAGCAGAAGTGCGCAGTGATGAGATCACATAGTTTCCTCAATATGCTCTCGAACAATGGCGGATGAAGAATCCAATCAACACCTTTTAATAGACTCGCCGTCGCCGCCTCCTCTCGGTGTAAGACACCAATCAGCGTTTTCAGCGACGGCGACGGAGAACGGTGGTTGCGGCGAGATCGTGGAGGTTGAAGGAGGTCACATTGTCCGGTCAACAGGGAGAAAAGACAGACACAGCAAAGTCTGTGCGTCCAAAGGACCACGTGACCGGCGCGTGAGGCTCTCAGCTCCGACGGCGATTCAATTCTACGACGTTCAAGATAGACTCGGTTTCGATCGACCAAGCAAAGCCGTTGACTGGCTTATCAAGAAAGCTAAATCCTCCATTGACGACCTCGCCGAGCTTCCTCCATGGAACCCCGCCGATACAATCCGTCAAGCGGCGGCGAACGCTAAACCGAGAAGATCCAAAACAGAGCATCATCAACATCAACAGTCGAGTTTTCTTCCGGCGTCAATGGACTCCGGTTCGATAGCTGACACTGTAAAGTCGTTTTTCCCTGTCGTTTCATCCGAAGCTCCTCCGCCGCCGTCGGATTTCCCTTCACGAGCCAATATACAAAGCCAAGATCTTCGTCTCTCTCTTCAATCCTTCCAAAATGGTCCTCCTTTCACTAGTCAAACAGAGCATGTTCTCTTCTCCGGCCAGAGCAAGAGAAGATTGATATCTCAGGACATTAGTGTAGGAGATTGAGTGTTGCGCAAGTAACCTGACCTGTGTGAACAGAAGGGTTCACTTGTGTGATAGGGCAGAAAAACGATGGCGGAGGTTGACGCTCTTCCAAATGCTTTCTCGTGAGCTCTTGCACTGTTTGGAGAGCACTGTCTCTCTCTTCTCGCATCGCATCTGCTTCTTGGTTTTATGATTCGAGTAGTCCTTTGACTATCTCAAGCTCTTGTTTTTGGTGAGAAAGAGAATCCTCCGTTTCTTTCCTAAGGCTTGACTCTTGGTCGTATTTGTCCTGCCAAGCTGTGACCTGCGAGGCCAGGTTCTCTTGTTCTATCTTACAGGATTGAAGCAGTGGCGCCATCGCCTCCAACTCATTCCTTTCTTTACGCAGGGCATCTTCTGATTCTTTCCTGAGAATCAGCTCGCCCGTATAATTGCTCTCGAGCTCCTCAGCTTTCAACCGCATCTTACTGTGTTCATTTACGTGAGTTTCCAATGGATGACCTGGTTGAAGCTACACTCGCAATATTGTTTAAGACGATTCTAGTTTGCACCAACCGAGTATACAATAAGAGCTCCACATACAAAAATTAAAATTTCTCAACTCAGCAAAGAAATGAAATAACATACAAGGTCAGCAACTGAGCCACCAGCCATAAATTCCATGATGATCCATAACTTGGTCTGGTGTAGGTAAGAACCATAGTATTCGGTAATATATGGGCAACGGCATCGTGACAATACTGAGATTTCCTGCGATTTATAACAAAATGTGAGCATGACAATCTTGCATTGCTAATAATTAACAAAAAAAAATAACGCTAATCCAAGAGATACCTTCTGTATATCTTCAATCTCGTCTTCTCTGTCAGATATGAAGGAAAAGGTCTAGTTAGATAAGAGCACTGATCATTGTGGTATTCTTGAGAAAAGGATACTAGGGCTGAAAACTATAGCTATTTTACAGAAGAAAAAAAATCAAATATTCAATTCTATTAGAGAGCAAACAGAATGACATCCAAGAGTGTAAGTGAAGACTACATATTTGACAGCGAGAAAATAATACTAAAAACGCAGAGACTTACGATTCTTCAAAGATCAATGAATTTAATGGCAACTTCTTTGTTAAGGTCCGTATAAAACCTGATAAGCAGAGGCAACAGCTCAACATAAGAATAAGGCAGGCACAATGTTCTTAGTCAGTCCTTATATTAAAGACCGAAAAGAAGTGCCACTCAAATTCTCTTAGAGCATGTGCATTCCAAAACCTCACTTTTGGTTCTTATTTGATGTTTAATATTATATTTAAGTTAAGAACCTTAAAATAAGAAAACTTGTTTTTTTCACTTCCATTAGAGAAATTTACTAGAGATTCTTAAAAAAAATATTGTAGATGTTTAATATTATACTTTATATTTGCGTTTAATAAAATTTGAAACAGAAAGCAACAAAACAACAAAAGAACACTGCAATTACAAATAAAAATCTAAATCATGTGAGTTATGTTTGTTGTTTGTGCCCACATATAATGCTGAAATATCTCCCCATTATCTCCTTTATCTGCCAAAAACGTGCACAAATAACAAACTCTCAAAGTTAAAGGCTGCAAATAACAAATTAAAATTCGAACACATTCATTAAACTGAAACTGCAAATAACAACTTGTTTCATGAAACAACAACAAAACAGAAACAACAAGAAAACAGAAGCAACAACAAAACATAAATTTAACAGAAAGCATTCCTAGGAGTTCACACAAACGGAAACAACAAAATAGCAAACATTCAATAGAAGAGAAAATATGAGATCACTGATAAGACAACAAGTCTGTAATCAGTTTGTTCTTCAGCACTTCTTCAATCTGAGAGACGGATTCTTTCTTTGCAAGGAGAGTGTCAAGTAGGTTGGTCTTCGTCAGCTCCTTTCTCATAACCATGTCCTTCTCCTTAATCACCCACAAGCATTCATGAGTAACAATGAATCTAAAACAAAGTCCTATCTAACATTTAAAACCAGTCTCATAGCAAGTATCCATCACATCGCCGCATACCTATTTTAACATTAAGGATCATCTATGAAAAGCTATAACAATCAATGACACAATTACTCTCAAAGGAGTCTACCACGTAAATCTGCAAGCGCATGTTAGAGAAGACTTAATCCCATGGTCGATTTAAGATATACAAAGATCTCAAGGTTGGGCCAAGCATGGAGATTGGAAAAAGTATCTGACTGAAAGCAAAAAAAAAAAAAGCCAAAAGAAGGATATACTAACAAGTCCATCAGTGTTATTGAAGTAATGCCTCCAAAGAGGTCTCAGTTTCTCTTCGCCACCAACATCCCAAACTGTGAACATCACATTCTTGTACTGAACTTTCTCAACATTGAATCCTGCGTAACCAAAGGAGAAATGTACAAAAAAAATTGACCATACAGAAAAAAAAGATTAATCACAGCTATTACAAGAACAAGACAGATTCAGAAAAGTTGATAAGAAAGGGGGCAAAAAAGGGACACAGCTTACCAATGGTGGGAACAGTTGACAAAACTTCTCCTATGTGAAGTTTGTAGAGAATCGTTGTTTTGCCAGCAGCATCCAGCCCCAGCATTACCACCTGACCATCACATCATCGCATAATTGAAAACCCAAAAAAAAAAACAAACATTTCTTCAATCCACAGCTTACAACGCAAAACACGGAGATCAGCAGAGATGGGTGATAAAAGCTATTGACTAAAACCCAACAGATGAACGATATATAAACACGAGATCCAGCCACACAAAAAAAACTCCGTAAATGATCGAGATGTTGTTCACTTCATATTGTACATGTTCAAAGTCTTGTCATTGTCATTGTTCGCTTCCAAAGTCTCCGCATGATCACCAAGAACTTGCTTAACAACCGATTGATCAACTAACAGGTTCACTAATAGAATCGCCAAAACAGGACAGATCAAAAGAGCTGCGATCAACACGAAAGCGACTAGATTGTACAGGAGAATCCGAACGGTTTCAATCAGGATCTCGAGTGCGTTCATCGAGTGGAACTGATGGAATCAGGGGACGATGATTCCATCTCGAATTTCCGGGAATTGGATCCAGAAAAGCAAACGCGTAACGAAAGCGAAGAGAAGATTGGAATCTCCGAGGTCACGAGAAACAATGAATTCAACGCATGAGAAAAGTGAAGACTTGTGAAAGTGACGGTGCCGAAAGAGATACTGATCGAAAATTCGACATCTGTACAATAGGAAGCGGATACAAAAAATCCCACAGAAAAAACGTTTCTCTTCCTTTTTTCTCTCTCCATGATTTTTTTATTTTATTTATTACAAAAATTCTTATTAGAATCCACCAAAAATCTCCCTTGCACATGCTCTTAGAACAAGGCTGGAATGGGATAGATATTTATTCAACAAAGATTCTGCCTTTTTGCAATTGATTGATATCAACAAATCACCCAACTATTGGTTTTGTCGTATGATAACAAAGAATAGCTTTCATGACTTGTCATATTTGAGATGAAAGCACATCTATCAGTACAACTCTACTCTTACCAAGGAGAGAAGCAACGAGAACAAAAAAACTAAAAATTAGAAAATCTCATAATGAGTGTAAATCACATTTCAATGAGTTAGATAAACGGAACTTAAGAGCATCATTATTGGAAGTTGTTTTAGTGGGTTTCTAAAAAAAAATATTATAGAATAATATATATTATTTTTTATTACAAAGATTCTAAAACTTTGTAATGATTATACACAAAACCTCTTTCACACAATTGAAAAACAATATATATTATTTTATACTTATCTTTTTTTTTTGAAACTCAGCTGAACAACTCCCCAATAATGATGTTCTAAGAGCAGGTACATCAATGGTTTGTATAAAAGAGGGTTCAAAGCATTTTTATTTTATTTTTATTAGGTGAGACCCACTTTTTTAACCACTTGAAAAAAGGAAAAAAGAAACATCAAATCCTGCTGTGGCACTCAGATTCGCAAAGGTTCGTAAATAAGAGACCATTGACTCCAAATTCATAACTGTTCATGTGGGATCCAATTTTTTTATTAGTTTATCACTGGACATGCTCTAAGTACCCCTTGTCAGCATATATGTCTATGTAGATTGTTTTGTGGCACTTACTACACAACAAAAGCCTCCTTCAGGACAATGAAGATAGAAGAAACTACTGGAACATCGATACCTACGCTTTGTAGACATCACCAAAGGATCCTCTCCCGATTAACTAAAACTGGCTAAATCTGCCTCCAGCCGCTTCTTGTAAACCGGCAACATCATCCATTCTTCTTCTTCCCCTCTCTGCAAAATACTTGATTGCATCAAACGACACGAACTGAGATCTATAACTATCGAAATGCACAGAGAATCTAGTCGATGTAAAGCAAAGAGATTAAAGAAGATCGTCAGTCACATATGGGAGACTTTTTTTCAGAGAAAAAAAAACAATCCGCCCTTAAAGTGTGTGATTAGACAAGTGATAGCTTGACATAGAAACATTTTCAACTATAAGATAGCAAATGACAACGTAGACGCAATTTGAAACGCCTTCACATTGAAAATCCACGATCGCATTCAGATTACCTGATAGCTGGACGAAGAAGAAGAATAGCAAATAATATAATACAGATCTTCCTTTTCTTCTCTCCTAAGTCTTCTTCGTTTTCTAATTACCTTCCCGAGAAAATTCTCTCTCCCGAGCACCAAGAAGAGATCGAGAGGAAAGAAAACTCCTCGTTTATGAAGTTTCCTGATGAAGAAATTTCATGAATTGTTAGGAATAGATCAATTAAGATGTGTTGTATTTTCATATCGATATTTTCTTTATTATTATTTTTCCCGAAATCCTTTTTTTATTAGAGAAAAATATGAAGAAGAAAAAACAAAGATTGTTGGATGGATTCCTTCGACATTGTCATGCCTAAAAGCGAAATGAGTTGTCATGGACTAATTTCTAAACAAACACCTGAACATGACTTTCCTCGACTGAACCTTTTCAAATTCAGGCATAGACAGAAGCAGAAAATAAGACCTTAGCGCCATATGAGTCTGAGAGAGTATTAAGTTGGAAGACAGGACCAGACCACATGATATTTCCCCAAACCTCACGCCCATCGAGTCGTACCTCCACTGAAATCTCGGCTGACCAGAGCTTCAAACTCTGAGAATCTTCAATCTGTTTGATCCAGAAGATGACAATGTTCCCAGCAGAGTTAGTACAGAGTTTGATGACAATATTACGAACGATGTGTCTTGAACTTGAACCATAGAGGTGAAACATTAGCTCACCCAAACCCCTGACCATATTCCAAATCAGCTCATCTGGCTCACACCACGCTATCACCCCAGAATGAGAACAAAGAGAATAACAGTTTCCAATGACACACCAGTCCTTTCTGTCGCCTCGCATATCTAATTTCCGAGACTAGTGGACAAGGTAGGCAAGAGTGAGATGGTGAAACTTTGTTTGTCCATATCCACTGCGTAGATTTCTTCCCCTCTATCAAAACACTTTGGTGAATGATTCCTATTTTCTTATCGCAATCCAAAACTAAGGGAGCCCAAGTTTTCGTCTTTGGATCGAATACCTCTGCCCAGTAATCATTATCATCCTAACCCACCAAACACGTAATTCCCGTCTACAAGGCTTGCCGACGCGGAAGCCCGAGCCATCTTCATCGACGGGGCTCGACGCCACGTGTGAGACAAACACTCGAGGAACCAAACATCCGAACAGGGTTTGCCGTTTCTGATACCACCAATTACATAGATCCCCGAATCCACCACCACGAAAGAGGATAAATCTGGAGCTTGATCAGGGTTCGACAGGATCGGACTCAGCCGACGATTACGGGTCAGGATGAACCAGCGCGGGCTTGGTTCAGGAGAGATGCGTAAGCAGACGTAGGAAGATGCCTCGGTGCAACCAATCTCGACACCTGAGCCAGGCAGCTCAGGGGAAGCTATGAGAGAGCGGTAGCTCTTGGAGACCAGAGAAAAGGCCGCGTGGTCCCGTCTCGACACCTGAGCCAGGCAGCTCACCACTACGGCATCTGGCAACGACCATAACCCACGCTCCTTCGTCTTCTTCCTCCTCTTGTTGTCCGGTGCCGCTTCGTGGTCGCGGCAACGATTGGACATCCTCAAACGCAATTCCGATCCTCTCTTGATTGATTGATTACCGGATGACTCCATGCTTTTTTTTTGTCTGAATAAATATCCGATCCTGACACACAATTTTATAAGTAGTTTTTTTTATTTCCTTTTCCTAACTCCAAAACTAATAGGAATTTGTAAACCGACTCATTTTTTTTTTGTTTCTGCTATATGGCAGTTTCCTTTTTCTTTTTTTTCTTTTTGTGTCAAAACATTACTACTTCTTGATAATATTAGGGAAATTTGGATGAATAACCAAAAAAAAAGGATTTGTAAAATCCAGTCATTTTTTTTCTGTTTCCGCTATATCGCAATTTCCTTTTTCTTTCTTTTTATCAAACAATATATCTTGATGATATTAGGGAAATTTGGATTAACCAAAGCCAATTTTAAAATTAAGTGTATAACCAAAACAAAAAAAAAGGAATTGGTAAAACCATTCATTTTTTTTTTGTTCTTCTATCTCAAAATTTCCTCTTTTTTGTTTCTTTTTGTCAAACAATACTGGTTTTTTTTTTGTTGGCGCGAAATCCGACGGCGGCTGATGATAGTTCTGTTGGACAATCTGCGGCGGAGGAGCTTCCGATGGAACGACCGCAGATCCTTTGGGGCTTTATTCAAGGTTTTATAGTCGTTCTCGAATTGGACTGTGACACAGTTGACAACCCATGTGATCGTGAGTGCCACTGCTTCGCTTCTAAATTGTTGGAGAGACAAGGGTAAGCTTTCCCACATACCCATCTAACAAGTCCCTTATCATCAGGAAAGATCTAACCTACACCACTCTGTCCTAATTGATCACACCATAATTCATCAACATTGCATATACAAGTACTTAAAAGGAGGTATACGCCATTCAATCTTAGGCTGCGAGGCTTGTAGATTCTGCTTCTGCTCTTTTACCTCCCCAATACTCAAAACCACTACGTGGCAATGGCATCTCCCATAACTCTTTATGATGTCGGAGAAATTCAATATATATTTGCTTTTTCTTTCTCAGTTTGTGGTCGGCTCGGGCGTGATCAGCATCTACGGTTCGCTCGGTTCCGTTGGGATGTTGTCTATGGTTCTGCTGGTTGCTTGGGTCGTAGGATGGTCCTCGCCCGCTTAGGATAGTCAGTCCCCTCGGGTTGATCGGCTTCTCATCGGCTCTTGTCGATTCGTCTCATCCGCTCTTGTCGTGTATCAATAAAACTAAAAATGCCATTATCACTGTGGGGACATGTCCCACTACTGGTGAATATGGTTGTACAATATCCTCCATGAGTCCATGTATAAAAAAAAATTCAAGTGTGTAGATATTTAATTGTCTGTTACAAAGGCTTCATTTTCATTAAAAAAAAAACATTGAAGTATACAATGTTTTAAGAAACAGACTAAATAAGTATACATAGGTTCACAAAATATGATTCATATAATGTTATTTTCAAAAGTGATATAAAGCACAAGTGCGCAGTGATGAGATCACATAGTTCAATATGCTGCAACAATGGCCGATGAAGAATCCAACCACCTCCATTTAATAGACTCCCGTCGCCGCCTCCTCTCGGTATAAGACACCAATCAGCGTTTTCAGCGACGGCGACGGAGAACGGTGGCTGCGGCGAGATCGTGGAGGTTGAAGGAGGTCACATTGTCCGGTCAACAGGAAGAAAAGACAGACACAGCAAAGTCTGCACGTCCAAAGGACCACGTGACCGGCGCGTGAGGCTCTCAGCTCCGACGGCGATTCAATTCTACGACGTTCAAGATAGACTCGGTTTCGATCGACCAAGCAAAGCCGTCGACTGGCTAATCAAGAAAGCAAAATCCGCCATTGACGACCTCGCCGAGCTTCCTCCATGGAACCCCGCCGATACAATCCGCCAAGCGGCGGCGAACGCTAAACCGAGAAGATCCAAAACAGAGCATCATCATCAACAGTCGAGTTTTCTTCCGGCGTCAACGGACTCCGACTCCATAGCTGACACTGTAAAGTCGTTTTTCCCGGTCGTTTCATCGGAACCTCCTCCGCCGCCGCAGATTGTACAGCAGAACTATCATCAGCCACCGTTGGATTTCCCTTCACGAGCCAATACACAAAACCAAGATCTTCGTCTCTCTCTCCAATCCTTCCAAAACGGTCCTCCTTTCGCTAGTCAAACAGAGCATGTTCTCTTCTCCGGCCAGAGCAACCCGTTAGAGTTTGACTCATCGACGGCGAGCTGGGACCAGTTCCAACAGAATCAACACCAGTCACCAGAATTCGGGAGGATACAGAGACTGGTGACGTGGAGCAACGACGGAGCAGCTGATTCCACCGTTACCGGAAGAGCCGGAGGAGGAGGCTTTGTCTTTGCTTCTCCGGCGACAACGACGTCGTTTCAGCCAGTTTATGGCCAAAATCAGCTTTTTTCTCAGAGGGGTCCCCTTCAGTCCATTAACACACCCATGATTCGTGCTTGGTTTGATGCTCATCCGCCCATAAGTACCGACGATCATCATCATCATCATCATCATCGTCATCATCACCATCCTTACCATGTTCCTCCGCCACTTCACCAATCAGCAGTACCAGGCATTGCGATTGGTTCGGGTGGTGACTTCTCCGGATTTCGTATACCAGCACGGTTCCAGGGTGAACATGATGATCACGGCGACAAACCATCGTCTGCTTCATCTGATTCTCGCCATTGAACAAGATCCAGAAATAAAAACACACGCAAAGATAAAAAAAAAAAAGGCTTTTCAAAATTTAGGTTTCAAAACGCCTACTTCTGAAAGTCTTGATCTTTTGCAATGTAAGCCATTCATCAAACTGATAAGTTGCATCCTTGTCAGTGTTTCAGGGCGCTTCCTCGGAATAGGGAATGTGTTCTCGTTGTTGTTCTTCTTCTAAAGTCCAAGCCTTCTCTAATTTGAATTCATTTTGTATCATTTAGACAACTTTCTGTAAACTCAATTATGTTCTAGTCACGCGAGCTCGCATCTTGTTTATTGTATCCTGATTCCGTTGCATACTTTCTTCTTCTTCTTCTTCTTCTTGTGTTAAATAAATTTGTCATTCCTTTAGGCTCTTGAAGCTAAATTAAGTCTCGAGTTTTTTACCTTTCTTCCATCCATGTGGGTTTAATGCTTTCCTCGAGAAATATCTCTCTTTTTGCCAAACCCAAAGAGGAACAGTGCTCTATCAATCTACATCGGACTGTTAAAAGAATTTGTTATTCATAATAAACTACAATTGTTGTCTGGTTTTGGGCTCATTCCCACTGCTAATATTTGAGTGGCAAAGAGAATTTGGAACAAACATTGCTCTTAATCTTTTTCTTTTGGCCCCATAGATGAAGAGTCATTTTCCATGGACAGAGTTTTGCATGTGTTGCTTCTTTGGAATTTAGGATTTAGAATGATGGGTTTGTACACAAAATTAAAGGAAAAACCCACATGGATGGAAAAGAGCAAAAGCGATACTGATGTCTAGTGTCAATAATAATGTGTCTTCTTTTAATACACACTGTATACTCTTAAGAAGGGTGTAGGAGACCCACCAAACGTGAGTGTGATAAATATAGTCTTCAATAAGTAAAAATGAATGGGACATTAGTACAAGAAGACACCCATGTTGATGTTGGTCTAAATGAAGGAATTGTAGGAAGAGCAAGTCTCTTTCTTTTCAGATCAGTAGTGTAGTAGTGGGTATGCTATTTCAATTCATAATTTGTCCATTGTGAGCTAGTTTAAACTATACGGTTAACGTTTAGTTTCATTGAAAATGTGTTTGATTTTTCGCTATTGATTTTTGGGAAGACTTTGAAAACTTTCTTATGGATATGTCAATGTTATGGAGAAGCTGTATAAAGGAGAAACACTTCACATGTGATATGTGGTAAGATGGAAGTAGCGGACATACTAAAGTTAAATTGCAGCAAAAACACACGATAGAAAGCCTGAATCTTAACCAAAAACTTTATTACTCTGAATCATATCAATCAACGTTTCAAGAAGATAATTTTTCCCCTCTCCTTGTTCAAAGTCATATGATTGATATATGCAGCTCAGAAATCTGGTTATATGGATGATCAATCAAGTAAAAACCTCTTCATTTTTTTGGGTTTGATTTTTGCGACATATTAAGAGGTGGCATGTTGAAGAATGAGTGAATTACATAGATGGTAACTTATGAGTTATTTTGTTACAATTTAGTAACAACTAGTATTTAGCCCGTGCGTTGCACGGAAATTAGAATTTGTAAGTAATATTAATATTTGTAAAAATAATTAAAAATATAAATATTATGTAAATCAATATAAATCATAATTTAAAATTTGTAAACGCTTAAAAACAAAAAATTATTAGCTTATACTGTTATAATTAGGATTCTTAAGTAATATTATTATTATCCGTATAAATAGTTAAAAAATTAAATATAGATTGGATTAATAAAAATTAATAATTTTAATTTTGAAAATTGGTGAAAAAGAAAAATTAATTAACATTTGCTCATTTGGGAATATTAATCTTTTTAAGTATTATTATTATCTGTAAAACTTTTGTTAAAAAAATAAATAATATGTAATTAAGTTATAAATCATAATTTAAAAATTGAAAATGCTTAAAAATAAAAAATGGGATTTATATAGTTTACCTAACTTAATGATTTTGCTATTCTAGTAGATGCCTGTAATTATAAGACCATTCATTTGTTGTTAAAAAATGAAATTGCCAAATTTCTTTCCTTCATTTCGCATTTGATCAGAAAATATAGCAAAACAATTACCAATAGAAGCGGCCTTCGTCCCATTTTCTCAACCAATATAAGACCCAATATAGATTATGGAACCTACAATCAAGAACACATGAGCACAATTAAATGTAGTCCTTGGAAGGTTCTTTTGAAGCATAGAATGAAACTATGCGTAAAAACATACCTTGAGCGCTGCCAGAATCATTGAGCCAATGCTACTTGGAAAACCTGTTTTGAGTCAAAAATATTTGTTACTCCAAGTGAAGACAAATCAATTCTTGTTACATGCAGAACAGAGTTTGTTTTTCTATTTACCTCCTTTATCAAATACGCTACCGACATAGAACATAATCCCCGAGCTTCCGGAGAGCTGTTGAAGAAACATCAGCCCCACACCAACAAAATCTTCTCACTCAGAACATATACAGAGAAATCATCAATTGATAACTTTGTTTAACTGCTTAATTACAAAATCATTGCATTTGCGTAAGATTAAGATACTCCACTCTCGAATTCAGTAAAAGCAACACTAATTCAATATTATGAACATCAAAGCATCTGTTGACTTACCAGAATGTAATTTCTCCAGAACCAGTGGACGTTACATGAATCGTGTGTCCCATTGAATCCATCAAATTCCGGTACGCACTATCGTTGAAGTAGAATACCGAGACCGCTCTCTCCCAAGTCTCCGACGGACTATCCCAGCAATCATCCTCGCCCATCGCCTCAGCCTCCGGCGCCGGTTCGATTACTCGGTGATGATGACTCGGTTAATCTTCTTTCCCAGACAATTCTCCTCTATTGCTCTCCTTGCAGCCTATACTTCCGGAAGCTCCGACATGTTTTCTCGTCGGCCAAATTAGGGCTTTGTTCTCTCGGGTTTCCCCTTGGCGCGCTTTTATTTCCTCTGTTTAGCTTCCGATTTAATAACTAAATCATATTCGTGGCTTCTTGTAGAAGAAGGAGAGAGAGATGGCGACGAAGGAGAGAAAAACAGGTAAGTCGAAATTGAAGAAGAAGGAGAAATAGAAACCAAACCGCAGAAAAAAACTTGATCAGATAATTTTTTTAAAATAGATGGTACCCCGCGCGGCCAGTGGTATCGAAGGTTTTTTTTCTTTTTTTACATTTTCGACTATGGTGCATTGAAAAATAATATCAATATTGATATAGATTGGATGGTGGTTGAACATAGTTAGATGGTGGCTAAACAACCATAAGAAAGTAATAAGGGAATCAACTTTTGTTGTTGTTTTCTTCATTTCGTTTTTTAATGTATTTTTTCAAAAAAATCAAAATACAAACACACATATAATTCGATAAAGTAAAGGTATTCATACTGCACCCTTCATTTTGAAATAAATGACAAAGTTTCACATTCATAGCTGCTAAAATCTTCTAATTTGTATTATTACATGACAAAGTGTTCATTGTTTATCATTTGCACATTTGTATATTCTCATCGGTCTTCTGGTTAGGATCGGAATGAAAACCCTCAGAAACTTTGTAAAAATCAAGGCTGGAATCTCTGATCTGATATGTTATTTTCTGGAAACCAATTTTAATGGGCTTCTGGTGAGAAAGACTTGAAAATTGAGCTTGAGATTTGGTTATCATAATGATACCATAAGTCTTTGAGAACATTTCGTATATTGTTACCATAATTACTGAGAGTATACTTGTGTGCAAATAGTTTTTCTGATTCTATGTCTTAAGAGTTAAGTCTGTCTTAAAGTGAATCGGTTGTCTGATTTTTTATTTAAACTGGTATATGGTTTGGTCATGTTGTACAAATCTTCCGTAGAACTTTGTGTATATTGACTTGCTCAATCTTTCTTATTTTATTGTTTTTGACTGATTGTTGAATGATTATTATTATATCATATATTTGACTTGCTCCATCTCAATGTGTATTTGCATTCATCATTCAGATTCTTTCACTTTTTTATGTTGCTTTTTCCATATTATCTTCAGAAATTAACCACATTAAGTACTGAGTTTATGTTTTGAATAAAATTGTATTTTCTTTACCACAACGTGTATTACCGATATAGTGTATGATATCGCCAAAAAAAATTCAAAATATTTTCATTTAAATATGACTTGGGCCATCACCGTTCCAAGCTTGTAAGCCTTTCCCAGAGAAAGCAGAAGCAGCTACCTTCGTTTTCCCTCTATTCTAGGATAATGTTCTTGGGGAAGTAAATTGGCAAATGCTTTGTTGATGCCTGATGTTTTGTCAGATGAGAACAGGACCTTGAGATTTAGATCATCTTATTCTGATTCCTGGGAAGAAAAATTAACAACTTCAATATAAAGAAACGAAAAACCAAGTTTCGTATGGAATTTCAAATGAACAGAAACCATCATTCTTACATCATCGGTGCTCTTCCCAGTAGCCTTTGCGGGTTTTTTCCTTTGAAACGCCAGAATATCATTTTCTCTACACAGTGGCTGAGGATGGTTCCAGTCAAATGTTGGCCCTCAAATTCGTATTGTCATGCAATCCCGTATTGTTGATATTTTTACGCTCCTTGTCTGCTGGTTTGTCAATGTGTTTATGTAGATTGTGAAGTTAGCAATGAAGTTCACCTCTTGTGTGGTCTGAAAGTCAGCGTTATTCGTGTTAAGCATATTAGCTTTTGAGTTTGTTACTCCTGACTACGTGAATTTGCTTCTGCATCGATTGTAACAGGGGTTACGTATTCGATGTTGTGCATCAGCTAGCATTGGGTCGTTACCTGGTAAAAAGGATAAGCACAGAGACGTCATAAGCTATAGATTAAACTTTCCTTTAACATCGTATCTGCAGGGACAGGAAAATATATTAAGAATACTTACGTAAATGATATATCTTGTTCGCAGGCAAAGCTGAGGATGCTTGTTCCGCAAGAGCTAGACCAGCTCTTAAAATCGGAACAACCTACAGAAAAACAGAAACCAAGAATAAGAAATGTCTCATCTTTTGGATTGGGAAGAAAATAGAGACAACATGAGTTTAGGGGTAAGACAAACCTCTATAGGCTCTCTATGATGAATGAATTCAATGGAAGTAGCACCTATTGGAGACATTATTTCTCCAACTACAGTTGGCTTTATTATCAGTTACATAAGGGAAAATCAAAGAAAAAAAATAAGCAAACACACGGAGGGAACAATTAAATATAATAAAAGAAGACATGGTTTAAGAACGTGTATGCACCAGCCACTCTCGGGATGGTTCAGACGTCAATAGCATCACGGAGCAAAAGAAGAGGAAAAAAGGATTGTAGCAGTGAAGAGTATTTACCTTCCTTATTTGTCCCTTGTCTCCTTTGTTCTTCTCAGCATCAATGGCCTCAAAATCGCCTTGATCAGCTTCAGTCCCCTTGTATGGCCATTTTCATAAGGCTTCTGAATGAAGTGACTCCACCTGTATACACACACATACATTAAGTATGTATGTTAAATAAAAAGGAATGATACAGCAAAGGATTGGAAAATTTCAGATGGTATCTCATCATACCAAGCCCAATTGCACCATGGTTCAACATGAAGGAAGCATAGAAAACTGTAAAGATCTTCAAGCTTGTTCTGCATTAAAGAGGTATAAAGTCAGTAAGTGGGAAAAGAGTATGAGCTCATATTATCTATTCACAACCTGCTTTTAATCTCTTACTTGTAAGGGAGTCCCTGTCTGACACCATCTGCAGTGTGAAGACAACTCAAACGTAGCAACATGTGTTTTCCATGATTTGATCGTGTGAGCTTCATCAAGAACAATCCTATACCAAACAAACCAAACTCGAACAAAACTATCAAAGGCGAAGATCAAATCAAGGATCAAATCAATGAATAGAATTGCATTCATAAGGTTACAAAAGATAGAACCTTTAGCTCCGATTGAAAGCGATTTCGACCAAGAGTTCAAACCCAAATTCCAGATGAGTGTTTCTATCAAAGGCAAAGAATGGGAGGCTTATCGAATCGAGAATACAAAATCACTCAGAAAAGAATTTGGGTTTCGGAAAAGAGAAAAATACCATATTTGTTGCTGCTACTTTTGTTAAACATCGTAGCCGAGAATGTTTCCGCCTTTTGCTACAATACAATCTGATAACTTTGCTACAATTCCAACTGCATCCTATAAAATTCAAATCAAACAAAGGAATAGAAGAAGAAGAAGGCGAAATAGATTGGGAAAAAACATTCCAAGAGTTTATTACAGATTTTATAGGATCAATGGCTCTATAGCCCTTCTCGGTTAAAAAAAGAGCTTGTTTACCCCATTTTTTTTGTTTTGAATTTGGAATTTTTGTTACAACAAAGAGGAATGGTTGATAACTATTTTACCCCCCAGAACTTAAAAAATTCACAACTTCCCCATCCTCTTTCCCCTTTACCGAAACCCTTACCCCCAAAATCACAATCAATCCTAAATCCGGAGTCCCCTAAATCCCAAATCCATACCTAAAATCCAAACCGAAATCGAAAACCGAAATTTGACCCCACCACTAAGTACTAAGTTCCTTCCTTCCTCCTCTGTTTTCCACCTGCGTTCCATCTCCGTTACCGGCGAAATTTCCTTCCTCTGTTCTTCCGGTCCGTTCTGCTTGAAGTAAGTGTTTTTTTAGTGAAAGTTTGCAATTTATAATCGGAAGGTCTGTTGTTTGTGGATTTGGTTCTTATAAGGATTTCGTCGATTTGGATGTAGGAGCTGAAGAACTAGAAGAGACCACGGAGATAGCAGCCGAACCGTTTCGGACGCCCATTCTGATCATACAACGGTATGTATAATCGAGTTTGTATAGTTGTTGTGTGTTAGAACTTACAATTTAGGTTTTGCTTGAGATTTTGGGTGATTTTGGGAGAAACACTAAGTAACATGGGTAGAGCTAAGATAGAAAAGTAATACTAGGTTGAACTGGGGAACACTAACTTACAATTCTTCCAACTTTATGTAGCAGTTAACGGAGCCGATGCTTCCGTTGGAGATGTACTTCAAGCCCTCGCAGTATGGGAAGAAGATGAAGGTCTCGACTCGTTGTTATGTGACTGAAGCTGTGGAGACACTTAGAAGTGGGTTAAAGCACAAGCTTTTAAATTACTAAAGACAATGTATTTAGTTATGTTCCGTTCTAACACTTGGTGTTAAATTATGTTTGTTTTAAGGCATGTAATTGTGTGTGTCTCGATCCGCAACCATCTTCTTCAGCTCTACAATTTATGCACGCTTGGTATCTACTTGGAATATGTAATGATGTTAGTGGTACCGAGTATTGTCAAGTATTACCCCGAATATCAACAATCACATGAAATTCTTTGAAAATCAACAAAACATATGCAATCCTCTGAATTCCTCCAATTCAACAACCCACGACAATTCCTATAATAAATGGTGATAAAAAACTCAGAATATGTAATTTATCTTAAACCCATAGAACTCTAATAATTACTTCAACAAACCCAGAAATATGAACAAGGGATGGGGAAGAACCCTAGATCAGGTGAATTTTTCGATTTTGTGAGGAGTATGTGGGAAATAAGGGAACCGGGAGGAGGAGGGAAAAGTGAAAAGATGAGAGGGGAAAAGAAAAAAAAAGGAGGGAATAAGTAGGAAATTGAGGGACCAAAATTGTGAAACACAAAAACAATTGCCCTTGCGCCGTTAATTGGAGATGGTAACAACATGTGCGCCGCCTATTACACACGTGCACTGTTAATTGCTGACGTGGCTGCCGCCAAAATTGCACATAGTGATACCCAGTTTTCCAGTTATACCACTTTTCAAATAATATACTTTTCGGTGTTTTCAAGTTTTCGTAGTATTACCGTACCACAAATAATAAATTTGTAGTTATACAAATAATTTTAGTCACTAAGTTTGCAATTCGGAGGTTTCTATGCATTAACATATTTTAAAACTCATTTTATGTGCGTTTTGACTCATAAAGTGATTAGTGTAACAAAGTGTTCATAGAAATGTAAGGTGTGTTTGTGTGATTATGGTAATAAGAATCATAATCTCCAATTTTTTTTTACCAACTTGATAATCATATTTGTAACATTTAATAGTACTTATTAATCTAAAATGGTTTTTGAAATGGTTTTTTATTTATTTTAGTTTCTCTGAATTATTTTTTAACCATTAAGATGTTGATTAAATATTCTAATAACAACCATAGTGCTATAAGTTTATTTTATCTAATTAATATATATTTTAATATATAATAGTTATTTGTATAACTTGTATTGATAGGTTCTCTATTCTTGTTTCTAATAATTTTTTCAAATTTTCAAATTTTTATTTTGCAATTTCACTCAATAATACTAGTTGTACCAGTTTACTTTTTTTTTACTTAGTATTACCAGTTGTACCATATCTACAACTCAAATTAGATAATTTCGGGTTAAACTCATTCTGATCTATTTACAATTCACTACGATTCACAATTACAATCTTTTCATTACCAATGAAATGTTATAATCAACCCACAATCATAGTTAAAAATCTAATGGCATATCAAAAGATTTGATTTTTTAAATTCAATTCAAATTTTCAATTTGTGAAAATATAAAACCATATTGATTTCATCAGCAAATCGATTATGATTCATCTTTTATTGAAGATAAAATGCAACAACAGGTAGACAATAATCATGAATTGACTGAGAAGATGAAACAGTTCAAATGCCCAAAAGAGAAGATTGCTTCAATGGAGGAGGAGGAAGAAGTAGAAAAATCCCAGATTTTTTTTTTAATTCAGAAGAAAAAGATCCAAATGTTGGATCCAAATGACTGGGTCATGGGTTGAAATGGGTTGGATCCGAAAATGGTTTGGGAAGAAGAAAAATTGGTTTAATTTGGTTTGAATTAAGTGATTGAAGGAAGGGTAAAAGAGAGAAGGTGAAGAGGAGAGGGGTAATAGATCATCATAGGGTTATCTAGATAGTTTTTTAACCCATAAGGGCAATCTAGCCTTTCACCCGATTTTATAGGAGAAGAATGAGTTTAACTGATCGAGAATCATGATCAGGAAGAGGAAGAACGTGGGGATTTATCATCAGGAAATTAGGGATTTCCGTTTTTCATGTGTCGGCCACGATCTAAAAACAGTAAAGTAAGTTTTTTTTTTTACGTCGACAAAAAACTTTTTGAAAACAAAATTAAAAAAAAAATTTTAAAGCATAAGCCACGTGGCAGAATCTGATTCGCCAGGTGACTTGTGCTTTAGTATATTAAGGATTTGACACTTGGTAACTTTGATGGAGAGAAATGTCTATATAGTCCTCAAACCAAAAGGGAAACATCTTTTCTCTCTCTCGCTTTCTCTCTGACATCTTTTTTCTCTATCTCTTTTTCTCTCTCTCTCTCCCGTGAAACACTTTTCGTTTTTTTTTCTTGTTTGTAGGTTCAATGCAGAACCCAAATTTTTTTTGTAAGTCGTGGACAAGGTGGTTGTGGATGAGGAGACCTGCATTAGGCCGTCATGGATAAAGATGTCGTGGACGAGGCTGTGGATAAGGATGTTGTGGATAGAAAATCAATGGAGAATGAGATTGTGTCTAAGGATGTCATGGCCAACAAGACCGTGGAAAAGGATGTCGTGGATAAGAATAAGGTGGACAAGATGGCGGTGGAAAAGGTGGGTGTGGACAAGGAGGTCGTGGATAAGTAAGCGGTTGAGGAGTCTGTGGATAAGAAAGCTGTGTACAACGAGGTCGTGGACAAGGAGGTCGTGTGCAAAGGAAGTTGTGGACAACGAGGTTGTGGATAAAGACGCTGTGGACAACAAGATCGTGGACAATGATGGACATAGGATGACGTGGATAAGAATACTGTGGATAATTAAACCATGGACAAGAAGGCTGTGGATAAAGACGCGGTGGACAAGGATGGTATGTCCACGAACCCATGTTCGAAACCCATGTCGAATGACCTATATTCCACAGATTCATGTCCACGGACTCATGTTCCAAACCCATGTGCCACATACCAATGTCCACAAACCCATGTTGACGGACCCATATCCCAAATTCATGTTGAAAGACCTATGTCCCAACCACATGTTGAATGACTTATGTTCCACATATCCTTATCCACAGATTCTTGTCCCAAACCCATGTTGACGAATCTAAACATATCCATGTTCATAAAAAAATGAAACCCAATTTTTTTTTTTCAAAAGTTTGAATCAATCTTATAAAAAATTTGATGAAATGAAGAAGATTAGAGAAATAAAGATCTTGGTTTTAGATCTGGTTTTTCCATAGTCGAGACTTGAGAGAGAGAAAGAGAGAGAGATTTTGGTTGGAGAAGGAGAGGAAGAAAGAGAAAGAGAGAGACAAAAAAGGAATATATTGGTTTTTGGAGTTGTTTGGTTAGACACAAGTATCAGAGGGGCATAAGAGTCATTCAATTCTTCCGGCTTACTCACGTTTCCTCGGCAGAAGAGGAGGAAAATTACCATGTCTAAATAAGTTACCAAACGTGATATATAAAACTGAAATATATAAAACTGAAAAAGTTACCAAACGTGTAATTATCTCTTGAAGAAACATGATATCAATAATAATAATAAAAAAAATGGATATCAAAGTGTAAGAAAATGATGGAACCAAAATGGGAAAAAAGGTTGTCAGCTTTATAGAATGGTCCCCTCTTACTCTTTGTCAGATCTCAAGGTTACAGTACAGCTGTTTATTTTTTTTTCCTTCATTCCATTCCATACCCCAATGATCATATTGAGAAGGGAAATAACTGCGAGAATGGCTCATAAACTTGATTGTGGGCTGTGCAGTGGTTTAAACCCAGTCTTGTCAGTATCAAGCTTAACTTTTTTGATGTAACTAAATTAAACCCAATCCGTAATAAGGAGAACCAAATTTGATCTGATTGTTGAGATGAAGAATTGAGATCTTAATTTGGTGATTCACCATATTAGTTTGGGTATTTTATTTATTTTGGTGGGCCTAAAAAATAAGTGATATACATCTAATTTGGTCCCGGCGGGGCTCGAACCCGCGACCTTCGGCTCATAAGACCAACGCTCTAACCAACTGAGCTACGGGACCTTGACGATAGATCTATTCGTTCCTGTAAAATGAACCAATGTATTTGGAATAGTTGTAAATATGATAAATTAAAGTGGATTTATGGAGGAGATACAAAACGACGACAAATTTCAGATTTATCCAGAGCCAATCATCAGATGTCTTATCCATCTCATTTTTACTTTTGTATTTTTGTCCGAAAATTATACAGTATATTTCAGTCTCTGAATGAGAGATTATGAGTGAAGTGGTCTCTATACCTTTTTCTTGCAATAGTACAATCGTAACATCCATAAGCAGTAAAAGAACGATAAAAAAAAGGGGCAGGAGAAGAATCTATACTGAAGAAACAAGAAATATTATATTAGCTTTGATAAGAGTGTTTCGAACACATCATCAGCTGATAAATCTCAGAAATTGAACTTATAGTTTTTACACTCTCAAATCCATAAACATAAAGAGAGAAGAAAACGGAACACGCCAGAAGAACAAACTCGCTCATGTCAGCAAACCTTTGATCTATGACCAGCCAAACCAGTAATCGAGGATATAGACCAGACCCAAAGAGAATGGGTAAAGCAGGTATGCTATGAAACATGTCCAAAGAGGATAAGTTGTGCGGAAACTAGCGAAACCGGCCATCACGAGACAAACGATGAGAATCACTAACACTTCTGATGAGAAGTTCCATGTTAGTCCTCGAACGTACACGATTGCTAAGAACACCGAGAGACAGAGAATGTTGTTCATCGTCACTCCACCACATAGCTGTTGCAAACAAACACCGAGAAAAGATGGTTTTAGTAAAATATAATGAGACAGAAAGAGATGGTTCATTGCATAAATGGATGGTTCATTGCATAAAACGGACCTCGGAGAAAGTTAAGGAGGCGGTTCTGATCTTTTTGCGGGAGGCGAAGATGATGGCAGAGACGGCTTCACTTGAGTTGGTGGCTAAAGGCAAAGCGATGAAGGAAATGAAGAAAGATGGGATCCCTGTGGCCGCGGAGAAGTTGTTAACTGTGTCGACTAAAGGATCAGCAAATGCAGCTGCAATGGCAGCTCCTAACAGTAGCAGCAATGCTGCTTTAATGGTGATCCATCTCGGGTCTGCGACCTCCCCTGATTCCTCTTCATTCTCACCATTTTCATTATCTCCTAACAGAGCATGCTCTCTCTTTGTTTGCTGCAAAAAGAAAAAAAAAAGAAGAGATTGCGTTAACTCCAGAGAGGTTTTGTGACCCATGTCATGTTTGTTCAAACGAGGTTTCAACAGTCTCTCTTACCACATGGAAATGATCAAGGTATTTCATCGTTCGAGGACCGGCATCAGGACCAGATGGACCAGCACCTCCCATTGCCTGGATAAGCCAATGCTTAATTCCACGGACAAACTCTTCTTGATCAACTTGCTCATCAAGAGTCTTATCGAAATCAGCGAGAACTTTTCCCACAGCATCATCCTTGTCAAAATCTATGTCCTCAAAGCTGATCCCAATGATAAGCGCCTTAAGCTCAGCTGCTGATAAGTGTCCGTCCTTGTTTGCATCAATTGTCTCAAACAACCTAATAAACAGATAAACTTTAAGCAAATGGTGACACCGAGTAAACTACAAAGAAAATTTGCTGGCTTACTTTCGAATGACATGTTCATCAGGCATGCCTTCATCATCAAGAAGCCTTCCCAAAGCATGTTGTTTCAAGTGCCTTAGGATTCCTGATATAACATGCTTGTGCTTCGCAAAAGCAAGCCGTCTCCTTTGGATCCACGGTTGGAAGACCTATATATCATCATACAAGGAAGAGTAATCTCATAAACAAGATGGAGAAAGCAAAAAACAAAAGAGACACCAGTCTAGTGGCTACTTTCCGGAACTTTAGTCCTGAGAATTTTATGTTTTACCTGATATACACAGTAAGAGATCAACATTACAACCGAGAGGATAAGAGCAACCAACACGGCCAAATGTCTTCCAGAAGTTGAGTCCAACATCTGTGGAAGCTGGACAATGACGAAAGGAATAACGGATATAGCCATTATTCTTGCAGCATAGCTGGTCCAAACATCAACAGTTACACCAGAATCTACAAGATACAAATAGAGAGCAAACAACACTAAGAAACGCGCATAGTAAAGCAAAAAAACGAAGAATCAATCAGAGATAAGACACTTTTTTCGTTACCTTTAAGATGGAAGCCTTTAGTGTTTTGGTTGTTTACAGCAATACCATCACGAAGGTCACACTTGCCAACAACTGTGCAAGTTCCCCAGATTACAGTGAGAAGCATAACGGTGGAGCCAGCGAGCAAACCCATTCCCACAGACACTTGGCTTTGCGCAGTTGCTGCGTCTCCAGAAAGTCCAGACACTGAAAGAAACACCACCACATATATACGATTTAAGAGACCCCATCAATTAAAAAGAAAAGAGCAAAGATCAAAACTTCACCAAAAAAAAAAAAAAATCTATTGACACAAGAAAAGATGAGAATAACCAAACAAAGATTCACTTTTTCATTTCTCAAAAGACAAGGAAGACAAGTTACCATCAAAGTATCATCATCACTGACTATTTGATCCGCAGAACCTAACAAAGATTCACTTTTTGTTTCTCAATAAAACAGTAACAAGAGAAAGAATCTCGATCGCTCAAACTCTTTCGAATCTGCCTTTATCTCACATCAATTTCCATTACGTATTTCCTTTTCTCAAGATCCAATTTTCAAATTTTCCACACAAAAAAAAAGAAAATTGAATATTTCACCTACCCATGATAAGCATAGCGTCAGGGAGTGCTCCGAGCATCGGAAGAAACAAACCACCGACGATCCCAGGGCCAAGGATCTCAAGAAGAAGCTCACTTCCGGCGGAGAGATACGTCGCCGCCGTGAACATGAGGAATCCATAAACCAAAATCAGGAACACGTTTCCAAGCGCCGTCTTAGTACAAGGCATGAATCCATAGGTCTGTTCACAAGCTTCCTCCTTCTCTTCAGCCGGAGGAGCCGAGACCACCGTCTTGATAACCGATCCGGAGCCGAGACTTCCGCCGTCGATTCCATCGGAGATGAGATCAGTCGAAGATGGGTGTTGTACGGCGACGAATCGAGCGCAAGCCGATGAAGTGAAGAACAAAAGGACGAGGAGAGAGACGAGAGATCTGAATCTCATGATTGGTTTTCAAAGAAAACAAAAAGAAAAAATCTAACTGAGGAAATTCAAAGGACGACGTTCATGGAGAAATCAGTTATTGTAGATGAGTATGTATATATATATACATGTCTGTATGTATAGTTGGAGCTTTTATTGACAGAACATAAAGTTTGTGTCTTATGTGTGTATAAATCGTGTGGGGCAGTTTTTGAGGGACGATGGCGATTTGATTTACCGGAGATGAAGAAGCTCAGGAAGATGAAGAGAGCAGACTCGTTTTTACCATTTTAACCCTGTCATTTCGTTTTAATTACTACACAGTATTAAGAGTCTCCAGTATTAAAGTACTGGTCATTTACCGGATTGATTCGCTTCTATATACATAATTTAGGAGAAACATGTAGGACAAATAAAACAACAAACATACTTAGTTGGTGTAATAAGGTTAGTAATAAGTAATAACCAATATAAAATTAGTCCACCTCGAAAGGTAAAGGATGACAAAGTATTTATTGACAAATTAAAAATCTTTGGGTACTACTACTTCCCTACATTAATGGCCTTCCTCAAATTCAACCATGAATTGTTCAGCATTTATTTATTTATTTCTCTTTTAGCATTATTTTTATACATAACTCATGACCTCAAATTGTGATAACATATAAAGGTCGTCATTATCAATTCAGCCGAATTTACGATGATTTTAAATGTCTATGTTTTTAAAAAGATTTTAATTTTTTTATCTATGAAATGAGATACTGAAAAATGTATAATTTTCATATATCGATATACAAAAGTAACAAATTTGGTTATTATGATATTTAAAAGACAAATTCTTATTTTTGATATTTTGTTACAATATAAAATGATTGTTTCAGTTTATAATGTTTTAGACTATAAAATATGGTTTTTGTGAAGTATGAGTTATTTTGTCAAGAATCATGAATATATAGATAATTTAAAATCAACTTGAATATCTTTTGGGGTTGATTTTAAAAGTATCACCGATGTAAGCACGGTGTCACGCCCCTTTTTCTGAGGGTCGTGACTGTCACGCTTTATCCGCTAGGACACCAAGACTGGAGGGTTTGAGGCTCGGTTCGAAGGGGAGTGCAGGCCGAGAGTTGGAAAGACCCTTCGGAGTCAGGAAGACCGACCCGGTTGAGTTTGGGGTATCTTCCGCTGATCGTGGATCTGACGTTGAAGAAGGGACTAGGCCATCCCTGCACAAACTGGTCGGGAACTGGAGCCGTTTCCCTGATGAGCCCAAGGCAGGGCGAAACCAGTCGAAGTGTCCCGTACGAGAAGGCTGACTCGGTGTCCAGGAGGGATATCGAGTGCCGCACGGTCTTCTGGAGAAAAGCCCGTGACAAGTGGTATCAGAGCAGGAACGTTGCGTGTTGTTTTCCCGAGTGCCCGAGATGGGTAGAGGAAACCTCTATCGGTGGCGATGGAAAAGTTGAGAGGGCAGAGGGGAGTGCTCAAGGGGAGCCAGGCTGCCGAAGACTGAGGCCAAGGGGGCCGAGTTATCGATTTAGAGTGGGGGTGGGAGTTGCCTCACAATGTCGCAACGTAACGATCGTGGGAACATCACCTGTGCACGAGGGCGTGCACGATTTTGGGTGGTGGAGGATGTCACGCCCCTTTTTCTGAGGGTCGTGACTGTCACGCTTTATCCGCTAGGACACCAAGACTGGAGGGTTTGAGGCTCGGTTCGAAGGGGAGTGCAGGCCGAGAGTTGGAAAGACCCTTCGGAGTCAGGAAGACCGACCCGGTTGAGTTTGGGGTATCTTCCGCTGATCGTGGATCTGACGTTGAAGAAGGGACTAGGCCATCCCTGCACAAACTGGTCGGGAACTGGAGCCGTTTCCCTGATGAGCCCAAGGCAGGGCGAAACCAGTCGAAGTGTCCCGTAACGAGAAGGCTGACTCGGTGTCCAAGAGGGATATCGAGTGCCGCACGGTCTTCTGGAGAGAAAAGCCCGTGACAAGTGGTATCAGAGCAGGAACGTTGCGTGTTGTTTTCCCGAGTGCCCGAGATGGGTAGAGGAAACCTCTATCGGTGGTGATGGAAAAGTCGAGAGGGCAGAGGGGAGTGCTCAAGGGGAGCAGGCTGCCGAAGACTGAGGCCAAGGGGGCCGAGTTATCGATTTAGAGTGGGGGTGGGAGTTGCCTCACAATGTCGCAACGTAACGATCGTGGGAACATCACCTGTGCACGAGGGCGTGCACGATTTTGGGTGGTGGAGGATGTCACGCCCCTTTTTCTGAGGGTCGTGACTGTCACGCTTTATCCGCTAGGACACCAAGACTGGAGGGTTTGAGGCTCGGTTCGAAGGGGAGTGCAGGCCGAGAGTTGGAAAGACCCTTCGGAGTCAGGAAGACCGACCCGGTTGAGTTTGGGGTATCTTCCGCTGATCGTGGATCTGACGTTGAAGAAGGGACTAGGCCATCCCTGCACAAACTGGTCGGGAACTGGAACCGTTTCCCTGATGAGCCCAAGGCAGGGCGAAACCAGTCGAAGTGTCCCGTACGAGAAGGCTGACTCGGTGTCCAGGAGGGATATCGAGTGCCGCACGGTCTTCTGGAGAAAAGCCCGTGACAACGGGCTGAAAAAAAAAAAAAAAAAGTAGGATGGGGCAATTCAGAAACTGTGTTTCGCTTAGAATCGTTCGTTAGTCATTATTACAGGATCTGATTACGCGGCTACACGTGTAATATTAAGCCGATCTCAAGAGCATAATCATAAATTAGTCAACACTTGCCGACATCGTAGATACCATAAAAAATCATGATACTTGTTAAAAGAGGAAAGGTATAATAAATATGTTTATGAGAGTGATGGCAAAAAAGAAAAGAAAAAATGTTTGTAAGAGCTACAAATGTCAGATGCGAAACCAATGTCACTTTTTCTCCTCTCCTCTTCCAATGAGAGGTAAAAATATTCCGACGCACTAATTGCCTTGTTTTAATACTCCGGTAAGCAGTAATTATCGGGGTTTTTTTGTTCGGTTCAGGTTTTAATAAGGCGATTTTTTTATTATTTGGGTTCGAGTTTTGTCGGTTAAATTTCGGTTAGTCTCTCATATAATTTCGGTTATTTTTATGATTTGTTTGGGCTTAATTTAATTGGGCTTAATATATTTTGACTGGCCCAATTCATGAGTTAAAACTTCTTTCGGCTTAGGGTTTATCACCTGCAGATTCTGTTATACACATTTGTCGCGGGAGTCGCTTGTTGCCGGTGGAGTTTCCTATCGCCGGAGATAAGCCCCGTCGTTTGAATCTCGACTCGACTGATAGAAACCCTAATTTCCCCCTTAGGATAAGGCAATGGTGAAAACGGAAGTGAAAACTGAGATGTTCGAGGACACCGACATCAAAGACAATAAGCATCGCCGCGAGATTAGCTCCGTTAACGTCTTAGACAGGAAGTTCAAGAGGACCCAACTTTGCGTGGCGAAACCATCTTACCTTCTGGGTCTTCTTGGGCGGCGAAGCAGCCGAAGCAATTACCTCAAACGGCTGCCGAAGATCCTCCGTGAGCTACTTCGCCAGAGGAACTGGAGAGAAGCAAGCGGTGTACTTAGCGTTCTGATGCAAGGGACAATGAGAGATTTTTCTCCCGCCATGAGTCGCCTCAAATACGAGGTGAGCTATAGAGAGAGAGAGAGAGCTTAGTGTTTTGTTTCTTGCTGTCTGCTTCTTAAACGTTCTTGTGTTTTTTTTTATGGCAGGCTCAAATACAGATTCTGAGTCACTTGCAACCTGACAAGAACAAAGCCGAAGAGATTGGAAGAATATATGATACTTGGATCGGGAAGATTGGTAAACAGCATAAAGAGGTCCCTCTTTTAGATTTTTCATTCTTTAACCTGATTTGTGTTTTCGTTAATAACATTGTGCAGGATAAAAACTTCGGGTCATTGATTGGACAATACTAGCATTTTCACTTTCTGTGTGTTTTGAATATTGTTCTAAGGCTTGAGGCTGACATTGAGTTACCTGGTTATTTGGACAGGAGAGGCTCTTGGTTTGGTTCGAACAAATTTGTCATTTACTCGAGCATGGGATGGATGAGGAGGCCGAGAATGCTGCGATCAGGTACATTATGATGATATCTTCTTGAAATAGTTTTAAATAATGTTATCCTACTTACTTCAATGGCTTCCTAAGGGAGGTCTGCTACGGTTTCTAATGGCTTGAATTAGTTTTAATGGCTTCTTCTTTTGGCAGCATGATGCGGAGCCGTGATTTGGGGAATCTTCCACGGGCCCGTCTATTTATAGGAATCACATTCTACAGATTGTGGTGTCGTAAATACTCCAAGGAGTTGCAGCCTGAAGATGCAGACTGCATGGAAAGCATATCTAATATGTCGGAAACAAGATCTGATATTATGGTTGAGTGCTCAGCCAAGAACGAGTCGGTTTACTCTGTGGAGTCCGCGGGTTCCCTTACAAAAGAGTCAGAGGCTTCTGTCATGAATTACCAAAGAAATTCTGATGTGTCAATGGGCGACTCAGGGTCAGTGATGGATGTGAAGATAAAAGTGGAGAATATAAAACTGGAGGAGAGTCCTCAGCATTTTACCGGTCCACCACGAATCTATGCTTCATCTGAAGAAAACGAAGAAACTTTAAAAAATGGAGTTGCGTTTGATCCTGCTCTTATTCAAATTCTGGGTTAGTAGTACTTCAGAATTTTCTATAACTCGCTTTATGCTGCATAACTTTCAACCAGTTCTGTTGACCTCATTGGCTGTTCATTTTTTCGTTTTCTTAGGGGACATGGATCCATGGTTGCTTCCTTTGAAACCGCCACAAGATCCTGACTGCCACAAAAAGATAGTCAATGATTCTTATTATAAGGATGCAGTGGAATATATGCGGCTTACTATGCAATCTCCTCGTTATGTATCTTTACCTGCATTACATCCACTTGTACAGGTAAGCAAACTGATAAGATCATTTCTGCCTATGTGACTCATAATCTCGTATTGTTCCTCCCTTTATGCTTGAATGTCTCACACTGATTATATGTTTCTATTTTTTTGAATTTCCTTGTAGCTTCTCTTAATTGGAGGTCTTGTAGATGAAGCGATGAAAGTGGTTGAGGAGATGTGCAACAAAGTACATGACATCAAACCTTTCAGGTAAAAAACGATCTCTCTCAGTCCCTATTAATTTAGTATCTGCGCCTGCCTTTGGAAGTTTAGAACATGGAAAGAGAGGAACTTCTGAAGTGGGTTTTGTTTGCTTTTCTCAATTGTAGGATTAAGGCCGCTATGATGGAGAAGTTTCATCATAACAGCGACGTGCTCGCAAAATGCTACGAAGATATCTTAAAGATTGATCCTAATTGTGTAACCACCCTGAAGAAGCTTATTGCAATGTCAAAAGAAGGTACTTATTATACTTAGGGTCAACTCAAGCCATCAAACACCTTTTATTCTTGAGACCTTGAATCCTTCATGAGTCGTTTCTAAAACCATTTGTTTTCAACTTGCTTGCAGTTGGTTATAGTAGAGAGTCGCTAATTGAAATGATAGCATTGCATGTGGAAGCTTCATTTCCCGAGCCCGAAATCTGGAAAGAGTTTGCCGAAATCTTGATTCTCTTCTTCGAGAATGTTGATGAAGACCGAATGTCGGTATGCCTCGACGGATCTGGAGAAGAACGGATTCAACAAACCTACTCTGTCCGATACAACCCGACACCTAGAATGTTCACCGATACTTCATGGACACTTCGAGCTAAGTGGTGGCTAAACCGCCATTTCTCCCCGGAAATACTTGAGACAGAAATGAAAAAGCTCGAGACAGAAAAGAAAAACGGTATAATCTTTTTACGCAACTGAAATAAAACCATGTTTCCAGATTCAATCTTTATGTTTTTATCTAATTGTAAGTAAATTCTGATCTTGACAGGGGATTTGGAGATGATGAGATTGATGAGTTACAAAGCAGCATGTGCAAGTCGTTTCTATGGACCAGAGTTCGGTTATGTTACAAGAGTGTATGGTCTACTGGAGAATGATAGGAACGACATTTGCATGTTGGAGAATGATAGTAACAGCATAGGTAAGAATGATAGCAACACGGATTTGATGGTGAAATATAGCAACAGTTTAGAATTAATCATCTTTTTACGAAGACACAGACAGAATTGGAACAGAATATACAATTTAGAATAGTTTACACTACATTTTTGGTTTTACTAAATTTTGACTGTATTTTTTTTTGTAAGATTTATTTTGATGTAACATTATACGGACCTACTAAATCTGAGGTCTTATAAGATTCGTGAGAATAACAACAAAATGTTTACACGAATATCAATTTTGAAAACTTTTTTTTTGTGAACACAGATTTCTATTTGTACCAGTGAGTTCTTACGTTTAAAACCATAGTACTTGCAATGAAGGTTTTTAGAAATCATTTTTATTTGGCCAGTTTTGTCGATAAATTTGATTTGGATAACGCATTTGGCAATTTGATGTGCTTTTCACAATTTTGAAGCTCAGAACAGTGGTAAGATATGTATGTCTTCATAGATAATGAAAAGCCTAAGCAATTGAAAGAAAGAAACATTAAAGAATGAGAAAAACCTATGAAAACCAAATTAGCCTGTACAATTTTCATCGTCGCGTAGCCAAGAAACCAAATAAAAACATGACCATTCACACATATTATGTGCACAAACAAAAAAGAAAGTACAAATTTACAGAATTTTTCTTGGAGCTGAAAACAAACCCAAACTCTGTTTTCTTCTCTTCATGTAAGTTTCCTTTTTATATAATATAGAAACCCAATAGATTAAAAAGCGATTCTTCTTCCTATTATACGTTTCTCTTCTCCATGACCAATGCCTCTGATTTACAGATTGGGCAAACGTTCTTCACAATCAGCCATTTCTCCAAGCATTCCGCATGATACTCGTGCCCACAATCCAAAGTCGCAATCTTTTCTTCGTTCTTGAAGCTTTCCTGTAAAAGCAAATTTGAGAGAATTCTTTAGACCTTTAATATCCAAGCCTGTGCAGCCTTTAAAAGCTTTGATCTTTGGCTTTTCTTTTACCTGACATATCGTGCAAGGTTCAGTTTCTCTATCTTTAGTTTGTGGTGACGACGACTCTTCTGCAAGGTCGATTCCAGAACATGTTCTTGTTTTCAGATGATTCTTAACTTCTGCCTCTGGCAAACCAGTGTTTACGGTTCCAATTCGCTCGCTCAACGCAAGAAGTTCCTGTTCAAAAACCCCCAGTATTCAAATCAGATTCAACAGAAACCTAACTGATCACATAAAATTGCATTGTGGACTCTCAGGCCATGCTATAGCCAAGATCTTCTCAAGGAACAAATAACTAAAAAAACGTCAACTTTCAGCTGCTAAGTGGCGAACTCTGATAACAACATCAGTATAGAGTAAGGATTGGCTCACTTCGTAAGACATTTCCTCGATGTCCAATCGCATATCTCGATGATGGTCGATGTGATTATTTCCAGGACCGCCAAGGAAGTCTCCAAACTCCAATATCGCAACTTCCTACACACGTTGAGAGAACCAAAAGAAACAGAGTATTGAGCAACCGACGAGATAGTGAAGAAGAAAGGGAAAAGAAAAAATGACGCAAGAAAGTTACATCGTCAGGCATCACTCTAAGCCGAGGAACTCCTCCACGGTGTTGTCTAAGAGTTGCTACAGGTACAGAATCATCTCGCTGATGATGCTGGTATATCCGAAACCCGGTTGGTTGAACTGGACCCACGTGACTCGAACCCATCTCTGAACCCGAGGGGCCGCTAACGATTGTGTTCTGAGGAGCAAAGTTCCCAGGAGGAACTCTGTATGAGGGAGAAGAAGCCATGGGAGGGTATAAAGTGGCGCTCTGGCCTCTCACTCCTTGTACAGGAGGAGGTGCCGGGTGATGATGACTATAATAATGGTCCCTCGGGTTTAACTGAGAAGGATACATGAACGCTGTAGGGTTTCTACTACTAGACTCTATGGAACCAGCGACAATGTTACTACCTAAAAGACCATTCAAAGATAGATAAATAAGACTACAAAGTTCAAAACTTTAAAAAGAGATCATGGGTTGGTAGGTACCGTGCATGTAAGGTGCGTGGGGCCAAAACGAAGGTGAACCATCAGATCTGCCAGGGTGTTGGTCATACCAGATTGAAGCAGGAGGTGGGAAAAGATGATGACCAGCATAGTTTCCTTGAATGAAGCTGTTTGGAGCATGAGGAGGAGGAGGAAGAACAGGGTTCATCGTAACAGCTCCTGGTCTGTTCCTTGCGCCTCCAAAAGGAGATACTGTCTCAGGTGTATTATTGAATGGAGCTGCTAAAGTACTTAAATACTGAGGATTCACGGGTACTCCTTCTGCGTTCTTTCTTTTATACGCGCCTCGTGTGTGATCCATGAAATGAGCATTCCTCTCGTTTGCATGATCCGCACTTACTCCAACTACACCGTGAGTGCTTGAGGATGGTAACTGACTTGGCGGAGCCTGAAATGCCACGTAGGGAACATAGTAATTCGTGGGAGCACGCTGATGATGTTGAGGATGATGGTACTGAGGAAGACCGTAGAACATTGCCGAGTTGTCGTAGGTTGGGTCTTGAAGAGAATGAGCTTCTAAATTAGGAACGTTTGCAACCATTGCAGGAACGTTGTTATTATCAGGCTGTTGTTGTGGGAAGCTGCCTAAAAGGAGGCAAGGTCCTTGTAGGAGAGAAGCTTGAGATTGCTGCTGCTCCATTTCTAAATCGACTGTTCTATTTCTTTGTCCCATTTCGCTTGCTGCATAAACCCTCTGAAAGGTTTGCATAAAAAAACATCAGCAAGCATGATGACGACACAGCAGAAAGAGAAAACACTTGGTACATCTCAAACTGATACAAAGAACCTAAGCTAATCTGCAAATGTCAACTTCTGAAAAATTGGGAATTAAGTAACGAAATCAAAACATACAAAGCACGTGATTGCATTGTCAATTCTCGAACTAATGGTAAAGCCAGGATCTTTTTCATGGAAACAAATTAAAACTAAATTCAGAAACTAAGAACAAATTCTTAGTAAATATCAAAACTTTCATACATTAAAAAAAAAAAAAATGAAACCAGCCTAAAATCAGAAGAAGAAAAAATCGTCTAATTCAAATTGCTGGGATAAACAAACATAAGGAAAGAGAAGAAAAAAAAGTAATAAAAATCTGACCTTGAGAACATTAAGATAGAGCTTTGGAGGTTTCAAAGGGCTGCAACGAGCTAGAGAAGACAAAGACTCCCTGCAAAGAGAGATGTGTTGAGAGAGAAAAAACAATCAATCTCAGATGATCAAAAAGAGATTGAAAATCATAAAAACCAACAAACCCAGAACAATGCAATTCCTTCAGATAGAGCTAAAGTTCATGATAATAATAGATAACAACAGCAATCGAGCAAAATATAAATTAAAAAAAAAACCCACCAAAATTAAATAAATGATGGGAATTATATAACAAGAAGGGCTCGAGAGAAGGCGATTATGGTGGTGATAATTACCTGATTTTGGAGGTATAATCAGGGAGGAAAAAGAGATCCGAAGAAGAGAGAAAAGAGAAGGTGAGGGGAAAGAGAGAGAGAGAGGGACGTCGGTTTCTTGATTCTGAATTTCTTTCTTCTCCGCACTGTGACGGAAGCTTTTTATTTTCGCATTTATCTTTTTTATTCTCTTCTCTCTTTCTTTTTTTCGTTTCCGTAATAATTCTCCTATTTTTTTCATTGGTTTCTCTTTTTCTTCGTTTAATATCTTTTTTTTTTTTCATTGGCTTCTCATTTTCGCAGCATTTTTTTAATTTTGTTTTAAAAAAAAGTTTAAACATTGTCCTCTAATTATAGACCTAAATGTAATTATATGTAGAGGACGATATAGAGTCCTAATAAATCTTTGATAGTTTATTTATTACTGACTTTAATTAGTACAAACTTTTTATTTCACAATCTGTTCTCTTTCTCTCTTTTTTTGTTAGTCTTCATTAGAGCTGATTGCTTTTATTTTTGTGCTGATTGCTGAAGCATGCCAACCATGAATTAATATCCATTGATTAGTCGAGTTTAAAAATGTTTAATTATAGAGGATTTTGTTTTAATAAAATGATGATCCAAATTTGATTACCTCCATCAAAAACATTAATGGCTTTTTCTGGTGACGTGTATAAGTTAAAAAGTTTTGTACTAAGAATTTATATTCTGGAGGAATATTTATTTTCCTGCATTGGATAGATTTTGAGCAAAGCTATTAATTGTTTGGTTTCCTTTAACACAAGCTTTAGGGAAAGTGTCCCCATGTGCTTTCTTTGTTGAACCAGCTTGACACCTAATTATGCCCAAACATTAATTTACAATTTATGGCTTACACAACTTTGTGAACAATCTAAACCATGCAACCACATCTTATCCAAGAAACTAAAACTCATAATGCGCTGTAATTAACTGTAAATGATGAGATTATTCATGCATTGTGTTTTGTAATACAGAAGAAACAAACGTTGTGGGAATAGTATATTTCGGGTTCAGTTACTAATTAGAATTGGATTTACATTCTATCATTTTTATTTGAGTAATGTGTTATTAGTGATGATTAATATGTTATACATAATTAGGACCTTGACATGTAGTATTAGTATATGTTCTGACGTCATCGCTCCGATTCAAATTTTATCGATTGCATGCTGTTAGCAGAAACGAAATATGTTATATAGTTAATACAATGATAAAATCAATGATGGAACAATCGGGAGAACCATCAAAACATATAAAGAAAAGAACCTATATATATAGTTCAAACTTAAACTGAAATAGTTGTTTATGAAATGCCGTTAATACTTAAACTTGAAAAAATAAAGTTGATTTTATTGTTTCATTAATGTATTATTCCATAATCTTTTCGTGCATGAAAAAAAAAAATTGATTCGTAAAAGATAGACAAATGAAGAGCGTGAAAACTTGACTAGTATCATAATTAAAAGGCGACAAATGACAATCATGTTCTCAAAAGGTTAAAGCGCGGAAACAATCAAACCACTTAGAAGAATCTATATGTTTGTTCAATGTTAACACTTAAACAGTTTAAAGGAACCGAGAGAGAGCATATATAGGCTGTTTATAGACCAAACTATCGGAGTTCGAGTTAAGATGTACGTTTTTGACTTTTTCGTCAAACATATAGCAGAATGAAATCGACATACGCTTAAATCTATGACATCGTTCTTAGTGTTCCTGATTCACATGCCAACAATATATCGTCATTTGTAGTATAATATTATAGTTTGATATACTTTTTCTTTCTTTGCAGAGTAATTTGATATACTATTTGGTCAAATAAACATATACTAATAATAATTTGATATACTATACTTGAAGAAGTAGGCATACAAAATATACTTAGCAATACTGATACACCACGCATGTGTTAGGGAAAAGCACTTGTGGCAACAAAAAAACGAAAGCACAAATTAGAATATTAGAACAAAGTTTATAATCATTTTATATTTATTTATTGGTATAACATTGCTTCCGACTTTAGAATTTGGATCAGATTCTTTCGACTGTCCAACGAAGAGAATATACTCTTATATTCCTTTTCTTTCTTTTTTCCTACTGACTGAATTGAGCGAGGCCTATACGAATCAACTGGAATTATGCATATATGTGGTGTTGGTAGATTTGCTATAATCTATTATCCATTTTGCTCCGATCCAAAAGTTTGGAATAACTATTGTAACTCTCTACGTAACAAAATAAATAATAAAAATTAGTATCCATTATATATAGTGGAATAAATCATATATATTAAAAACAGAAAAGAATGATATTATATTTTGAAATATACATATTTTCATATAAATAAATTTATAAATAATATAATAATTATAAATAATATAATAATTATATATTTATATATCTAATTTTAAAAAACTTTTATTCATTAAAGTAATTATGAAACTATTAAACTCAAGTACTTTACCATATTAAGAAAATTAATTTAGATGAAATATTATCAAATTTTCAATTGAATATTGAAATTTTCTATATATTTTAAAATTATAACTATTTTAAAATGTTATTAAATGAATTAGGTAATTGATCGAATATCCAAATTTCGGTAGATATTTGATTATAGAATAAATAAAATAAATTATTCATCCGGCGTAATGTGTCACAAATACTTCAAAATTCTATGATATCCATTTTTACCTATGATAATAACGTTAATGTGGATTTATCAAAACTATTCACATAAAAAAATTGTGGCTGGATTAAAGCAATCAAAGTCGATGAGAACAAATTAAGTAACAACATCGTTTCTGTAATTTTTTTTTTTGAATGAGAAGGTGATATAGGTTTTTAACATCTCACTGATCTCTCCAGAATGTAGCCGTCGTATTAATCATTTACCGGTTTTCTAATGAATCTAAAATGTGATACTATTAATTTCAACTAAGCAAATAAAAATGTTAGATAATTTCCGTTTGAGGGAATTGTTTATGTATGTTTTTGTTATTAATTAAACTCATACACATATCCTGCATGTTTAGAGATATGTTATTATGTTGTTTCACATGATAACTTTCTTTTCATTTTTAGTCTCTTCCCATGAAATACTTACATTCAGACCTCCCTTCTATTCCCAGTAAAAGAACTTATATCATAAAGGTCTTGATATATGGTCGAGGTATTTAAAAGACCAAGTTTTTATTTTAAACATATTAAGAAGAATTTATTCGATCAAGACTTTTTGAATCAAGACAAATTTAAAAAGATTTGAGATTTCAGGAAAAAAAAATTAAGGTGGTTAGAAAATATTCTAAGAGATTTGATAAAGGATATTTGTTAATTTTTACAAAAATCTAAAAAAATATTCTCACCCTTAATTTATACTTGTCTGCAAGTAGAATTTTTTTTGTTAAAAACAATATGAAAACATCGCCATGTTTACAACATGTTTATTCTCCGTTTCTTAAAATTATATGGATTTTTTTTTTTTTTGCACAATTGCACAAACCATAAGGTTTTATAGTTATCTGGTACACAATAGCTTCCCGGGCTAATCACACCCACAATCCTTATTAATATATCATAACTAACTTATAAATTTTGTTTGAGTTGGCATAGCTTCATCAGCGGAAATCTCAACATATAATCATATCAATTTAACATATAGCAAGAAAGTAGAACTATCGTTTATTAACCAAAATAGATAAAAGCATCTGTTCATCTAATCCAGTTGCATTCTAACGCCATATGTTTTGCAGAAAGACAATAATGATGAAATAGAGAAACAACAACAGCTTACCAAAGTAGCTGATGTTAATTTCTTTTATATGTTACACTTACACTGCATATTCGACATACTGTTTTGAAAGAGAAGACTTGAAAGCAGCTGTCTCCATTCGTTTTTTAAATTTCTGTCCGCTTCTTCACTCCCAACAAATGCATATTCCAAACCTACTGAGAATTTTGTGCGTTAAAGCAAAACAATGCATCATCAGAACTTTCCTAAAACATTATAAGCAAATTATAAGAATGAGCTACAATCGTATTAGTGTATCCCATCCTGAGTCCTCGTTTTCCAAGCTCATAAACTAATTAATTGTTGATATCATTTGACTACGAGAGAGTCTTTCAACTTCTTGAAGATAGATATGTCTTGACCTTTGAACAAAAGCTTCTTGAATCAGAAACAGTTAAAGACATTGTAAGGACTCCACGATAACAAACAGCTCACAGAATTACCTGATTAGTGAGATTAACCAACTAGAAAGTGAAATCTTGAAATATGTTTCAAAAACAAACAAGACAAGGCGGAGATTGTTCTGCAACGTGGGACAAAGAAAACAATGCTAAATTCGTTTTTTATGTCCATAACAATAGTATTTTTTACCAAAGGTAATCATATAATTTATATAAATCATTGATCCAATAATTTTGGATTTAAAAATCCTACCACCCCGAAGACACAGCACGAGGTGAAGTGTTATTCTTTCTGGATGTTGTAATCTGCAAGTGTTCTACCATCCTCAAGCTGCTTCCCTCCAAAAATCATTCTCCTTGTCCAGAGGGATTCCTTCCTGTCCTTGAATCTAATGCGATCCAAAGTTGACAACAGGTTTTGTTTCTTACAGAAAATAAACAGAATAGTAACTAAAACTGATTTTTTATTGAATCTGAAAACTTGTTGTTTTTTTTTATATCACGACACTACTTGTTTAAATAAGAAACAAACTGACTCAACTGTCTCCAAAAGACACGGACGCAACTTAAATGTAATATTAGACTTTTCAACTTAATTAAATTATCAAATTAACATAAACTTAATTACTAGAACTTGAGAACCAAGTGGACAGTCGACTCCTTCTCGATGTTGTAATCCGCAAGAGTACGGTGGTCCTCAAGCTGCTCACCGAGAAAGATGAGCCTCTGCTGGTGCCGAGGGATTCCTTCTATATCATGGATCATGGTCTTGACAGTGTCAACGGTGTTGTACCTTAGGACCTCAAGAGTTGTGGTCTTCCCAGTAAGATGCTTTACGATGATTTGCATCGTGGAACGAAGAACCAAGTGGACAGTTGACTCCTTCTCGATGTTGTAATCCGCAAGAGTACGGTCGTCCTCAAGCGGCTCACCGGCAAAGATGAGCAACTGGTGGTGCGGAAGGATTCCTTCTTCACCATGGATCATGGCCTTGACATTGTAAACGGTGTTGTACCTTCCGACCTCAAGATTTATGGTCTTCCCAGTAAGACGCTTTACCATGATTTGCATCTTGCAACAAAGAAGCAAGTGGACAGTCGACTCCTTCTCGATGTTGTAATCCGCAAGAGTACGGTCATCCTTAAGCTGCCTACCGGCAAAGAGGAGCCTCTGGTGGTGCAGAGGGAATCCTTTTCTATCATGGATCTTGGACTTGACATGTTCAAGGGTGTCTGAGCTTTCGACCTCAAGAGTTATGGTCTCAGTAAGAAACTTTACGAAGATTTGCATCTTGGAAGAGAGACACCTGAGAACTAAGTGGACAGTCGACTTTTTCTGGATGTTGTAAGACGCAAGAGTACGGCCATCCTCAAGCTGCTCACCGAGAAAGATGAGCCTCTGCTGGACCGGAGGAATTCCTTCTTTATCTTGGATCTTGGCCTTGACATTAGCAAGGGTGTCTGAGCTTTTGACCTCAAGAGTTATGGCCTTCCCAGTAAGATACTTTACTATAATTTGCATCTTGAAACAAAGAAGGAAAGTAAAAAAAAAAAAAAAGTATTCTTTCCTTAGTCCATCAAAACATAATCTTCAAAGAAAACGATGAACCCTAATTGATATATATAAAAAAAAAAAAACTAGCCACGAGATCAATTCGACGGATGAGACGCAGAAGCAGATCAAGATACAAATCAGAGAAACATATACCTTGAGAAAGATGAATTCAGTAAAATTATGTGGAGGTATTAAGATTTGCTAGAGAGAAACTCAACAAACTTTTGCCAAAGATATTAGGGTTTTGCGAGAAAGTAATGTTTGAATTAAAAACGAGGGGCGGAGGTTTGTCTCTCTTATATAGATCGCACACCGAATTGGATGATTATTAGGAAAAATCAAACCGGAAGGTTCTAGGAATCCCTTTCGGTTTAGCCAAACCGAACGACTAAGGGCATCTCCAATTGTAGTAACCCCTCAAGGGTTCTGATCATTATTTTAGTTATAAAATTTGAGTTCAGAATTCTTCTTAAGATAATTTTAATTTCCTTACTCCAATGGTAGAACCTCTAATGGGGTTCTATTTTAAAAAAAAAAAGCTTTGAGTAACCAAGTTATACAAGACAGTCTAATCGAAGACAGTCTAATCTCCGTTTATACAAGACAATAACACATTCAACACAAGCTTTTGGTTCCGGAAGCAGTACCTGAATCATCATCGAAATAGCCAAGAAGCTTGACAATATTGGGGTGTTGAAGACGGAGCAAGATATCAAGCTCGACTCTAAAGATCTGGTAGATATAAGAATAGCAATAATGATAGACCAAACATAGCATCTGCTGCCACAAAACATACATTGATTCTGAAATAAACCAAATTGCATCATCTCTCGATTACAAAAGCCACAGTACAATGCCGATGCCATGATAAGCACTATGTGCCTAAACAAAGACCATATCGAGAGAAAAAGATCCCACATAGCAACGATTAAGTACTTAAAGCAAAGAGGCATATTGGCGAATATCCATAGAATGCTAAATACAAGTACATGAAAGTTACCTCAATGTAGGCAGTGGTTTCGCATAATGACGGAATCTGTAATCTCCCCGTACTTGCCAAAATGCTTATTGAACACAGCTGCATAAAATCAAACAGAGCAAATATCAGAAACAAAGAAGACATGTAAACACCAAGTACATATTGTAGTGCTGATTTTACCATAAACTACCATTAAGGATCCCCAGAAACAATGTCACTTATAGTGGTAAACTTACTGCTACTGATTTTTATCATGGCGTTTTCCCATGTTTAGTAGGATCCGAAGAATTGATCTGAATCACAGAGTGTTCCATCGACATCAAACAGAATGGCTTCTACAGGAGCAAGATGTGAAAGTGAAGGTTTGTTGCTTCACAGCAAACGGAAAATCATTAACGATCGATAAATTATAGATAACAGAAGGGATCAAGCATATGCACTCAACAAGTTGACCATCATCATCGTCATTATCATAAATTCATAATCATCATCACTCGGAGATGGAGGTTCCAAATGTCAATTCCTATCTCTGTTTCTTTACTTGTCACTATTTTTTTTAAATTGATTTCAAAGGGATTTTTTAGAATCAACACAGAATGCAAAGGAGCCAAAAGTTTTGAAAAATATAACTTTTGGGTCAGAGCATTGGAGCCAAACCTGTCGTGGTGGAGCTGGTCCAAGAAAGAAGAAACAGAAACAAAATGGAGAATCTGGAGACGGGAATGTCCATTTCTATGAGATCTCTGATCTTTGATCAACCGTCTCTTGATCTCCAGCCAGCTGAAACTTGAGAGCTGGCTTTAGTTAACTTTAAGACCCATTGATCTTGAAGACCCAAACACTTTGCACAAATCAGAGTTTTCTATCAGAAAGCCTGAGCTTTGTAATTCACAGTCATGTTCATCCTCTGTCTCTGAAGAACAAATCATGCTGCTTGGAGATCTGATGAAAAAGAAAGACTAAATTAACACATGCAACAATCCTCATACCAACTCACTTCTTTCTCTTTCCTCACACTCTCTACCATTTCTTCTCCAGATTTTGAATCAAACCTAATTTCAATCCGAAAAACAGCAAAAGAACAGAGAGACAGAGAGACACCTTGGGCTAAGCTCTTGTCGGAGACGACGACGGAGGGAAGCTTCAACGGCCGATGTGAATTATAAGAGATGAAGGAACGAAATCAGAGTGAGGAAGAAACAATTTTGGGTTTTGCCGAAATGAGAGAGAGAGTAGAAATTAGAAAATAAATTTAATTGGATTTTGGACCAATGTAAACTTGCCACACAAGGTTTCCAAAAATGCTTATGCAGTAACCGGTTCTCATGATTTTAATTATTTTTCATTTATTTTTTGTGTTTAGAATCTATACATTAGAGCAGGTTCTACGCTAGATTTTCTAGAAAAAATAACCAGTGGACTCTAGTTTATATTAAAATGTATTTTATATTATTTTATATTATTTTTTTCCAGAGAGACTCTAGTTTAAAACCTACCAATCTTTATATATAATTAGAGAACAATTTTCCTCATTTTGCACCACATTATGCCACGTGGCGTTTTAATTTTGAGTCTAAGAAAAAAAAGAAATGAGAAAATGGTGTCTAGTGGACTCGAACTGGGATAAAGAGAGTATTAAGCATACACCTATAACCAGTGGAACATGTTGTTTCATTGACAATATTTACCAAAACAAATATATAAACAATACTCCCTTTATTTCTCAATGTAAGATCTTTTAAAGGTTTTTCGTTGTTTCAAAATATAAGACCTTTTGACATTTCAATGCAAATTTTACCTTTATTGGAGACTGTTTAACCAATTATATTTTAAAATAGTTTTTATGATTGGTTAATTTATGTTTATTTATATATTAAATGTTGCTTTTTGCACAAAAGTTATTTTTCTTAATATGTGTGTTTTTCGCCAAAAAATCTTATATTAAGAAACAGATGGAGTGATATAGTAAAATATTTTTAAATTTTTCCGAGTAATCTCTGATTTTTAGGTAACTCGCTAGGCCCAGACCCACCGCCCGACTAACGTCTAGCGAGTTCCCAAACCTGGGTTAACACTAACAAAAAATACATTAGTTAAACAAGTTGATGAGAAGTAAATAAAGAGTTGTCCAAAAAAAAAGAGAGAAGTGAATAAAGAATTCGAGAAATAATATATTCCGATAACACTAATAAAAAACTATTCGATTACAAATCATGGTTTACCTTAATTTTAGATTTACCAACGTTTTTATATATAAAATACAATAAGTGTGTAGTATTTAATAATGATCTTTAATCCGAATAAAAAGATAGAATTTATCCACTTTAAACTGATTAAAATGTCATACAAGAAAAATTATAATATCCAGAGGTTTTCAATGGAGAAGTACATTCCATCAAGAGATAATTCATGAGTTTTTTATATAAAAAGAGACAATTCATGAGATCCTCTATGGTCACATAAACAGTTTAATATTTGAATGTAAAATATAGTTTTTATGAGTTAAAAATTTGCAACAGAAAGTTTTATGAGATATAATTCTAGCCATGAAGAAGTGAAAAACTATATCTTGCAATCCTCAGTAATTAATCTTATATTGACATAAAAACATGGAAGAGTTAAAAAAATGAAAAAAATATCACTAGATAAATAAAATCAAAGAAAAATTAATATTAATATATTGATACAAATAAACACATAAAATAACAATAATTATTACCTAACTATATAAATTAGATTATATATTCAACAAAAACAAAAACAAAAATAAGACAAACATATACCCCGTGCAAAGATGAAGAAAAGATAAGTCATTATGGTTAGACATCATCTAGGTTCTGAGAGGTGTTCGAATACTGGACAAGGAACTATCACCTACATGTTACAAATAAGATAATAAGGTATCAACACGAAAAAATGACGCGTAACCAATGGGTGCGAAAACGCAAAAGAATGTAAAAAGAATATCAAGGATTAATTCGCTGGTTTGTCTGGAACAAATAATGTATTCTTAAAATACACATAAACAGAAAAATAAATATTAAAATATTATGGATTACGTAATTTTATTAGAACTATATATAATACGAATGAAATAAATATATAATCAATGAAATACACACCGCATATGTGCGGGGTTAGCAATTCTACTAGTAATACCAATTATGTTGTTATTAGTCATTGGAGATGGCCAAATTGGCTGGCTGGGGATAATTGGGCCTATGTATGATGATGACGTATTATATGGGCTTTTGGGTTGAAGATTTCTAGAGAGTACCCATGTGGCTCTTGTTTTGTGATTTATTGATTTTTTATATAGATGTCCCTTCAATTAATGGGGCACGTTATTGTGTATTTGTGTGATCTCTGAGTGAATCGTTAAATTCCCTGTATATTAATTGAGAAGACGGAGAGAGAAATTTCAGACACATGTCTCACTGAGAGTAATTTGAGGAGAAGCTAACCAATGAAATATTTAAATTCAGACATATCAAACAAAAAATTAATACACTTTTTAATATATGGGAATATAGATATTCCATCAGATTTTTTCTCTATTTTATGGTATTATTATATTCAAACATTTATAAACATATAATTAAGAGATTTAATTGCTTCTATGACATTTAAATTTAAAAATTATATAAATACAAATTTTATCCCACATGGACTACAAAATGAAAAAGATGATATACATATTTCTTATAAATAATTAAATTTACTCAGAATTTTGAATTACATATGTGAAGTATTTAATAAACGCCGAAATTTAAAAAAAAAAATTGTTTGATTTAATCAAGTTTTATTTGAACTACGTTATTAAATTGAATATAAAAATATTTATATACTTTTATTCGATAGAAAAATTAAATATTAGTAACTTGATAAATTGTGAAGATATTATAATTATTTTATATTTATCAAAATTATAATATTATATTTATTTTATTTTAATAAAGTTATATTATATTTGATAACATATTGTTATTGTTTATTAGATTAGATATTATATTGAATATTAGATCTATTGATAATATATTAGCCATTAAAATCTTTGAATACTATAATAATATTCTGATAACAGTTTATATAATTAGCAGATATATATCAAATTATATCCGCATAAGGTGGGGAGTATCATTACAAACAAGAGGAAAAGAAAAAACAAAATATAATAAAGTCAGGATAGTGGTTTTGAAAAAGGCAAAATCTGAATGAATACTATATATATGGAGAGAGAGTATAGTCACTTTTATTCTAGTTTTATTGAAACAAAATAGGAGCTTATAGTGGCGAGACAGAAAAATCAAATACTGAAAAGAGAAGTTATCACGTTTCTGCAGTAAACAAAAGAGTTGTCACGTCTCAATTTCTTTTTGATGTTGATGATAATTTGAATACGAAGATGATCTATGGCCATCTTTGAGGGTTGTCTGCAAATTTTATTATGAAACGTATGTTTGATGTGTGAAGCTTTTTTTCTTTTCTCTGATAAAGATGGTCTTCGCATGGGGGTAAGTAAGAAATAGGAACTTGTAATATTCAAAAAAGTGGCTACTTGTTTTGGTTTGTTTACTTTACACCAATTGGCTACTTGTTTGTAGATTTGTTTTTCATACTTTTTCATTTTTTCCTTTTTAATGCTCTCAAAAAGTCATAGTATCTTCATTTTCCTACTTGGGATTTGACCTATGCCACTGTTTTCTGTCATCTGGTAAAGTGTAAAGTCTGGTGAGATTTGTCTGTTAGTTAAATGTGTTTCTCTTTTTTTGCAAGATGATTTGGTCGCAGAAATAGTAAAATGCAATGAACTTTATTGGAAGCTAGCAACTACACATCCTAACAATAACCCGTAATTAACGGTCACATGTCATGGAATCATTTTCTGCAATATTCTTGCTTTCTCCCAAATCGATTTTTGTTTATGCAAACTGTTACGTACTTACGTTATCAGGTTTCACGAAAACTAATATGCGTGTGCGTTAGTAATACTTTCATATGGGGCTCCGTTATTACATTTAAATATTAAAATATTGAAGTTGAATAAATACATAAATTATTATTGTTTTGGTCTTACGAGAGATCTCTGCAATCAAGAACTGGTTCATTCTACTTACTTCCAAGTTATTACCTCTTTTTAAAAATATATTTAACCCAACATGATTCAACGTATTTTACGTGTAATGTTATCGAACTAGAACAAATATTTTAATTTGAATGCTTCTAGGAAACTCTGCATAAATCGCAATCAAATCACAAATTATTATGTTCTTTCTTTTGGTTTTAAATATAATTTTGACTATTCAAATTTGATTATTATAATGTTCTTCCTTGTAATTTTTCTCTCATCCCCTTTTCTTCATGTTAATCATGACTTTCTTCTTGCCAAAACAAAAAAGAAAGAACAACATCATCACATTACAGTGGAATCTCATTATTTCAGGAGGATCAGATGGGGAAAACACACACAGAAAAGTTCAAGATAAGAATCATCTGTACGGAATAGTGTCATACAAAAATACTGTTAATTAGTGTAATTAAAAGAATCCTCAACACTCTTGTCGGACATTACTAGCTACTGCGCGAGCCCAAAACTTAATCTGATCCTTCATTTCTTTCCTCGAATCCTTCGGAACCCTAGGCGGTGTAGCCATTCCGGTCGCGACACGTGGCTCTACCAGGTTGTCATCATAACCTTTCAGCCTTTGAATCTCTTTGCTTGTTTCTATGCTGCTTACCGTTTTACGCAGCGTTTTGGGACTTGAGCCTTGTTTGACCATAACAGTTTCTTCTGATCTCAAGTTTCTTGGTGGTCTCTGCCTTTGATTGCCTGAAACCTACACTAAGATTCAAACTTTATTTTGCTTTCCAGATTTTCAAAAAAAAACAATTGCTTTACACAAATTGTGAATCATGTTTTTACCTTTGGAACATTTTGTGAGCTAGCGAGGGCTTCACGGATCAAGAATCCCATTCTTGAGTCGGTTTCTTGATCTTCAAATTCATCTTCTTCTCTTCCCATGTTATTTGGCATCGTTTGAGTTCTTTGCAAACTAATCTTGACACTGCTACTACTAACACCTCCTCTCCTATTCCTTTCACTATTCCCTTTCTCTGAAACCACAGTTTTCTTCTTCTGCAAGAAACTATCACCCGTTGTCGTCGGTTCTAGAACCCTAATCTTCTCAGAGAACTGCCGCGTCAGCTTATTGATCATCTTCTTTGCCTCGAAATCCACTTCTCTTTTTACTATCCGAGGCGGCAAAGAAGGTGTCCGGGTCAAACAGCGTTCTGTGGATGCTTCTTGAATCTTCCCCGGAGCCGAACGAGATCCGGATTGGGGGAGAACCACATGTTCCTTCTTCTGCAAGAAAGACCCAACTGGTCTCGGTTCTTGAACCCTAATATTATCAGAGAACTGCTTCGTTTCCGATCCGCCTTCTCTTCCATCTATAGAAGCTGCCCTAATCAAACATCGCCCTGTGGACTTCCTCTCATCCGAATCTCCCATTTTTTCAGGAGAAGTCAAAGAAGAAGAAGAGGAAGAAGGGTAAGGATCTGAGTGACTATACCTTAAGACTCTCGATCTCCTGGTAAATAAGTTCTCAAAGAACCAGTACTCCTCAAGAAGATCATCAATAAGTGTTTCACTTGAACTTACAGGATCCATTTCCCTTTCAGACTAGAGATTAAAAAAGAAAGGAAAGACTAGAAAGTTAAGAGACGAAGACAAGAGATTCTAAAAAGAGAGTAGTTGTGTGTTTATAACAAAGATTGGGTCTTCTGATCTTCTTTTGTGGGTGTTTGTTTGTCATATCTGTGTTGTTTAGTAAACATCCAATGTATTTGAAGCATCGATTCTGGAGATTACTTAGAAGTGCCCACATGGGCAGCCTTTCTTCAATTATTTTTAACAGGTTTTTTTTATTATATTTATGTGGAGTGAATATTTTGGTATTTGCATAGAATATTATAAGGATTTTCCAGGTAAAAAATAAGGATGAAAACTTCCATGTTAGAATATTTACAAGTGTAGAGTGTATAAGAAAAATTACGAGAAAGTAGATTTGTCTATGTGGATGATAAAATAATTAATTTTGGCAACAACTAAGAAAATAGGTTCCACAAAGCTATGATTGCTTAAGGGATGGTATAATAATTAATCACTGTCAGGACCCTCCACAAGCCATGTGATCCCTTTCTACATTTATATACATTTTTTTGTCCATCCTCTAAAATTGTATACAACAATATATACGCATGCATCTTGGAGAATAAATACAGAGATTTTGATATTTAAAGAGTAATAAATTGTAGAGGAAAAACAAGAATCACGAGTTCTGGATCTCCGTCACAAGCCGCAATGTTTATATATGCATGACAAGTGGCTCAATTACTATAAGAGTATGATATTTTTGTTAAATGAATTTAATACTGTAAAAGAATATAACATGGGCACTGATTGTTTGGTGTTTTTATATAAACACGTGGTTGTTAAAAAGTCGTTAACGCCTATATAACATGTTCAATATTGTATTTCATGAGAAGTCCATTAATTAGTCCATGTAGTTAAAAGTTTTTTTCCTAGTAAAATAGAGTTCTATATAAATTTGTTTCTGGCAGGAGATGAACATCTTTTTGTTAATCTGGATTTCTGGCAGGAGATGAATATCTGAAGCTGGAGGGTGTGATTGGTGATATCAAAATAGAGCTTTAAAATATCTCTATAATATTATTTAAGAAGTCAGTTTCCTACGTGTCACGCTCATGTTAATTTTCACGAGGTCGATTACAGAGATACTCTTAATGAATTCCAATTATTATATTAGTTTGCCATTAATGAAACCTTTTAATATACTTTTTTGTTTAATGATTTTTTTTATAAAAAAATCACATTAATAAAAGAGAATAATTTTAAAACATAAAATAATTTTTGTGTAGATATAAAAAACGAAAATTATAAAAATGGAATTTTTTAAAAAAAATCATATTTAAAAGGAAATAACATTGAAATATAGAAATATTTTTATTAGATATAAAAAAGTTAATTCCAAAAAGGAAAGTCTTTTATAAAATCATATTAAATAAGAAATAACTTTAAGACAATTTCCATTACTAAAACTTTTTGATTTAATTTTTTGTTTAATGATATTTTTTTTTCAAAATCACATTAATAAAGAGAAATTATTTCTGTATATATATAAAAAACGAAAATTACATAAAGGAAAGTGTTTTTAAAATCATATTAAAACAACATATATCAATAGACATATTTCACAAAAATAGCTTTACAAATCAAAGATAAAAAACCGACCCAACTTTAGCCTAAATAGAACAAAAAAACAATTGTATTTCAATTCAAAAAGATATATGCCATATAATAAATCTAAAAATGAATAAAGGTACCTATGTAAATTTTTTATATCAAAATATGTTTGATAAGATATATAACATCTTAAAATTAATTACAACAATTTTCTATTTACATGAATACATATAGTTGACAAAACAAAAAAAAACTTATAAATAATTAAAAGATAACATTAACCAATAATTTTAATTAAGTTATTTAGTAAATATTCATATCCGTGCATGAGCACGGGAGAATCACCTAGTATATATATATATAATGGTTATCAATCACTAAAAGTTTTAAATAAAATTGTTAAGTAAATAGAAAATAGATAGAAAGTTAGAATTATTCACTAATAGCTTTCTTTTACAGTTTTACACTATTTTTTAACAGTTTACAATTTTCAGTTTTTCACTAATAGTTAAAATATCCATTACGTTTTTGTTCACTAAATAATCCAGAATTTTGAGAGCTGACACCTTGTGAAATTCTCTTTCTTTCTCCTTAATTTATTTATTATCATTAGTCAAAGAGTCATTTATAGTTTGGTGTTCTAACTAGTTTTCCCCGCTCTTTACTTTTCTTGCATTTTTATGGGGTATATTCTATCTTCTTAATAATATTAATTACTGTATTTTAGAGCTCTAAAGAAGTAGAATCTGCTTACAAAAACGAGGAATCTAAGATACTCTAATATTTGGTCAATTTCTCTTTTTCCGTTCTAAAATTTACTAAACGCCTCATCTTTTGCGTGTTGCTAAATCAAGCATTAATTGATTATTATCATGCTTTCGTTTTTAAATAAATCCGGAAAAATGTGACAATGAAGAATGTTTCAAAAGAGTTTGCCCTAAATTTTTTTCTCTCTGGCACGGGGCTCGAGGTCTCCTTACCGTCTGTGTTTTCCGACGCCGGTGGAGATTGTGCTCGCCGGCGTCGTATCCTCTCCTCCTCTCCTTTGTTCTCCTTGCTCGAGGTCTCTGTGTTTCGAAACAAGCCGGGGATATCTCCTGTAGCCTCTCTTGATCCACCGCTTCTTGCATGGAGGTTCGTCCTGTTTTGGGGTTGCGATGGAGCTTGGCCATGGAGGTGGAGAAGGTGGCTCTGTCTGCTCTCTCGGCGTTTCAAATAGTGGTTGAAGTCTCTCCACCGCCGGTGACGCCGATGTACCTCACGCTCACCACCTCTGGTGTGGCAAGAGCTTTCTCCACTGTCGTCCTCCTCCGTCCTCCATATCCCTTCAGATCCCCACCAGCATTGTACCACCAGTACGCATTCTCATCTGCTTCAGGTGAACGTCATCAGCTCCATCACGGGTTTAATAACAGCCGCCGTGAATTGTGTTTTCCGGCGAGTTCGTGGCTCTCGTGGTCCCCTTCGTCACTCCCTCATACGGGCCTGGAGTGTTTTTCTTCTATGATTGGGCCTTGGCCAAAAGCCCAGTCCACCAAAGCTTAGACATGTCTTCTATATCCAACCGGGTAGTTTGGTGGGCGATTCTTGTAGCCGACGTGGTGGAATCATTATGGTTCTGTTCCGGTGATTTTTTCGGCCGTCACTCAGAAAAAGAGGGGAGTAATTTTTCTTTTGAGGTTGGTTTTTTGGTTTAGATTTGGTATTTCCTTTAGCTTAAAGAAGTGGTGTGATTGTTGTTTGTTGTTTGGATGTTGGGTAGAGGTTAATAGTTCCTATTGCAACGGAATTGTATTTGATTTTATCATTTGCGCCGGCTCTAGTGATACTGTTGGTTCTTCCTAGTGGTTAAGAGTTTAAAAGTTAGCTGAGTTTAGGTACCCTTAAAACATTAAGGCTTTTGGTTCCCAGTGTATCTCTTGGGCTCTGTGTCTCCTTCGTATGATTCTATATGTGCGAAGTGAGTTTTGTTGGTTTTCTTTCGTTTCTTTTGGTGAGGTTGGAGCTTGTGGTTTCTCTGGTTTAGTGGGTCGTTGGTGAAAGTTGTTGCTAGAGTTGCAGTTGTTCTGGAGTGTGGCAGTGGTTGGTTCCCTTTCTTCCTTTTGGCCTTGAGTTTTTGTGCCGCTAAGATGTTTTGCTCTGGTTCGCGGGTTTGTACTATTCTGGTTCAGAGACATGTTCTGATGTTATTGCGGTTTTGATCTTGTGGCTATTGCAAAGAGATAGGAATATGGTGCTGCTACTGGATTGTCAGATTTGCGGGATGTTTTATATGCAGCTGAAGCAAGAGTTGGTATAGTTGAGTAGAAATGAGGATCAGATGAGGAAATTTCTCTGCAATGGTTTGTTTTATTGCAGATTTGAATGTGTTAGTGTTTAATTTTGATCGGTTGTAAGCTAAACTATGTTGGGCCTTTAGGCTTTCGTTTCTTTAATAAAATTCAACAGATGACAAAAAAAAAAAAAAGAATGTTTCATCACAATCCTTCTTGTACATATAAATAACAAGATAATATAATAAAAAGGATACTAATCTTAAGCCGCAAACCATGATATGTATAACGTTATATAATGTACGTTGACATTAAAATATTTCCACAAAGAAAATTAATTAGTTCAAAAAGAAAAAACGGTTTGAGCTTTATCCTCCCACTACGTTGCTCGTGGAACTTTCTGCAGCAATAACAGTACCAATTTCTGGTTCTGTGAAGTCTTTAATCACCTGTGTCCGAAGTGGCAGACCAACGTGATTAATAGGAGATGCAATTGGCATTCCTTAAACAATTAGAAAGTGTACTTTTCCATTGTAAAAAAATAGTAGTTTAACATATTAGTTGTGTATAACACTCTTAAATTTCAAGGTCAACACTTAAATAACGTCTCTTTTATGTGTTTTAATCATTATTTCTTTTTGGTCAAATTTTCTTTTTCTAAAAAAAAAGAATATTTTGGGTAAAAAAAAATCTGTAATAATGTATGTTTACTCTTTTATTCAAAAAAGGTAATTAGAGGTTTTTTTTTTTAGTAAAACGTGTGCTGTGTTAGTTGGGCTTAGTAACCAACACGTAGTTAATATTCGGGAAGTAGTAACTAATGGTGTGCAAGTCTATCCCAGAAAAGTCGCATAAGCATTATTTTAACTTACTAGTATTAACTTTGACCTTAAAGAAACGAAAAAGGAGAATTAGCTAACAAATGTATATTACTATTTCTTATATTTGTGATTTTTTATTTGTAACAGTTTGTAAACACTCTTTTTTTTGTAGTGTTAAGATATGAAATTTCTATAATAATCTCAAGATTTCATTTGTGTGAATTCTAAAATTGTATCTTATTCTTTTTTCTAATAATTCACTCATGAAATTTGAAAACCGGTAAATTTTCATTTCAAATTATTTAATAAGCAAAGATTATTCAAATTATGCATTAAAATATAGTATATGCCTATATGGACATGAATTTGTAAACCATGCCATGTTTATTAAAATATGGTGTTATTTAATCAATATTTTAAATATTTCATTAAAATTCAGTGTCATTCAAGATCATTGTGGTCATCACAAACTGCAAACAAAATAACTTAGACGAATGCGACACCACCTCATTGTGGAGTAGAGAGTTATGATCTCTCTGGCTCACGAGTTACCACGTGGCCTCGTTTATCAGAGTAAACTAGATATACATCTTAGAAATAGCTATTAATTAGTGCCTAGCTCAATTATCTTTTTATTGCTGTTGTTATCAATACCAATCACCCAGAAATAAATTATGCTCCAAGATAATTGAGTTTTTTTGCTAACATATATCAATCAAATCCTGTTACTCCTTTATTCAAAAAAAAAAAAAATCCTGTAACTTTTTTTTCTCATATACTACCTTTTTGAATATCAACAATCTAGAAGTTTTCACGTTTGTTGTGAACTAAGTTCATGAATCACGTTACATGGTTGGTCGTAATATAACCTTTTACATATATTATATGTTCATTGTCGAGATACTCAATCTCAACCTACAAAATAGTGGTGGAAAAATTGATTCTAACGTCAATAATGCATAGATCCATACGAAAAGGCATAAAATTATATAGTATTTTTAGATTTCAAGATATATATGTTTACCATCTGCTTGTAGCCTTCACGCAAAACACCATGGATAGATATCTATTAGATGTCAACTCCTGACATAATAAAACTTGAGCATTGCATGTCATGATCACGACCACCTCACGAGATCTTTGTGAAACAAATGAGGTCAATTGTCCCACTGCTCCCCTCCATTAGCTCCTTTTGCTTCCAGTTTAGTTCGATGAATCCGTATGAATATGGTCTAGTAGTTGCACATTTCAGCATGCATGACGGAATTGTTTGTGATCCCGATTTTCAAATATGATCTTAGATGAAAGTTGGGAACACAACAAATCCGGTCATGCATGCTTAGATCACATGTATCCATTTTTCTTCTTTATCCCTAAATATCTTTTATTAATTTGTTATTTCCTTCAGTATCTGATGTTTGCATGCACCATCACAATAATCTAATTTCTCTCATACACTAAATAATCTTTTGACAAGTTAGACATTTTTCTAAAACTAAGATCCCATATATCTAGGTTCTGCTCTTGATTTTGGATTTGGATCCGATGAATATTAATTGTCCTCAGATGAAAATATAATGCCAACTGGATTTAATTAGATTCCATCGTAGAGTTCAAGAACTCATCACTTACTATCTCTTCAAAAAAGTTTAGGACTGGTGATTGATAAAATGATTATAAACGATATGAATAGAAATAATATAGTGAGGTGAGCATATAAACTGAGACATTTGAAAACGATTTTTACAAAAAGTTATAGAGTCAAGATTTGATATATAATTGCTTATTACAGATTATTATAATGCTTGACAGAATGACAGCATTAGACAATTCAAATACGACCGTGAACCGTGTAAAGATTGATTCGTAACATTCAAAGTAGAATATACCACTGATAAGAACTATATTATTATCTTGAAACACTTATTTTACAAGAGAGATTACTGGAATTTTTTCTTGGGAGAAAATTATGTATAGAAATCAATCTTCAAAATTTTACTAGAAATTAATCGGGAGATTGTGTAGAGTCTAACGCCGAATTAGTCAATCAATATTATACAGAAATTAGTCGAAGACTTTCTTTTAGAACTTTTACCATGTTTTATTGGTTATATATCTAATATATAAAAAACTGCAATATATGTTTTGGTGAAGTTGATTATAATGGGCTAAAGATCTTATATACAAAAACCAAGCGAAATTGTTTTTTGTATTTTTTCTAATTTTGCACTTAATGAAAGGTAAAGTAGACCATTTTTGTCATGTTCTATCTAAAAGTTTCCAACTTGCAATCCTGAAAATAGCGGATGTCCTTTGACATCTTCTCCATCCATTTTCTTTAGCTTCTATGTATGTTCGTATAAAAAAATTTGTAAATCTAGTAACAAATATTTGATATCTAACTTAAATGATTGAAAAATGAGCTTTGAACAAAATATTCATGTTTTTGGCAAATATAATGAATTTCTGGCGGCTTCCGGCCACAGAGCGCCTTAAGCAGTATTTTTAGAGCGTTTTAAGCAGTATTTTCGAGCAGAGGTAAAAACTGGTGAAAAATGAGGAAGACGGTGGACTGCTTTACAACCAAAGCTGTATCACTGTATGCGGTTTGATCGGCTTTTGGAGGCACATGGAAGCCTTAAGACTTGGTTTCAGCCTTGACTCGCTTGGAGAGAATTAACGTTGGCGTCCGTTAAATCCAGACAAGAAGTTTTTATTCCATTTTTTACCAAAAAATGGATCCATATCTGTCCAAAATTGTGTTGGATATGGGCCAAAAGAATCAAACAAAACTTGGTCCAAAAATATGTCTAATGGATTGGAAATGGAAGCCCTTTAACAAAATCCAAGATTCACGCCCGAACCGAACTGAGCTGCGCCCGTATGAGTACCTCCTTTCTCTTATGCACCATCAAGTTCTTTTTCAAGCTATCGATGTTTATCATTTGATGAACCAGGGTTTACTTTTCATATTGTGAAGGTACCAATTTTAAATCTTTATTTCTCATTTAGTTTTAATTTGACGTCGACAAATGAATATACCATTTTATAGTACTCTTTACAACCCTTTCAAATGCATCGATAATCTGGCTACTCTGGTGAATATCTTAAATGGAAAACTCAACGAAAAGATAAAACCATACTGTCAAAATTGAATTCCAACATTCATTAATCCCAATTTCTTATGTGTAGCCATTTCACAAGTTCATCTCACCAAGCCTAAAAGCCTTGAGACCTCCCTCGTATCCCTAGTTTCATATATTGATCATATGTTTTAATTAAATTATTGTTTGTAATAACTCTAAGAGCTCTACACATTCCTTTTTGTGTGTGGTAATTTCGGCATTGAGCTACACAGAAAATGTGAAAACTGGTGAACGCTGATGAAAAGGAACGGGTTTTCTACATATTAATTATTAAGATATGTAAAAACTAAAAATTGGTCTTGAGCCGATGTAATGACGAGGGATCAAAGCAAACTAAGGGTTTTTTTTCTTTTCTTTTGTCGTCTAAAGAAATTGTTTAAACCATTTCCTTAGCAAATAGGAGTACTATATAACTAAAGACGATAAAATTTGATAACTTTATTGGGGTGACCTCTCCCTACTGTCGCCTACGTGGCTCCCCCCCCCCTGTCTACAATATATCACGCACTCAAGTTTCTAGAGACGTGAAAAAAGTATTAGTTATAATTACTTAATATATTTCGCTCAGTAATCTATCTATTTCACATGCAATTTTTCTCATGATTCTGCCATTTCACATTTTAATCAATGTGTGTGCTTGTTTAGCTCAAGGGTTCTTTATTTTTTGTGTATAGATGATTATGGAGAATGTGAAAGGCTTTGGAAATACTTCTCCTATCTTTATCGGCTGAGTGGAAAAAAAACACACATATACGTATCATTTTCAACAAGACAAAATCTCTCTTAGACATTTCGTCGAACTTGTGCTTCCACAATAAGTTAACATCTTTTTTTATGTGAATTCAGAAACCAAAACACGAAGATACTGATTGTTGCGATTTATTTAATAATCATTTTGTAGCTGTAGGAAAATCTTGTATTTAAAAATTTCCTGGCATGACCAGAAACCCCCAAAGATTAGAGGGACTAACCCGGTTATAATATGATATTAGGTCCAGTGTATAATTTTTTGGAGTGTTATCATTCTTCAGGTTAATTTTATATCCGGTGTATGAAATGAAAAAGAGCTTTTCCGAACTCAACGTTATATGGTCGTAACTAAATTATTAAATACAGTCTAGTGATGATGGTGTTTAAAATTGTTAATCTGTGGGCACAACAAGATAACCTAATCCATTAATCAAGGCGCGAAGACATAAGTAGGTGTGAAGTGTCAACTGTTGACCGAGCCGTTATAGAAAAAAAAAAACACACACACACACAATAATTAAACTAATTAACCAAAAGATTATTTAGAACCTCACGGTCTCCTCCTGCCGTCAAATTTAATTTCCGTCTTTTTCAGAAGAAAAAAAAAACAAAAAGAGAAAGAAATTTTTTTTTAGAAAAAAAAACTGACGGTGGGCCTACCATCGACTAGAACTGGGACGCGAGGTCGTTCTCTGTCTCCTTGCCTCATCCCTTAATCGTTAGCCACGCGTCTCGTGTACCACGTGGCATGACGAGATGAAGAAAAATGTGAGGTGGGACCCAAGATCTTGGGTTATTGCGGAAGGGCGGCTACTTTGGCTTATGTCACCGGAAAACAGTCAAACGCATCAATAACGCTCTTTCAAGCGATTCCCTTGTAACGCCTCCGAGTGACGGTAGTGGGACCCAGAGACGTGAGCCTCACGCGTCTTCATTAAAACACGGTTCCCAAGCCGCGCGTCCTCGTGATTGTGCCACGTTTCCGAATTTTCTCAGCTTTTGATGCGCCGCTGCTTCATTTGTATTTGCTTAATTCCCAGATTCTAATGCCAAAATCTGCATCTCTTTAATAGGCTTTTAATATCTCCTTCGTCGTAATAGCGGTGCCAAATTCTTTCCACGATATGGAGTATTTTTAAGGACAGTTTTAATTTTAACGTCGTAACACCCCCAAGCTTTTACTTTATTCAATTTCATTGAAAATATCTGGTGTTTTACCATGTTATATTGCATGTAGTTAGGTTATGATCATTAAAAAATTTTTTTTGAAAGAATATGATCATTAAAATTTATAGCTACATGTTGTGAGGACTGAGGAATGACAAAGATTACTTGACAAAAAAAAAAGTAGAGAACAACCGTTAATTCGTTGATGCTAAATTTTAACTGCACAGAGATTTATTTAAAACTTTATTTTTGTTTCTTAGAAAATTGTTATTTTATATTTTTAAAGTAGAGGTTTAAACAAGTTTCAATTTTACCCAGGTCCTAAAAAACAAGGAAAAACTCAAAATTCTTTTCAAAAATGAAAAATAACAGAGAAACAAAGAATATAATTATTTGTTTGATTTTTTATACAAATTATTTTTAATATATGAGATTTTTTACCAAATAGACTTATTGCATATAACAAAGAAAATTGTTTTTCATGTTAACATAACTATCTTAATAACTAGAAAATATCACTATATTATACAATCTGTTCGAAGACAAATAAAATGAAACATGTAAAATGTATTATAAAATATATTTCTTTTCTTCCAAATTATATAATGTTTTGGTGTAAAGCACAAATGTTAAAAAGTTACTTTTATCTAAAAAAAATGTCATTAAAGTATAAAATAATGAGAAATACCCTCAAATACCACAATTTCATGTTTTTGTGACAAAAGTATCACACCAAAGTGAAAATGACAAAATAACATTTATTTAATGGTTTAAAGATCATTAAAGTAATAAATTTGGATTCAAAAGTCATTAATTAGGGTTTATATTTTGGGTTTTAGGGTTTAGGTTTAAGAGATTGGGAAGAAACATATGAAAATAAATGTATAATAGTCTTTTTTTCTCTTAAAAAAATGTCATTTTTGTCATTTTCACCTTGGTGTGGTATTTTTATCACAAAAACATAAAAATGTGGTATTTTTGAGAATTGCCCATAAATAAACAAATCAAATTATATGATTACACAATTTTTAATAAAATTAAAATTTACCTAGAGACATGAAAACATCTTGAAACATTAAAGAATCTCAAAAAATATCCTACATCCTAAATGGAGAAATTATTCACCAAATATTTTTTGGTGTCTATTCGACTATATTATTAATGTACCTAAAATCAAATTTAAATAGTGACATATAAATAATATGTAGAATGATTTACTAGATTATAAATCTGATAGTTTTATTTCATATAATTATTACTCTGTTGATGAATCTGTAAATGTTTAATATTTTCGTTATGGTATCTGCCAATTTTATTTGATATAATATTTTTGTCGTTTTAGCCGCCAATTTTCTGATATAATAAATTTTCTTAAATCAACATACCCGACAATTTTGTTCGATATAACTATTTTTTTGTCGTTATATCCGATAACTTTTTTGATATAATAACTTTTTGTCGTTTGAGTCGCCAATTTTACTTGATTTAAAAAGTTATTTTTTAATCGTCGTATCCGATAATTTTGTTCGATTTTGTCGCTATAGCCGACAATTTAATTTGATATAATACCCTTTTTAGTTATATCAGATAATTTTGTTAGATATAAAGAATATCTTGTGCCGTTGAATCTTATTATAGTTTTGTTCGATATAACGAAAATTTTTATATGCTTTATAATTTTATTTATAGTATTTTTGTCATTGCATTTAACAAATTTATTAATATTTTTTTTTGTCGACGTTCCATATTATAGCTTAAAAATTTGTTCCATATTTTTTGTCATTGCATCAAAAATTAACCTTTTAACCAAATAGGAATGCAAATGAAAGATCTGTTTTTTTTTTATGTTGTTTTTAATGTTTATAGTAATGTGGACATCCAAATCAAATCATTTACCGGAAAGTATATATATTTGGAAGTTTCCTTTTAACATGTTTTATAGATTTAATATTAAACATAAGTCTCTGACGGTCTCAAACCAATTTGCGTTGTACATTCTTGATACCCAGTAACTTCGACTTAAAATTAGTACATATCAATCGTACCCACATCATATGTCGTTGACGTATTGTGATTTGTGCAGAGTTTGAAGATAGAGAGAAAAATATCGAGGTAAGAAAATAAGAATCTTTGCAGGAAAAGCAGTAACCACGTGGTTAAATATAAGTGGATAATACAAAAGAAAACCCGAAAAAACCGGTTCTGTGTACTAAACCATCATCTAGATGGCATTGACTGTTCACAGGAAAGCTCCCTAAAAGGAGCGTTCGCTTTTATTCTCGTCCCTATAAAAAGACGCTTATTCTCTCAATTACCACAAAACTCTTTCACCGATCTTTTCTCCAAATCATTACCATAACGAAAATGGTTGTGAAAGCTGACTCGAACCCGACCGAGAGTAATGCGACGGATATTCGCTACAGAGGCGTGAGGAAACGTCCGTGGGGAAGATACGCGGCGGAGATCCGAGACCCGGGAAAGAAATCTCGGGTCTGGCTCGGGACCTTCGACACGGCTCAGCAGGCGGCACGTGCCTACGACGCTGCAGCACGTGAGTTTCGCGGCGCTAAGGCCAAGACGAACTTCCCGACGTTTCTTGAGCTCAACGCGAAAAACGGCGGTTTCGCTCGCAGTCCTAGTCAGAGCAGCACCATAACCTCCGCTTCTCACACCGCGGCGCGACTGGTGAGACCTCCGAAGCTCGAGCTCAGCTTAGGACGTGGAGGCGGCGGCGGCGACGGCGGTGCGTGTTATCAGATTCCCGTTGCGCGTCCTGTGTACTACTTTAACATGGCGGCGTTCCCGCCGGCTGCTACGTGTGGGTTCCAGAGCGAGTCTGATTCGTCGTCGGGCGTTGATTTCGAAGGCGGAGCTGAGAAGAAGCCTCAGCCATTGAATCTGGATCTCAACTTAGCTCCTCCGGCGGAATAGGCCGTAAGTTCGTTTCTTCAGTCTGTGACGCGTCGCATTTTCTAATTAAGAGAAATCGCGTTCTCCTACTAAGTTTTTTATTTTCTGTCTAAGAAAATATATATATATTATCCGTTTTCTGTAAGAAAAATCGAGATAGTTAAATAAACTGACAGAGAAAGAACGTTATGTATATATTATCAACGTATAACAGAATATATATGAGCTTTTGTTAATACTAATTTTTTTTTTTTGGATGGCAACTGATTTCTCGAAGTCGTTCAAGTGTCAATCGAAACGGCAATAATTTTTAGTATTTCCCATGGTACTTGTGTAACGAACATTAAAATTAATTTCCAAAGGTTTAGCATACTAAAAATGATAAACAAACAGCGAAAAAAAGGTATACAATTTCTGAAAAAGGTATGTCGTTATCATCTATTTCAAAGGATAGAAAATAATAATTATTGTACTTTTTGGTAGGGGTCGTGTTAAAATATTTTAATAATTCGTAGTTGTATTATTAATAAGAGATAAATAAATAAATAAATAACACAGTTGTAGTGTCGTCGACTCGTCGGCTTGAAACAATGGTCCAAGTGTCCTGCAGACATGCACCAGTTGTGGGAGGACCCCATCTTTGGCTGCGGCGTATGTTAGTGTTTCTTTACAGCTTAAGTCATCTTTGTGGGCTCTTCACTGAGTTTGGACTATCTTTTGACTTGTGAGTTTGAAGAAAATCTATTAAACTCGGAAGGATTAATCATAGAACAAATTAACGTGTTTGAAAATTGAAATGGTACAAAACGATAGCGTTTACGGAGGTTAAGATGATAAGGCGGCTTCATAATGAGAGACAAGGAACTTGTGATCTGACTGGATTCTTGTCGCCAACTTTGCTATCAAAACGTATAAGCAGTTAAGCACTATCGCTCAGATCCAACGGCTGGAGTCAATTATAATTTCCACGTGGATGGATGTCGCACTTGTTTTCCTCTTTTTGGCTACTGTTTTTTTTTTTAAAAAAGAATTAAAATTGGGCACGGACGGCGAAATTGGGCCCACCTATCCCTTTCACGTATTGTGTTTATTTTAGTTTTCAGAAGCCATGACTCATGAGTGACGACCAGTAGAAAAACATACGAAAACCTAACATTGTTTTTTTTTGGAATTTTACATCAGTTAAAGCATAGATATCTATCAAACTAATATGATATCTACGTCGGTGCAAATTCACTTATAATTTTTGGATTTTGTTTGTTTAAACCTACTTTAAAAAAAATTATAGATAAGTGGAAAACTGACTTTTTGAATGGAAAATATATAACCGGTTATAAAAATATTTACTCGGTTGAACTACGTGAATGAAATAACGTTTGTGAATTGATACTTTTTGCATTTTTATGATATATGCGGCGGAGAACCAGAAACGTATATATGAAGTGGATGAAAAAATTAAAATTCGGTGTTGACGAGGTTTATGCTGGGGTCTCCATAGTTAAATAGTTGCACATAAAATGTAAGATCTATTAAAAATAAATCTTTTGCATTTCAAGTTTGTAATCCGAACCATTTTTTTTCTTTCCGATTTTAGTATTGTCGGAGTCTGGAGGCTACCATACGTCCATACTACAATCGGAAATAGAAGGGTTTGCGTGTAAAGACACGTGTGGTGTTAGATATGTGAAGGTGACAGACAGTCACTCTAGACACGTCGGCTGAGATAACTTCAGTAGGGTAACTGGGTCCCACAGCACTCTATTTGGAGCCACGTGGATGATAATTGCGTAGATTCTTTTTTTTTTTTTTTTTTTTTTTCTGAACGACGATAACTGCGTAGATTCAAAACTCCGTTTTCGAAACCTGTGACCGTGAGTGTGTGACTATGTGACTTGTCCTTTCGTTCTTTTCATGAGCATTTCTCCACCAAAAAGGGACCACTTACTCAATTACTCATCTACGTATTTTGGTGTATATACATTGTATTACACATGTCGTGTACGTGATATTTCGAATCATTAGACATAGAAAGGGCACAAAGTTTATAAAACCGGATTTTTTATTTTATATTTTCAGTTGTATGTTCTTCTTTTTTTGGTCAACATATGTTCTTCTTTTTTTTTTCAACTTTTTTCCACTTGTAGGTAAATGAGCGTTTTCGTTGACAAATGAAAGCTACTTTTCTTTATTTATTTTTTGGTAGACTGCTACTTTTCTTTATGGCCTTTAAAAAACTACTATACTTTTGATTTGAACTATTATACACAGTGTAATTGGTAATCAATAGAGTAACCAAAAGTAATTACTCTATAAATATATTTTATATATTTTTTACATAAATATGATATATATATAAAATATGCTTAAAAGTTATAAAAATATACATTCAGAAAATATGGTTTTTCATTTTTTGACATATATATGTTTTTCATTTTTTGGATATATATATGTCAAAAAAATGAAAAAACATATTTACATATACATATAAGATATATGCCAAAAAGTGCCTATGAAGAGTAGTTTATAGAGGAAAAATCTAAAGAGAACAAAGAACAAGAACCTACAAGGATTGAGGAAATGAACCAAGGTTCTCTTGGTCGTTGACATGACCCAAGACGGTCTTTCGCCTGAAGATCCCAATGAGATGAAATTCCGCATCGAAGAGGCACTAGCAATTCAACGGCGGCGATTAAGACCATTTTGAAATGGCAATTTTAGCAGAAGAGTTTTTAAAGAAAGAATTATGACTTTTGTGATAATTTGTTCTTTTGACAAAAGATTGATGAATCTTTCATATATGGGTGTTAAAAAGACAAAAAAAAATTAGTGAGTAATAATAAACGTTTGGACGAAATGGTAAAAGAGTGATTGGCACAGATAAAGGCAAGCCCTTAATTATACAACTAAGAATATGCTTCCTCTCGAAAAATACAAGGAAAAATAAATATTATAAAAAATAAAAGAGCCCAATAGAGAAGGGAGGGGCGATTGAAAAATTTATAAATACACCCTTTTTCTGCTGAAAAAATTATACACATAAATTCCAAAATTCAATGCATCAATCAATGTAAAGACACACACAAACACCATTCTTATGTTGTCTTCTGTCCGTGTCTCAACTTGGGTTAAGATCACGCGATGTTTGGCCTAACCATCTGCAAACACAATACATAAATTAAAAGCTCATTTGAAGTTATCAACCTGTCTTCGATTTTAAGGCAGTAAAGATGTAAGGAGGGAGGCGTATCATCAGCCAAACCTTGAGAATAAGAATCTTCCAAGTGGGCTAACGTTAGTATTGGAAGTGAACTCTTTGCTAGCTTGTTTTCTTTTGTTTTCTGCATCATTGGTCACTGTCTTACCGAACACACGGATTGCCATGTCTTGCACATCTTTCACTGACACTTCCTTTGAACTGCATGTCAATTTTCGAGTTTCATCAGGTCAAAAAGTATTGAAAAATAAGATCACTGATAGATGTATGCAATTGTATGTGTGGGTGTGTGTGTGTGTTCTTTTAGAGTTTCCCGCACCTTCCCAACTGTTCTATCAGTTTGGCGATAAAAGCTTCAGAAGAACCAGGCTTTTCCCGTTCCATGTTCACTAAGGCTCTCGAAACTCTATGTCCAACAGATCCTTTTGAGTTGTCTCCCCCAAGAGCCTACATCATTTGCAGCTTTTCTCATAATACGAAACCTTTTTTCTCAAAATTTAAAACTCCTAACTTATTGAGAGAAGGAAGGTGCCCCACGTTCACATATTAGAGATCGATATCATATATAAGGAGCTCACCTCTTTCAGGGATGGTAACAGCAATAGTGACAGTGATGCAGACAATGTTGCCAATTCAGAGTCATCTTCATCATCACTCACTTGTTGTGATCTTACGAGTGGTTTTTGTTTCTCAGAATGATCGCGGGAACTTCTGCAAGGTAGTATCTTCAGGTCAAAATTAACCAGACAAATCCTGCGACCGGCTGAAGCTTTAGTGTATATATACAAAAACTAACCTCAAGTAATCAGGAGTATCTTTTGCTTGTTCCTTTCTTTTGTTAACCTTTCCATTACCAAGTCTTTCCCTAGCATTGCCCCTTCTGAAACCTGCTTCAAGTGCTACCTTTGCCTGAGAGAAGAATGGAAAACGATTAGTATCGAGCAAGAACACAGAAGAATCACTTCTAATTTCAGAGACAACTCAAAAGATAAAAGTAATAAACAAGGTAAGCAACCTCTGCAAGATTTGCTATGCTATCTTCCGAGGCACTTGAACTTCTTTCTTGAAGCCCTAGTCTAGATTTTGGGGTTCTAGGTGATCCAGAATCATCATTCTGCCCACGGACAACAACAGTTCCACTTGTTGAAGCATCATCGAAAGACGGATACCTGCTGGTAGACTACACAGAGCTGGAATCAGACATACTAGTTGAAACAGCAAGAAACAGCAAGACAGGGACCAAGGCAGAGCACATAGACTTGCTTTATAAGAAGGAAAACAAAAAAAGATAGAGAAAATTTCCAATACCCCAGAGCTCTGATCACGAATTACTGAAGATGACTGAGAGCTTCTCGGAGTTCTTATGACAACAGTTCCAGAACCACTGAATGATGAATCATCCTGAAATTCAGAATGACAAGGATGAGAAATGTATGATCTACCATGTCTTTTATTGGTTAACCAAGTAACTTGGAAATACAAGAGGAAAAGGGATCTTACTTCTTCTTGAAAGTCATTCTGATAAGAATCTCTTTTAATAAAACCTCCTTCAGAGATTTCGGGGACTGCAGCACCAGAAGTGGAAGGAAGTTGACTTCCACTGGCTCGTGATGTCTTTTGAAAAGTCTGATCAGAAGTAACTTCTTGACGCCTTTCCCTAGATTGTGGAGGTTTTAAAGCTCGAACTGTTCCAGCACTCTGAGAACCCCCAATGCTAAAATCCCACCCGGCATTTTTGACAGTTCTTACCTGAAAACTGTAGCTACAAGTTCTTAACATTGTGATGAACAAGAAATAGAGAAGAAATCCCAAGGGTAGACCATCGATCCAACCTAGTTCCAGAAGTTCCCTGGCCTCTCTCATCTCTAGCCACTCTAACAGTCCCAGATGATTCAGCCGGAGACTTTGGACCACTTGTTGGAATCTCTTCGTCCTCTTTTACGTGGTATTTTGGCCGCTCTCTTCAAACAAAATTAAAGGACAGCATAAAAATTCATCCTGTTCTGTAATTTCTTTTGCCATAAAGCAGATCGAAAAAGGAACCAAGTGGAAACCATCTACATATCAAAACCGCATATTTATTGTCACACAATCAAAAGTATCAAACCTTATTCTCTCGAGAAGTTTCGGGCTTTTCCTAGCACTCTTTATAAATCTATGTTTGAGAAGTTCTTTGGCACTTGGTCTCTGAAAAAAGAATACGGAAGAGTTGTATAAGAGATCTTGGCATGCCACTGCTGGTAATAAAGATCAGAGACTGCCCTACAAGTACCTCAGCAGGAGCTTTTTTCAAGCAAAATGAAACAAATTCCTTCAATGGACGTGAAAAATGTTCATCTAACTGCAGAGGAAATACAAAAAGTTAAATATCGAAATCAAGACATATGGAATGATTAGGAATCCTCTAAAAAATGATGCATTCCAACCATCTCACAAGCCTTAAAATTAGAACTATGAAACCTGAGGAGGGCTTTCCCGGGGAATGATAAAAAGCACTCTCATAGGATGAAGGTCAGCAAGGGGAGGTTCCCCTTTGGCCATCTCGATCATTGTTATTCCCAGAGACCATATATCTGCCTGGAAATAGTTTAACAACCCAACAACAGAACAGACAAAGGATTAGAAAGGCTACAAAACATGTAAAGTCAGGACATATTCACAAGATTGAGTAAGCTAGAAGAAGTAAAGAAGCTACAATCCTACAAGATACCTTCTCATTATACCCTTCTGAATTCTGAATCACTTCTGGTGCCATCCAAAATGGTGTTCCTACAAATGTCTGTCAATTTTATATTATTAGTAAATGCAGCACAAGAAGTTGTATAACAACACTAAACTATCACATGGGAGAGCTAAACATAATAAAAGTTTAGTTATTCTTCAGCTCTCATAGGACCACTTATGAGATGAAATTTCTATCATGTTCGAACATTGGAATGATAAAACTATGGAAAAGCATGCACAAGATTTCGTGACGTGGTCTAACTGAAAGTGCACAAAGCCACAGCGATAAGGATAGAAATATGAATGGGTCTATTTAACTGAAATTGCACTATAAATGATGAAGAAAGAAATACGATAGAGAACCAGAAGTTTCATTAGATAAGCACCTTTCTCCTTGATATGGTCCGGGTTAATTGCGCAGACACACCAAAATCCGCAACCTGATATGTGTGAATTTAGTCGGAGATCAGCAGTGCAACTAAACCACTCGAACATGTAAGAATCATAATAACTTAATGAATTAAGTTTCAGAAGTAGAGAATACCTTAACATCACCATTCTCCGACAACAAAATATTAGCGGCTGCAAAAATAGGAAAAAAACATATTGTCATGCAATAAGCGATGAGAACACGGATGGATCAAGAAAAGTCATAAGTTTTTATAATATATTAGCAGAGAAAACCTTTAATATCTCTGTGGATCTTTCCCTCAGCGTGGAGATATTCAACAGCATGAAGTAGATCGCGCGTAATACAAGCAATTGAAATTTCATCCAATGGATGACCTGGTTGAAGCTACACTCGCAATATTGTTTAAGACGATTATAATTTGCTCCACATACAAAAAGTTATATTCCTCAACTCATCAAAGAAGTGAAATAACATACAAGGTCAGCAACTGAGCCACCAGCCATAAATTCCATGATGATCCACAACTTGGTCTGGTGGAGGTAAGAACCATAGTATTCGGTAATATATGGGCAACGGCATTGTGACAATACTGAGATTTCCTGCGATTAATAACACAACGTGAACATGAAAGTCTTGCATTGCTAGTAGTTAACAAAAAAAAAAATTACGCTAATCCAAGAGATACCTTCTGTATATCTTCAATCTCGTCTTCTCTGTCAGATATGAAGTAAAAGGTGTAGTTAGATAAGGGCACTGATCATTGTGGTATTCTTGAGAAAAGGATACTAGGGCTGAAAACTATAGCTATTTTACAGGGAAAAAAATCAAATATCAAAATTCGAAATTGTGGATATACAAATTTGTTCAATTTTGTTAGAAAGCAAACAGAATAACGTCGTGTAAGTGAAGACTACATATTTGACAGCGAGAAAATAATATTAAAAATCGCAGATACTTACGATTCTTCCAGATCAATAACTTTAATGGCAACTTCTTTGTTAAGGTCCGTATCAAACCTGATAAGCAGAGGCAACAGGTCAACATAAGAATAAGGCAGACACAATGTTCTTACTCAGTCCTTATAAGAAAGACAGAAAATAAATGCCACTCAGATTCTCCTAGAACAAGGCTGGGATGGGATTAATATTTATCCAACAAAGATTCTGCCTTTTTGCAATTCATATCAACAAATCCCCCAACTATTAGTTTTGTTATATGCTTTCGTAACTTTTCATATTTGAGATGAAAGCACATTTATCAGTACCACTCTACTCTTACCAAGGAAAGAACCAACGAGAGCAGAAAATACAAAAATTACATAATCTCATAATGAGTGTAGTTACATTTCAAATGAGTTAAGAGAAACGGAACCTTAAAAGGTCAGATACTTACGCTTTGTAGACATCACCAAAGGATCCTCTCCCGATTAACTCAAACTGGCTAAATCTGCCTCCAGCTGCTTCTTGTAAACCAGCAACATCATCCATTCTCACAGCAATAAAAACAGAAATTCACCTTCTTCTTCCCCTCTCTGCAATTGCATCAAATTCCCCAAATTGGGTCAACCCTTGAAGCATTCACTTTCTGGAAGAAGGACACGAACTGAGATCTATAACTAGAAACTGACTCTCGAAATGCACAGAGAATTTAGAGCAAAGAGATTAAAGAAGATCGTCAGTCACACATCGGAATAACAAGAAAAAAATCCGCGCCTAAGGTGTGATAGCTGACCGAGAAAATTTTCAACTATACGATAACAAATGACAACGTAGACGCAATTTGAAACGCCCTTCCATTGAAAATCCACGATCGCATTCAGATTACCTGATAGTTCGACGAAGAAGAAGAAGCGCGAATAATACAATACAGATCTTCCTTTCCTTTTTTCTTCTCTGCTCAGTCTTCTTCGTTTTCTAATTACCTTCCCCAGAAAACTCTCTCTCTCTCTCTCTCTCTCGAGCACCAAGAAGAGATCGAGAAGAAAGAAACTGCTCTCGTTTATGAAGTTTCCTCGATTTGATTGATTATTCAATTCTCATTTTCTTCTTTTTTGTTTTAGTAAAAAAAAAAAAACTTAACGATGACCCGACCGGACCCGAGTTACTATCCAACTAAAGATAAACGGCCTGATCCGAACTAAAGTACCGCAGCGTTAAGTTTAATGTAGGCCCATAAGTTAAGGCCCAACCCAATCCAGGATTATCTTTACGTGTTACATTATACTTTCCGTAAATGTTTTAACTTTTTTTATTGTGTGTAGTTCAAGCTACACCGTAAATGTTATCTTTAAAATTTTCATAAAACTAAATATAATATTTTCAGGATAAGTTATGGCATAATGAAAATTTCAATACAAACAAAAACCCTTGAGGTTAATCTTAATAATATTATTTGAGAAGTCATTTGCATATGTGTCGCGTTCACGTTGATTTTTAGAGTGGTTGATTACAAACATACCCTTAATGAGATAAATAAAAGAAAGTTTTAATTTTTATTTTTAATAAATTTTTGAAAACATATTCATATTTATATAAATAAAGGGAAGTTTTACTTTCTTAATTTTTAAAATTATTTAAAAGTTTTTTCTTTTTAGTATGATTTCCAAAAGACTTTTTTTTTTGGAATTAACGATTCTATATCTAATAGAAATATTTTTATATTTCAAAGTTTTTTCATTTTTAATATTATTTTAAAAAGAATTTTCATTTTTTATATATGCAAAACTTATTTCCTTTTATTAAAGACTTTCCTTTTTTGTATTTTTCGTTTTTTATATATGCAAAAAATATATTATATTTTAAAATTATTTTCTTAATTAATGTAATTTTGAAAAAGAGAAATAATTAAAGAAAAAAATTAAAATTTTACAATAATAGTTTTACAAATCTAAGATAAACAAACTGAGCCAACTTTAACCTAAACATAACAAAAAAAATAATTGTATTTCAATTCAAAGGAATATATACCACATAATAAATCTAAAAATGAATAACAGTGCATATCTAAATTTTTATACCAAAAATGTTTAATAAGATATATAACATCTTAAAATTATTTAAAACTATCTTCTATTTACATGAATTCATATAGTTGACAAAACAAATAGAAACTTATTACTAAATAAAAGATAATATTAACCAATAATTTTAAGTAAGTTACTTTGTAAATATTTATACCCGTGCATGAGCACGGGAGAATCACCTAGTTAGTTTGTATTGAGGATGTTGTATTCTCCTGTAGATATTTTATATATTTATTATTTTCCCCTAACTTTGTTGTTATGAGGGAAAACAAATCAAGCAAGTAGATGTGAGAAAAACATGCAAAGAAAAAGTTTATGGACATTTAATTATCTTCTTTTTCACATCAGCATCATCATTAACAACTCTTTGAGGCTCCATTGCATGACACTCCCTGCAAGCCAACAACACCGTCTTTAAAATCCTCTTCCACCACCTCATTAACTTACTTCCTCTTCTCTCCTCCGCCTTCGTCTTCTTCTTCTTCCCCCTCGCATTCTTCTTCTTCCTTCCACCGACCTTAATCCCTCCTCCGTTACTTCTCACCGACCCTTCTCTTTTAAACACCGGAGTTATATGCTGCCACGGCCTTGTATACGACCCGTAAAGCTGCGCGGTCACAATCTCTGTCGCCTTCTTTGTCTTGCATTGCGTGGGTAAATACGACATCTTATTCGTCGTTGTAGCATTTACTCTTTTACCATTGTTCATCGGTGGTTTCTTCTTTAAATCCAACATTGAGGATGACTTGTGATGATATTCTTTGCTCACAACGCAAGTCCCGGACCTTACGCTCCTAGTCTTCTCAGACCGAGAACCAAAACAAGTTGAGTTAGTCTCTTCTTCTCCGTCACCAGTACTCGAGTTTGTGATCTTGAAGACAGTACTGCAAGTGCTTGTTCTTGGAGTGGAAGATTGTGGGCTGCTGCTATCACTACTCCGGCTGCTCGTACTGTTGCTCCGGAAAGTGTTTTCGCTGGTCGTACGTGAAACCGAACGAGTCATCGGAAAGGTGTGTGGTAATAAACGGCCATTGAGAAAAAGGTGATCGGCGGGAGAATTTTCCGAATGTGACGGGGAAGAAGGAGTCAAAGATCCAAATTCGAAGTCCGATGATGAGATCTCGGGAGACATATCCAGGTTGGTTTCGCCGGAGTTTGGGGTACTTGTCCGATCGTCCTCCATCTGCAAAACGGTACTTGTGTGTGGATGTGTTAATTAGCTGTGTAACACTTGCGTTTATATAGGGACGAGTTTGAAGTGGGACACGTGGCGACATGGGTACGGCAGTCAAAGACTTGCCAGCTCAGTGTTTGACTTCTTGTGGGGGCAATCAAAGGATGAGATCCAAGTGAAGTAATGGTTATGGTGTTCGTGTCATGATATTGTCTGAACTATAAAGGTGTTTTGGATCCCTAAACGATCCCACATGTTGCTCTCTTTTAGATTTTTAATCACGAGGCCATTATCTATCTCTTCGTGTTTCCTTTTAACTTCTTATTTTTAGTTTTATACGTAGATAGACATGTTTATTTATAATGTTTATTTATTTCTGTAAATTTGTTGTTTGATGAATCTTTTACAATTGTAAAGGTCAGAGACACAATACTCTTTGAAGGTTCTCGTAGGGAGGGACACGGTCTGCGCAACATATTCTTTAAAGTTTTCAGCAGAAAGCAACAATGGCTTTCTGCAAGCTTATAAAATATACTCCTATATATAAAGACAGCTAAAAGAAGAGAAAACAAATCTCTTTTGGTAATCTAACTGGTATCTGCAAATGGAATCTATAGTTCATATATTAAGATTTAGACCTTTGTGGTCTAGATTGGGACACATTATATAAGTCAATTCAATATTGTTTTAATACTTCTTTTGTTTCCAAATAATAATTTTTTTTTTGTGTTTTCAAGCATATTAAAATTTGACAATAAATGCATCATTTTGTGATTAATAATTTGAATAACTTTAAACCAGTAGTAAATCTAATAACTTAATTTTCCTTGAAATTATAATTTATCATTGATAACTAATAAAAAATACATAAAAAACTTCAAAATCTATTTTTAAAACAATTTTTTAAAATTATATTATTAAGAAATGGAGGGAGTATTTTAATTTTTGGGAATATTAATTTGAAGAATTGATTATATTATAGTATATAATTTAGAGGTTTTGGTCACATATTTGATCACATATAATTATTTAGGCATTAGTTATCGAAAAATATAACTATATTTGTAATAATTATTACATTTATTTTCTAATACTTATCTCATCTTATTTCTATTAAAATAAAAAATAAACACATCATCTATACAGTAAAAAAAATCAAAGTTTTTTTCATATATATATATGTTATAATTCAATCCCATTTTTGTAAAGATGATAATAAAGGATAAGAAATGATAAAGGTAGACACTAACTACATTTATTTTGTATTCATAACTGCAATTTTGGTGCCAGCCAATAACTAGTTTGAGCCAAGATAAATACACATTCCAAATTAGAAAAGAAAAAATTCATGGAACTCAAGCAAAATGCAAGACAAAGATCTCACTACATGGCTTTTTGTCTCCCGTTCAGGTCTTTCTTTGGGACACATCGCTGGCCCATTCTATAGGGGATTAGCAAGGGACCACAAATTTATATCATTTACAAACCCATGCTTAATAATCATTCACACCTCTCTTTATTTTGGACTCTTCGATTTTGCTTAACGTTTAATGAACCCCAGACTTATTAATGATTCGGTAACTGGGAGGAAAATAACGTCGTGTAGTTTACTCCTGTCAAAAACACATTTTCATTTTCAAAAGAGCTGTGTAATAACCAATGCTAAAAAGGAAGAACAAAGAAACTTTGAATCATTTATTTTAGGGTTTTCTGCAAATAAACCCATCATCTCACTCGTTTTTGCAACTTAACTCATCACCCTTGGAAAATGCAAGTCAATCTCTCACCTCGCAGTCAAACCGCAATATAACCCTCGTCCGTATATTGATTTCGCAAACCGTATATAGCTGTGTATTGTTTCCAAAACTACGTCGTTTTAAATATTCAGTCCAAAACTATTTTATTCTGAATTAGATAAGCCCATCATCGTTTTGGGCTCTATTTTTTCTTCCTGTTTGTCTCTACTTACTACTATCGTCTCTTGTCACTCAAGTTTGAAATATGTATTTGTTGATTCAAAATCAGGGGATGTTCCTTCCACGCCACTCAAGTGATATGGACTTTGAAAGGTTTAGCTTCTATCATAATCTAATCTCAACGATTTACTGACAATGGTCGTTGATTATTCAAATCTTGTAATCTACTTGTAGTTTTCATGTCAAACCAAGAAGCCGTCGAATCGGTTAAGGCCGGCATAAATAATGCGAAAATCTGCAGGAAAAGCTAAGATGGATATCTCATTCTTGGCTCTGATACTTCAGTGACCGTGACGGTAGCTTTCGGTTAGTCTCCTGTGCTTTTGAATAAGTCACACTCCTTACTCGAATCTGTATTCAAAACCTTTTACCAATTAGCATTACACATCATTAGCCATATCTTTGAAACATACAGTCCATATATATTTAGACTCAAGTTAAAGCCAAAGTCTCTTAGCATTTGGAGATACATAGAAGAGTGGTAGTTATTACTTATTTATCTATACCAGGAGTCAATATATACCATGACTCAGATGATTTTGACATTGTTAGATACCACAATTTCAGATTCTAAGATAATTTTAGATGACAGAAGAGAGAGAGCAGACAGCTTCTCTAACTAATCTGTGGTCGCTTGAATGATGTGTTTGACATAGGAAGTGTCATCTCTACCCTTGATGAGCTTTCTTGATTCTGGATCACCTGACCGGTTATTCCTCTTCGGCCACTCGACCCTTCGCCAAAACTTTCACTGGAGCTCTTCCTCCGCCTCTCGTTGTGTCCAGCTAAGCGTCTCCTGCAGCTTCTTTTAGCTTCATCAAACTCTATGAGCTCGTGAAACCTGTTTCAAACCATTAAAAATTCCAACAAGTGTCTTCGTTAATAAAACTATGCAAAAGCGTATATTAATGGCTAACGTATTGAACAGTACCTGCTACATTGTTGACAGAAGCGTTGTTTAACGCCTGAGAGATAGACAGAAGATGCCTTTGCATGAACTTCACACACTTTGTGCCTCCGGTGATACTGTTTAGCCTCTTTCAGATCAGCGGTGCATCTATCCACTTGGCAAAGCCGCGATGAGCCACGATCGCTGCTGCCGCTAGATCCTTTGAACCTATCCATCACTCCTTTCCTCTTATCTTCCTCTCTCTCAACTTCCTCATCCGTATCATTCTCCAATTCTTCTTCCACAAGGTAAGACACACTAGCCTTCTTTTTCAGGTACCCTTGTCCTTGTGTTTTCCTACCCTCCATTTTCGGAGAGAAGCTTAAGGTCTGTATGTAGTCTTGAAGGGGAATTAGAAGCTCTTGTAGGTTAAGCAACGTTGAGGAATGGGACTTGGTGATATTGTTGACGAGGTTGGAGCATTTTGAAGTGTTTAAAAAGGTGAAGTAAAGTCGGGATATGGACCACTGTGTTCTTGTACGCTTCTCTGGTGGAATATAAGTGCATGATTACGTTGATGTGCTACCTCAGAAAAATTAAAAAAGAAAAAATTATTGGAAAAGAAAGAAAAAAGAGAAGATGGATTGGGTATAGAAACTTTTAAGATGTTTTTGACATTTTCATTTGTTTGTTTGTTTTAGATTGAAGAAATGGATTTTCATTTGTTTGTTTGTTTTAGATTCAAATTGAAGATCCTTTTATTTTGAAGATATCATTGGTTGCCGTCTAGAGGATGTCTTTATTGGCCTGCCACTGTAATGCAATAGTACATAAGGTCCATAGCTCACACATGGGCTTAGCTAATATAACAATTTCTTTTGTTCTTTAGGAACCAAACAAAACTCCTTTTAAATAATTTGATGCGACTCTTGTATTCCTCTTGCTTGCTGCAACCTCTTAAGTACTTCTTTTGCTAGACTCATATTGGGAATGCATTTACTGTATAACTTAGGATTTGATCGTGTTTACGATTTGGAATGTTTGATGTCCTAAGCATGGATATTATCTGTGTCTGGACCAGGACAAACGAAACGAATAGAGTAGATGCTTATATACGATCAAACCCTTTTCATTCTTTTTGGTGGAAGCTAGCATTTATTATCACCACTAGGTATATAAAGATTCTTTATAGAAGTGGGGAATTACTGATGAAAGATGGAGATAGCTAGAACATTGAGATTGCTTTAATTAAAGGCTTGATGCAAACAGATATCTGAAAACCAGTTTTTATGACAGAGATTTGTTTTGAGTTCTTAAGGTTATTCTTTTAGCTGTTTTCACCGTGAAAGTAATATTGTCTCTCACTCTCTGTTTCTGTTTTTTTCACAGTGTGCTGTGTGGAGAAGCCATCGGCCCATCGCTGACAGATTCCATTACATCATTATAAACTCTGAATATATAGAGTCACTGAAACAAATGAAGGTAACTTTGAATCGTTGAGTTGTACAGCTAAAGAAGTAGCAGCAGCAAACAGATAAGGTTCTTTCACTTTCTTTTTCACTGGTTTACTCAAACTCTGCCATCTTCCTTAATCTTTTTAACTGTTGTTCTCTTGTTTTATTGGTCGTGTTGATTTATATATTTCACTGAAACTGGAATACTAGAATTAGTGGTTAGTGAAAGAGACAGGACACAAAGGTTTCACATGCCATATTGTACTCTCCCTGACGCAACTTAGCTTTTTGTTTTTGTTATTTTTTTTCGTTTGTTTTGCAAAAGCTGCATTTGTTGTTTTTACGTAACTGAATAAACTTGTGTCGTCGAGTGAGGTATTGAGTTTCCAGTTTGGTTTGGTCTGGTACTATACTTAATACTGTATCTAAAATTTTATTCATTTATAAGATTTAATTTCGTATTTTTAGTTAAATCTTATTTATGTGAATAAGTAGATATAAAAAAATTTATGAGAAAATCTATTTCTTATTAATATTTTAGTAATTAGTTTTAATTGTATATGAAAATTTATGTTCTTTATAATATGTAATTTATTTTTTTATTGTGTAAATTATATGTAAATATATATATATATATATATATGTTTTTGTTGATAAACATTGACCATGTGGTTCAAGAATTTATATGGAGAATTAAAAATTCGTAAAACAATGTGGGTGACTCGGGTTAGCACAGCCAAGACACCATGGGTTCTCTATTCCTAGAGTGATAAAGTTACTGGTCGAACTCTAAGAGATATCTGAAGCTTTAGTTATTACCAATTATGTTTTATATTGATTTTTAAAAGCTTCAAAATAAATCGGCTATAGCAATCATATTTATTACAAATTTTCAACCTTATTTTTTAAAAAATATTGTTGTAGAATTTTTTTCTCTTTCTTATTATATCTTTTACATTTACAACATATTAAAGTACAACAAATATGTCTACAATCAAAATTTTACAACAAATAATTTGTAACTATGACTTAACCAATCATCCACATATATGCGATGCCATCTTTACTTAAAGATATGGGAAACCCGGGGTCCAGCTACACGAAAAGTTTCATGCCGGTTCTGCGTACACGAAAGTTTGACCTCTGCGTTGAGCTACAAAAAACTTTGTTAACGGTTTTAAACCACACAAAATCTTTGTTTATGCGGTAAACCCCATAATCGTATAATCCGAACCTAAACCGAGTTAAAATCGAAATTAAACCAAATGGTCCAATTAAAATCGAATTTAACCAGTTAAATCGAACATAACCAATTACAATAGAAATCAACCATTAAATCAAATTATTAACAAAAAAAACAAAAAAAACATTAAACCAAAAAAAAAAAACCACAGCCGATCTCGCGCTGTAGGGTTGATCTCTCTCTGCACATTACAATCATGGAGTCTCTGGGGAAGCTACAGCTCAATCAACAGCCGATTCACCACCTCTCCCTCACTCAATCCTCTTCGTCATTCCCCCAAAACCCTTCCTCACTTTCCTTCAGATCCTTACGCCGATCAACTCCGTCCTTGAAATGCGCTTCCGGAGTCCCAGTCTTGCAATCAGCCAATCACTACCTTCTCCGCAGAAACGTCGCTCTTCTTCGCGAATCTCCACCTCAAACCTCTCTCGGCGATTGCGGCACCGTCGGTGGAATCTCAGGAACAGAGCGCCGAGCACTATTCCATCGAAGATATAGAGAGATCGTTAGAAGAGCATCTGGCTTCTCACCCTGATGATGTGTTTGTTCAACACGTATTGGTGGAGGTAAGGATCAAATCTCGTAAGCCTATAGAAGTGATAGAAGCGATCGATAGGTTGATGGAGTTGCAACCAGAGGAGAAAGAATTGCCAATTTTGAAAGCTGTTGTCATCTTTAGTTACAGCGGAGATTTAGAATCTGCCAAAAGTGGGTTTGAAGAGATTATAGCCAAGGATCATGGACTGTCCAAGAGAACTCATGAGGCAATAATGGACAAGTGCAAGAAGGACGACATAGCTGCTTTTAGGATGCGTGGTTCCCGCGCTTTGTTGAATTTCCCGTAGGGAGTTAATTCCGGTGAACCCGACCCGGTTCGGATCACGTCAAAGAGGTCTTATACTTTATCTTCGTCTTCTTCTTCGTCTTCGTCTGACAACGGGAAGCCGAAACGGAGGAGAAAAACAGAGAACGTGCCGTCGGAGTTGCAGGTCTCCCCCAAATCGAAGTTCATCGTGACAGAAGAAAAAAAATTGAAAACCCTCTCAAGAACCCTTCGATCTCGTCGGGGAGAAAGGAGAATGGATTTTTTTTTTGTTTAATGGTTTTTTTTTGGGTTTGTTTTGGTTAATAATTTGATTTAATGGTTGATTTCGATTGTAATTGGTTATGTTCGGTTTAACTGGTTAAATTCGATTTTAATTGGACCATTTGGTTTAATTTCGATTTTAACTCGGTTTAGGTTCGGATTATACGATTATGGGGTTTACCGCAGAAACAAAGATTTTGTGTGGTTTAAAACCGTTAACAAAGTTTTGTGTAGCTCAACGCACATGTCAAACTTTCGTGTACGCATAGCCGGCATGAAACTTTCCGTGTAGCTGGACCCCGAGTTTCCAAAGATATGCCATCTTTCTAAACTATGTTGCATTTTTTTGTCAAATTAATTGTGAAATCGACACATAAATGCACTTTCCAAATTGTATTTTGGGGATTTTTGTTGGTTAAACTGATATATCATGGTTTTTCCGGTTTTTCAGTCATGATATAAGCATGTTTATAGAGTCTGTTATTTGTTTTTGGAGTCTTTTGGAGTCTTTTGCAGGTTTAAGTACATATTAGGCTTGATTGAAGATATTGGAGCATTTTGGAGCATTTAGTTTGAAGCATCTGAAAAGAGCAAGTCGGAGACCACTTTTGAACATGGTGTCGATCGACACAGGAAGGACAGAAAAATTTGATATGCTCAAATTAACCCTTTGAACTACTCTCTCAAATTAAGAGATCAGTTGTAATACTTAGGGGTCGAATTCCACAAAGATTCAAGATTCGCACAATAGATTAAAGGTTTTCGAATTAAGCTAAACAAGAGATATTGTAATTAAAAGACAACAATGAAATCAAACAAGTTTGTAGATTGATGGAGAAAGCGCTAGACTTAGGGAAATACTTTCGGTGATTCAGAATTGCAAACTAGACAGGATGTTAAGGGTTTAATGAAGAATCGTTCTTGAACTCGAAACACAATATTCAAATCAATCAACTCTCGTTGCAGAGATTTCTATATCTTGATCCTAGAATTCCAAATCTCTTTGCAAATTCAAAGGCTCAGAAATGCATTAAAATCAAATTCGATATGTTCACAAAATACCTAGACCAAATCTCTTTGCGAATAGTTATTTTGCTCATCTAAGATTATTTTCAGGAAATCAATAGCACTTTCGTGTCTACTAATTATCCTAAGATCTAAATTCCAGGTGATCAATCCAGAACAAGCATTAGATTCAATCTAGATGAAGAAACCAATTGATAACCCTAACAATTCTATCTAATTCAACAATTCATCATCAACCTAGAAAAACCCTAAATCTAACAAGTAGATTACTCAGACATGGTTGATGAAACACAAATCATAATCTGAATAAATTGCATTAAGATATTAAAAAGAGTATTAAGGGAGTTCGAAATCTTCTCTCTAACAAGGTGAGTTCTGATTTGTCTCTCCGAAACTCTCTTGCCAAAATCCCAAAGCACAAAGTAAAAAACTAAGATAAAAGCTTACAAAAGACTTTTAGAAACCTAAATATAGTCCAAAACACGAAAGGACTTGTTTGCAAATAATGGAAACTTCTGGGCAATTTCCTTTCTTCAAAAGTCGGCAGAACGTGAAATCCCGATCGATGTCGATCGACACTACCATGTTCAAAAGTGGTCTCCGACTTGCTCTTTTCAGATGTTTCAAACTAAATGCTCCAATATCTTCAATCAAACCTAATATGTACCTGAACCTGCAAAAGACTCGAAAAGACTCCAAAAACAAATAAAATACTTTATAAACATGCTTATATCATGGCTGAAAAACCGGAAAAAACCATGATATATCATAAACATGATTGAAATTTGGTTTTGGGATTCCGTTTGAGTTAGCTTGGTTTAAATAAAAACATATATACATGTATATAAGAGCATCCACAATGGAGAGATTCATTTTAGATTCTTAAACATATTTTATTAATAAATATATTGATAAATGTAAAAAACCTTTCAGAACCATTTCAAAAATCTCTTCCCCCAGAACTTTTTTCAAAGTTTAGAACTACCAGCTCATTTTCTTCTTTTATTTTGTCTTTATTTTTTAGGTTTAGAACCTTTCAAAAGCTCTCCATTGTGGATGCTCTGATTGGTTCGTTTTTGGTTTGGTGAATATGGTTTAATATTGGGTATAAATGTGGATGGACTCTGATTGTTTATGTGTCACATCTCCCTTGGATGTGCAATATGAATTTGTGTCATAAGGAGTTTGATATAAGTTATAAGTTTATAACCAATGGATAATAAGTAACAACAATGATTCACTATGCTTTATTTGATTGAAAATTTATATCAGAAAGTTATTCACTTGAAATCTTCTCTAGTAATTAAAACGTTGACATTCAAGTTTTGGACTATCTACAAAAAAGAATGAATAAAGATTCCATATTGTGACCTCGAAAATACGATTTGTTTAATCCACGAACAGAAGAATATATGACAGATGAATTCTTTTATTTTCTTTTTCGATATATGGTTGATACTAATTTGTTGGCATTCAAAAATTTTAAATTGTTCGATCCTTTTAGTCAGATTCTGCATTACTCCCTTCGTTCCTCCGCGTCGCTCTTTTTGCGTTAGCAAACAAAACGGACGTTACTATCCGTAGGACCGTAACCACACTCCAAAAACAAAAGATGCCTTTGGTTTTAGAATCCAAAAATATATGTTTTGTCGAGATCAATGATCCATTTATTTGGAGATATTATATCATTACACGTATCAAGATCTGTTTGGATTTACCAAGAAAACAGATTATGTAATATTTTCGAACATCTTAAGTTTTTTATATAGTGAATATCGTGATGGGTTTGGACCGAGCTATAGTTTATAAAAATACTCGTTCTATAAAAACTTGTTCAAGACATAATCTGAGTTTTTCTATTAGGGTTTAGGTTGGTTCGTTTATACTGCCAACCGCCATATAAAAATGATAATTTGAAACATCTATATTTTAAAAAACTTAATTGTCAAATATAAAGTATATTTTATATATTTAATATATTTTAGGATTTAGTTATGGCTCGCTAATATCACACTGGAAAACAAAAATGAAATTGTGAAATAAACAATATAGTTTCGAAGATCTCTAGTATTGGCCATATATGTACTGAATTAAAACGACAAAACATCAAATATTCGATGGGAAATCGGCCAAAAAAAACCCCTACAATCCGAAACTTGCCGAAAAAAACCCATACAATTTTCTTGCCGAAAAAAACCCATACATTTCGTTGACTTTTCATAATATTATTGGACATTCCTTGACTTGCCAAAATAACCCGCCGTTAATCAAATTAACAGAAAATTAAACGCCATTAACATTAATCGTTAACTCTGAGGTTAAATGAAACGACGTCGTTTTGTAAATCAAATTTTTTTAAAAAAAGTTGTTGCAGCCTGGATTCGAACCCGACTTGAGTGGACAAAGAGGGAATGGTTTCTCACGAACCCTAGTTTCTCATTATTTGAAATCGATTTGGGGCTTTCTATAACCCATAAAACCTCTGTTTCCTCCTCTGTAAAAGCTTCAATTGAGTTGCGTTTCTTGTTCGAGTGGTGGATAATGGGTTCTGGAAGTGAAGATTCGTATGTGAATACCATGGGCATTCGTGGATTTCCACTGAAATGTGAGTGTGGCCGTAACTGTGTAATGAAGACGTCCAAAACGAAGACAAATCCGGGAAGACCTTTCTTTAGATGTTCTACTTTTAAAGATGTAAGTATTTTTAATATTTGGATGAGTTGAATTCGAATTTTTTAAAATAGTTAATATCAGAAACAAAGTAAATCGAAGAGGAAGTTACTGTAATCTGAGGATGTGTTTCAGGACCACTTGTTTAAATGGGTTGAGGAAGCTGTTTTCGAAGAGGTAGAAGATACATTGGTGAAGGTTGAGTGTTTTGAGTCTGATATTAGCAAAACAATGTTGGAGATGGAACGAATGAAAATTTGGAACCAGGAGCTCGTAGAAGAAGTGAGGAAGGCCAAGATTGAACTGAACAGGCTTAGCTTGATGGTGAAGGTGGGTTTTGGGATTGTTTTCTTAGTAATTGTGATATTAGTTGTGATGATAATGATTGAAAAATCAAGTGCCTTGTATCTTAGGAGCCAGAAATTGGGTTTGAGAAGTTAAATGTAAGAACATATTATCTCCACTACTTAACCTTTTGTTTGTCATGTTAAATGTAAGAACTAATTGGCTTCATTGTCTGAAGTACAATATGTTGCAATCTTAGGATGTGTTTCGTTTCTTATGCTTTCATTTTGGAATCAATTGTATAGAAACAAATTAGATAATAGTAACGAGAGGCAACACACGTTTATAAAGATCTATACGCCGTGTACAAAACAAAGTCTTTAAACGGTGGGAGAAACAAATAAAAGTGTTGATGACAGTTGAACATAACAAAAGGTATTGTACCATAATAAGCAGCAACACAAAACTCGTAGCAACATATGAAACAAACACCTAAAAACTTAAACAGCACAGCTAGGGAAACCAACGACTCCATCCGTGTTCTGCAGCTTGGTTTTGTGAGGCTTGGTCTTGTGGCCTTTGGTCCCATCTCGAGGATTGAAGTTCTGAGGATTGAGCTTGTGAAGACTGCCCTTGTGAGAATTCAGTTTCTGCGAATTCAGTGTAGGAATCATGGGACTCTTGCAATTGAAGTCCCTGCTAGAAAATGAAAGAAAGATAAGTTTAAAGTATTAACCAAAGACACAATGATAATAAGTACGAAACTCATAAACGAACCTGACTCTTCTTTGGTCTTCCTCTTGCTTTCTTAGGTTGACTTTGGACACTTTCATTCAGACAAGTTGTCTTGTAATGCCCTTCCTCTTTACAGTTTGAACATGTCATAATTTTGTTCGCACGGCTTAACTTGGTTGCTGGCCCTGTTTCATACAAAGACTTGATCCGATCATGGTTTCTAGGTCTTCCAGGATTACCATTTCGATTCGGTGGTGGAATCACACCTAATCTATTGGTTTGAGGCCACTCCATAATCCCATTCATAGGTTTGATCCCAGCACTGTAAGTCTCACGCCACCTGAATAGGGAAATACACAATTAGAGTTACTTTAATAATTACAAAACAATCTCAATAATTACTACATTAAAAAAAATACATATATCTGAACCTGAGTGTTGTGTAACAATCAGCAACAAATTCAGACAGCTTCCTCTTCTTAGCAAGAATGACCTTAGCAGCATGAATACAAGGAATTCCATTCATTTGCCATCTTCGGCAAGCACATGTTTGTGATTCCATACACACAACATACTTGTGTCCTTTGTGCTCAACCTCTGTCTGTCGCCCTACTGCCCATTTCAAGTAGCATTCTTTTGACTCCTTCTCAACTCTATCCAATTCCTTGTGTGTTTTTGGAGTAAATCTCGTCTTTAAATTTCTTGCTAAGTTAGACCGACTATAATTTCTGGTCATGCATTGTTGCCTAATCTCCTCTAACATGTCTAGCAAATGTTTCTTCCTAGCTTCTCTGATGGTCTTATTGAAGGACTCACTCAGATTATTGAGATTGTCATTGCAATGAGAGCCTAACCTGAAGAACGCTCTTGACCATGTTTCTGGTTTGGTGCGTAAAAGAGAGGCATGTGCACGTGAGTCGTACTCCTTTAGAGAGTCCATGTGGTGCTTAAACAGACCCGGTGTGTAGCTCTTTGCTATGTCCCAAAACAGTCGCTGTAGCTGGAGATCCTTGCCACCTTTCCTCCAGTTCTCAAATATGTGTCTACAACACTGCCTATGCTCCGTTTCTGGAAGAACCGTGCTTATTGCTTTCACTAATCCCTACAAGTACAGATACAAACACATTAGAAACAATAGTTAACAACTGGTATTTAAACAAAAGGGTTAACACTTAACCTTTTGTTTGTCAGACATGAGAACGTAGCCCTTCCCATCTCCTAATCCCAAATCAGTTGCTAAAAGTTTGACAAACCAATCCCAGTTGGTATCATTCTCTATTTCCACAACTGCCCATGCAATAGGAACAATCCTATTGTCTCCATCTCTCCCCACCGCAGCCAACAATTGTCCCTTTATATCCCATTTTAGAAAGGCTCCATCTAACCCTATCACTGGCCTGCAAGTTTTTTTCCATGTCTCCTTTTGTGCCTTGAAGCATATGTAGAGCCTATAGAATCTCTGCTTGCTTCCAATTTTATGTCCTGGAATGGTCTCAATTTCGAAAGTAGAGCCTTCGTTTTGCTTAAACACTTCCGCTTGATAATCCCAAATTCTATCAAATTGTGCTTCATGGCTTTTTCTCCTTTCTTTCATGACCAACGTCTTTGCTTTTATACAAGAGTTTTCCAGTGTTTCCATCTTATACTCCCTCAGGATCTCTGCTTGAATCTCCAATGCTTTCAGTTTTGGATTCAGCCTCAACCTCTCTGCAAAAAGCTCTGCAATAGGTCCACGTGTCAGCATTTTTGAGCGACCTGATACCTCACACAGATGGACATTAACGTATGTCTTGATCTGTAATTTGTTCTTCCTCTTCGCATAAGAACAGTAGATCTTCCAAGGACATGGATCCTCATCTTTTCTCATTGTCGCAGCACACTTTGCACCCAACTTTAAGCTACTGGAACGAAAGAATTTAATGTTGTATCTGCAAAGAGAAACAAACACTTCAGTCAGGACCAAAAACACGATTTAAATGGTGTATATATCTCACGAGTTTTATCATCTAAGTGTACATCTTACAACAATTCAATGCCATTTATCCGACATCTTAAACAAATTTTGAACCAAGCAGTTGAGGCAACAATTCAATGCCATTTAACGGACTAAAAATTCGATATCAGCATACCTAACGAACGGACTCTCCAATTTCATCAATCACAACTTTTATGGTATTGTTTTCTTGAGATTGTAACATAAGACATCAAGATCTATACCTGGTTTTCAATGTGTATCTGATGCAAGCGTGTTTGAACTCATGCGCATCAGCAAACGTTTTCCCCAACTGAAGTAGCTCCTCAGGATCGATGTTTTCTCTGTAACTTCTGAAGGAATCATTTCCTCTTCATTCTCCTCGTCTGATGACACGGGATCTGGGATTCTATCTTCATCCCAAGCGTATTCATCCCCAATGTCTTCTGCAACCTCACAATCATCATTCCTCGCTTCATCTCCAAAGAATACACTTAAATCTACACATGTTTCTTCTTCAATAGCCCCATCACCATTAACATCTTCGTCACCTCCATCTACTTGTGCGTCTGCATCACCTACAACTTCTGTGTCTTCGTCACCTGCAACAGCCCCAAAGTCATCGTCGTCATTTGTTGGAGGATCCACGACATCTCTTTCACTAGCACGAGTCTCATCTTCTTTACGCTTCTTCGATCTGCCACTTCCACCTCCTTTTGTACCACGCCGTTTCGTCGATTTCTTAGCACCACCACGCGAACTCTCACCCGGACTACCACCACGCGAACTCTCACCCGGACTAATCTCAACTCCATTCCTAGACCATTTCGTCTTAGCCATGGAATCTCAGTTTCCCCCTTTCGATTTGAGATTTCTCTGAAATTAGGGTTTATGTCGTCCCTCTGAAAAAGAATCGGGGAAGAAGACTTCAATTAAAGAGTTAAACTCTCTTATTCGCTGATAAAAGTCAATAAATTCTAAATAATTTCGATTGTTATAACTTGGCTCAGTGGCAAGAGGCACTTTAGTGCACTCGCACTTGCTACTGTCGGGTTCGAATCCAGGCTGCAACAACTTTTTTTAAAAAAATTTGATTTACAAAACGACGTCGTTTCATTTAACCTCAGAGTTAACGATTAATGTTAATGGCGTTTAATTTTCTGTTAATTTGATTAACGGCGGGTTATTTTGGCAAGTCAAGGAATGTCCAATAATATTATGAAAAGTCAACGAAATGTATGGGTTTTTTTCGGCAAGAAAATTGTATGGGTTTTTTTCGGCAAGTTTCGGATTGTAGGGGTTTTTTTTGGCCGATTTCCCAATATTCGATATGATTCTATCATCATTCTAATAAAACATGGAATATGTTTTTTTTTCTTTTTCTATTAACTTTGTTAAACAAAATAGTACATCATTCACAACATCACTGGTTGACATAACAGTACTAATCTTCAGCAATACTAGAGCATCTTTCTCTGTCTGCCTGTGAAATTAAAGTTTCGTAAATCAGTAGTACCAACAACTTTTGAATCGATTCGTGTTGTTGAATGCAAAGAAAAAAAAAAAGCGATATGTTATTACTTTCTTCCTTTCTTTCGATCACACGAGGAACAAGAGATTTGTCTCTTCGTTTATGGGAATTTCAACGGAAACCAATCTTTCTTCAGATCTTCTCCAAAGATTCTCTGTTTCATCTATGCGATCCAGCTAGCTGACAGTTTTGCTATCAATTTCCTTCTCATTTCTTACGTCATAAACACTTTGACAAACAAACAAAAACTAAAAGAAAACATCAAAGCATTTGATTCTTGTATTTTTTGTTAAGTTATTATCCAATTAGTTCTTGAATTTTTGTCTATTACCAGTTGGTTCCTATATTGTATTTATAGCAACGAGCCTTCCTAAATTTTCACTAATTAAATACGTTCGTTATTTGCTACAATACATTTTCAAAAAACTCATTAACATTGACTAGATAAAACGAGATAATAATGATAAGAGCTTTTCTGATTCTTGAGATTGGGGCATAAAACAACAATCAACCACAAGAATAAATTTTCTGTTACAGAGAAGATAACATAGCAGAGACAACGATCATTCATCTCATTATAGAGAACGAGCCACTGTTTTGAATTCAGTCAAGCACGACTGAAGAATCTTCTGGCGTTTCTGAAGCTGTTGCCTTTCGTTTTGCAGCACATCAATGGCTCCAGGTGCAACGAACATGTCCATAAACTTATCATCATTTACTGCAAACAGATCCAATCCAAGTGCAACCACTAGCCTGTCTCGGCTGCAACAACAGAAACCAATCAAATAAAAACAAAATGACGTATTCTTCTTCTACGATGAAACAAAGAACATTCAGTAGAACTTCTTACCAAGGTGTTAGAAACCCTGAGTTTAGAGTCGATGTTACGCTTCTCTCGACAAGAACTTGGCGTATTCTAGCAAAATGTTGTGCAGCTGATGAACATATCTCAGTGTAAGCAGAGCTTGATTTCGATCCGTTATCCGCGTTACCAAACAGAAGCCCACCTCCTCCATTCTGAATCCTAAGTGGCTCTATGTTCCTGTTTCCCGCCATTCTCGCCACTCTTTTTCTCGCTCCACCACCACCATCGTGACCGTTCCCAATTTCTTTCTTCACCAAACCGTACACCATCTCGCAGGGCTGGTCTGGTGATGGCGTCTCAGGGACCGTTATGTGGGTTTCCCCTCCTTTTCCTGGCGTTGTCTCTTGTGCATTACTAATCTTCTCAGGAGGGATGTTCTCTTGATCTTTCATTGGCTCATCACGTCCTGTATCAGAGAGCTCGAAGCAAAACGAACCACCAGCCGAGGCTTGGTTAGGATTGTAATAGGACCCAAAAGCTCCTCCTTGGTGGTAGTCGTTCTCATAGCACGCCATGGAATATGGACTGGTTACTGAATCAAGATGGTGTCTTACTAGTTGCTTACACTGTTTGGCAAGGTTCTTCACGAACCGAGTGTAACAGTTCCGTAGAGCAGCATGAAAACCAACGTATCCATCCATATTTTCAGTTTTCTTCTCATCTGCTAAGATATGGATACCAAAAGCAAAGACAATATGTTCATGAGATGCAAAGATCTAAGAGAATCTAAAGAAAGATCAACGAGCGTTTTCCAAAGGTACTTACATTCTGAGTTTTGGTTCATATTTCTTTCTAAAGCAATTTCAAATAGACTTCCTAACACAAAGGCAAGCCTGTCGCAGGCTGTGTCAAGAAGAGGAGCGAGCCATGACCGTGCTGCGGATCGAGCAATTTCTGCAGAAGCTTCTGTCACTCCTCTACCACCTCCACGCCCAGCATGAGCTAGCAGAATATTTGCTACCTAAACATTTGAGGCTACTTGTTCAAAATTTGAATTTATAGGGAGAGTACAAAATCTTGTTTACTAAGTATAAAGATGAAGTGTACCTTCTCTCTTGACACTGGAGGGCACTCGATTGAGTAGGCTGCACAACGGAATTCATGAATCACTCTTTCAAAAGCAGCTCCTCCATAGAGCCTAAGAACAGCATTTGGTGGCTTAATATCCAAACATACGCCTGGCCAGCTTCCAATCCCACTCTCCCCACGTTCTTCTTCAGTTGTTTTCCCCCACTGCTCAGGTGCTGGATTCGCAGCTCCATCAATCAAAGCTCCCTTAAGAAACAAGAAGCGAAACAATGTCATTTCTCAACTTGTTTTCCATAGACTTAGGAACGTTATTGTCGTTTCAACGTATGTTACAAATTACTCACCACGTGGTTGCTAATAGAAGCAGTGTATAGCATTGCTGCTTTTCTGAGATGAGCAACATCAGAAGTAGCTTGGATCTTCATGTCCATTCTCAGCATATCGTCAGTTACCTCAGAGCAGCGCTGTTCAAGCAAAGCAAGTGTTGCTGGAGCAGCGTCCTTGTATCTCTTCTGAAGCTCAGACTCTAAGAAATCTCTTAAGGACCCAAAACCAATATGGGACCGGAATTTTTCTTCATCAAATCCTCCCTTAACCCCCTCCCGTAAATGCCTTAAAACCTCCGTGTCCACCTGAGATATTTGTCGTCGAAACTCATCATTTGAGACAGTGGTCCTGTCTTTTGGCAGTGCGACGAAATAAGGACGAGTGTTCTCCCCAAGGTATCCACTAGCACTCAGATAACGATCAACTTCGCCACGATCACTGAACTCCTGCAAGTGTTGGAACATTCAAAATTAAGACAAGGAATTGCTTTAAAACTTATGGTCCATAAGTGATCGTGTTTAAAAACATTCAAGTACCTTGAGGCGATTATCAAACTTGGAGACAACAACAATAGTCCTCCGAAAGCTTGAATCAATCTCACGAACTGCATCCAGCCACAAAGAAGAACACCATTCCACACTACTCTGCTGCAGGAACAAGAGAATGCGATGTGGAGGACTAGCCAGTGACTTGACCATCGATAGAATCTCATCAGGTGTGGTTTCAGGCTCTCCTTTCTTCGCCTGCCCACACAAGAATTGGAAAACTCTATCAGAATGACAAACTTCCATATAGAAAAGAAAAGAGGAAGACAAAGCTTTACCTTAAGAACAAATCCAGGTGTATCGATGATAGTCAGATTGGGACAATGTGCATACTCAGCCCTCATCACAATCGGCTTTGGCGAGACTGCGGTTTTGGTCTTCCTCAAAAGCGTCTCCGTTCTAGACCTGATTACATCTGCCACTGCTGTAGCGGAAACAATCGGACTTCCGTATTCTTCAGAATCTTCATCCTACCAAATTAATTAATTAATACAATAAACAACTTAACAGAGAGTCTTAAGGCAAATACTATGAATTATAAAAGAGGTCAGTTTCATTATTTTACTTTTAATAAAGTTTCTAGACAAAGACTGTGATTGAAAACATAATTCATTATTTTAGCAATCGAATGATAGTATGAGATCCGTTTGGGGATATTTACCTGGAATCGGCACTGTGGTTCTAACGCTGATAAATCATGGACCATCTGGAGAATCAGCGGTCGACGCGTGCCCATTTCGACTTCGCGGACATTGAATCGGAACCCTAGAAGCGCTTCGAGGAGAGAGCTTTTCCCGTCTGATTGACCACCAATGGCTACGATCTCCGGTATCGGAAGCTTCTCCCCGAAAGCAACCGCTGCCGCCTGGAGACGATTGTATGCCTCGAATCGTGACCTGGACTCAGAATTAACCGGATCCTGGGATTGAGACTGCATCTTCGATTGACTCTGATTGTTTCTCCTAGAAGATGGGGTTTTAGTCGGTGTGGTTAGGTATGTGTTTGAGTTCGCCATTGAAGAAGAGAAGAGAGAGAGAGAAAGAAGCAACGGTTCAAAAAAAAAAAAATGGCAGAGATGGAGAGAATTGAGAGATACACAGACGCGTAAGAGGGAGTTTAAAATTTGAAATTTGAATTAATGGGGCTTTTTGGGCCTAGTTTGAAACTCTGTTAGGCCTACATTGAAACCCCCATCTATTCTATTCTGCCGGATAGACAGGCAAAAGTGCAAAACCTATAAATGTTAGATGGAGAAAATACCAACGGCTTAAAAAAGTCTTAGGGCAAAGTGCTTATGAAATCTTTATAAAAAGAGTCTAGACAATATTTTGAAAAAACTCGGATGCTTTTATTAAAAGAGTCTAGACAATATTTTTAAAGTGCTTTTAGATGCTTTACATTTTTTTTTGAAAAAACTAGTGTTTTTACTCTTCAACTTATTTGTAATCAAACGTGGCCTCGTTCGATTTCTTAGCCAATGCGATTACTCTAAAATATTATCACATACGTACGTCATACGCTGTGTCAATGATTTTTGTTTTTGTTAATGCATATTTTATAGTTTTGTCAACACGCATAGGTTTTATAGCCTTATAGCCTTCTGCATGTCATGTGTGGCACAGAGTTAGGAATCAAACCAATCAATGATCAGAATATATAGTTAATGAACAATCATGATCACTATTTCTTACATATTTGAGCCGTTGAGTCAACGGCTCAACGTACGTTATGGAGCTTATGGGACGAGTAAAGTAATCAACTTAGACGGTGACGATACGACTGTCACGGACGTTGACAGTGACACGTGTAGAGATCGAACATTACAGTCGCCAGGTTCGGTTGCGCAGTAAGCGTAACCGGTATGTGATTCTTACCGGCTTTAGTGCCAAAAAAGAAGGATCTTAGTTGTTCCACCGTCACTACACACACGTGCGACGTTTGAATAACCTTAGGTTTTGAGAGACAACTCATGTACATGCCACTTGAAGAGCACTTGTGCTGTTTCTTTTATCGATCATGTGTGTTGTTTTCCCATTGGTTACATTCATGATTTTTCTAATCTTTAATTAGTTTGACTCCCTTTTTTATTGTTTTCTTACACGAAGTCACGAATCTAATTAATAGTCGAGAACTCGAGACAGAATTTACATATATTAATCGTATAATAAAAGGTATAACTATAATGCACAACAGAACAAAAGTAACCTTTTGAGTTTTGATCACCATTCTTTTTGATATCCCCTATATATTAATAGAGAAGACGTTTTGCCACATGTCTCAAGGAGATTAAAAGGAGGAAAAACAACCAATCAATATATTTCTTTTGTACATGTCATTAAAAAGTTCATCCTTAATGGGCATGTTTAATGGGCTTCTGTTTACAAAACACAATCTAATATAGCCCAAATGAAGTTATGAATTTTTTTTCTTTCTAATTTAGTTATATATCAAACATTTTTTTTTACAAATGAAAAGATATTAGATTAGTTATCATTTGTAAAAATTATAAAAATCCTAGGACTTTTATAATTTTTAACTACTTTTATGAAAATAGTTTAAAAAAATTCGACCCACTTTTATATATCGAATTTTTCGGTTAAATTTAATGGGTTTTATTTGTTTTAGGTCAATATTTTTTTAAAAATTAAACATATGTCAATTTAATTCTAAAAATTTAAAATATGATTTTAAATATTTCATATTTAAAAATAGTTATTCAACTATACAGAATTTTTTTGATTATATTTCAAAAAATATTAAACATAAAAAACATATAAGAACAATATAAAAATATTTACAAATTTTAACCTACTAAACAAACACAAAATATAATACACACATAATACAATTATTCAAACACCAATCAACACAATATAATACAATTCTTCTAACATCAACAAAAAAAATTTCATACAACAAACAACTATAAATAGTATAATAGCATAAACAACCTGACTAATATGATAACAGTTTATATAATAATCAACTATATATCAAATATTATACCCGCACAGGGTGCGGGGTATCATCTAGTGTTCTTAATTAGGTATGTGAAGTATTTCGAAATACTTCTATAGTCATTTTATTTTTATTGTATACGTTCTATCCAAACTATCTCTAAATAACATGATTATTAAACTTTTACTGTTTACTCTATTGTCAATTGATAATTGCTAATAACCATATCTTCCTTTGTTGACTACGAACAGCTTTTTTAGTTTTTTTTTTCTTAATTAGAACCATATTGTTGAAAAAGTTTTTTCACCAATGAGATCCAAATTCGTATGATCTAGACAAAAATCACTTGTGGTGGTAGCCTAGATTTGAGGAATAATCAAATTATTTTAAGCAATGGCCCAAAAAGAAATTCAAACTATTTAAAATAGATTAAAATAAGAATTTACAATAATGTGTTTGCTGCCTTAAAATACCCCTTCATTCGCAAGAACACAGATCTTCCCCTTAAGTCCCACTCTTCCTTTCCTTGCTTCTCCTCTGCTTCAAAGCCAAACTCTCTTTGGCTATTTTTTACTTAAAACCAAAATGGTCATTAAGATCCCTAATACTTTCATTAAAGCCACCTCACTCCTCTCCTTAATACTATATTTCCTAATAACAGCAACATCTAATCCTCACTCAGTTTTAGCTGATGAAGTTATCGACGATGAAGATCCAGAGTTTTACATTCTTGACGAAACTCCCTCGATACTATCAAATGTGACAGTTTCATCCAAAACCAGGCTACTAGTTTCCCAGTACAAGAAGATCAAGAAAGGAATGAGATGTCACGTCGCGAGTTACAACATTTGCAATGGCGTAAAAGCGAACAATGGGACGAGCCTCTTGCATTGCTGCAAGAAACATTGTCGGAATATTCTTGGAGACATGAATAACTGCGGTCGATGCGGTCATAAGTGTGGTTTTGGGCAGCGTTGTTGCGGCGGCGTTTGCACGTACGTTAACTTTAATCCTAACCATTGTGGGAAATGCAGGAGGAAGTGTAAGTCCGGTGTTAAGTGTGAGTATGGATATTGTGGCTATGCTTGATTTTAAAATATTGAAAAGTGAGGTTTATATCGTATTTTTGAGTTGTTATATTGATTTTTTGTGTGGAAGAGACCGTTATAGCATACGGCAAGGATTTCAAAAATCTTCATGCATACGCATGTAATGATTTTGTTGGTGAGTATACATATGTAAACACAAACATAATTATTCTATAAAAATAAATAAGTAAAATGTTGTACTATTTTGTACCGACGAACTCGTCGGTTCTTTTACAGTATAACTGATTATATTTGATCCAATAGTTGGCTTTTTACATTACAAAATTACAAGATAATATAAATTAAAAATCAATTCACCTTTTTGAATTTTGCTATGATTCTACAAAATGTCAACAAACAAAGAAGTAAATATAAAGAAAGATCATTGGTAACTTCTAACGGCTTCTATCTAGAGATATCTGATGATTTCAACAGCAAATTTTCCTTTCTTCGTTTCGTTGATCTCTCCAATCTGTGAATTAAAACATAATTAACACAAAAGCTTAATGTTTTTTTTGAAACTAATCACTTACTAAGCTCACTTCTAACAACCGTACCTTGAGTCTCCCTTTCCCGCTAACAGAGACAACATCACCGGTCTTTACCGTAGTTCCGTTCTTGGTAACGGTCGTCCAGTTAACCCTAAGGTCCCCACTACTGCGAGGGAACAACGAATATCCGTTTCTTCAGCAAATATGAAAATGCAATGGAAGATCGAAAAGAAAAGAGATGTAATGTTACCTAATCAAATCAACCAGTTTTGACCGAGAGATCTTGAAACCAGCACTAGCAACTGCATCAATTCTCAACGAGGCTTCCACGGTCTTGAAAGAATTAGTCCTAACAAACAAAAACAATGAAAGCCAGTGGTGAAACTTTTTCAAAGGCAAGAGGAAGCTATATGTTCTTGGGGAATTAGTGTTCATACCTAGGAGGCTCGTATTCAAGAGCAAGCAAAGGTATCTTACTACAAGTTACAGAAACATTCCCAACCTATGAAAGATTCATTCGTAAGATCAGATTACTGCAGTGCAAGATATTGGCTAATGAGTTATATAAATTAGCCAGAAAGGTTTAACCTTGTCGAGAGCTGAAACAACAAAGTCAATAAGTTCGGGAACTATCAGGACCTGAGCTCCTTTTTCTTCCTTCAGAACCATCAAAATAGCCAAAGAAACGATGTCAAAGAAGAAAGGGTTTTGTAATGTAAGTGAAGAATGTTGATATACAGAATCAATTCAGATGATACCTGAATTAAGATATCCCCCAATTTATCCCTAGTAATTCCCGTGCCAAGAATCGAGCCAAGGAAGTCACCATGAGAACAAGCTTGAAACCCGAAATTCCCTGTGATACTACAAAAATGAAAACCAAACAGAAACATACTCACTACTCAGACTCAGACAAAGCACAAAACACAAGAATTCATGACTTTGTTGTACCTCAAAGCTGCAACTATATCTGGATCATTGGTTAAGACATCAGGATGTCCAACAGATATCCTACACCGCTCAGCCTAAGACACAAAGAAAAAACGATTCCACGCAAAACTAATCAGCTTTAAGTTTACATTTTCCAGAGGAAAATTGTCTTCAAAGATGAAAACTGACCTCAGGGTAACCTCCCTGAGCAACTATCTTAACATCAGCGAGTTTTCCCAGTAATGAAATTGATTCTTTAACAATAGGTGGAGTGAGAAAATCTGTGTGGAGAACTTCTCTTCTTGATGCTGCACGTCTCGCCTACAATCCCACAAGAAGTGAGGGCATGAGACTGAACAACTCTCCGAAAAACAGAGAGATTTTCTAGGTAGACAAAAGATAGCGCATACCATTTCAAGGATATGCTTAACTTCTTTAGCAACAGCTTGGTCTCCAACTCCTTTGAGGAGAGAATCTACATCTCCCTTTATTGCTTCCACAACGTGACATCTTCTCAAAGCTGCAATTTTTATTCGTGGGTTACATCAACATCGAATCTAATTAGCTTACAATTTGAAGTCTCGCTCTCTAAGATTAACTAGAGAATCAAATTGAATGTGTTCTTTGTTTAATAAGTACGATGCTGAATCAAAATATCAACACAAACTTTGAAACAAACATGAAGTATTGAAAATGAACCTGAATGTCGGAGAGGAGATGAAGGCGTTATAGCGCGATTTGTGATTAGGTTTTTGTGAGTAGTGTGAAGATAAGAAGAAGCTGCGACTGTTCGGAAAGCTTGTCTCAGGACGACCCATGGAGGAGCGAAGGTGGTGACAGCCATAGCTATCAGCTTCTAGTCCTGAAAAACTCGGTTAAGGAAGGAGAAGCCTCTAAGTGCACTAGAAGGTTTCGCAACATTTTATACATCTCGGAAAACTCTGAGTCAGTTAGAAGGTGTGCTCCAGAGCAATAGTGGACACAGAGTATGGTGATTCTCAGTCAAAACAGATAATGAATGTATAAACGACAAATTCTGAAAAAAAATATGTATAAACGACAAATCAACTACTACTATTACATCTGTGCCATGGCTTTATCTCGAGTAACTGGACAGTCCGAATTAATCATGTGTATAGAGAAGCTAACCGTCTCGCAGATGGATTAGCTAACTATGCTTTTACTTTGCATTTAGGTCTTTTTTCATTTGATTTTATTCCTGAATGTGTTCATTCGTTGTGGAATGATGATGTTCAAGGTCTAGCAATTGCTAGGCGAGTACGATTGTAATTCTTTTTCTTTAATTAATAAAATTTGGGGGCACTAGCCCGGTCATTCACCAAAAAAAAACTACTACTATTACACGTTTCCAAATCACATTTTAAGAGCATGTGTATTAGTGAACTAAGAGGGGTTCTAAAAAAAGTATTTTAATATATTTTTTAAGAAAAGTTGCGAAAAAAAAAATTCGGCCAATCGTGTCGCCACGTGGTGAACCGAGGAGAGAAGGAGTCTAAAATTAGAGTTTTTTAGAGTTGGGTTCATCAGTGTTCATGGATTTCACAAATATTTTAATAATATGTTTGTGTGAATCTCATGTGATGAATCCCTAATGTACATGGTTTAACATAAGAGACTTTTTCTGCTTTAATAAGATGGTTTCAATCCATAAGTTTTTGTTTACGTAAAAGATTCATAAGGTCTCTTCCATGTATATACAATCCGAAGCTACACAACAAGGCTGATCCATTTGAGTAAATGTGGGTTCATAAGGTTTCCTTTTTTAAGATGGCGGATCCATTTGAGTAAATCTGGGGGTTCATATGACACCTCTAAAACTTAACATAAATTGTATTTTACTTACATTTGCATTGATTTTTTTATAATAAAATAGTAAGAAAATCATTTTGATCTCACTAAATTAGAGGTATAAATTTTCGATGATCCCAGTTAAAACAGATCCTAGGTCCGCCCCTGGTGCTGTCTGTACCTAAAACTTCTCTGTTTCCAATTCACTGATCTCCCATTTAGTGGGTTCTCCTTCCCAGTCCTTTCCGGCTCTGATGCCTCGGTGACTGTCTCTGGTGGTGTTCTCTCTCCATCTGATACAGAAGAGTGGTTAGACGCAGCCTTTTTCATCTTTGCTCTCTTCTCAAGCTCCTTAAGTTTCTTCTCAGCTTCCTTCTTAAACTCTAATGGCAGCTTTGGGAGCACCCACCGAACCTGTGGATTAGAGCATCCAATTCTAAAGGACATTTTTCAAAAAAAAAAAACTTTTGTTTACAATTAATATATACAAATTTATATATATTTTTGGGGCTTTTAATAATGTTTATGAATTTTTGTTAACATATATTGGTCAAGTATATTGTTAAATAATTATTAATAAAAATATATTTTATAAAATACTTAAAACTTAAAAATTTAAACTGATTGATCAGTTTGTCCTCTTATTTTATTGGTATAGAATTAGATGACTCTTATTCTAGTCTTATTTATGGTCATGTTTTCTTTTTATCATTGTTGTATTTTAAGGTATCTCTATAATATTATTTGAGAATTACATTTATAGAGATACTCGAAAAAATTCATTTGTTTACAAGTTATGCCATTGAGTTATTGTGCAAAAGTTGTTTGACAACAAGTTTAGTAAGGGATATAAACGTACAAATTTATTGAGTTGACTCAGTGGAAATATCACAGGGTTGACTCAGTGAAATATCAGTGGAAACAAACAACCGTAACATCCCATGAATTTAGATAAGCAATGAACTATATGATTTCAAAATAAATTACTGTTAAGATTTATATTAGAAAATATTTAGTTATTAAAAAAGAATGTGAAAATAAAACAAAATTGAAAACTTCCTAAATAATCTCGTTGATGATAAATTAGCAAAAAAAAAAAAAATTCTTATTCTCTTTTAGTGTATAAAAATGTATTAAGGATATTCATTTGTTATTTTATTATTAATAATTTTCTATATTATAAACGTTATCTATAAAACAAATAAATAATTATGAATATTCAATTTAATTAATAAAATATTATATTCATAAGAAGATTTTATTAAAAGATTTCCAATTTAAATCATTCACATTTCTTCTCAAATTTAAAAAGATTTAACTGAAAGATTTTCAATTTAACTTCAAAACTTTCAGAGTAAGCTAAAAAAATATTCTGTAATCAACAATTTTTCCTCACTATACAAGATCAAAACATTGCATTAAGAAACACATATATTTTCTTAATATCTTTTACATGTTTTTTATTGTTTTAGTTTTTGATAATTTAATTGTTTTAATTTATTTTCAGAATACAAAAGTAAGTGATATACAATCTTCATTGATGTTTTAATCTACAAAAAACTTTCACAATTTTGTTTAGTAGATAAACGAGATTGTTAGATTTCTCTTCATTTCCCTTTTTGTGAAGTTGTTATTCGTTGTAGTGAATCGTGTTGGATGTGAATTTTCTATTGATTTAAAATTGAAATTTTTATTTGAAGTCATCCTAGCTAAATTCGAAATAAAGAATTATAAGAAAAATATCATCCCGTGCAAACACGGGTCGATTATTAGTATAAATTATTTGCGATTTTAGATAAAATGTGTGATCTATGATAAATGCGTAATTTAGAAATTTGCTTAGGTATTATAAAACGTTACACGGACATTGTCAACTAAAGCCGATTAAGATTGCGTCCAAACTCTCTCTCTCTTTCTCTCTTTCTCTCTCTCTCTTTCTCAGTCTCTCTTGTTTTCTCGGGAGAAGCAAAATAAATGACTTGGAACATAGGAGCTATGAAACATTTCTCTTTACGTCGCAAGTAATGGAGATAAGAAAGACGACAATGGTGATAAGAAAGGTTCAAAGTGCGACAGAGGATGTTTCGAGTGGAGGCATGTGTAAAGTAAGCACGGTTTGATTTACGACCGAACCCTTTCAAACAATGTGATTGTAGTGTGCTGTTTTTGTTTCAGTTGTGGTGCGATGAGGCGGTTCCAAGTTTTGTTTTCACAAGCCTTTAACCGGGGAAAAAATGGCCAAATACAGTAACAAGCAATATCAAGAAGATGACGAAACGATTCTTAAGGGGAAAGTGTAAGAAGATGCCGAATCTAGCGCTGTCCGTGGTACGGTACACTTTAAAATCGATTTGGTTCTTGGGTAATGTGAAGGGAAAAATGGTGATTGTGTCTAGCTCTTCTCTGTTCTTGTGTACATGGTTTGATTCAACCAAAGCCGCAAAACTAGGCTAAGGAGAAGCCTCTAAGTCCACTAGAAGGTCTCTCAACATTTGATACATCTCAGAAAACTCTGTGTCACTTAGAAGGTGTGCTCCAAAGCAGTGGATGCAGAGTATGGTGAGAGTGAGAACAGATGATGAATGCATAAACGACAAATCAACTTTTTTCGTTTTCCAAATCCTATTTTAAGACGAGAGACTTTTGTTGCTTTAATAAGACGGTATCAATCCACAAGTTTGTTTCACGTAAAAGATTCATAAGGTCTCTTCCATGTATATAAGATCTGAAGCTACTCAACACTAAAGATAATGCTTTTTGGTTCACACAACTCAACAAAGAGATCAGAACATATATACTATGAAGTGTCCCTGTGTTTGGTACCGTGAATTTCAAGAATGGTCAACACATTTGCATCCATGCAGAGATGTTCGCGGTCCTGAAGTTGACCCGGTCAAACATCTTGACCCCATCCCCGTGCAAGAGCTTTTTGCAGAGTGATCGAGTCAGGATGTTTGACTGGATCAGCTTTGGATGTCAAACATACCTCTATATGGAAGCAAATGTCTCGACTACTCTGAAATTTATGACTCCAAACACGAAGTTAATGCAATCCCATTTGCGTCTAAGCTAACTAAAACTCCTTTTGCGCTTTACTTCAAACTCTCCAAAAGATAGAGAAGCCCTTTCACGTTTCTTCTTCCTCTCACCGAATGTAATAGAACACAATGAGGAGAGCGAGCGGGAGCGCAAGTGCAGCAGAGGTAACACTCCAAACCCATATCCTGTAAGCTCTTCTACGCTTTAAGATGGCTTTGGGGATAGCCTCATTTCCTTTTTTGTGCTGTCTGTACCTAAAACTTCTCTGTTTCCAATTCACTGATCTCCCATTTAGTGGGTTCTCCTTCCCAGTCCTTTCCGGCTCTGATGCCTCGGTGACTGTCTCTGGTGGTGTTCTCTCTACATCTGATTGAGAAGAATTGTTAGACGCAGCTTTTTTCTTCTTTGCTCTCTTCTCAAGCTCCTTAAGTTTCTTCTCAACTTCCTTCTTAGCTCTAATGGCAGCTTTGGCAGCAGCTTTCTCATGTAGCTTCCTCTTCCTTTCCATCGCTAGCCTAGCTTTCTCTAACTGCTCTTCTCGTTTCTTCTCCTTCAAAGTTTCTTCGTCAATCTCCTCTTCCTCCTTTTGAAGCTTCTCATACACGGGGATATCAGAATCCATAGCATCATCACTCTCCTCCTCTGTACTAAACCTCTTGAGTTCTATTACGCTTTTCCCCTCTGTTTCACTACCATTCTCAGTGTCTACATCGCCTTCCGAGTTCGAAATCCGCTCATCGCGCCTCAGCTTTCTCTGGTTAAATGAAGGCAAGATTCTCTTCTTGTAATCGTCCCTAAAAGCCTTGCCATTGTTCCAACGAGACATAAATTTATCAACCTATCAAAAGGACAAGACACGAAGACAAAATAAGAACAAATGCTCGAATCTAAGAGACAGACACCCAATTCATCCTGCGATACAAAACAAACCTCGGAACTAGCAAGCTCCTCAAGATCTCTAACATTTCCGGAAGCAGCCAACTCTATGGCTTTCTTCATGACAACACGACTCTGGAAAAAGGCGGCATTCTACAAAACAGAACACACCAGATCTTTAAGACACCAACTAATATCGAAAGATAAGACTTGACATAAGGCACAAAAACGCACCCCCTTGTCTCGCTGAATCCTCAAGAACTTGATCCTTTCAAAAGCTTTGTCTCTTTGATCAAGTACACAACCCATTTGAGAATCCAACAACTCTATCTCCATCTTAATCTCACTTAATCTTTCACTCAAGCTATTAATTTCTTGATCCTTCTTAACTTCGTTTATTTCCATGTCCATGGAGTGATGAGGAAACGTTGCACTGTATCCATCAAATGATGACATGAAACTCTCCATGGAAGCAACCAGAGACAATCTCTCCGCCTACACCAAAAAACACCATTTACACACTTGTGATCAAAATGTATAAATCAACAAAAAGGCTTTTTAGTCTTTACCCTTTTGGCTTTCAATGTGTTAGCAATGTGAATCCGTTCGCTGTTACAATCAAAAATCTCATTATCAGCTTCATCGATCTTAGCCTTAATCTCAGGGTCATCGTAAGCGAATAGCTTAACGAAGTAGAAAGAGAAACGGTTCTCTCCACACCACTCCTCCTCCTCACCGGCGTCTCCGGGCAAGCTATCACCGGAAAACACAGCGTAGTCGTCGTCCTCGGTGGTCACCGTCGATGATAGATCTCCGTTTGACTTCCCGATGAGAAGTTGTCGCACATCCAAGCCGTCGCACAGTAAAATCGGCGCACTCATTTAGTCCTGCACCACGATATCGCCAAAAGACAACAAAGACCAGACCTTTATGTCGTCAAACCCATGAGCAATCAGTTTACAGAAAACGCAGAATCACGGGAAATTCCTCGGGATTTACACAAAAGGAAACGACAAGTGTTCAAACAAAATCTTGAGGGTTTTACCTGAAGAAAAAAAGACTAATTGTTTAAACGGGAAAAAGAGAGATCTAAAGGTTTAAACTTTAAAGAAGAACATACCAGACCTTTCGGAAGTATAGCAGAGAGCAGACTTTTTTGTTGATCCCATAAGAAGAAACTGAGGAAAGCTTAAAGATTTTCTTGTTTTTTTTTGCGTTCACATTTCAATTTATGTTTCTTGTTTCTTCTTCAAATCCGAAAAAAAATAATTTAGTTTTTTTTCTCCGGCTGCTATTATTATTATTAAAAGCCCTTATTATTATTTTAAAAAAGTTTTTAGAACATATTACTCTCATTGACCTAGTATTTGTGAGTCAACTGTCAATTCTATGTTATTCTAAACCCTTGTTCTAAAACTGGTCGCCTAATCGAATATATGTTCGATAATACAGTAAACGGTTATGGAGCGTGGCGAGTTGAAGTAAACGGTTACATTATACAGTAACTTGTGTTTTCTTCGTTTAAACCGTATAAATATGAAAAGTATTGAATCTATAATAATTTGAAAATTTTGTTATTATTTACTCTAAATAACAAAAGTGAAAAAAATTTAATGTAGAAGATGAAGTTAAAATGGTTATGGTTGTAGAAAAATAAAGAAAATCACTCGAACACTGATCTCATGATTTTTTAATATCATTAAACTATGTTATTATATCAATATTATTTATCAAAATAAATATATAAATAATATTATAATAAAATGTCTGAAAATTACTCTCTGAATTATATCCGAATAATCTCTGAGTAATCAAAACTTTTCAACAAGGTTCTAAACTAATCAAAACTAATCATTATTATTGGGATTCTTTTATATAAACATGAAGACAATTAAATGTTAATTATTAGTTTCAGGTCTAAAACGTGGTCCATACGTACCTTCATTAACCATATTAGGCCTGGGCGTTCGGGTATCCGTTCGGGTTCGGTTCGGGGGCAATTCGGGTTCGGGTTTTGAAATACCAAAATTTTAGCCCCATTCGGGTATTATGAATTATCGGTTCGGACTCGGTTCGGGTTTTTTCGGGTTCGGTTCGGGTTTAGTAACACATATAAATCCCAGTAACACCCGAAATAATTTATGTTTCGGTTATATTTCGGGTTTTGGGACCTAAAATACTCGTTTCATACTAAAAAGTACCTATTTTATCGAACTTACAAGGCTAAAAGTAAACTTAAAAACTGATATTGTGAACAATAATTCTAAGAAAAATGCTAAAATCAAATTGCTAAACATCAAAACTAAAGCAAAACCAACATCATCTCAAAAATACAATTATAAGCTAAAATATGAATTGCACTTTGAGTATTTTGAGATATTTTACGTGTATATATAATTAATATTTTTAGAAATATAATTATATATCGGATATTTTGGGTACCTGCTCGGTTTTCGGTTCGGTCCGGGTTCGGGTTCGGGTTTTGAAATACCAAAATTTAAGCCCCGTTCGGGTATTTTATCGGTTCCGGATTCGGTTCGGTTCTATCTTTTTGGATCGGGTTCGGTTCGGATTTTCGGGTTCGGATATTTTGCCCAGCCCTAAACCATATGACTTGCAACTCAACCATAAAAAGAGAAAAAATTGTTTTCCTACTCTCAATTTATTACAACTAAAGCAGTTTATTTTATTCATTTATCAAATGAGTTAACCATTCAATTCAATCGGTTATGAGAATTGAATGATAGATTTATAACTCTATCACATATTTAATAAAATTCCATAAATTTAATACGAAGTGAAGAAATAGACAAGTTTCTTAAGTGTAGCAAAGCAATAAGAAAAAGGGAATGGTATTGGTCATTTGGTTGTGTAGTTGAAGTGTTGCAATCACATTTCCTTGTGCGTATGTTATACATTCCACAACCCAGACTACGGCATATATTTAATTTTGTAAATTAAGACTTAATCTGCTACACTCACACCTTGACCTAGACACCAACTCTATAACATACTTTGGATTATGTTATATGAAACTCCTCCGTTCTTCATCTTTCTCACTTTCAGTTTTTATCTCCGCTTTGTGAGGTAAGAGACTGACGATTATCTTCCCCAAAAGAAAACAAATGATACGAGTATTTAAATATGCCAAGATAGTTACATACTTACATAGTTACATTCATAAGAACAGTTTTTCTATTTTTGGTTTCTTGTGCAGATATTTAAATTACTTTATTAAATTGTTTTTTTTTTTGGCATTGCAAGAAACGGAATTTAGTGACGAGAGAGCGAAAGATAGGAGTTTTTATTTATTTTATTTTTCGATTTCGTGTTGTAGCTTCATAAGAATTGGATTTAACCTCTACGAATCTCTATCTTCTCTTTTGAGGTAAGAAATAAGTTTTGCTTTTGGAAGAGTTTCATAATTCATTCTCTCTTCATCGTTTCTATATAAATTGTAGTCGACACTAGAGTGTTTTAACTGTCCATCTTCTTATCCAAACGTATCAAAAACTCTGTTTTATCGATAGAAATAGCTCAAATACATACATAGTAAAAGGAAAAAGCCAGGTTTCAATCTCTCTACCTTTCAATCTCTTTTTAATTCCTCGGGTTTAGAAGACAAAAGAATCATCTTTCGATTTCTAGTTCTGAAATCTTGATTTGCTTGATAGGAAATAATGGTGATGATGATGCTAGTGATTACCTAAACCAAGATTGAGCTGAAATCAAAAGATACCGATTCTCTATAGAGTTTTCAAGATTGACGTATTTGCAGAAAAAGATTTGCTAGAGAGGTTTTTGACTCAGGCAAAAGTCTGAGTTTTTTTGTTTGTTTGTGCGTCAGTCTATGTCTCATGGTCACTCACAAGTTCTCTTCAATGGGGTATGCAAACATGGAGAAGAAATGGATATTCTCATTTGTGATAACATCTCTCCTTAGCGTTTTCCTCATCGCAACTTCCTTCAACATGGGTCTAATGTCTTCGCTTCGACCACCAACCAATGAAACTTTCCCCCATTTTGCAACAAAAGAGTTCAAAGTTGCAGAGCAACAAGCTCGTGAAGAGGACAAGCTCCCTCGTTTCGCTTACCTTGTCTCAGGGTCTAAAGGAGATCTTGAAAGCCTTTGGAGAACTCTTAGAGCATTGTACCATCCAAGAAACCAGTACATTGTTCACTTGGATCTTGAATCACCCGTTGATGAGAGACTAGAGCTGGCTTCTCGCATTAAGAACGACTCTGTGTATTCTAATATAGGGAATGTCTATATGATAACCAAAGCTAATCTTGTGACCTATACCGGACCAACAATGGTGGCGAATACCCTTCACGCTTGTGCGATACTTCTTAAGAGAAGCCCTGATTGGGATTGGTTTATCAATCTCAGTGCTTCGGATTATCCCCTTGTGACTCAAGATGGTAAAAGCTTCGAATCTTTCTTTCCTTTAATTTGTTCTTGATCTTGACCAAACAATAATGTTCTATGTTTTGAAGATCTGTTGTATACGTTTTCAACTTTGGACCGGAACCTCAACTTTATCGACCACACAAGTAACTTAGGTTGGAAATAGTGAGTTTCTTCTCTAGCTCTCTCTCTCCCAGTTTCTCAAATTCTTTTTTAGTTTTATTTAGCTGAATCTAATGTTTCTTGGTGCCTCGCGGTGAAGCAAGAAACGGGCAATGCCATTAATGATTGATCCTGGACTCTACATGCTTAACAAATCAGACATTTTTTGGGTCAGGGGTCGTCGAAGTTTACCAGCTGCATTTAAGTTACATACCGGTCAGTAACTCAATATTGTTCTCATATCCCTGAAGTTAAAAACATGTTTACTCTGTTCTTGTTGCAGTAAAGTTTAATACATTTTGTCTGTCTTTTTCGCAGGATCAGCATGGATGGTTCTATCGTGCTCATTCGTGGAGTATATCATTTGGGGTTGGGACAACTTACCAAGAACTTTACTCATGTATTACACCAATTTTGTTTCTTCTCCTGAAAGTTACTTCCACACGGTCATATGCAACGTGCCCGAGTTCTCCAAAACCGTGGTGAACCATGATCTTCACTTCATCACGTGGCACAGACCACCGAGGCAGCATCCTCGCTTGTTGTCCGTAAGAGACATGGGACAGATGACTGCGAGTGGTGCTGCGTTTGCTCGGAAATTCAGAAGAAATGACAGTGCTTTGGATAAGATCGATAAGGAACTGCTTATGCGGACAAACGAAGGCGGTTTCACTCCTGGCGGGTGGTGCGGTGGGAAACCGGAGTGCTCGGTTGTCGGAGACGTGGCTAAGATCAGACCTGGCTCAGGGGCTGAGAGGCTTAAGGGGCTTGTAGATAGGTTAGTTACAGAGGCTAAATCAGGGAAGAATCAGTGTGCATAGAATCAATTTCTGTGGAGTGGAGAAACCAAGCTTGGGGGGAGAAACTTGCAGTTGCAGGCTATATACACACAGATTGATGGCATTTTCTCAAAGAGATTAAAGATTACTTGTATCTCAAGTTACTTACTTCTTTAATTAGGGTTTATAATAACTACGATACATATACAAAGATCATATAATGTATTCTTCTATACACAATTCTATAGTAGGAACAATGTTTCCACTTTTTCTACTCTCTCCCTCTCCCAAAATTGTTTCCTATACCAACCAAACCAAGAATGAGAAACCTCTAAGAAGTACCATTTTTCTCTGAGTCGCATTGGTTCATACCATCTCCAGAATCTTAATGTTGCCGGTGGAGTTTGCAGCGACTAAGGTGGAAGACTGTCCGCGCCAGCAGACTGACGATATGAACTGGGAGGCGTCGTCTACTTCGAACCCCGACACAGGGTCTATATTTTTGAACTTGTATGACAAAACCGGCATTGGAAATGCCTTGTGGTACACATAAACCTGTCCAGTGAAGCACAACAAACTCACTTCAACAAGAGGTTCTTCTTTTTGCAACAATTAAGATCAAAGTTCTTCCTTTTGCAACAAATCGGATCAAATATCACAATACATCGGATCAAAAGTTCATCCTTTTTTTGTTAACCTTTGAAGTGGGAGTACACATACCTCATTACTCTCCGAGCCTGTTGCTAGATAGCCGTCAGAGACCGATAATCCGACAAAGTTCTACAGACATTGTAAGAACATAAATGTGTTTATTATCTAAAAAATCCGGACTTGAAATGAAGCAAAGTTCGAATAGAATGGGTACCTTTACATTAGTGTGTCCCATGAATGAGTGAACAGGCGCTTCATTAACACCGGAACAAGACATGGATAAGTCCCATAGCTTCAGAGTGTTATCCGTCGAAGAAGACACAAGTGTTGATGAATCTACAAACCTGACATAGCTCACGGTTTTGTTGTGACCAATCATTGTGGAAAGAGGAAGCTTGGGGTTCCTTAAATCATAATAGTAAACTTTGTGATCTGCTGAACCAAATGCTAAAGACCGACCCGAGTCTGATGGAAACTGGACACAACATACGTTTGCCTTCGTCTTGATGGTTCCAATACTGACCCCCTGAAAGCGCAGAAAACGAACTCAACCGTCAACATACATCGCTCAAGAACTAAATGCTCGCATTTCCGAGGAATCTATTTTAAGTACATGGTCGTTTAGTTTAGAATTTTGCCTGATTGATACTCCACAGCTTTACAGAACCATCGTCACTACCACTTGCTAGCAATGTTGGATCTGCTGTTGATATATCGATGGACCATACACGCTTCTCATGCTCCTTCATCTCTGTAACCAACTGGCTTCTTGCAACATCCCATACCTAGCAAATAATAAATCTTTGTTCAAAGTCCTGATTAGTAAAGTTGAGAGTTTTCTCCTTATGTAAAGCGGAACTAACCTGAACCACGCCTTCAAAGTTACTTGATGCGATTTGGCTCTTAATATAACTGTTCCAACATATACCACTTAGCTTCGACCGGTTAGCTAGTTCCACCACCGGATAGTGAATGTCTCGGCCATCTTTTATTATCGACTCGCATTCAAATATCTTGATTTTCTTGTTGACACCAGCCGTGGCAAAAAACTCCCCATCACGGTCAAACCCAATTGCGCAAACGAGGTTAGACGAGTTCATCAAATCTCCTTGTTTCAAATCCGCTTTCACTTTTAGCTTACTAAAAGTCAAATACTTGCACAAACCCTCGAGGAATGGATCGATCCACCCGCCTTGTCTAGAACCATTGATGGGATTTTTCAGTGGTTGTGTCGGGTTGCATACTGAACTTTTGTCTGAACTTCTACCATCACTACTCAGTGCGGAATAATATCTAGCCAACGGTTTTTCAGCAGCGGAAGCAGCAGCCTTGATTTGTCTGTATCTTGTTGCAAAGTAGACTGATTCTAGTTTCTTGAAATTTCTCATCAACCGAGAGCTTTCAAGAAGCGTGCTTTCTAGAGCATCATCAAGCTTAGATTCCTCATCAATGGTATTATCCTCGTTTTCCTCCGCTGCAACTCCTTCAGCTCCTTGTCTAATGCGCTTCCTTGAGACCAAGAACGGAGGGACATCATTTCCTTTTTGCTTCAAGCTCAACTGTCGCTTTACGACTTGATCAATGTCAGAAGAAAGAAGTGAAATCGTATCACGCAACTTGTCTGCAGCTTCTTGCTTTCTCTGTTGAATCAGAAACAAGAACTCCAGTAGCAGTTCCTGTTCCTCGATTCTATCCCTTAGCTCTATCGCAGCTTCACGTTCTTCCAAATTTTCTCTAGGTTCATTGATAAACTCACTTTGTAGCAATTCACTGTACCAGTAAAGATAAAGGAGACAAGACTCTATTAAGGAGAGAACTGTACTCAATGGAAATAAAACAGTAAATAGAACATAAATCACCTCATCGATGGTCGATAGCTAGGCTCGGGATGCAGTAACCACAAGCAAAAGGAAGCTTCCTTAGGCCAATTGAGCAATATCTGAGGTGGAAGAACACGATGTCTTAAGCTAGACATAGTTCTTGACTTCTCTTCTCTGGAGGAGACAGTGCAAAACAGCTGCAAAGCGACTAACATTTATCATATCAGTTTTCTCAAGAAAAAAAAAAAAAATTAAAACAGCTAAAAACATATCAATCTCTTATTCACAAACCTCAAAGAGAAGAACACCAAGACAGTAAACATCAGAAGCATAGGTACTAGCGGAACCATTATCTTCTTCAGGACTTGTATACCACTTCATCTCCATTGCTAAGATCTGTTTCATAGGAAAAGGTTGCTTCTTTTCTTGAAACTCCTCTTTTCTCGAGCCACCAATCTCTTGGGACTTTGTCGTTGTTTCCTTGGACCTTTCCTCATCAGACCCGGAATCCGAACAAGAAGCCGATTCAATAAACGAAACATGGTTGAACGAAGATATAACGAAACAAGACGGCCTAACATTATGAACAACAATGCCTTGAGAGTGAGCTACATTCACGATCTCAACGATTTGTCTGAAAACGTGAAAACACTCAAACGCATCCACTGATCGGTCTGGATTGTCTAACCACTGACGCAAGCTAACGTCTTCATGTTTGAAAGCTCTCACAATAGAGTCATCATCAACTCTCAAGTTATCTTCTTTGTGTGGACCAAGTAAGCTTCTAAGATAACCAATGTGAGACAAAGACTTAGAACAACCTGTAATGGTTCTCTCAATTGGCAAGAACCCTGGAACCCCAGAGGTGGTTAATCCTCTGGAATTAGTTTCTGAAGAACCCTCCATATTTGATTTGATCAAATCATCAACCAAAAGCCAAGAGAAAATTACCACATACACAGCCAAGTATCCGATAACTTCTACCGATTCTCCAGTACTTCATTACTCCAGCCGCAGCCATTTCATGATCCCAGCCAAAAAAAACTAAGCTAGAGTGGAAAAAGCAAATAAATTTAGAAGAAAGTAATGATTTTTAAAGGACCCTTTTGACAGAAAACACCAAAATCAGATATATATCCGGAAACAAAAAAATGCAACCTTTTGATAACATAAAGAGACAAACACGACAAAGCTTCTTGACCACTGAACTCTTGAAGCAACAAAGGAAAGGCAAAATGAGAAGAAGAAGAAGAAGATAAGAAGTACTTGGGTTCAAGAGGCACCGAGAAAATTGAACCACACATGGCAAGCACAGTTCGTCTTTTAATTTGTAGAAAAGCATCAGCTTCACAAAATTAAATTCTCAGGAAAGAAAATCTATTTTGGGCCTACGATTTTTACTTCACACTGAGGGTTTCTTGATTAAATTTCTCGCTTTTTTGTTAATCCTAGCTTCTCTTTCCACGCAAGCAACGTGGTGAAACGACGACCTAGGAAATACAGAACGTAAAGGCAAAACCTTTTTTCGTATGGCTTTTGGCTAATTGGCCAAATCTATAAATAAGTGGACAATATGAGGTCAAAAATAATTAAACATTTGTAGGGAATTTGCAGAAATAGCAATAATTTGTACATAATTTTCTAAAAAACCACTACATCTTGTTCTCTTCTTACATAGTATCACTATTTATGACCTATCCTAATAATTACTTGATAAATTTCATATATAAATAAATAGAAAACCAGGTTAACTTTAGTAAAATTATATTTAAAAAATAATTTTTTTGAAAGTGTTAACTGTATTAAGAAACAATATTTAAAATCATATTCAAGAGAAATTAAGTTAATTCTAAAAAGATTTTCAATTTTATTTTCAGGAAAAAAATTTTGATTAACGTTGCTACATATAATAGCATATTATGATAAAAGTGACAGAAATAGTATTTATTGAAGAAGAAAACGACTATTATACATTTACTTTTCATTCGTTTTTTTCAAATTTGTAACCCCAAAATCTGAAATCCTAAAATCTAAACTCTAATTAATGATTTGTGAACCAAACTTATTAGTGTAATACATTTAAAAATAATCAAAATGTGCTATTATTGTCATTTTTCTGTGATGTGATGTTTTGTGACAAAACCATCAAAATGTACTATTTGAGTGTATTTCTCTTTTTATAATACTATAATAGAAATTCAACCATATGCATATTTTAAGTTTTTTAAGTTAAGCATATACAGTAAATGACCCAAGAAATATATCCCCTATATATTAATTGAGAAGACGGAGAGAGAAATTTTAGACACGTGTCTCACTGAGAGTAATTTGAGGAGAAGCTAACCAATGAAATATTTAAATTCAGACATGTCAACAAAAAATTAATACACTTTTTAATATATGGAAATATAGATATTCCATCAGATTTTTTCTCTATTTTATGGTATTATTAAATTCAAACATTTATAAGCATATAATTAAGAGATTTAATGGCTTCTATGACATTTAAATCCCCTATATATTAATTGAGAAGACGGAGAGAGAAAATTCAGACACGTGTCTCACTCAGAGTAACTTAAGGGGAAGTTAACCAATGAAATAGTTACATTCAGACACGTCAACAAAAAATTAATATACTTTTTAATATATGGAAATATATATATTCCATTAGATTTTTATCTCTTTTTATGGTATTATTAAATTCAAACATTTAGAAGCATATAATTAAGAGATTTAATGGCTTATATGATACTTAAATTTTAGAAATTATATAAATGCAAATTTTTATCCCACATGGACTACAAAATAAAAGAATGACATGCATATTGCTTATAAATAATTATATTTACTCAGAATTTTGAATTACGTATATGAAGTATTTAATAAATGCAGAAATTTGTAAGTTTTTATTTGATTTAATCAAGTTTTATTTGAATTATGTTATTAAATTGAATTTAAAAATATTTATATACTTTTGTTTGATAGAAATTTAAATATTAGAAACTTCATAAATTGTGAAAATATTAGATTATTTTAAATTTATCAAAATTATAATATTATAAATATTTTTATGTTAATAAAGTTTATATTATGTTTGATGATATATTGTTATTGTTTATTAGATTAAATATTCTACTGAATATTATATTTATAGATAGTATATTAGCCATAAAAACTTTGACTACTATGATACCATGATAACAGTTTATCTAATAATCAAATATAAATCATATATTTTACTCGCACAAGGTGCGGGGTATCATTTAGTTAAAAGGAAAGCAAGAAGAATAAGAAAATGGATTTCTCGAAAAAGAAACATAATACCAAAATGGTTCAAGACCTAATAAATGAGCAAGTAATCGTACTTCGAAACCCCTTTGAATAGATAAACCAAAACTGTTTGTATTATTGTTTTGGTGAATGGAAGAGAATGTATTGGTGCGAGCATTTAATGACCAGATAAAGTTTCCATTTCCATGGAATGGATTGAGACAAGTCGACAAATGGCAGAAGGTAAAAACAAAAGCACATGCTTCCGGACACGCCACGTGTACTATAGTTCTAGATTTTTTTTTTGGCAGCTATTTTAGTTCTAGATTAGATTGGAGCTCTCCCTATTTTACATTTTTACTTATTTATAAACATAGTATAAATATACGATTTAACAGTAAAGTTTCAAATATTTTAGCTTTCCAAAAAGCGGTGATAGTTTATGATTTTCGGGTCTTTTAGATTTTTCACAAAAACATCGTTTTATATTATTTATTTATTGATTTGTATAGGATTTATAAATTTAAGAAAAATATTTTGATTTCCAAATCTAATTATGTACAAATCCGAGGGTTTTACCTCGGATTTTAGTCTTTGTATTTTTAACAAACAAACTCACTCAAATCCACTCAAATTCATTATAAAATTAAATTTACTAATAAATTCGTACGATTGAATAACATATAATTTGAATTTGGATTTATAAATTATAAAACCAATAACACATGATTTGAATTAAGATTTATAAATCATAAAACCAATAACACTAAATTTCATTCAGATTCTCAAATTCATTCAGATTCTCAAATCCATTCAAATACATAAACCAATAGCCCCCATTTAAACTTTAAAGCTTACTAAAATTCAGCCTGGCGCTTGTATCTATTTTAGTAATTAATTAGAGTGAAATTTTTTTTTAATACGTACCTTTTTAGAAAATAATATTTATTTATGAAGGTTATAAATTGTAAAATATTTATATTATGATTTGTAAAATATGTGAAAGTCTGAAAGATCTTAGGATTTTAAACAATGCTTATTGAGACGGAGGAAGAAAGAAAGCTTATTTAGTTGAACAAATGCTATATTCAAATTAACTAAATTATTTTGTTTCTATATTTGATGACTTCAAAAACCTTTAACTCAGGGTATGCTATCGTTCGGAACCCGAACCAATGCAAAACCAAGTTAATGGGGTTTTCCCTTACTCTCAAGCTGCGAAATGGCCAGTTGATGCCTCAAAAACAAGAAAAAGGATTCACTCATCACTTGTTCCAAGATTAATTAGAGGTTTAGTTTTTAATCTGTGAATTTATTAAAAATATTAATTACGTTAACAAAGCATATAGATCACGAAGATATGAATTTATTAAATAGTGTTGTCATTCTATCATTACTTGGATTCAAATTTGGTAAAATGCATGTGTGTGACTGCATGCATACTACTTGGGCTTTCATTAGTCACCATTAGGAAAAAAAGAAAGAACCTATTAAAGCATCACTAAACCACACCAAAAAGAATCTATTATTCGATCAAAAAAAAAAGAATCTATTAAAGTTCTTGAACTTCCAGCTCCAAATGTCGTGAATCGTGACGCTCAGCATTACAACCCATTGAACCAACCAAACTAGGATGCATTTTCTCAAGACAAACCCTAGAGATATCCAAATCCGTTTTCGGTGCGACCGCGACAATAACCTGACGTACCCTTCTTGTACTCTAAGAAATTTTCAACTCTTATTCTTGCCCTAGATTTTTGGATATCTAATTAGAACGATCTTTATTTGAAGGCCATGCACCTAAAACTCCTAATCCATGTAGGTCCAGAAATCGATTTTCTATATGAACCCTAATCTCTATAGAAGTAAAAAAATTTACTTTTGACAAAGACTTCATATGGCGTATGTTTTCTACAGATGTTTTCTACAGTTTGCCTATCTTAATATTTTTCTGAGATTTATCCTACTTTACATGTTCACTGTAATGCCAATACTGCATATCTTAAAGTATGAATGCTTTAAGCCTATACCGTTGTTAATTTTGTTGAAGACGCTGAGAAGGCCTTTGCCAGCAGAAAAATTTAGTAGTTGTGAAAAAAGAGTCGACAAAACAAGGCTGTGGCCGGTATTAGAATTTTTTTCTGGTGAGGAAAAATGGAGAAAGTGAAAGAGGTTTCTAAAGGGTAAATGGATGAGTAAGTGTTGGTATTAGGTTTAAAAGAGATTGGAAATGAGTAGATGGCATGACCATGAGATAGAGTGATAGACCATCAAGGGTTCATTCTTGACCCTTGTGTCTACAAACTTTCTAATGCAAAGTAAAATTAAAATGCGGTATATATAGAATATATTAACTGAAAAAAGCAAGTCAATAAAATATGTAACCTATAATTTTTTTAATTAAAGCTTAATTAAATTTCTTAGTATTGCAAAAAGTAAAATCATAAAAAAATTAGTTTCTATAACATTCTTTAGAAAATAATGTTGTAAATACAACCATGAAATTTGGGACTCTGAATTTGGAATTTCCAAATCTGACCGTACGTATTTAAAATAAATCAAAGTCTAGTGGACGGCATGCCATATTTGATGTTTTCCATTAACCACTAGCTCTACTTAATATTATGTTTCACTTGATCGAACCGGCTCATGCGGTCATGAATTTTCAACATATTATAACCAATATCACTAAATTTAGATTTGAACTGAAAAATCAGGATGAGTAGAATAATCACTAAAACATGACCAAGATTACATAAAAAAAAAGAAAGAAATAAACCAAATAAAGTAGCCCAACATAACATTGGATTAATTGTTTTTGGCGGTGTTCTCGAAACTCCAGCTCCAAATGTCGTGACGTTCGATGCCACGACCCATCGAACCGGCAAAACCGGTATACATTGTCTCAAGAACCACCTTAGAGAGATCGACTTGTGTTTCAATCAATGGCCTCTTCGGTTTCTTCAAGTGAGAAGGTGCGAGCGTAACAGTGACCTTGCTATTCTTATACTCGATCCAAGCCTTGTAGTTATCTCCACTACTTAGCTTCACTTCCTTAAACACCCACTGATTCTTTCCTCCGTTTCTTGTCTGTATCCAGTAACCAGCTTTCTCAGAAACCATCGAATTAACAGAGTTTACATTGATGCCAACATGATTATCATTAATGTCGCCAAAACGTTTGTCTTGAAAAACATCGAACTCGACGGCAAAGAGATGGTTATTGGGATTGCCATTGGTTGTACGGTTAACTAGACCGAGGAAGCCACGGGTTGAGTCTTGGTCATATGTTGCGGTTGGGACGACGACGAAGGCGAGGCCATGACCGGGGTTAGGGTTTGACCGGCGAGGAGTGATGGAGAAAGTGAAAGATGTTTTGAAAGAGTAAACAGAAGAAGAAGTGTTGTTGGAGGATTTAAATGGGATTGGATCAGTGTAGAGACCTTGGCCATGTGAGAATGGAATGTTGTCACGGGTCATGGAGAGAGCTCCTGACCGGCTCACGCCATCGGTTGCTGGTCCGAGCTCGGCGTAACCGATGAAGACTAGACTTGATCCATCGAAATTGTTGAAACTGAATTTGACGCCAAAAACTGTTTCAGAGCTGAACAAAGCTATGAACAAGGCAAGGAAACAGATGTTTTGGATCTGCATTATGTGTTTGTTTTCTAATGTGTTATGTTTTGTATTTTTGGAAGTGGTGGTGTTATCTTTTATAGAGTGACAAGAGCCAGCAACTTTGAATTTTCAAACATCAAATTAGATAAAGCCAAGTGGACGCCAGAAAAGACTCGCTATCTTTTATTCTGTTTTTCCACTAGACTATTATTTTCTTTATTCATCAAACATCGATCCTCATTTAAGACATTTTTTTCTCCTTTTATTATCGTCTAAAATTTTAATATTTAAATTCGCAAATTGTTACATGAGCTCTAACGAAGGAGATATTAGCCAGCGGGAAAAATAGATGGGTATTTGCAAAAACAAAATTAAAAAAAAAAAAAAACCAACAGAAAAATTAGAATCTTTATGAAACCAAACATCATTTGTTTGCTAGTAAGGTGTTTCTAATCTTATCAAGTTGTTGCTAAGGTAGAAAAGCATGGATCACACATGCAAAACATCCCTTGAAAGTGCATATAGGCTTATCTCAACTATGTGCACAAAACTAACTCATTTGAATCATTGATAAAAAAAAATTATTGGGTCGGCCTTCTTTAGGTTCTTACTAATGTGGGTTGTATAATACTATGAATTTTTACCCAGCTAAAACCAAAATGGTTGGTTAAGATAGTTTCTCACTACTATTATTTTAAGGCTTTTTATCTACTAGTTTTTATCAATCATATTTCTGGATCTTTATAGCAAAAACCATTTTATCATGTAGTGACTATATATGTCTTTCTAAACTTTGTCCATTCATAAAAGTAACCACTATTTTAAAAAGGGAAAAAACCTCAAAAATACCCAACTTTAATTACATTTGCCAAATAAAAACATAAACTTTTGACATTGTCTTAAAAATACCTGATATATTTATGAGTACCAGTTAAATACTCGAACTTTTTAAATTGAATAGTTTGACACTACAATTTAAATGTCGTTAATAGATTAAACGGAAACAGTAAAACGACGTTAATTTTTATAATAAAACGTGAGATTAACCAGTCAAATTACATTTTTACCCTTTTTCTTTGTTAGATGTAAATTCAACGTGAAGAAGTATTGAAGAAAACTCGTTGGAGACGAAGCTCGAGACGAAGTCGTGTCGAAGACTATGAAGAAATATACAAGTAGTGAAAGCTTCTTATGGCAACAGAAGGTTTCTACTTAGCTGGTTTAATGAGTCATGTGTTTCTCAGGTGAGTTGTGATCTTCATCAAAAAGGAGTATACGCTTCTATTAAGAGGTACTGCTCATCTTCTTCTTCGTTGAGCTCCAGAGAGAGTGAGATTCTGAGAACTCAGACCAAACGTCATCCAACAAGTGAAAATCTCCAGGAACGCTTCGTTATCGATCCCACTCCCAACGAAACTCAGACCAAACGTCATCCAACAAGTGAAGTTCACGACGTACTTAGCAAAATTCGCGGTCAGATCCACGGGAGATCCAGATGCAGCCGAGTTAGATAGCGAGTTAATGAGTCGACTCAGCTCCTCCTCTCTCCGGAACGAGTTGGCTCTCTTGACGGAGAAGAGCTCGAGGACACCGCTTTCGAGCGTCTTTTTTGTTCCATTTTTTTAATATAATTTTTTTTCTGTTTTGAATATGCAAATACAAGGATCTAGTATCTTATCCAAATGCTGATTACAATTACATAAACTCAGACGCAGATTGCATTTAAGTCCATAACGAGTTTTTATATTTTTGGATTTGTTTATATGTGGAGAAACAAAGGCACACAAATGGAATTAATCTACTAACAAAATAATTGGGAATTATGTTTGGTTAGATTTAGAAATTAGGGTTCTTTAGATTTAGGAATTAGGGTTCTTTAGATTTAGAAATTGGAGAAACATTAAGATGTTCAATCGATTGAAGAAAAAGGGTAAAAATGTAATTTAGCTGATTAAACTCACGTTTTATTAAAAAAATTGACGCTGTTTTACTATTTCCGTTTAATCTATTAACGATGTCTAAATTGCAGTGTCAAACTATTCAATTTAGAAAGTTCGAATATTTAACTGGTACTCAAAAATATATCAGGTATTTTTAAGACAATGTCAAAAGTTTATGTATTTATCTTGCAAATGTAATTAAAGTTGTGTATTTTTGAGGTTTTTCCCCTTTTAAAAAAGCAACCACAAACGAATCACTTTGACAATGTATATTTTTGCATTCAAAACTAAACTATATATATATATATATATATGATACGATGATTGATATATATTCTCGCAAACATTATCATAGATTATGAGCTAACTGAAAACATTATCAGAAATTTTGAGCTAATTACTTTTTCTTAAAAGTTAAACTTTAGCCAGGGAATGTGTTCCCCATTGGTTGTAATTTACTTATGTCTCTGGCATTACAAATTGTCTTTGACTTTTGATAATTCCATTTTAGTTTTCAAAATTTGACCACACATTATGGAGTGGATTGTAACATTTGGCCATTGATAAGCTAAAAGTTGAATCCAAACATTGAAAAGTCAGTTATGGAATCTGCTTTCTCGAGTTTGTAAAAAGGTTAAATTTTTGCCACATCGTGTTAAAGCTAACGACATTCTGAACGAAATATCATTCAAAGCAACGATGACTTCATAGTTTGTACTTTGTCATCTTACCACTGTTTTTCATAAGTTTACAAACATAGTAAATGGTAAAGATGGACACCGACTGGATAATATGAACTTTGAGTTATATGTTACTTGCTATGCTTCGTTTGAATCAGCACTTTTTCGATCTGTTTCCACTCCGTAACTATTTAAAATAATTGATAAAATATATATATTTTTTATAGTATATCATTTTTGCTCTGTAAAAAAAAGTTAACATTTTAATTTTCTACTCCATAAAATTATTGTTATCAACAAAAATTCGATAGAATGAAGAGATTAAATTTAGTTATTTGGCCAACTTCTACTAAATGAGAGGAGCTAGTTTTTGTAAGCATAATTTTATCAAAGTTTTTAATCGATTCTTTAAATATCAGTCCAATAAAAATTTAAAATTTTGACGTCTTTTTTTTTGGTATTCTGCATTTTAGATAACATCTACTGGCACAGACTCTTGTATGCTTTTCTTGAAATTTGAAAACCGATAACTTTGAGCATTTATTCACTTCAATTATTAGCGGGAGCCACAAACAGAAGCTGTCAAAACAGAAACAAACCAAACGAAAACCGATACAAGCCGATCCCGAATCGAATAAAACCGGTTTTTTCATAATTTTAATTCTGGAAAATCCAGTCCCAGATCTCGTGACGCTGGACATTACGGCCCATTGAACCGGCAAAACCGGCGTACATTTTCTCGAGAAGAACACTGGAGAGATCGAATTTATGTTCAATCAATGGCCGGTTCGGTTTCTTCAAATGCGCGAGCCCGATCGTGACGGAGATGACTTTATAATTGTTGTTGTACTCGATCCAAGCTCTGTATTTGTCTCCACTGCTCAGCTTCAACTCCTTGAACAACCAACCGTTTCTTGTCATAACCCAATAACCGGACTTCACAGAAACCACCGAATCGACAGAGTTAATGTCGATTCCGACATGGTTATCGTTGATGTCGTGAAGAGATTTGTCCTGAAAGACATCGAACTCCACTGCGAAGAGGTGGTTACTGGGATCACCGTTGCTGGTTCGGTTCACGAGACTGAGGTAGCCTAAACCGGAACCGGCGCTGTTTTGGTTATTGGGGAGGACGACGAAAGCGAGACCGTGACCAGCTTTAGGGTTTGTTTGTTGAGGAGTGATGGAGAACGTGAAAGAGGTCTTGAAAGGGTAAACAGAAGAAGCGTTGTTGGGAGGCTTGAAGGTAATAGGGTTGATGAAAATGGCTCGACCATGAGAGAAAGGGGTTCTGTCTCGGCTCAACGCGAGTGCACCGGACCGGGTCATGCCATCGTGACCATACTCTGCGTCACCATGGAACGAGAACAGGTCGGAGCCATTACCGTCACCGAAGCCATCGAATTTGAATCTGTAAGCAGAAGTGCCTTGAGAGATAAAGATAGCTATGAACAGAGTGATGAAACATAGTGTTTGCATCTTCATCTTGGAAATTGGGAAGTGAAGATGATGAACTTTAAGAAGATGAAACTGGTATGTATATGTGAGGGTGAAAAGATCAAGAAAACTTTTGCTTTTTTTAAAAAAGAAAACAATAATGAGACACAGGAAAAAAAAGGACAACGAATTTGAATTATATGGCATTAGATGACAAAATCTGTTTTTGAAATGCACAAGACATTAGTACTCCTTTTGATTTGTGTCCACTCTTCTGCAAATACAACTTTTATGAGTGGTTGAGAGGGGAAACAAACGGATTAGTTTACAGTGATTTGGTACGCTCAAACCAATGTGATTATTCAAGATTTAAATTATGAAGATATATGTAAATCTTCTAATTTGTTGTGATGTGGACTTGTTCTTTTCTCGTTTTGGTTAACTTAAAAAAAAACAACACGTTTTAAAGTAAGCGGCCACACGTACACTGTAACGCACTTGTTGTACCTTCAGTTACTAGTAGCTGTACACGTACAACGAAGCTTTTAAACCATAATTAAAATCGGATCTAGACCAAACAGAACCGGGTTAAATTGTTTTTGCCTTTTTTTTGTTTATGCCTTTTTTTTGGTATTATGCCTTTTTCTTTTAGAAACCGGAATTTAACCGAATTAATGTCGATTCCAAGATTGGTATCATTAATGTCGCCGAGAGATTTGTCGTTCATTTTGTTAGTGGAGAAAACAATGAAGGCAATGCTCGACCATGAGAGTATTTTATGTTGTCTACGGTTCAACCCGACAGCTCCTGATTTGCTCATACCATCGATCTCAGGACCAAGCTCAGCGTCTCCGTGGAAAGTCATCAGACCGGTTCTATTAACGAAGTAATAATCAGATGAATAAGAAATGGCGTGAGAGCCAAACAGAGGAATGAAACAGAGTGTTTTGATCTGCATTCTGTTTTTTTTTCTTCGTATATGGAAAGTACAAGACGATGACAAGATTTGACTCGACAAGATCCTTACTATTTTCAGGAGAAACGTTATCTTTTATAGTTGGAAAGTCGATTTTTTTTTTTTTTTTCATCTGATGGATTAAAATTGAAAATACTTAAAGTCTTACAAAAGCATGACCTAAAAACGATCGGTCATTTTAGAGATCAACATAAGGAAAAGCCAAAAGTTAAAACAAGAAAAGGCTAGCATAGAAACACCAGAGCGAGTCAAGAAGAGGATGAAACACTTTCACTGTCAAAGAGATCACTCATCCAGGAAGGGTGTGAACGTTCCACATATGATTGAAACAAACCAAACTTTGTGACACTTTGTGCGATGATAGATGCTCCTCTATTTGCTGTTTCTGCTTCCACTTTCAGTCTCCAATCATTCATAAATCCAAGTGCACGAATAAGATCTTCCCCATAGAAACGGTAAGATGGCCAAGCTCTTGGCCTCAGAATTGCACCTAACAAGTCAGAATCTTGAGACGCAAAGATAACTTTGTTTAAATGATGGCTTTCCATACTTTCAATAGCCCATAGGATAACCCGGAAGTTTGCTTCCAAGACTGTTCCACTGTGAAAGAAAGCCCTTCTGCTGTGTAGAATAACTTTACCAGTTCCCTCTCTCAAAACCCAAGCTGCTCCTACAACCCCCTTCTTTTTATCAAACTGACTTCCAATATTACACTTTAGCCAAGTTTGGGGAGGAGGTTCCCATTTAACCTGCAAAATGTCTTCGGGGGTGGCATAAATCAGCTTCTGTTCCTGCCCCACTTGCTGTGCAATGAACCATCTTTCTGCGTCTTCTTTTATTTTTCTTACCGTGTTGAGAGGTTCGAATCTTTTACCTTCCAAGCTGAGGCTATTACGGTTTTTCCAAATGATCCAGAGGGTCCAAGGAAAGCTTCTTCTTATGTCCAAAGGGATCGCATTGTTCGTCTGAGTTTGCAGGAGGAAATGTATGTTTGCAAACACAGAGTTAGGATCAAAACCATTACGAGGCGAAGGGTAATTCGAGAGAGCCCACACCTGTCTAGCTATGGGACAAGAAAACAGAACATGGTTTGTTGATTCTTCCTCTGCTCCACATCCTTGGCATCTCTCATCAATTTTTATTCCTCTAGCCTTGATATTAGTCGCTACCGGTAAGGCTGAACTCAAAGCTCTCCAGAGAAAATTCTTGATCTTAGGGGTCGTTTTGACTTTCCATATCCTTTCTTTGAGACTGTTTAAGGATGGATTAGCCGTAGCTTCCTGAATTATATCTCCCATGTTGAGTTTGCACGCTAGATGGTAACCAGATTTCACCGAGTAAACTCCATTTCGAGTATGGAGCCAAGCCCAGAAATCCGGGCTGTTCACCACCGGTTTTGAAGCTAGGATCCTCGCCACATCACCTTGAACAAACACCTCCTCCAGTTTCTCCTTGTCCCAGCGACGCTCTGCCACATTAATAAGTTCGGACACCATTAAGTTTACGTTGAAGTAAATGTTCTTAATCCAAGGGACCCTCATAACCTCATCAAGCACCCATGGGTCTATCCAGACTCTGATCGTATCACCTGATCCTACCATACGCCTTATGCCTTTCACGAGTAAATCACGCCCGTGGAGTAGACTCCTCCACGCAAAAGATGGTCTTGTCCCAATCTCAGCCGAAAGAAAGCAGTCATCTGGGAAATATCTACTCTTGAGTAGTCTAGCTAACAATCCTTCTGGTTCCTGGAGAATTTTCCATGCTTGCTTAGATAAGAGGGCTTGGTTGAAATTTTCAATATCTCTGAAACCTAGTCCACCTAGCTCTTTCGGCAGACAAAGTTTCTTCCAACTAACCCAATGCAATTTCCTCTTGTGGTCCAACGAGTTCCACCAAAAACTCGACATTGCAGATGTCAAAGCTTGGCATGTTGCTTGGGGAAGTCTGAAAACACTCATCGCAAAGATAGGCATGGCCATCGCAACCGCTTTCAGTAAAGTTTCCTTTCCTCCTTGTGAAAGTAATCTTGCGAACCACCCATTCACTCGAGATTTCAGTCTCTCATGTATAAAAGCCAGCATATCACATTTAGATCCACTGAAACATTCTGATAAGCCCAAATACGTACCGGCTCCTCCCACCGCGGTTATCCCAAAGTTTTCATGAATCATCTTGCGAGTTTCTTGACCAATTAAATCTCCGAAGGTAAGAGAGGATTTCTGAACATTTATGCGTTGACCTGCTGCTAACTCATACTCGTGTAGAGTCTGTTTAAGAGCCTCACATTGTCCTTCTTCTGCCTTGCACAGAAAGAGACTGTCATCTGCGAATAACAAATGATGAACTGCAGGACCCTGATTAGTGAAACTAATACCAGTGATTTTTCCTTCAAGTTCTGCCCTGTTCAGCAAATGAGAAAGAGCTTCCGTGCAGAGGACAAATAAGAAAGGGGAGAGAGGGTCTCCCTGACGGATTCCTCTTTCCGGTTTGATCATCCCAAAAGGTTGGTTGTTGATGAGGACCGAGAAGGTTACAGAGGATATACACATCATTACCCAGTGAATCCATTTGTCGTGAAACCCCATTGCCGTGAGCAGAGCTTTGATGAAGCTCCATTCGACCCTATCAAAGGCTTTAGACATATCTGACTTCACTGCAACCAAGTTCTGAGAGATTGAAGGGTGAGTTCTAAGACCATGAATCAGTTCATGTGCGATCGCAATGTTATCCGAGATTAACCTCTCTGAGACAAAGGCAGACTGTGTTGGTGAGACAATCTGAGGCAATAATGGTTGCAATCTTCTGACCAATATCTTTGAGATCACCTTGTAGAGCACTGAACAGAGGCTAATGGGTCTTAGTTCCGACATGGCTGTGGCGTTAGGCACTTTAGGAATCAGACAAAGATGAGTATGGTTCCATTCTGCCGGGAGAGAACCAGAATTGAAAACCTCCTTTACTTGCTTGCAAACTTGTTCACCAACAACATCCCAATACCTTTGATAGAAGTAGCCTGTCATACCATCGTACCCCGGCGCACTCGACGGTTTTATTGCAAATATTGCTTCTTTGATCTCCTCGTTTGTCACCTCACGGATAAGCGAATTATTGGTGTTTTCAGCAACACGTGGGATAAAGTCTTCGAAAATGCTTCTAAATCCTTCAGGGTGAGATGATTTGAAGAGATTCGAAAAGTATTTTACTGCAACTTCTCCTTTTGAAGCTTCCTCTCTTTGAGGGACTCCTCTATCATCCAAGAGCATATCAATCAACTTGTTAGCTCGATCTGTTTTTACAGAGGCATGGAAAAATTTGGTGTTTCCATCACCATCCTTTAACCAGTTATCCATGCTTTTTTGGCTCCAAAAGGTTTCCTCCTCCCTGTAAGCCCCCATCAGATCTTTTTTGACCTTATTAATATAATCTGTCGAAGGATTGTTCTCTGATTGCACTCGTTCCAACTCTACTTGGATCATCAATATCTTGTCTCTTGAATTGACTGGATTTTCTTTCTTCCATTTACTAAGAGCTTTCCTACATCTTCTCAGTCTTTCAGAAATCATTCCACCTCTTCCATGGTTAAACTGATTCCAAGCTTTTTCAATTTCCACTTTAACTTGGGGCTTGAGCAGCAACCTTTTGTCAAAGCGGAATTGCCCTCTGTAGATCTCATGAGAGTCCACCAGACTGACAAGGATCGGTCTGTGGTCAGAGCCCCTTTTGTCTAAAAAGAGCTGGTTTGAAGCAGGAAACGTTTGATGCCACTCCTTATTTCCAAAACACCTGTCAAGCTTGCATTGAATCCATTCTCCACCTCTTCTGCCCCCCCAGGTGTAGGAGTTGCCCATCCCTTTTACTTCAGACATACCACACGTTTTTAACATTTCTGCAAATACAGCAAACGTTGCTTCACGTCTTTGTGGTCCACCAAATTTCTCGCCATTATGAATGATTTCGTTAAAATCACCTAAGATTGCCCAATTTCCACTTCTGCCAATACCCAATCTCAGGATTCTTTCCCAAACTGCATTTCTTTTACTCGAGTCCGGATTGCCATAGATGAAAGACATAAACGAAGAAACTCCACCAATCTGAAGCGAAACATCAATCACATTCTTATCCGCGAATCTTACGTCCACACACACACTACTTTTCCAAAAAAGAGCTAAGCCGCCACTCCTTCCTAGTGGGTCAATAGTGTAGACTCTATCATATCCCAACCAAACTTGCAAATCCACCAGAACATTTCTTTTATACATAGTTTCCATCAAGAACATGACTTCCGGAAAGTGTTTTTGACGCACTTCCTTGAGTCGAGGAATTACCAAGTCTTGAGCGTTGCCCAAACCTTGACAATTCCACGCAAATATACTCATTAGGCGTTGGGCAATCCCTCATTCGGGATCACCAAAGATTTTGCATGCTTAGCAGCTTTAGAGACTCCTCCTATCTCCCCTTTGTCTTTCCTTTTGAATTGTCCTCCGATTTCTATTCCTTTCTTTTTTTCCACCTCCACATCCATGTTTTTTGCAGTTAGAGTCCGAGGAGTTCTCTTAGCCTTCCTAGGACGTCCTCTAGGTTTCGGTTTGGGACTGTTTCGCATAGCTCCGGATGAGCAAGCTTCCGAAGAGGCAAGTCCATGAACCGTTGAACTATTTGAAAAGCCTTCGAAACCCCCAAAAAGATTTCCAGATGCACTTTCTGCTTGACTTATATCCTTTTTTTCCACTAAACCCTCCAGTAAGCCGGGGTTGAGGACTGAATTCATTAGTGCAGGCTCACTTTGAGAAAGTTTAGCATAACTGATACCAGCAGAAGTTTTGCTAAAGTCAAAGACTCTTCCCTTTCCCAAAGTCGAGTCAGCTGTGAAGGTTACCGGTTTCTCCATGCGCAGAATAACTTTCCTCGCCACAGGGTCTTTTTCCACTTCTCTCACAGATACCTTAACCCTTTCTCTTCTAACATTAATGTCTTCTGCGTTTGCCGAGAGAAGATACTGCCTCATTTCTTCAAGAATTTCCGGAACAATTTTTGGTCTTCCTGACAGGGGGTCCACACCCACCTGTTCCTCCTGTAGGACCCCAAACAGAGGGTCGCCTTCTTTCAGAACTTGCTCACTTTCCTGATTGTCCTTCCCTTTATCTTTCTCTGTCTCTCTAGAGAACCTACTGGTGTTTCTCAATAAAGGGCAATCATCTTTTGCATGATTCAATCTTTGACAATGATAGCACCGCCTCTGAATCCGCTCGTAGGAGAAATCTACTGTGGTTTGTCCTCCTCCCGGTAGATTGACTCTTCTATACCTTTTCAGCGGTTTGGAGATGTCAAACCAGATTTTGACACGAACACAATCTTGAGTTTGCGGTTTAAGAGGATCAAAAGCAACTACATCCACGCGGCCTAGAGGCTCCGCCAGAGCCATGATAGAAGCTTCCGTATAGTGGTTCACCGGTAGGTTTCTCATTTGAACCCAAATGGGTACAAATTGCAGATAGTCCGCTGGTGGATCCTTAACCCATCTTTCTATAGCCACAGCCCATTCTTCGGAAGTGTGAACACCTTTTTCTAGAACGTCGACCAAATCGTGTTCATTGTCGAAGATAAACTGGAATCTTTCTTTGGAGAGAGCCACTCCTCTGACCTTCCCGACTTTTTGCCACTTACGAGGGAGATCCCGTATCAGTTTGGCCATGTTTTGGTATTCTGGGTTCAGGGTTCGGCCAATGATACTCCTTGCGTTCTGCTCAGCTGAACTGAACTGCGGTAGGTCCGGTAAGTCGAGAGGGGCATCGTCTTCTTCCAAGGTCATCTCCATCATTGCTCTATCTATAGCAGCCGACATCGGAAGAAAGATCGTTCCCGCCTAACTGGTTTCTGAGAGAGTGAAACGGTTGAAAAACAGAATTATCAGGCGAGCTTAGATCTGGAAAACCTAGTTAGCCGCGGCGATTAGGTCTGAAAACCAGGATAAGCACCCAAACCCCGACGACAAACAAAATAACACCACTTAGAAGGAGACACGTGAGCTGAAACCCAACTAAGCAAAGCCTCTAAACCAAGGGGAAGGTCCTAAGCCCAAAAGGGAAGCTAAAAAAGAGTGTTGCGAGCTGTGTTGGAAAGTCGATTCTTCACAAATGTACAAGAAACAAAAAAAAAAAAGATTTACATTATGAATGAAACGGTGGTGATAAAGTGGCGGAGCGAACCACGAGTGTTATATGTAACGTTTTATGTTCTCTGTATTTTTTTCATACACATCTGTCATACGAACTTGAATTCAAATAATAGTAAGAGTTCATATATTTTCATAGGACTCGATAATTTTTAGTAATTTCTTAAATGGTTGTGGAAGTTGTCTCAATTTTTAATATATAACCTGTTTCTACATCTCTCTCTTTCGGTAAAGTAATATGACATTACATGGAACCAAAACGTGATAGGATTGATTCTGAATCAATAAAAATACATTATTTTCACTCAAAATACGCCGTGTTAAAATGTTTCAGGCAAATGAGTTTTTGGTTCTGATCATATACTTTTGCCTCTGAGATGGTCAACGGCTAGAAACAGATGAAGGATGATTGGTTGACACTTGTTGGCTCGATGCTTCTTCAGCTTGAAGTTTCCTAACTCGAGCCTTATCTATTCTTGCTCTTCTCACAGCTTCTTGGATATGGCGGTCATGGTCTTTTAGCACCTGATCCATGTTTCCTGATGGAACCACCAAAGGTCCTGAGTAATGAATCTTGTGCCCTTTTGATCCATAACCCAACTGCAACCACAAAATAAGAAAAGTTGGTTTCTCAATAATGGTAACATTGGTAGCTTCTGAAACTAGCAAGGAGGACGCTTTATAGCACTTACAAGAATAGGGTCTTTCTTGTTGATTCTACCATTCTCTTCTTGGTTCGCTTCATCAGAGGTTTCTTTGAAGGAACCTGGAAGCCGAGTCATTCCTCTGCAAGTCTCTTGTTGCGACGCGCCTGTTCTTGTTGCAGCAAAACCAGGCATTGCCGAGTAATCAGCAGCTGCGGATGAAACTTTCTGAGAATCTTGATAATTCCTTCTACCCTTTGCGGAAGCAGATCTACGCGATAGAGGACCGGAATGTGAAGCTCTCTTGTGAGGAATAATAATGTTGCCCTGAGATTCTCTGTTTGGTTCAAATGCTTGCGATGATGGCCTTGGTGGATCGATTGGGAAACCAGATGCAACTTCTTCAGGATGTGGATTAAACTTCTCGCTTCGGCTTCTATTAGTAGACTGGCTCTGCCTTTTCTGCAAGGATATTGATGCGAAAGAGTGTCAAAAACATCGAATAAAAAGCAAGAAGCTTTTAATATCGATAGAAATCATAAGCTTTTATCAGATTTTTAACCTGCATTGAAGTAACCAGCTCTGCATTGGCATCAGGGGCTGGGATGGCTCGAGATTCCTTAGTTCCTCTCTTGTCTTGGGGTCTTTGGTCCCTGTTTCCTCCACCTTGTCTACACACACAAAGCGAGAAAGATTCAAGCGTCTACTCGCTTTAGAGCACTAATATAATAGTTTGCAGAGTAAAAATGATGTCAGACCTTCTACTTTCTTCATCCCGCATCCTCGCATCGAGCTCTTTGCTGGGAGGATATTTAGGCAAGCTTGAAGGATCACATGGAAGAGGTCTAGTGGAAAAGAACTGAAAGTACAAAAAATGATAATTTCAGCGTTACGAAAGCATTGACCAGGAGTTATGTATGGAAACATAAGAACAGAGAGCATTTACTGCCTCAGAGATGCCATTACCTCACTCTGGAGAGCTGAAGTAGCAGTTCCACGATCGTCAGGATTGACTGAAAGAAGAGTTTCAAGAAGGGCTAAAGCTGGCTGAGGAAACTCCTTGAATGTTTCATCCACTATACGTTTATATGGCTGTGTAGGCTTGAAAATTGTTGCATGAGGTAACCTCGATTTTACCCAATACTCCTCGGAAGGTGAGCCACATAGCTTGAAAATCTTGTGCAACTGTTCCACCTGTAACACCATAAGCATTACCAAGAGTCACCTCAAAAGGAATCAAACTAGTCTCACATAAATGAGAGCAAACACTTAAAGAGATTCAAACGAGAACTGCCAATTTTACCTCTGTTCTACCAGGCATAATAGGCTTGCCTGCATATAGTTCAGCAAGAATGCAACCTGAACTCCACAAATCAACTGCTGCTCCATAGCGAGTTGCACCGAGCAAAAGCTCGGGTGGGCGGTACCAAAGAGTTACCACACGGCTGGTCAAAGGCTGAGTTTGACGAGGATCGAAGAAACTAGCTAGACCAAAGTCAGCAATCTTTAATACTCCGCTATTATCTATTAGAAGGTTCGACCCTTTTATGTCCCTATGAAGTACACCACGACTGTGACAATGGTCTAGTCCGCGTAATAGTTGCTGCAGGTAGCATTTAACCTGTACAAGAACAAGGTAAAGAAAAGCCCCAAACTCAGAAAATTGCAGTAAACAGTAGTTACTAAGGTCATGAAGGTGTTAAATACAAACGAAAGGTACCTGTGATTCAGAGAATTTAATTGCGGGATGCGAGGCTAGTCCAGCTAAATCATGTTCCATGTACTCGAAAACAAGATATAAGCTGCAAGACATTCTTGATGTCACTAAGCCTTCTAGCTTTATGATATTAGGATGATCCAGCCGGCGCAATATCTGGATTTCTCTTGCCATAAAGCGAACGCTTTCAGGCTCCAAATTATCAAACCTAACTTTCTTCAAAGCCACAATCTTCTTCTGATCCAGGTCCCGAGCTCTATATACATTACTATAAGTACCCTGACCAATCTGCAAAAACCAAGTCAAAACCATTTCAGGTCATGTGAAAATCTAGTTTCCATAAATCATTTACTGCAACCCAAATCTTGGGAGCTTAAGATACGTTTCTAAATTTGGAAACATGGCAATAGAAGTAAGTCCTGCAATCAAGTAAATGTAGCTAAAAAAGAAGAAGATTACTTTGTCCAACTTCTCGAAAGAATCTGCACGCCGTGGAACCCATCCTTTGATAGCTTCTCCAGCTACAGAAGCCAACCATGGAGGCCAACCTGCAGCTACATACTCTCCTTCAGCTGCTTTTGCTATGGTAATACCCATTGGAAAGTGTGAAGTTGCGACATTCTCTATCTTCTTCTCTCTTCTACTACTCAAATTCTCCCCACGCAAATGCATCGACACATTAGCTTGCTTACTATTACTCAGCATTGGTCTTACACTAACAACATCGGGCCGTTCCTTTGTCCTAAGAGACTCTTCTCTTCTAGAAGAAGCAGCGGGTCTTGAAGCTCTAAACTCAGAAGAGGATTTGCTAGACAATCTCTCTTTTGGACTATCTTTGCTATCTTCGATAGCAGAAGGCTTGCACCAAACACAACCCATCGCTCAATTTCGACCCAAAATCTCTACACTAGAAGCAAAAAAAATCTCCTTTAAAAATTCATCAATCTTTGTTCCTCTTACTTCCAAAACTAGTCAAACGTCACTTCTCGTAGCTAATTAAGTGGACCACAAGAAAGAAAGAGACCATCAACAACAAAAGTCGAAATTAGAGGAACCCTAGAACTAGGAGAACACTGTAACCCAGAAAGAAAGAAAAATAAACGATTTTTTTTCCCCTCAATTTGCAAAATGTGCCCAGATCAAGAAGACGGTTTCAGGCATTAATCATTCGAGGGGAGAACAAAAAGCCCAGGATTCTCAAGAACCAAGAACTTGTCTGCATAAAGCAAGCACCTTTTTGAAGAGATTGGAGTGAGAGAGAGGACCAAAACACCAGAGGCAAATGTAAAATTGAGAAATTTGCAGGAAAATTTGTAAAGACGGAGAGAAAAATGGTGCTTTCCTGGAAAAAAAAAAAAACGGAGAGACGGAGAGAAATCAAAAGGGTTTAACAGTGCCTGCTTGAGAGAGAAATGGATCTAGGGAGGAGAGATTTTGAGGGAGACGCATGTGTTGAAGCAGAAGGTGAATTAAAAGTTTTGCAAATATTGGAAACTCCAAAAAGAAACATCAACAAGAGAGAATTTTAAAATAAATAAATGAATACATTCGGTAAGAAAAGATTTTCACTTTATATAGGAGTATTTTTCAGTAGTGGGTGCAGTTAATAGCTTTGAATAAAGTCAAAAATTATAAGATGCCGAAAAACAGTAAAAAGAAAAATCTCCCATATAGTATACAAAAATAGTTAAAAATAGTAAAAACTCTTCCATGATTTTTCTTTTTGGAAATCGAAGTTGGACATGCGAAAGACATTCTTGATCCGTCAAAAACACGCGCTTAATAACACTTATATAATCTTAAATAATCATAATCAGAATACTAGTCATATCCTTCTTCTCATAAGTATGTCTTTTTTTCCTTTGGTCAAAATTATCTTAATAGGAAAATAAAATTTTACCTTTTTTAATGGGATTGTACGTACATTGAGAAGATGAATGCAAACACACATCATACATTCACCCAAACAACAAAGATGTTGTATATATATATATGTATTTATTTATTTTGTATTTCTTGAAAAATGTTGTTCACTTTGCATATAACGAAAGTGTTAAACACTCTGTATCATAAGGAAGTAAAAATCGAGTTGTCTTGGGACGAAAGAGGAACGTTAGTCTTTTCGTATTCTCTCCTCCATTATCATTATATAATTTTTTTTTTCCTTTGACCAGAAAAATAAAACAAGAAATCTTTTTTATTCCCATAATCCCTGCACTAATGAACTTGAGAGAAGTTTTAAATAGGTATGCTCCAGTTTAAAATGAAGTAATTATACATTTTTTGTCAGCAAGCGATTTCTATCTTTCTATCTTCTTGGCTTTCTTTAGAAACAGTTAATAAAGACGATAACTGCAATCAATGGTCAACTAATCATAGTTTACACCATATTCTACAATCAAATAAAAATCTTATTTCATACTCCATTATGCGTATTAATGGTCTCATGGCTGGCATTGGACTAACACTTTATTTTTAAAAAACTTAGAAACATCAATCGTCGTCAGTATCGGTTTGTTTGTCGAATAATTTTGGAGAAGAGTTTATCAACATTAGACTTGCAACCGAATTTAATAGACTTGTCTTCTCCATTTAGACAACACAACAAATTTTGGGCCCCATCATCTGAAAAAAGGGCGATATAAGTTTTACAACGATCACATGTATTCTTTTAGAGAACCACTATATATACTAGTTATATGTACCACATATAATCAATTTATACGTCAACCATATGAATGATACCATTGGACTAACACTATTTTATCATTTGACAGAATTTGTCATGTTTGTATGTTCAATTAAATACTTTATTTGACCGAAAACATATCATGCATTTATGATTTAACTGTATTTTATAAATGTCATGTTTATTGTTCGTTCACGAGGTTGAGTTGAATTTTGCTCATTGCCTCTCCCCATGGGCTCTATTCTTTCTATTTTTCTCTTTCCATGTTCAAATATGAATTCAGAAAACAAAGCACCTTCTGATTCTTAGTGATTTGATATTTTTCTCATATGTAAGTCTTTTCTGTGATATCCTCCTCAATGTTTAGTATGATTATGTTTAAGCAGTCCCATCCAGTTTTAAGTTAAATTATTCGTTAATTTATTACAATGTCTAACTAGGTCTAAATGGGCTTCAGATGAGAAATGGGTCCGGTATCACCAGACACAGCATCAACATCAAGTATTTATGCCATATCCAATTTGTGAGATGCAAGAAATGGTGTCTTCAGTGTCTATGATTATTATGGGAAAGAATGGGTTCATTAGGAGGAGAGATCGTGGAGAAGACTGTAGAGAAGAGACAGAAGAGGATCATCAGAAACAGAGAATCTGCAGCATGTTCACGAGCTAGGAAACATGTTAAAAACGAAGAGAAAGGAAGCATACAAATCTTGTGAGCTTTATTGTTTATCTTTTTTTTTTTTTAAACATTTTTTTTTCGTTGTTTGTAGAGAGTTTGTTTGTTTGTTACTTGGTTTAATAACATTGAAACTTCATGGATTAGAGATCAAGGTTTCGAGTTTAGAAAAAACACAACGAAAACTAGGTTAAAGGTATAACCCGGCTCTATCTCTTCTTGCTTCCATCTAATTTCGGTTAATGGCAATTTGATTCAATATGTTTCTTATTTGAGTTAATGACAGGGGGTGGAGAAGATCCTGCCAAGTGAACCACCACTGGGGTTTCCTAAGTGGAGACTCAGGGTGAACAAGTTCAGCTTTTTTTTCTAATTTCAACGACTCCTGTTCTTTCTTTCTTCTTTTTTTTCTTTTTTTTTAAGTTCTCATTTTATTATTTTACCCGACTGGGTTATAAAAGTTACAACCTATCAGCCGACTTATGATCACCTACTAGATGACATAAGGAGTAAACTCTGAATGAGCCAGCAAAACAAAGGAAAACAAATGAAGCAAGATGGAGTAAACTAGCGTGATATTACGGTTAACTCATGATCTGTAACCAAGTAGTGGAAAGAGGAATCACTGAAGGTAGATTCATTTGTGCTCGAGTAAGTGTGTACAGCCTGAAGCGAATGAGCTGACGAATATCCTTCTTCTCATAAGTATGTTTTTTTTTCCTTTGGTCAAAATTATCTTAATAGGAAAATAAAATTTTACCTTTTTTAATGGGATTGTACGTACATTGAGAAGATGAATGCAAACACACATCATACATTCACCCAAACAACAAAGATGTTGTATATATATGTATTTTTTTTTTTGTATTTCTTGAAAAATGTTGTTCACTTTGCATATAACGAAAGTGTTAAACACTCTGTATCATAAGGAAGTAAAAATCGAGTTGTCTTGGGACGAAAGAGGAACGTTAGTCTTTTCGTATTCTCCTCCATTATCATTATATAATTTTTTTTTCCTTTGACCAGAAAAATAAAACAAGAAATCTTTTTTATTCCCATAGTCCCTGCACTAATGAACTTGAGAGAAGTTTTAAATAGGTATGCTCCAGTTTAAAATGAAGTAATTATACATTTTTTGTCAGCAAGCGATTTCTATCTTTCTATCTTCTTGGCTTTCTTTAGAAACAGTTTTCTAATAAAGACGATAACTGCAATCAATGGTCAACTAATCATAGTTTACACCATATTCTACAATCAAATAAAAATCTTATTTCATACTCCATTATGCGTATTAATGGTCTCATGGCTGGCATTGGACTAACACTTTATTTTTAAAAAACTTAGAAACATCAATCGTCGTCAGTATCGGTTTGTTTGTCGAATAATTTTGGAGAAGAGTTTATCAACATTAGACTTGCAACCGAATTTAATAGACTTGTCTTCTCCATTTAGACAACACAACAAATTTTGGGCCCCATCATCTGAAAAAAGGGCGATATAAGTTTTACAACGATCACATGTATTTTTTAGAGAACCACTATATATACTAGTTATATGTACCACATATAATCAATTTATACGTCAACCATATGAATGATACCATTGGACTAACACTATTTTATCATTTGACAGAATTTGTCATGTTTGTATGTTCAATTAAATACTTTATTTGACCGAAAACATATCATGCATTTATGATTTAACTGTATTTTATAAATGTCATGTTTATTGTTCGTTCACGAGGTTGAGTTGAATTTTGCTCATTGCCTCTCCCCATGGGCTCTATTCTTTCTATTTTTCTCTTTCCATGTTCAAATATGAATTCAGAAAACAAAGCACCTTCTGATTCTTAGTGATTTGATATTTTTCTCATATGTAAGTCTTTTCTGTGATATCCTCCTCAATGTTTAGTATGATTATGTTTAAGCAGTCCCATCCAGTTTTAAGTTAAATTATTCGTTAATTTATTACAATGTCTAACTAGGTCTAAATGGGCTTCAGATGAGAAATGGGTCCGGTATCACCAGACACAGCATCAACATCAAGTATTTATGCCATATCCAATTTGTGAGATGCAAGAAATGGTGTCTTCAGTGTCTATGATTATTATGGGAAAGAATGGGTTCATTAGGAGGAGAGATCGTGGAGAAGACTGTAGAGAAGAGACAGAAGAGGATCATCAGAAACAGAGAATCTGCAGCATGTTCACGAGCTAGGAAACATGTTAAAAACGAAGAGAAAGGAAGCATACAAATCTTGTGAGCTTTATTGTTTATCCTTTTTTTTTTTTAAACATTTTTGTTTTTTCGTTGTTTGTAGAGAGTTTGTTTGTTTGTTACTTGGTTTAATAACATTGAAACTTCATGGATTAGAGATCAAGGTTTCGAGTTTAGAAAAAACACAACGAAAACTAGGTTAAAGGTATAACCCGGCTCCATCTCTTCTTGCTTCCATCTAATTTCGGTTAATGGCAATTTGATTCAATATGTTTCTTATTTGAGTTAATGACAGGGGGTGGAGAAGATCCTGCCAAGTGAACCACCACTGGGGTTGCTAAGTGGAGACTCAGGGTGAACAAGTTCAGCTTTTTTTTCTAATTTCAACGACTCCTGTTCTTTCTTTCTTCTTTTTTTTCTTTTCTCCTTTCTTTGTGTTGGTTCATATGGTGTTTTGGTAAGTAGCAAGCTGAAACACAAGATTTTGTGTTGTTTAGAATGTATTTCCAGCCTACCTTTTCTCTCTTCTTGTTTTTGAAAATTCATATAATTTTAATATTATTATATGGTTCGTTCTTATTTACTAAAAGAAAACAACATATATTAATAAAACGTAATTAAATTACATAAACTTGTAATCTAGTAAATCTAATAAATATAAAATTAGAAATCTAGTTAGTTTGGAGAAAGATATCTTGGGAAATATTCTGACTACTTCTATTATACATGGGTTATTTGATGAACGTTTTCCTTTTTTTTATTACTAATCAAGTATTTCAACTTTTAAGAAACTTTTGACTAATTTAAATTACTCAAAATAATATAGCATTAATTATATTTCTAAAAGTTAGTATCTTGCATATAAATTGTGAATTCTTAAAAAGACAATACTATCACTTTTTTTCCTTCTCACAATTAATTACTAAAATATAGTTTTAGTGTGTTTTGACTAAATTAAGCAATTCAAAATAAACTAGTGTATATTATATTTTCTAAAAATTAGCATCTTATTACATATAAAGTATGAATTTTTGAAAATACAATGATCAGTAACAAATCTTCATGATGAACTCACCTAAAAGAAATTTCATATCTGTTCTGTGCTCAATGTTTACTATCTCTATAATGGTGGTATCTTTGATCAGTTCTGAAGCTCTGCAACAAGATGGATTGTTTACCAGAGATCCTGCAAAAGTCTCGATTTATAATAATAATAACTACTCTATGGGAATACATTGTAAATCCGGAGATAGAGATGTAGGTTTTCGCAATGTTAACAAAGGTGGATTATATGAATGGAAATTTCGTGTTGGTTTTCAAAAGACTACACTATTTTTTTGTGGCTTTAGCCATGGAAAAATAAAGAAAGGCGTGTTTGACATCTACGATGCGACTAGAGATTCCGATAGATGTAGTAATTGTACATGGAAAGCCGTGGCAAATGGTATTTATGGATATAGCAAAGATCCACATGCAGCTACTCTGTTTTATAAATGGTTAATGTAATATGAAAGTGAGTTATTTGAGAAAATATATAATGCAATGAATTAATATAGAATAAAAGTCTATCCTAAAAACTTAAGTAATTTTTTAATCGATAAATTTTTTATTTATCTACTCCTATTTAGTTATCTAAACGCTAAAAAATTATTGTATAATCTAACTTTGAGTATATCTTTAGATTGTTTTTTTGATGAAATATAAAATTTACTGATAAAAACCTTGAAAAAATATTCATATAATATAGATGTGATACAAATGAAGAATCCTGAATAATTTATTTATTTTCTCTAATGGTAAATAAAGGCTTAATTCAAACCAATAGCGCATAGGTCCTTTAAGTTTGTGCAAGAACCTGAAACCAAGAGAACATATTTAGTTTCGAATAGGTTTGTGGATAGTGCAGGTTAATTGCTGGAATGTAACTACAATTATACCTCCCATAATTGCGCTTCCTCCACATAAATTATATCGATGTCTGAAATACCATCTTCAGCAGAACAAAATCCAGATTTTGATGACTTGTTTGAGTGATGTGGTTCAATGTGTCGTACCAATATGGAGTATTGTGTTTTTGATGACTTGTTTGAGTAATGTGGTTTAGTGTGTTTAGACACACTTTGCGAAAAACCATACAAGTCGATGCTAGTACAGATCTGATTTCATGTTGTTGAAGCCATAAAATTCTGAAAGATATACCCCCACAACATGTATTTTTAAAACAAGCTTTGCCTGCTTCAGGGTGTGGCACAGTCATGGAACAGATTTTAGTCCATAAAGCTTAAAAGTATCTGCCCTGAATCTTGATGCTAGCGGCTTCAGCAACTGTCGCATGTCTTGGAATACCAAGAATTTAAGTGCCAGATTCCCCATTGACATCAAACCAGAAGTGAACTGATTTTCCTTTTTTGATTTCAAAATGAAGAACTCTATATTTTCAGTTTTGAGTAGATATTCAAATTTATTTATTTTAATCACGACCATCATATCAAAGTCACAAGTGTTGAAAACCACTCTAAAATAATATCACATTTCTTATCCGATTTTTTTTTTTTTAATATAATGAAGCTAGCAAATAGAAAAAAATACAATAGATAATATTTTATATATAATTCTTCTATTTATTATAAATAGAAAACTAATATAAATTACATAATACAATCATCTACATAAAAATAAAACAATAAACAAATCTCAAATTTTAACTTTCAAAACGGAAACAATTTTTTTTAAAATTCTCTTCGGTTGGTTCATATTTAGTAAACTATATAATATATTTAAACTAAAAATTAAAATATTAACACATTTTAACATTTCACATCAACAAATACATGTCTAAAATTAACTAAACATTAGAAAGAGGTTGAAAATGTTGTTATTAAGCTGGTTGTTTTTTCTCATAACCAAAATATACCCAAATCCGAGTAATTAGGAATATTACTATTTGGGACTATTTTTGGATGTTGGGAGATTAGCAGATGGGGCGGTATATTTATTTTTTTTCTTCTTCTTATGGATAAAGCGAAGAGAGGTACGATCAAGTTTTAAAGGCTCAACTAACAAAACACATCTCCACTGTAATAAAATTAAATCAGCGAAATATTAGTATTTTTGTGCCGAATAATTTTTTAATTATCACCCTTAAAACCAACGTAGACATACACTGAATCGTGGACAAATCCAAAATATGCACTGAATGTTTTCCGCAGATCAAAGGGATCAGTGAAATTTGGCGATGCATTCACCAAACCATTTATTGTTTTTGTAAAATCCAGAGGCGAATTTAGAACATACTATTCAATCTAAAGGTAATATCTTTTTCGATTCTGTAAGGTATCTCTTGGAAAAATTTGCCCTTTTTTTTGGATTAGGGATAGATTCCGATTTATGGGCTCTCTTCAATTTACCATCGGCCAATGATGGCTACTTTCGATTCAATCGAGATGTGATCAAAGTTTTCTCGTTTCGAGTGCAAATGCAGGTCTTTGTCGCTGTCTGTTATTGATTCTACAATCTGATCCGAACCAAATCGATCCTGCGCTGGTAAATTACAAAGCTTTTGTCTGTTTCTGCAATGTATGTGGTTACGAATCTTGGTTTTGCTTATGTTTTCTTAGGTTGCAGTTTGTGAGAGATCTGAGGAAGTGTTTGGTTTTTTTTCGATATGAGAATTCGCTTTAGAGGGTTTAAGAGACAATGACTGGAATGTCATTTGGACTTCGTTACCGAGAGTTATGGCTCATTGCAGTAACACAGAGCTTTTGAGTCTGTATCTTCTTCTACCTCTTCTTCTTCTTCTTCCACAATGCTCACTTCAAATTCTAAAGAGAAGGAAAGATCTCTCTCCTTCTTATGTTGCTGGTACTTAGGCCGGAGGCGAGTGGCAATGCTGCTCCTTCTCAGCCTTGCTTTTGTAGTCTTTGTCTTGGGTTCTTACACTATCAACAAAGGTAAAAGCTCAAGTCTTTATTCTTCAATGGAATCTTGATTATGATATTTGAATCTCATGGTAATGCCTGCATTTTTATACAACAGAGAGTAATACTCCAAACATTCATCAGAGTATTGAGACGATGGATTTTGGAAGCAACCAAACACCGATAAGTAGAGAATTGACTTCTTTCTATACTGGAAACTCGAACAATGATCACATTAGTGATTCGTTCATGTGGAATGGCATTAGAGGAAGTGATGTAGACATCATCCATCCTCCTCCATCTCTCCCTTCGCACCATCCATGCGATAGTTTTACATTTCCTCCTCCTCCTCCACCTGGACTCAGAAGGCCCGGACCACGCCGTAAGCTCTCTCAACAGTTGTCTCTAGTTTACAGGAACTTGCATTTACTTATCCCGCTTGTAATTGTGTTCAGCGTGCCCGGTATGCTATCTATCTCCAGAGGAGGCCTTAGCGCATATGCCAAAGTATCCATTTGAATCTCCTGTGCTCAAGAATTTGACATATATCCATGACGAGAGTCCTGTAAAACGTGAAGAAGGTCAAGGAGGCTCTGAATTTGGAGGTTATCCTTCTCTTGAACATAGGACCAACTCCTTTGACATAAAAGAGTCCATGACATTGCATTGCGGGTAAGCTTCTCTCGGCTTTACTCCTTAGTCTCTTCTCCAGCCATCAAGCTTTACTTTTCTGATTCCTGTATTTTGACTCGGCAGATTTGTCAAAGGAACAAAACCGGGTTATCAAACCGGATTTGACATTGATGAGGATATCCTTCCTGAGTTGGACCAGTTCCATGATGTGATTGTTGCTTCAGCGATATTTGGTAAATGAAAATTTCTGTGTGACATTTTTGTTTCCATATACTCAAGAAACAAAATTTCAATCTTTTTTATTTTTTCAGGAAAGTATGACATAATTCAAGAACCGGTGAACATCAGTGAAATGGCGAGGAAGAACATCCCTTTCTACATGTTTGTTGACGAGGAAACGCATTCATATCTTAAGAACACTTCGAGCTACACAGAAGATAACAAGAGAGTGGGATTGTGGAGGATCATTGTTGTGCATAATGTCCCTTACACCGATGCAAGGCGTAATGGAAAGGTGAGAAAAGATTTGAGAATAAATAGCCAAGATTTGAATGTTTCCTTATGGTAACAAAATACGAATTGGGTAAAACGTTTATGCATTTCGTACAGATTCCGAAGCTTCTATTGCATAGATTATTCCCAAATGTCAGGTACTCTATATGGGTTGATGCAAAGCTCCAGCTTGTTGTAGATCCATATCAAATACTTGAAAGGTAATTAGATTGTTTTCAGTTCTCTCTCTCTCTCTCTCTCTTTTGGAAGTATTTGTTCAGGCCAAAGCAGCTAGCTTTATTTGTCTTCTCAATGTTCAGGTTCTTGTGGAGAACGAATTCTAGTTTCGCAATCTCCAGACATTACCGACGTTTTGATGTGTATGTCGAGGCTGAAGCCAATAAAGCCGCAAGAAAATACGACAATGCCTCAATTGATTACCAGATAGAGTTCTACAAGAAGGAAGGCTTGACACCTTATACTGAGGCTAAGCTTCCAATAACAAGTGGTAATGGTTTTAGGCATACGAAGATTATAAAAAGCCTACATTTTCGTTTGTCTTTTTGAGCTCAATTCAGTGTTATTGAATCGTTTTGCAGATGTTCCCGAAGGTTGTACAATCATAAGAGAACACATACCGATTACAAATCTCTTCACGTGTGTTTGGTTCAACGAAGTAGATAGATTTACCTCAAGAGATCAACTAAGCTTTGCAATTGCAAGAGACAAGATCAGAGAGAAAGTGGATTGGAGCATCAACATGTTCTTGGACTGCGAAAGACGCAACTTTGTAAAACAGGTAAAAGCAGAAGAACTTACAGCTTTATTTCGGTTACGTAAAAGAGTTGTGTGAAAAATTGAGACTTGGTTCTTTGATGACAGGTTTATCATAGAGACATTTTGATGAACATGAAACCTCCTCGAGCTTCTTCTAGGGTTCTGCCCGAGCCGCTGCCTTTGCCACGTGGAAAATTAGGCGGTGGTAGAGCAACCACGGGGAAGAAGATTCCGGGACGTGGAAGAAGGCGTCACCGGAAAGTTTCAGCCGGTGGAAGAAACATGAGATAGCGATTTTTCCACTTTTCTTTTGTAAGATTTTATTTTTGATGCATTTTTTGTTTTATTATTATTACAGTTGAAGTATAGTTAGAAGAAACCAATCTCGTGATCCAAAATGTGGTTTTGAAATTTTGCATTCTTAACTAAATTAACTGATAAATCTTTGGTCAATCTTTTTAATATATTTTTGTAACAAATGAATATTGTTTCTACGTTAGTTGAAGCAATTTGTGACTCTTTGGTGGAATGAAATCAATTTAATTCTGCATTGGTATGGAACCGAAATCAAAACGGTATAATAGAGCCGGTAGATAATTGTTATGTCGGCTATGGATATTAACGTCGAATGGGCCATTGTAGTACTGATGGAGTTTCCACTTGGCATTAATCATTCTGTAACTGATAATCCTTTTGCTAAAGTAACTGATGATCTTTAATGCGGTTTTTATGTAACATTTCACCTACTTTACTTTAAATAATTAATTATCTTCAACTATGTTTTTAAAAATATGTTTGGGTACATTTTTGATTTTTCAATAGCCAATATGTTTCTTATATATTGGCTAGATATTTCTGTGTTTGTTTTTTACTTTTCTTGACAAGGGGAAAGAACAATAATTCAGATTGAAAAAAGAAGCCAAAAAGGTAGATTCAGTTAGATATTTTGCAATTTTCTCATTGGTGCAGTGTATGTCGACACAGAAAAGTAATGGGTTTTTATATTTTCTCATTGCACAAAAATTATCTTTCAATAAAAAGAGAAGATGTTACAAAAGTCCAAAACCAAACTCTACATCAAATTTATCTCTTTTAAGAATTCACAGTGAAACTCTACATCATATAGCTCCCATAAACCGAGTCCATGCCGATGCGTTTCTTCGACCCCACAGAGATTTATTACTTTCAATTATTCTTCTTTTGTATTTTTGCCTAGAATCTTTCAATTATTTCTCCACCTCAAGTTTCAGAATAAAAAAGAATAATATAAAACTGCAATCCAATCTTAATCCTATCATAAACAGTAAGTAATTTCCGATTTAATTTAAATCATAAATCATAATGAAGAATTAGTTAGGACGTGGGATTTGAAATTGTCTAGCTTTTCTAAAAAAAAAAAAAGATTTAAAGAAATCAAACCAAGAAACCTTATAAAACTCTTCTTTTGAGAAGAGGTTATATATAAGATTAAAGAAATCAAAATCATGGAATCTATCAAAGTCCAAATCTCCAAATCAGATCATCTCTCTTCTCAAAAGCCAGAGTCCATACCTTTCTCCTTCATTGATTTCCCAAACAAGTAAAATCCCCCAATCTGGATATTTCCCCCAGTAAACCCGTGAACATAAACTTCCCTTTTTACTCCTAAAGATCTTTCATTCACAATCTGCGTTTGCTCCATCTGCTTTTGGTGAAAGCTCGATCCGTTTTGAGAAAAACCCATCAAAGTTTTTTTCTTTCTTTTTCATTCATGACGACAGCAGTTTCGATGAATCCATCTCTCTTTCGTGTAATCTGCGTACTCCATTCGGTAATCGCTCTAACTAGTGGAACCCTAATGATGTTCTACACAGATAAAGCTTCGATCTTTGGACCAGGAAGTGAGATTGCGAGCAAACTGAAAGGATCAACGCCACACGATGAGCTGCTCATTCAGATTTCTCAGTCATTCTCTGGTTTGCTTCTCTTTGCGATTGGTTTGGTACTGTTCATGGTGTCTTTCGTGAAAGACAGAGAGTTCCATAGCTTCTTCGCCGGAGGCTCTGTGATTCTCTACGTGCTAATGGCTTCGTGGAGGGTTTTGTTCGAGTGGAAAATCGAAGATCTTGCTTATGAATGGCCTAAACAAGCTCTTGGAGACATAGCTTTAGGGGTCTCTTGGGTTTTCTTTCTTGTTTATTCATGGAGAGAAAAATATGATTGATCGATTTGTGATGTGTTCTGATTTTTGTTTTAACTTGTGGGCTAAGCAAAAAAGATTTCCATCTTCAGGTTTGGTAAAAGTGGAAACTGAAAGCATCTGTCGGAATTCAGACCAAGAGATCAGATCAGATTAAAACAATAAATAGTTTGGATTCACATATTCGGAAGATCAAGGATTAAAACGACAGCCTTTTTTTGTTTTTTCTATTTTCTAAATGTCTTGTTCTTTAATTTATGCTATGTAGATCCTCTATATTTGTTGAATCCATCCAAACTCAATTGTTAAAAGGAGAATCTGAGATTCTTATTTTGATTAATTAATTGTGTAACACTGAATATTACACAGACAACCAGGTGATTCTCCCGTCCTCATGCACGTGTATGAATATTTACTAAATAACTTAATTAAAATTATTGGTTAATGTTATCTTTTATTTATTTATAAGTTTTTATTTGTTTTGTCAACTATATGTATTCATGTAAATAGAAAATTGTTGTAATTAATTTTAAGATGTTATATATCTTATTAAACATATTTTGATATAAAAAATTTACATAGGTACTTTTATTCATTTTTAGATTTATTATATGGCATATATCTTTTTGAATTGAAATACAATTAGTTTTTTTTGTTCTATTTAGGCTAAAGTTGGGTCAGTTTTTTATCTTTGATTTGTAAAACTATTTTTGTGAAATATGTCTATTGATATATGTTGTTTTTAATATGATTTTAAAAACACTTTCCTTTATGTAATTTTCGTTTTTTATATATATACAAAAATTATTTCTCTTTATTAATGTGATTTTGAAAAAAGTATATCATTAAACAAAAAATTAAATCAAAAAGTTTTAGTAATGGAAATTGTCTTAAAGTTATTTCTTATTTAATATGATTTTATAAAAGACTTTCCTTTTTTGGAATTAACTTTTTTTTATATCTGATAAAAATATTTCTGTATTTCAATGTTATTTCTTTTTAAATATGATTTTTTTTTAAAAAATTCCATTTTTATAATTTTCGTTTTTTATATCTACACAAAAATTATTTTATGTTTTAAAATTATTCTCTTTTATTAATGTGATTTTTTTAAAAAAAAATCATTAAACAAAAAGTATATTAAAAGGTTTTAGTAATGACAAACTAATATAATAATTGGAATTCATTAAAGGTATCTCTGTAATCGACCTCGTGAGAATTAACATAAACGCGACACGTAGGAAACTGACTTCTCAATAATATTATAGAGATGTTAATCCTCTTGTTACTTTGTGAAAGAAAGAAAAACGTCAATATATGGTGGTTACGGGCCTGTTGTAGCCCATTTTCGACCCGATATTAACAAATAATCGAATTTTGAAGGATCATATATGATTGTGCAAATAACATTAATTTATCAGTTTTTTTTTTCACCTGAATTTTGTGTTAATTCTTTCTTTGATTGATTGATTGCCTGATTGGTGGTTTCAGTTGGATCTGTAATGTTGCTTAATTGACCTTTTTCGAGGCTAAACTTTCATTCAATTATATTGAAGTTACATTGTTAAAGTTATACAAAACTACATAACGTAACTTATTACACAAATAACTATGTGCACTATTTGCTGAAAACAATACAAAAATATAAGTTTCGCGATGTATTCTGGTCGAGAAAGCCTTACTCGCTAACAAATACACATATTCGTAATATTTCCTCGAATACTCTCTTGCTTTAACACGATTTTTTGCTTTATTTTATCACGAAACTTTTTCGTAACCGTATTAGTAAAACCCATTACGCTTGAAACTAGCTCTGGAAAAATAACTCTTTGATACCAATTAATCCGTATTAGTGTTTTTTGAAAAAACATAAACTTTAAAATGACTTCCAAACAGTCCCATAAAAGTATGGACCTTTTCTCCAAGCCAATCAGAAAAGAAGCGATAATACCTGACTTTGAGATCGTGAATTATCCAAATATTATTCAGAACCGGAGCCGGAAATATCACAGTTTCAAAATCAAAAACCTGACTGCATCTACTTCTCCATTCATCTTCCTTAATCTTGTCTTTACGTCTTGCTTTCTTCTCAATGATTAAATATGGATCAGACAACATGAGACACCACCATGTGTTTACCATTAAACGTTGTACACTGTCATAAAAGAAGAAAGATAGCATCCCTACCACACTTCTAATCCATGGCCATGGCAATTTAAAACGACAATTTTTTCATTCGAGAAAAAAACAAGACGCAACCACCATCAGAATTCATCGGTGGAAGACAAAGACCGGACATGGACCACACCATAAAGAAGTCAGCAACATAGCCAAACCAGTATTGATGTGTGATTGCCCTGAAGGTTTCGCTTCCGAAGGGAGAAGGCACCGTGAAGAAGCCAAATCAAACACTTGATGGATTTACCCAACTGCCCAGTATTAACCAAATAGAGATATGGAAGACTTAATGAGATCAACAACGACAAGAGAAGCAGCCATTTATTTGATGAAGGCTTAATCGGCCTTATGATTTGGTATTTGATTGGATGGTTCATTACGGAATGAGATTTCGTGAATTTGGGATTCAGGGTTTTAAGTTTTGAGTAATATTATTTAGAGTTTTTCCTGATCTGATTAACAAAAATAAACCTACAGAAACATTTGTTGTGTTTGTGATTAAAGTTAGTAGATTCATGTTATTAACACTTAGCTTGTAAAGCTTAATTACTTTGCAAGCAACAAGTAAGTTAATTTTTTTTTTGTATGAATATTAAATTAATTCAAACCAAAAAAACATTGTTCCAGATTCTTCATCTGTGGTTTACGAAATTAAGTACTGAAATTGAGATTTGACAAAAAAATACAAAGCCTAAAGTAAGTTAAATTTTGATCATGTTGTCTTGGCATTATTCTTGAAACAAAGGTATATATTTAAGTGTTTAACTTAGAAGTGCATTCAAATTGATTCATTCATCTGTGTTTGATAAAAATAGATTTTCAACTTCTTGGTGTAACCAGTAACCAAAAAACAAAAAAAAAGAATCTAATTTTCCCTCTTATCAACAACCTCTCTTAAGCTGCCTCGAGACTAGAGACCATCTCGTCCATTATGACTTCTCGCAGCAATTTCGGCATGGCTTCAGCTTGGACAACCGTGTTTTTGTCCTCTTAACCTGGCTTGTTCTAGTCATTTGTCTCTCCTCTCACTCCAATTCAACTCCGAAATGGTTGAAGCGGCTAGTCATCTAAACGACGACGTTCCTCCTTTTGAAAGAAGAGAAACATCATATAACACTACTTCTTTAACCATCTCAGTTTTCTACCAGTAAACCACTGTCCTTGCTCGACGAATCCACATAATTTCTTTTACTTTTCCTCAAGAAATGTTAAATTTTAGATTTTTTATTCTTGTTTTATTATGAAACATAATTAAGTAAAGGATACAAGCAACAATTCGACAGAAGAAGATCAGCAAATATAAATAAACTGACTCGAGATCCGAACCAAGGGCCATCATCACAGGTATTGATCCACTAGTTCATATAATCATCTCCAATGTGGAAATCCATATACTCTACAGCCACCACCTCTCCGCCTATGAAGACAATAGTGGTCGGAACAATTTGTACGTCGTAACGTTTTGCAATGGCTAGCTCATCTTCAACGACGAGTGTGTAGAAATTGAACCGATCAGCGAATTCCAAGGCGAGCTTGCGACATCGTTCGCACCAATCTTGTGTGAACATAACCATCACCGGGTCTTTGGATTTGATCACAAGTGAATCCCATTCCGATCCAGAGATATTCTTTACTACGTGCATCAGAGAGATAAAGCGCTAAAAATTAATGCAAGATATCACTCAACAAAGCAAGAATGAGTTATTTGTTTTTTTTTTTTTTGGGTTAAGTTACCCTTGAGCTTGTCGGAATAGACGAAGTCATCGTTAGTCGACGGGACTGATGATGACACATAAGTCTTGATCAAGCTGCCATCTGAGTCTGAACACATCCCAACACTAAACCCGAAACACACCAAACACGTTATCGTTGCTACCAAACGGTACAAAACCCTAATTTGCACCATCAATACTTTCCGATCTCTCAACTAGTTTCAATTGTTGAGAACAAAAGGATCTCTACTCTGGTTTTATAAGCGTCCATCATGTTACATTAGTTGATCATGCACCCACTTTTCTTCAAGACATTATATATATTCACTTCTTCGAAGCTTGAAGCTTCCTGCGAGTCAAATCCTTTCTATATTGACATAAAAATCATAACATTCTCACTCGTCATTCTTAGCTGTCGTTTGTCTTTACCTTTTCCAAGGGCCAAGACTACACACGAATTTCTCTAACATCATAACTTTATATAAACTAATACATGTATTATTTACTTCTACGAAGCTTCTCTATAGTCAAAATCATTTAAGTATATATTAATTAGTATTAACATTAGCATAATGAACATATACATTAGTATAAATCATCACGTTCTCACTGACACTCCTTATCATTCATAGCTGTCTTAGCTTCCAAACTAACATTTTAAATACTATACACGAGTTTCACTAACATTATTCTTTCATTTGAACTAGACATTTCTATTATTTACAATAACGTGATAATAAAGTAATATGAAGTTTATTAAAAACTCCACCCATTTTTTTTTTTTTTTTTTTTGCAAATAGAAAAGTGGAAGGTCAAAATAAGCTTCAAAATTTGGTTGATTTTAGATCTAAGCCGATAAAACAAAAAAAAACATTGTATTTTTTCTTTGCTAAAGACAAAAAAACATTGATGTAACGCCTTTGATTCCACTGAAAGCTCTCAAGCTTTTCTTTTGTTGCAGTGAGAGTATATACGTCTTTCCCCAGAATAGATTGTGTAAAGTTTCGGTTTTCATTCTGGTCCATTCGATTTTTCTGTTTGGTTCATGGACCGTACACAGTTCACAGAAGCAAAGGTTTTTATTGAAGAAAAGCGCGCAGCAGATATAAATAAACTGACTCTTGACAACATCATATCACACGTATTGCAACACTAGTCTACGTAGTTCCCAAATATGAAATCCAGGTACTCTAGCCATCTCGTCTCCGCCTTTGAAGACAATAGTGGTCGGGAGAGAGAGTATCTTGTAGCGAAATGCTATGAGTATCTCTTCATCAGTGTTGAGTGTGTAGAATTTGAACCGACCCGTGAATTCCGAGTCGAGGTTGTCCAATACAGTGCTCAAGGCGCGGCATGAGCTGCACAGGTCGGCTGTGAACATAACCATCACCGGGACTTCGGATTTGATCACAAGTGAATCCCATTCCGATCCAGTGATCTTGTTTACTACTGCGTACATGAATGCATAAACAGAGAGTTAAAGCGCCATTAATCAATGTAAGATTAAGATACCACTAAAGAAACAGAAAAACGAATTCAGTTTCTTTCGGTTAAGTTACCCTTGAGGTTGCCGGAATAGACCAAGTCATCGTTAGTCGACGGGAGTGATGATGACACATAAGTCGTGATCAAGCTAGCATCCAACTCTGAACACATCCCAACACTGAACCCTAAACACACCAAGCACGTTATCGTTGCTACCAAACGATATAAAACCCTAGATTGCTCCATCAATACTCTCTGATCTCTCTATATATGTGTCTCTCCTTCCGTTTTAAGTGTTCAAAACAAACTAAGCTCTCTCTCTCTCTATACTCTGGTTTTACAAGCGTCCATCATTTATACATTAATTAGTCACCACTACTACTTTAATTAGCTTACTTGTTTAATGTGCACGTTTTCTTCAAGACAGACTTAAGCACATTTTCTTCGAAACTTGAAGCTTCACCACATTCTCACTCTCCTTGTCACTATTAGCTGTCTTCGCTTTTTTTTTTCTTTCTCTCTTTTCTGTCAACGAATTTCCCTAGTATCTTTCTTTTCTTAAGCAACTAAAAAATTCTATTTGACTTTTTTTTTCAGTTAAAATAAGGAGAGTACATAAGAATACGTACGTACATTTTCGTGTGGTGTGTTACTTGGTCACCTCATATAATATAAGGAGGGGCTTAATCAAACCCCACTAACCAATACTCTATCTAAATGACGTAAAAGATGTGTTGAAAGTTGAAACTTTGGTTTTATAAGCGTCCACGTTTTACCTTAAACAACCACCACAAGGTCCACAACACAACCACTTCTCAATCACCAAAAAGATTGTCTAGGACATTATCTACTTCTTCGAAGCTTCCTTATATTAAATACAGTATATATTAGCATGCACGAATCACCACGTTCTTACTGACAGTACTCATTTATTCTTAGCTGTATTACCTTCCCTGACTAGCACCATCAAAGCTGCAATAGCATACGCTTCCCTAACATATTTTTAGGTTTTGGTTTTGGTCGACATTCTTAATAACTTAATCTTTTAGGACTTACATATTGCAATTACACCCACGAGAAAATCTCATCGCCAATTGCTAGATTGCATTTGTGAAAGAAGTTTATGAGAGCATCTCCAATGGTGAGAGGTTCTGAACTTGATTTTTTATTGTTATTTTAATGTTTGCTATAAATTAATTAAATTATAAGTGATTACACCAATAACAAAATGACAAGTGTGCTGAGAGGTTATAAACTTGGTTCTAAAATCTCTTCTTTAAGAGACTATGGTCTCTAATTATTATTTTTTTTCTTTTTCTTTTATTAGAAAAATTGATTAGAACCCCTTTACAACCTTGCATTGGAGATGGCCTGAGATTCTCTTATTTGGTTAATTAATTGTGAAGATTTATATACTTGCAATCTTGTTATGTATATGGGCCGTAAATGGGCTACACAAGCCCACAAGATTGCAAAAAAACTTGTGGGCTTGTGTAGCCCATTTACGGCCTCTATAAAACTTGTGGGCTTGTGTAGCCCATTTACGGCCCATATACATTAAATTTTAAGCCTCTTATCTTCTGATCATACAGCTTTTTACAGTTTTCATTTCTTTCTTCCCAGTGTTTTTCTTTTTTCCTTTCTAATTTGTCCCGAAGATTCTCTCACTGGTCCTCCGCTCCTCGACTCTTCCTCCTTTAAGCCGATCAAAGGTCAGTTCTTTCTTTAATCTCCGAAGTTGCTTCCTCTCAATCTCCCTTATTTTTCTTGTCTTAAGACCATATTCATACGATGGTGCGAATGAAATTCAGAAACAGTTTCTTTTTTTTTCTCCGAATTTTTTCTTTGATTGTTTGGTTGCCTGCTTGCTCGTTCAGTCAATCGGATTAGAATTGTAAGATTGGAAACAGTTATTTGATCCGAATCTATATTGGAGATGAGATTTCGTGATTTGGGGCTCAGGGTTTTAAGTGCCGAGTAATGTTTTTTTTTTTTTTAAGGGTTTTGCCTGATTTCAATTGGTTTATGTATTTGTGTTTGATCAAGGTTATGTAAGGTTTTAAACTCCTTTGTATAACGAAAAAGAAGCTATGTAAGGTTTCTGTTTCATGTTTTTCTGAATGCAGACTTTTAAGCATCAGATGTCTATCGATTCATCTTAGAAGAGCATTCAAATGCTCTATGTTTCATGTTTAAATTCGTGTACTGATCTACCCTATTAAGTGTAAAACGTTGACCTTGTTCTAATGTTTCATTTGCTCTTTGGTTATTGTTGAACGTGGTTTGGATTTCTTTTGGCGTAACATTCTGTGAACATGTTTATAGGATGAGTGGTTTACAAGCACAAGACAGTGCGTGTTCCTTGAGCCAGCCAAGCAAAGATGTGGCTGTGGCCGAGACAAAACCAAAGAAGAGGATATGCTGTGCTTGTCCGGATACTAAGAAGCTAAGAGATGAGTGCATTGTAGAACACGGTGAATCAGCTTGCACGAAGTGGATCGAAGCTCATCTTATGTGTCTTCGGTCGGAGGGTTTTAAAGTTTGAGAAAGTGAATCCAAAGGAAATGATGAGTGACAATAGATTGTTGATTTTGTTTTTTTTTTTTCTTTTCTTCTGAGTTTACACAACACAACAAGTCATGTAATAACAGAGCAAACAAGAAGGTTACATTGATCAAAACTCAATTTTTTTTTTTTGGTCAAGATCCAATCAAAACACTATATATGTACACTCATATTTATCAGTGATTTTGATATATCCAACTTCTTTATTTTCAAAAATAATTTTGTAAATTTTTGGGTTCAATGCCCAGCTTCCTGATTTATTTCCTAGTTTATCACGGAAAACAGAAAATATTTGTTTGTTTAGATTGTTGGTGTAATCTTTTTCAAGATTATATCACCTTCCCTTTGATTTGCTAGGATTGCTCTGTGAATATCGGAGATAAGAGATTAATCCATAAGTTCCCAGCCGTTTGATCCATTTAAAACCGATCATCGCATCCAACGGCTGTAAACTCCTTCACCCCTCGCCTCCTTGGCGTCATCGCTACCGTCCATATGGCCACATCAGCAAAAGTTGGAAAATAATTGTTTGTTTTTAGTGGGGTCCATGAGCAAAGACCATCTTTATCGTCTTTTAAATTGACTGCAAACATAATTAGACTCATTGTTTTAAAAAAGTGTTCGAAGCGATTGGGTGTGTATATATACTGCGGCGCGAATGTGAAGAGAACCCCCAAAAGATTATTACTTTAATGCCTTTTTTTTCTCCTATAATCCCGAGGAAAAATATTTATCCTTTCTTTTTGTTTGTTCAGTTGTGAAACAGAAAGAATCAATCTTTGGGAATTTCGTCAATGGAGCCCGACGTGGTGGAGATCGCTCCTCCGCCGTTCGCTTCGGGTTCGAGAACTCGAAAACCCAGAAAGGTTCCACCTTTTTGTTCTTTTGTGCTGTTTAGTTATCGACTTTCCCGGAAGTTGATTCTGTTTAACTGTGCTCGATTTTACTGATTTACCTGGAAAAAAAGTGGACTTTTGTCCTCTTAGGGCTTCGTTGATGCGTGATGATCGTCTGGTGTTACCTCGCTCTTCCAGGGTTTTGTCTTGATTTAGGGTTTATATGGGTTTTGGTTACTCTTGAAACTCACTTTACTTTGCTTCTACTGTTTCTCTTTCGATTCATGGGTTTATTTTATTTTTATCCGTTTCCTGATGAATCGTATTCGTGGTGTTGATTTGTGTTCTGACAGTCTTCTGAGTTGAAACTTAGATTATGTGAAATGAAAAGCTTACGTATATACTGTAGGAATTTCACTTGTTTCTCTGTTTTGATTTGCTTATTGATTGTAAACTTCTGCTGCTTGATCTTGTTGTAGGCTGTAGTTCCTGAAGTGATCGATGTGGAACAATATGAGTTCCGGAATGGTGGTGCTGTTAATAATAACAATGCCAATTTTGTCGACAAGAAGAACAAAGGGAAGGCTATACAAGATGGGTCCTTTTATGATTATAACCCATTTAGTCATTTGCCTAATGGAGTGCTGCCGATGGAGATTGATGATGACTACTCAATGTTTCAAGCCGTTCTCAATTCTCAGGATATCCCTTCTGATGAAGAAGTGGTCATGTCTACTCAACCTTGGGGGGTTTCGAATTCGAGCAGCAAGGGAACTACGAAGTCGAGTAGGAGCAACTCGACGAATGCGGATTGGAACGCGTCTCTTGCAGCTCCTTCTGTTTCTCAGTCATGGGATTTTCACTCCGGTTCGGCTTTTCCTCAGAACAACCAAACTATGTATTCTTCTGCAACTATGGTTCTGCCTCAGACTCCTGATATAGTGATGGTGCCAGCTCCACCTTCAAGACCTTTTAAAGTTGATGCTTCTGCTAGCTCCTCTCGCCGTGTAGCGGCTGAGGTTATTCCTTCAGCTCAGGCTAATTTTCTGCGGGACTTTAAAAGATTTGACACTGTTGAGGATTTCTCAGATCATCACTATGTTTCCAAAGGGAAAGCTTCAAAGCAGGTGGATGGTTTAAAATTTTATCATCTCAGGGGTTGTTTCTTTGATATTCAACATACTGTAACTTTTATCTGCCTCTCTTTTATCTTATCAGCACTCAAAGGCTTGGGTGAAGAAAGTTCAAGCAGATTGGAAGATTCTTGAGAATGATTTGCCAGGTTGGTGTATGCTAATGCAGATTCAATGCTTGCAACAATCTTTTTGTTTTCAAAAATTTCACTCTTTTTTTGGCAAACAGAGACGATATTTGTCAGAGCCTGTGAATCAAGAATGGATCTTTTGAGAGCTGTAATTATTGGAGCCGAGGGAACTCCTTACCATGACGGTCTTTTCTTTTTCGATATCCAGTTCCCAGATAACTATCCTTCAGCGCCACCAGTATGTCCGCAGGAACTTTCTAGATATGTGTTCTGCTTTTTTTTAAACATTCTTCTTGGAACCTTTGGTGATGACTCTGGAAACTTCAATTTGTTGCTGACAGAAAGTTCATTACCATTCCGGTGGGCTTAGAATCAACCCGAATCTATACAATTGTGGTAAAGTATGCTTGAGTCTTCTCGGTACCTGGACTGGTAACACGAGGGAGAAGTGGCTCCCACAGGAGTCCACAATGTTACAGCTTCTTGTCTCAATCCAAGCACTCATCTTGAATCAAAAACCGTACTTTAACGAACCTGGCTACGAGCGGACCAAGGGGACTCCATCAGGCGAGGCTCACTCTAAAGCTTACAGTGAGAACGTATTCATATTGTCGTTAAGGACGATGGTTTACAGCATGAGAAAACCACCCAAGGTATAAATAATTTGTCAAAAGCTGAAACCTTTTCGCCAAACACTTTCTTGGATTTTTTGGGTAAGATTTGTGCTGAATGCACAGCACTTTGAAGACTGTCACCTTCATTTCTTTTTCAGAAAAGCTGAAACCTTTTTGCCAAAATCGGGTTGTATTTTTTTTTCCATGAACTATTGGGTTTGAAAATGTGGTTGTGATGAATGCGCAGCACTTTGAAGAGTTTGTTCGTAGCCATTACTTTGTGCGGGCTCTCGACATAGTGAAAGCGTGCAATGCTTATAAAGACGGAGCTCCGGTTGCTTCCATAGTTAAAGGCGGGGTCCAAGACATTGAAGAAACCAGCCAGAGCGGCTCCAAGAAGTTTAGGACCGATGTGGCTGCCTTTATGAAGACGGTTGTGGATGAGTTCGTTAGATTAGGAGTCAAGGAGCTTGAAGAAAAACCGAAACCACCGCCTGAGATCAATGCTAACACAGAGGGTAGTAAAGCAAACCGTAAGAGAAGCAGATCATCGAGGTGAGCCTAATACACCAATTTGTTTCTTGTTTTCTAATAATCTCGAAGTAGAGGGTACTCATAAGATAAGTCTTTTTGTCTTCCCCAAATTTATAGTAATTTATCGTATGATGATTATTATTTGAGAAACTCTTATGTACATTTTTAGTTGATGATGAAATTTGATGACTTTCGCATTCTCATATGTATATTGTTAGCATTTGTATTGATTCGAGTACTTTTTAGATTTTATTTTTATTTCTCTTTTTCTTTTCTTTTTTTTTTGTGTCAACAGGTCGTGTTTTTTACCTATTATGATAACTATTGGGTTTTCCTTTTTGTTGGGTATTTCGTGGTAGCATCAAAGAATTTCTCGCGAATATCGGGCGCTGCGTTTTTCACTAGGAACGAGTCGCAACGAAAAGTTGAAGACAGACTCTCAGAGAAAAGAAGATTTGGTGAGTAGAGGAATCTAACACGGAGTAGAGAAAGTCTTGACCTTTTTAATCGTTACTATTTGGACAAGTGGCTTAGAGACTTTTTATCGAGGGTTTTAGTTTATGATTTCTGATTTAGAAAGTTTTCTACTTTGCCGAGTAACCAAAAACGAAACCGAAACTCAGACCATATATAGTTACGATCAAACTCGCCATATGCAAAGCACATCGAAGGTGAATCAATGTGAGGTAAAATTGGCAAATGGATTTAAAGATTTCTTGAAGAAGAGAAAAATATCTATGCTCAGCTTTAGGACAACGCAAAAGGGGCTTGCCATTGTCATGAGAATGGCAAATCTTGACGGCAAGTAGGACATGTGAGATGATTCTTAAGCCAAGCATCTATACAAAGCGCGTGATACATATGTCTGCAAACCGGAAACACTCTGCATTCTTCGTTAACGACATAACCACTGAGACAAATGGCGCATTCTCTTGATCTCTCTTCGTCCTCGTGGTTGCTGCCTTGTCCGACACGCAACTTTGGGAGTAGGGTTTCAATCGCGCTTTGTCTCAACCCACGTTTTCTTTTTCCTGTTGTCTCGGGATTTGGTAGATCGGTGGTCGGGATGATTGCGTGGTAACTCACGATTCTAGCACGTTGTTGGCCTCTCTGGACTCCGATTTCGAGATCTAGGTCGAGACATGTTCCTAAAAATGGTCGGAGAATGCAATCTATGATGACGTAGATAACAAGGATGATCGCTGAGGCTGCTATAAGAACAACGAGCAAGATGCAGAAACCGATGAAAACGGCGAGGCCAAGCACGGTGACGAAAGTAAACACATCTTCTTCTGAGCTCATCGTTAGTTTGCAAGAACACAGTTTGTAGATTTTTGTTCAAAATGATGACTTTTCAGGTGACAAGCCAAAATATTTAAAGAGCTTTATATTTAGTCATGAAACCTGGAAATTTAGTTGTTGAGGATAAGCCAGGGGGTGATTTGTGTGGATTTCTAAGTTTAGGGTTTGGTTTCAAATTCGTATCTTATGGTTTTCTGATTTATATGTATGTATTTACTTAATTTCTCAAAATTTTATCCGAACTAATTACGAAATTAATAGCACTATCAGTCTATCACTATATAATTTAAATGTCATACAATTTTTTGCAAAACTACAAATAAAAGGTTTTGGTTTAGAAAACAACAATTATTCAGAATAATTTATTTATTCTCGTCTTTGGTGATTTGAACCTTCTATTTTTATAAATAACTCCCAGTTATTCCAAAATTTTTTATGACACATTCTTTTGGTATTTTCTAATTACATTTGTTTTTGAATTCTTTAGCAAATTGTTTTTCGAATTAGATTCCATAATAAAGGTGTATAGCAAATTGGGCTTTGTAATTAAATTGGTCATATAAATTAAACCGGACCAGACCGGTCCTTTTCTCGCTGGCTCGACCACCGCTTTTTATAACAGAACAAACTCTCTCTCTCTTCACTTACAGTCTCACCGGAGCAAAGTGAAGATCGCTGATTGATTAATGGCGGCAATGTGTTCTTCATCATCTTCATCATCGTCTTCTCACAAGACGTGGATTGTACACGGGATCTTGGCCGGAACGGCGATTGCTGCGGCGATTGGCGCAAGAGCGTATCTGGGCCAATCCAGGAAATTCCGGAGCCGGGTCGTCGGAGTCATCCCCGCCCGTTACGCTTCCTCTCGATTCGAGGGTAAGCCTCTCGTGCAAATCCTCGGCAAACCCATGATCCAGGTTCCTCCTTAGTTTTTATTCACTCTGTATAAATCTCAGAATCGCGTTTATGTTCATATGTGCTCGATCTGCCGTAGTTTCTATCTAAAAGTTGCGAATTTTTCCCCAACTTACGATGATGTTGGTGAATTCACCTGTTTGTTATGTATCTTGTTACCATTTTTTTTTTTTTGTCTTTCTCACATTTGTTCGATTCGTTCTTGAACAGAGAACATGGGAGAGGTCGAAATTAGCTTCGACGCTTGATCACGTTGGTAATATGGCTCAGATCTCTTACTCTTTCTCGTCACATGAATACAAAGTTGTGTACTTTTTGGATTTAAGATCTCTTCTATAGTGTTACTACCTTGCTTGAATTTCATAATTTGCATTCTTCTTGTTAACTTGCGAATGTTGAGATTACAATATTTCTGATTTCTTGGTTCTTTTTGTTGTAAATTTTTATCAGTTGTAGCCACGGATGATGAAAGGATCGCTGACTGCTGTCGTGGATTTGGTGCCGATGTCATCATGACTTCAGAGTCTTGCAGAAATGGTTAATAGACTGTTTTCTTTTCTAAACTCGGATGATGGTTTTCTGGCTTCAAGCTCATTTATCATTTGGGTGATGCGTAGGCACTGAACGGTGCAACGAAGCACTAGAAAAGCTGGAGAAGAAGTATGATGTGGTTGTCAACATTCAAGGAGATGAACCACTCATTGAGCCTGAGATTATAGACGGTGTAGTCAAAGCACTTCAGGTTTTTGTTGAATGCTTCAGTTAGATATTCCATCGGAGCTAGGATCTTATATTATAACTTAAACTCCTTCAGTTTTTTGTTTTTTGTTTTGGAAATGCTGTTGAGTGGTGTTTCTATGGTTGTGGTTTTTAGGTAGCACCTGATGCAGTGTTTAGCACAGCAGTGACATCATTGAAACCAGAAGACGGGCTTGACCCCAACCGAGTCAAATGTGTGGTGGACAATCGTGGATATGCTATCTATTTCTCGAGGGGGTTGATTCCTTTTAACAAGTAAGTTTTTTTTCTCTTCTGTGTATTGGTAAAATGAACTGTCTTATTATAGCTCAAATCGTTCTTTTTGTAATCTTGATTACTTATGGTTTAGGAGTGGTAAAGTCAATCCAGATTTCCCTTACATGCTTCATCTTGGAATTCAGGTACTGAGCAGCCAGTTTCTCTTATTCTATATGTGATTCACTTTTTCTATTATGATCTAAAATCTTGGTTATGTTTGTTTTTCTTGTTCGCAGAGCTTTGATTCGAAATTTCTGAAAGTATATTCGGAGCTTCAACCAACGCCATTGCAGCTAGAAGAGGATCTAGAGCAGCTCAAAGTCCTTGAGAATGGCTACAAAATGAAGGTAACATAAACCCTTTCCCACTATTGTGATAAAACTCTTGCACCTAAAAGTATCTAAAGGAAAAAACAAGAAACAGATATTGTCGATATATATCATCACAAAGAATCGAGCCTTCGTTCAGAGAAAATAAGAGAGAAGTAGCTTAAGGCACTAAGGTTTAAATTGTTGGTTGTCACAGGTTAGCTTAAGGCACTAAGGTTTAAATTGTTGGTTGTCACAGGTTATAAAGGTGGACCATGAAGCGCATGGAGTTGATACACCCGAAGATGTCGAAAAGATTGAATCTTTAATGCGGGAAAGAAACTTGTCCTAATCTACAAAATACAGATCTTGCTTTCAGATTTTATACACGAACCTTTTTCCTTGTTTTACTTGTGCGACTTGTGTAATACGAATTAGTGGACTAATGTTTTTATAATACAGACTGTAGTGAAATCAATTCATGGTACAACCTATCTTTTGTAATCTTATGAATATAATACTAAAGGGAAGATATATGGAAACTTGTTTTGAGTACAGCTAAGAAAAGATTAGGATTAAGGAGTGAGAATGTGGGCATGTTATTTTTCTTTTATTATATATTATCAATGACAGTGACCTGATCAGAAGAACGTGATACATGCCTTGAAAGAGCTAATCAGGAGAAGGTGATACATGCATGTAGAATTCGGAAATAGAAAACCACAAAGTAAAACATAAAGATGCCCTGCAAAGGACTTGTTACAGACAGATAACCATTTCAGATTACGCATGCATATAGAACACAACGAACTATGCGTCGAGAGTAGGAGATTTTTCACTGTAGAATCGAGCAAGAACTTTCTTATCAAGAATTGCCAAGGGTTCAGAAGAGTTGATGCCCATGGGTGTCTTATATTGAGCTCTCGAACTACCTCTGGAAACGAAATAGTCAGTGAGAGAATTGAATGCTCCTTGTTGCACCACTCTTATCTCTAAAGCCCCAATTAATCCAGTTCTTCTCTTAAGTACATAAAGGGTACCAAATGACTCCTCTAGTACAGAGCAACATCGCGTTAAAACATTTTCATCAACCTCAGCCAAGTCGTTAGCCTCTTTACCTTTGAGTTCCCAGTAAAAGACATAGTGACCTGGAACAGTGGAGGTATCAGCGTAGGACGTGAAGTCCATCAACATTATACCTGAAGACTCAAGAACAGAAGTCGCATGAGCTAAAGCCTTTAAGATTTCTTCTTCGGTTGTGGTCTCCGTTTCGACGCTTAAACCCATATTCTTTCTGCCTACGAATCTAAATTGAGGGGTGCAATTGTAAAATCCAGTCACCTGTAGAATATCTCCCATTAAATACCTGTTTAGACCGAAGTAAGTAGTGACAACAGGTTCATAGTAACACCCTAACTTGACGTTCACAAGATCAACAATGCTGGTCATCATGTCTCCCTCATGATCGACAGGTAGAAACTCGAAGTAGGAGGTGTTGGGTAAAAATGTGTAGGACACGTCTTGTGGTTTGCATAGAGGATCCACATTCATCCCAAAGATACTTTCAGAAGACCCATATATTGTGGAAACTAGAGGAAGTTTGTTGCAATAAAACTCTAATATTGGAATGTATTGAGCCATTTGTCCTGTAAGAACACATTCAATACGTTTGGCTTTGGGCCAGAGCCGTGAGATTATACCTTCCCATGACTTCTGGCTGCACTCTTGTTCAATCAGATCCGCCAACTCGGGATTAGGTCCTCCATAAGAACCGAAACAGAGCTTCTGCAGTCAAGATCGGTGATCCACTCGCTAACATGGCCCAATCGGATATTACTACATAACTCTTTCCAGTTGCTTTCAAAAAAATCAATAGCTCGGACCAATGCATGAGCGAAAGTAGCACCAACTCTCACAACCTCGTCTCTTTGGGAAAGACCGCATAGAAGATGACAGTACAAACTTTGCTTGTAGTCTGGACACAATATGACTTGGTCGGGGCTTGTGTACTGAGACTTTGATGGCCGGTTTTTGAAAAAATCGCTTTTGAAAAAAGTTGTAAATGCTGGAGCCAAGGGCAAGCCAGAGGGGGTTCTGAGTTCCGGTTTAGTGTAATGAAACTCCAGTGCCTTTCCTTGCTTGACACCGTCGTCAGTAAAATGCCTATAAACAAGAACGAGATGGATCTTAGTGGTGAAAGTTAATACACAATATGTATTATATAAACTTTTCTTTATATTTTGTTATATTTACAGTTAATACGACGAAACTATTATTAAAAATAAGGAACTATAGTAGGCTTTTTCATATTACTTTTTTTTTAGTATTGTTTTTCCTATGATTTCCAGAAGCAAGTTTTTCATATGATTTGAATGACTCATTTGCAATGAAAAGTATAAGTCCAAAATTCATATCTTTGAAAATTAAATCTTAATTCACTATCCCTTATATACCATTTGAACTGACAAGCTTGATATATTTGCTTGGTACCATTCTTTAACTGTTGTTCGTTGCCTAGCCATAATCTTTAGTTCCCGCCTCCCGGATGCATTTTGGTTTTAAAATAAGAAATTTGGAAATCAAGTCCCGATCCACTTTCGTATATAATAATTTAATAAACTATGTTTGATATTATGGTTTTTAGATTTTATAAAAGGTGAAACCAGAAGCAATTCACTTTCCATCAGTCAGTTTTTCTCCAAAAAACAAAAAAAAACCGTAAAATAGAAAATAGAGAACCATTTATTTAATATTAATTATAATTATTAATATGCTTATATGATATCACTTTGTTATCTACATAGTTAAAATATAAAAAAGTTTCATTATTCGACTTGAATAGAGCTCTAACTCAATGTTCCGTGCTATCAAATCAAATTAATATATAGGAAAGGACAATCTACTAGACTACTAGTAATAATTTGTGTAGCGATAGCTAGAGATGGAATTTACTTGGACATAACGAGGGAGCGTAGAGCCAAAACGTATCCCAGCTGTTTCATGGTCTCATTGTTCGCAGGAAATATCTTTTGTTTCCCTCCCGAAGTTCCGGAGCTACACACGACAAGGTCCACAGTTATTCATTTATATAAGTATTACCTAAGATCAGTACTCATACCAAGAGCAACCATCACCTTCGAAATCAAAACTTAGTTGGTCGTCGACCATTAATTTAATCATGATGGTGTAAAAGTATGTACCTTGCGTAGAATCTAGTAACGGGTCCACCCGAAATCACATGTGAAGGCTCTCCGTTCGCGACACGTTCGATGTAAGGCTTCACATCTTCAAAAGTCGCCAACGGTACGTTTTTCTTGAATAGTTTTTTATCAGAGCTTCCATGGAGAAACCGTTGGAGGTATTCCGTGTTGCTGTGAAGTGTGAGTATCTTCTTCAGTAAATCATCTTGTATCTGCTCTGCATTCGACGTTAACTCCTCCAGATCACTGAGCTCGCAGATTGAACTCATATTTTTGGTTTTGATTTGATAATAAATAAATAAAAAATCTGATCATTCACCTTTGAGGAAGGGGTTTATGTAGCAGTTTATAACCCACTAACTTTTTCATAAGCGGATCGACAAAAATGATTTGTTCCGGTTAGATTTGATTTGATTTGTCTTGTTGACTTACACGTGACAGCTTAGCAAAAGGTGTCAGCTGATTATACAAACTAGAAACACTGCTAACCCCGCGCATGCGCGGGGTGTGTTATGTTTGGTATATGTTATTTTTTTTTGTTCTATATTTATTTTAACTATAAAATTTATGCAAAATATAGTAATAGTTGTCTGTCCGTTATGATTTATTTTATATTCTTTTTCTCAAAACCCGTTAAATATTTGTGAGAAGGTAATTGAGTGGTTTAAGAAAACTATTTTACGCCAATCTCCAATTGAACATAATATGTGTGAAATTTGTAGCGAAATACTAAAGATAATAAGTTGCACAATCCATTTTCGGTTTTAAGAAAAGAAGGCATTGCAAACGTCTGATTTGTTTTTTGTTCTTCTGTCAACATTTGTTTTTTTTGTTAAAACGCTCTTCCTATGTCAATTGTGTAATATATGGTGTAACTGTCATTAGTGTAACTTGTTAGCTTTGAATTATCTTCATCTTCTAGCATATGTTCATCTTAATAATCTATATCTTTATTCCCCTAAATGTAAATTAAATGTGTTAGTTGTATCTGTCTTCATATAGTTGTTTGTTTTCAAGACCGTGAACAAAGTCCTCCTTTTCCGAAGAACCATAAACTTTACAAAATACATGGATAATTTGTCTGTCATTTACCAAATGGCATAGTTTCGATAGTTTCTTCTCCGTCATTTTTCCAAACGGTTTGGTTTCAGTAGCTACAAAGTACAAATATTTAGATAGTTTCTCTGCTTTAGACCAAAAAAAAAAGATAGTTTCTCTGCTTTTATTATATAGTAGGCTATTGTTTAATACTTTAGAACACAAAAACATACATTTTTTTGGGGGATAGTTTCTCTGCTATTATTATATAATAGGCTATTTTTTAATACTTTAGAACAAAGAAACATACATTTTTTTTGTTTGCCCAAAAAAAAAAGATTTTGATATGTGATTCATCTTGAACGATATACTTCTCCTAAACATATATGCAACCCACAAAATATTCAATCTCTAATTTCTTGCTCAATTTCCAAACTAACAATTTAATCCAATACACCAAACCATGAGCCGTAATAATCTCCAAAATCACATGAGATAACAAAGAAGGAAGTTCCCTTCAACTAAATATCTAATTGAGAAAACACAAAATCGAAGAGAAAGTTCCAAGGCATGCAAAAATGTACATCTTCAACACTTACAACCCATTGCTTTTAGCTCTGCTTCAAGCTTCCCTAGCCTGTCGCAATAATTAACATATAATGATATGATCACATATCATACAATGGATAATTGTATATATCTAGGCTGGGACATTAGAGAATCTATATCTAATCCATTATTGTCAAATACTTTAACAACTTTCACTCAAACAACCAACAAATGGATGCGAAGCTAAAAAAGAAAACATTACCCAAGATCTGACGGAAGCTTGAATCCACCTATACGGAGACGCTTTAATGAGTGATCTTGGACCAAGCAAAGACAAAAGAAATAGAGAAAACAATTTAGTATACATTTGGAAACAGGTGAAACGTATGTTGAAAAGTAATAATCGAGTGAAACGAAATTTAACCTCAAGCCCAGCATTTTTTCACTAATTCTCTGACTTCATGTTTCCTCTCTTCGTGAACCTGCATAAGTCCACACTAAAGAAGTCAATTCAGCTGAATATTAGTAATAGATTAATTCAGTATTAGAAAATCAGGGCAGTAACTGAAATGTACAGACTTACAAAATATGAATTAAGGTCAGATATTACTTAAGGAGAGAGTGAGCAGCGGAGGTTTTTTGGTTGCAAGGACAAGAAAACTCGGAGAATAAACCACGCCTTAAGTTTTTTTTTGTGAGCAGCGGAGGCTTGAAGACGTTTCACTGAAGTATAAACGCAAGTTTTCAGAACTGAATCAAAGACGCATAAACCTAAAGCGGTGGTTTAAGTTTCACGAACATGGAAATCCACATAAACCCTTTTGTCGAACTGCAATAAGCACACACACATTGTTAGAACAATACCATAAGTAAGTTAATCTACGGTAAAATGAAACACCTTACCCAAACTTCAGATATCAATTGAGATAGTTTACAACAAAATAAAATGAAACGAACTACAAATTCCAGATATTTCTCTAGCAGGATTGATACAAAACGATTGTGATAGTGGTTTAAACGAAGATTGTTCAAAAAATTGAATTCAATATTGTCAGCTATTTGACAAATTAGTAATACACAGTAAGGAAGATGGAAAAAAAAATTCACATATCAAAACCAAGAGAAATGCTCAGAAATCAAACACCAAACAATCTCATTCATTCGCAACGAAACCAAAATTGAAAGAAATGGAACCACGAAGATCCAATTTTATTGCAGAGGGAAAAGCTAATTCAATCAAATCACCCAGCCACTTTCCGGTAAACCGAAACCCTAAATCAAATAAAACGAAAGGTATAATACTAACCGGAAAGCTGAAATCGTCCAATTGGAGATCGATTCGAAGGCTAAGCGTTAGCGGTGTTAGGGATTAGAGTAACACCGCTCTCTTGTAGTTTATTCTGTTTAGCCTTGGCTTCTTCCTCGCGGATCTTCTTCATGGCGAGCAATCTCTCCATGATGAGCTCGTACTCGCACTTGAATCTCGTGTTATAGGGAGCTGAATCAAAGAGTCGCGATTGTTACCCACTGTTTGTTTCAACATAACTAAACGAAAGAGATGACCATTGCAAGTGGGTTTTTTGGACCAGGCCGATAAAGTATTTGGAAGGCCCAAAAGGAAGGTTTCTTTCCGTAAACCAAACAAAAAAGACACGTGGCAGTAGGTTGTGTAGTCTGAGGAAAGTTATTCTCTAATTATATATAAAGATTGCATGAAAATGATAAAATATGTTTTTCGTAATATTTTTTTTTTGTTTCCAAAACGATATGTACTTTAAAACAGAGAAAAATTATGAAACACATGTGTTTCATAATATTTGATCAATCATAAATTAATTATTTATAAAGACCAACAACCAAAGATTCCAGAACAAGGAGCGTTGGGAGGGATGAGTGAGTAGATAGTGTCGGCTGGTGAAGGCTGGGAGAGTGGAGGGACGTTACAATGAATTTAACGTGTAAATGACAGCAACTTTCAAATTTATTAATTTCTTAAGACAGCTAAATTTATTAACGTTTTAATACTTTTTGTACCAGACATGAAATGCAATATGATATCAATATCTCAACTATCGAGGAATTGGATGATGTTATGCAAATCGCTAATAAAGAATGTGTACTTCAGGACCGTACAAAAAGGAACCTGAGTGGAGTGGGGAGCTTAGAGACGGGCTCTATTTCTTCAGTCGCTTAACGAAATTTAAAGCTTTCCGGTTGAATTACGACAAGGCTGCAGATGTGTGACATCAAAAGTTAGGGCATTAGTCCAATGGTGTTTTTAACTTGTTTCTTGTTGTTGGTTGTAGAGTTTAGTGTTTTGCTACTTGTAGTACTTGCTTGAGAGCAAAATAATGTCGAGACATGTTTCATTCAAGCCATAACAAAAGTCATGTTAATTTATGGAGGACCTTACCAATGATAGTAAGCTTGTGTAATTCTCTTATATATTTATTTTACGTTTTTCATTTATTTTGAGATATTTCATTATGTCCATATTCTTAAGTTTTTTTTTTTATAAATTAATCGCACAATGAATATTTTTTCTAGATTAGAAGCTTGATGTCCATCGTTATATTATTAAAAAAATTGTCTATGTGCAGCTCCGGGGAGTGCGGACGATGCCGTATGATGAGTCCTATATTCAACGAACTGGACTCGGAATTCACAGGGAGGTTGAAATTCTACAGATCCGACACTGATGAAGAGCAAAACATCCGAGCAAGTTACAACGTACGAGGTATCCCGACCTTCATTGTCTTTAAAGGTGGAGAGAGAATTGCTAGTCTCATCGGAGCTATTGATCCCAAATGAATGTTGATTGTTGAGGGAACTTGTCCAGCGATAGGTGTGGATGATGCCTCTTGGCGTACCTTTGCTGCTTCTTATGTTTGAGCGTTGTTTCCCCCTTTACATGTATGATTATTTTATTCTTAAATTAAATAAGAACATAATTTCGTGATGAAAAAACATATATATATATATATTTCCATTTTCCAAGATATATATTTCTTGTTCTGTCTTGAGACGATTTCTTGATCATGTTTCTTTTTTCTTTTTTTTTGAATTGATGTTAAATTAATTCAAAAGAAAAACCAAACGGGTTTTGAGGTTTTTACAAGCTGAGGTGTAAGCGATAGTGAAAGAGTTTAGAACAAATTACTTAAAAGAAAGAGCTTAAACAGAAGATTTATATTCGAGTAGACAGCCATGTTTGAAGGCCATATTCTAATCTGGTATCACCTGAGCGCCGAATGGATAGTAGCTGGTTTCTTACTTGGCGGTCGATAATTTTAATGAGAGTGAGCGCCGATCTGGATTGTGTATCATGCTTCATCACGTTCCGCTCCCTCCAAATGGTGTGGATGGTTGCTTGGAAGACATATCTGATCAAGAAAGCATGGACCCGGTGCAAGTTCTTTGCACTGATGTATTTAATAATCACTTCCCAATTTGTGGAGAAATTCCGCGAGAGAAGTTGTTGTGTGAGGTTGGACCAAATTTCCGTTGAGTATCTGCAACCAAAGAAAAGGTGATCTCTTGTTTCAATATGGCCGGAGCAGAAGATGCACGATGAGTCTATTCCCAAGTTCCAGCCGATTTGACGAGCCCCCGTGGGAAGACGATCTCTAGAGGCAAGCCAAGAACAGAAAGCAAATTTTGGTGTTCCATGAGGAAACCAGATACCCCTTGCCCAGTCAACTGTTATCGATCTTGCTCTTATGTGGTTCCATGTCTCCTTTGTTGAGAAGAGAGGGCTGTACTTATCTCCTTTTCCCCGCCATTGAACCTCGTCTTCTGCTTCGACATTTTGACATTGTTGTGCATCCAGCAGCTTCTTTTCCACCTCATTTATAATGTTTTGTCTGTGTCTTCTTCTTCGTTGGAGCTTAACCGCGTCAGCAACCGATGCGGAGACATGAATACCGAGATCAATAATTCCACGCGCTCCAAGATTATCCACTAAGTACCCTAGGTCCGACCAGCGATCATACCAAAATGAAGTGGATTGTCCGTTTCCCAATTTCACCTTACAGAAGGTCTTTGCCATGTCTCTGTATTTGAGCAATTTTCTCCATATCCAGGAGCCGTTTGTAGTATCTGATTTAACTACCCAGAAAGGAGCATGCTTAAGCAGATTTTTCTTTGCCCAGGTGACCCATAACGAAGCCTGATTTGATACAATTCTCCAAATAAGTTTTAGGCAGCACACATCGTTTGCTTCTTTTAGAGATCTCAGCCCAAGTCCTTCTTGTAAAGGTTTACAAACATCCTCCCATGCAATTTTTGCTTTCGTGGAGCTTAAATCAGCACCAGACCAGAGAAAAGCCGAGCAAATCTTGTCTATCTCATGAATGCAGTCTCTGGGGAGTCTAAAAGCGGACATCCAAAAATTTGATATACTCCATAAACTTGATCATGTTTCTTACTACGTAGGCAACAGAATCTTGAAAGTTGTTTCAAACATATTGTTTGTTGCTGCTACCGAGTAACCTCCCTTTTTTTCATCGGTGGTCATGCGATATGTGCATAACTCATCGAGCCCATCTTTTATGCACATTTTCAGCAGACCATTATGCATTCATGTGAATCACTATCCCCATTTCTCCAAATTATAACACCATGAGTGACTCTCAGAAGTCAGAAACATACATAATCAACTCAACTTGGAAGAAAAATATGGGACAAGGACACAAAGGAATGTGTTTTGGGTTTATTCTTCTCTTGCTATGCTTCAGTTCGACTTTCGCGCAAAGGCTCCTCATGGATCCCCTCCTTACGGTGATGAAGCCACAACACGGTGAAGGTGTGATGAAGTTACGATCTGACAACAAAGCTGAGCTAGAACCTGACTTTAAGGTAGTAAAGCCTATGCTAAACGAGAAAGATCATGAGATTCTTCCCGAGTTAGACCTTGAACATGGAGTTGTGCCAAAGATTGATCCCATAGTGATTAACCTTAATGGCCGCCAGAAATTTGGAAGTAGCACAAACCTAGGCGGTGTTGCATGTGGTACCTGTGGTGAAGATGGTGGTGGCGGCGAAGGCAGTGGTGGACCAGGTGAAGGCTTTCCGCTGTTGAAATTAGAGCATGAGGGCCATAAATCAGACATAGGGACTATAAATTAAATATGATGGCCCAAGCAGTTGCATCTCCGTTGCCATAGACGCACATCTTTCAACTCTCGTCACGTTTCTTTCGAACTACAAACTTCGGTGTCATCATAAGACATCATCCTAATAAAATCTCGTTTAGTGAATGACAAAATGGTTTTTATAAGATTCTCACCTTGAGTTAAGACAAGGCTACAAGTAAAAAAACAAAGAAAAAAATTGCAAGTCTAAAATTCATGAATCGTTCTCCTCTTCATTTTCTGACACCAAATCCTCATCCGAATCATTCTCACTTTCCATTCCATCTTCTGAGGCCACGTCCTCATCATCTTCTGGTGCATCGGTTCCATCTTCCTCGTCTGTTTTAGTCGAGTCATTTGCATTGTCATCATCCTCGAGGTCTTTCTCGTCGTAGAAATCCCTCTGGACAGGAACATCCTTCTGTTGTTGGGAAGACATGATGCCAGCAATGGCTTTCAATGCAGCAGTTGCTTGATTGTTATCAGCAATGGCTTCCTTATCTATACCAGGCACTGTGACTTCTGCTTCCACTTCTGTTTCTGCTTCTGAAGCCTTGTCCTCTAGCTTTGGAGGTGCGACAAAGAAAGGTATGCGACCTCTTTGCCAGTCGTGGAGTATCATCTTTGCTCCTGTCGTCAAATCAGGCTCTCCACCCTGAACAATGTTATCAAGTTCTGTTATTCTTTCACCACTTCGTTGCAACGGGAACAGAGTAACATTTAAGCTATCTCTCTAACCTAAAATTAGGAAACACACCTTTAATAGTTTGCCAGACGCTTTGCATAGCTGAAGAAGAAAGTCATGATCATCCTCCCTGTATGTAACGAAATCGGAAATTTATAACTTTGTAGCCAAAAGTAGGCATGAAGAAGAACAAAGATGAGAAAAGTTAAATTTCCCTTACCAGTCCTGGATTTTATAGGCTCTCTGCAAGTGCTCCTTCTTGACACGCCTCAGGACTTCCCCAATGTGCTCAGATGCATCCGCCAGGTTTGTAACTCTTACCTATATATCGAAAAGATTGAATCGGTAAGATAATGCATTACTTGCAGAAGAACCAAACAGCGTGGGACCAAAAAAAGCAATCGACCATGGGGTTTAAAATAAGACAATTTTCATGTGAGGCAACATGAACCTAGAAGTTTTTGACTAAAGGTGGACCATAACATTTTTCCAAGCATTTACGTTTCATAGAATATGTTAATCCAAGAAGGAAACGGACTAATAATACGCGAAACATACCACTCCCTTGAGGACGATATCTGTCTCAGAATCATGACTCTGGTATACAACTCCAGGACAATCAATCAAGAAAATTCTCTTGGTGAGTGTGATGTATTGCCAAACCTTGGTCTCCCCTGGAATTGGAGCAACCTTGCAAACCTATAGGAGAGAAAATGAATATGAGAACACAATAAACTCGCAATTGCAAATTTTTTAATACAGAAAATTGACCAAGAAACTCCTACATTTTTAGTACGCAATGTATTGATAACTGATGATTTCCCAACATTTGGATACCCGACAAATCCCACGGATACGGCTTGCTTGTCACTCTTTAGACGAGCAAACTGCCTTAAAACAGAGAGAAGTGACCCCTGTAATAAAACCATCACAAAAGCAGCGATATATAAAGAGAATAATTATGTTGACATAAAACTTCACAAATAGAAAACAAGAAATCAATGGATCAGAGGCTCTCAGAGGCATGTTCAATCAATAAAGTTACCTTTCCGAATGACTTGTTAACGCTTGCATGGAATGCTAGAGTTGGATATTCCTTTGATAATATTCTCAACCATCCTTTCGTAGCCCAAGCCGGCACAAGATCACACTTAAAAGTACACACACGAAAGACAGAAAGATAAACCCAGTAAGTAACTTTCTCAATAGGAACAGTCAACTAAAGCTATCTGACTTTCCAAAAGATGAAAACAACCAACCTTGTTCAACAATAGAATCATGTGTTTATGCTTGTGATGCTCTTTCAGAGTTTTCTCTAAATGATGACACCTAGTACCTTGTGGATCCCTAGCATCTAAAACCTGTCAAACACAAAAAACTGGTAAGCCAAACCACAAAAAAAGAATGTAACCAAATCATGTCTCCTTCAATAGTTCGGTCCTTGAAAAAGGAGTTACCTGGACAACTACATCAGAGGAGTCTATGACTTTGTAAAGCTCACCCCAAATACGCTTGCTCTGACCCTTCTCAAACATAGTATGCCTCACAAGGTCTCTAAACCCGTCTTCTTCTTCTCCTCCTTCGCCAGAAGGACCTGCCCCATTCAACTCCTCAAATGCATCTTCAAAATTAAACAAATGAATGCATCATTTCGTGTACAAGAAGCTCCATAAGCCAAACTCCACAAAACATTGGATATGAATTTAATTATACCCTGAGACTCAGCTGCCTTCTTGACCAAGGCTTCGTAATCAGAAGCTACAAGCTTCGGACGCTTCCTTGTTGTTTTCTTTCCAAAAGTGTTTTGAAATGGCTCCGTATCGAGTAAGTGAACTCTCGCTTGCTTTTAGAAGAAGCACCATAAAGAATCAAAGATCGAGAATTGAAAAAGACGCTGATGATCTAACTCAACCAAAGTTCAAACTTTTACCTTCTTGTTATCAGTCAAAAGAGACATGGGCAACTTCCTCTCCTTCAAAATGACATTGAAATTACTCGACATCTTAGTGCTCAGCTCTTCCCTGAAGAATTCGAGCTCTTTCTGACCCACAACACGCGTGTTCCCTAAGAGGAGAGTTCATTCATATGATTCAATTAAAGTAATCCTCACGAAATATGCGAAACCAAGTGACACAAAACGAGCTCAAAACGCACCAAACCATCTCCGATCGGGTTGGATCCGCGTGTTGGGCAATTCCTTGGATTGATACTCGTTGCTGAGGATTTTACCGCCGGGGGTCCTCACCGGCCTATTGTTGTACATCTTAAGCCGGCGAACCGTGGAGGCCGAACGCCCCTCGGTGGTTTTCTTCTTCCCATCAGCACGATTCGCATCGAGCGAATGCTTTGGTTTTCCAGAAACATTTGCTTTCCTCTCGTTCTTCACCATCTCTGGTTTTTTTTTATATTTCCTTTTCCTTGACGGAGACGATGGAAGAAGAAGAGGAAGAGAGTGGAGTGGCGTGATAATTTGCTAGGGTTTTCTCTTATAGTCTCTCCGTCTTAATATGGGCTTAAAAGTTTTTAACAGATTTCACCGACTCAGCCCACAGGCCCATTAATAATAATAATAGAAAAAGCCTTCTAAATCTTTATCCACTGCACGCGCATGATATTTCTGATTAGACCGGTGCATTTCGAGTATATACGGCGTAAAGATTGGATCATTCGAATATTCAAAAATTACTACTCAAAAATTACTACTCAAAACCGTTTTTTCCTCCTTTAAAAATTCGGATTATGTTAATCATTTCACTGTCCCTCCCCTTGGCTTAAGTGGGGGACTCTCTTTGTCTTGGAAGGAAGGAATACAAATTGACATTCTTGACTCTTCTCCGAATATTATTGATACAAGAATTGTTCATAAGAACTCAAGCGCTTTTATCTCCTTCATCTATGGTGCCCCTCGCCCGGAAGATAGACCAACCTTCTGGTCCTCCCTAATGCAGCTCGGTGCCTCCCGTGACGAAGCCTGGTTGATTACCGGAGATTTCAATGACCTCCTGGACAACTCAGAGAAAATAGGAGGTCTGCAGCGTTGGGAAGGCTCCTTCCTTGCGTTCCGGAATTTTGTTTCCCAACATGGCATTTGGGACTTACAACATACAGGCAATGAACTCTCTTGGAGGGGAACCCGGTACAACCATTTCATCCATTCTCGCCTTGATAGAGCCATGGTGAATTGTGCTTGGTCCGACTTGTTTCCCTCCAGCTACAGTGAGTACCTCAGATTTGAGGGATCTGATCACCGCCCGATAGTCACGCACGTTGATAGAGGCTCTGTCAGAAGGAAAGGCGTCTTTCGCTTTGACAGGAGACTCCGAGATAAACCGGCAATTCGAAACCTGGTCGAGACTCACTGGCCTGCACCCTCACCGGAGTCTCTTCTTTCCAAGACTTGTCGAATCAGATCCCTCATCATGGAATGGACTAAGGCACAAAATGCGCTCACCATTGACAAGTTCCATTCCACTCAACTCGACTTGGAGGCAGCCCTTTCCGCGCCCATTCCAGATGTCATCCTAATCGCCTCTCTAACCAAAACACTTGAAGATATCTATGCGGAAGAGGAAAGCTTTTGGAGACAAAGAAGTAGAATCCAATGGCTTCAGAATGGGGATAAAAATACGAGTTTCTTTCATGCGGTGACAAAAGAGCGTAAGGCCCGTAACCGGTTCTCTGTTGTGGAAGATGAGTCAGGGAAGGCTGTTTTTGATGAGGACCAAATAGCGAAGACCATCGCTGGCTACTACCAAACCATCTTTTCCACACACTCGACTGGGGACCTGCATATTGTTGAAGAAACCATTCCCCAGATAGTCACCAGATCTATGAATGAATCCCTCACTCAGCCCCCGGACCTCATCGAGATTAAAGATGCAGTTTTTGCTATTCATGCTGACAAAGCACCGGGTCCTGATGGGTTCTCTGCTGGGTTCTACCACTCTTTTTGGGATATCATTGGCCCAGATGTATCAAAGGATATTGCTTCTTTCTTTGAAAACAATCCCCTCCTTAGACGCCAAAACGAAACCCATGTCAGACTCATTCCGAAGATCAAAAGCCCCGGCAAGGTCTCAGATTACAGGCCCATTGCCCTTTGTACCACCCATTACAAGATAATTGCTAAGATTCTCACCCGTCGACTCCAGCCTATCCTCTCTGATCTGATCTCACCATCGCAATCCGCCTTTGTCCCCGGGAGGGCAATCTCTGATAATGTTCTTATCACTCATGAACTGCTCCACTATCTCCGGACTTCGAGTGCTAAGAAGAGATGCTCCATGGCTGTGAAGACTGATATGAGTAAGGCGTATGATAGAATTGAGTGGGACTTCCTTAAGAGAGTATTAGAGAAGTTTGGTTTCTGCGATGTTTGGGTGACTTGGATCATGGACTGTGTTACATCGGTCTCCTATTCTTTCTTGATCAATGATTCTCCCCAAGGCCGGGTTATACCCTCTCGTGGTCTCCGGCAAGGTGACCCCCTGTCCCCTTACTTATTCATCCTCTGCACAGAGGTCTTATCACGCCTTTGTGTTCAAGCCCAAGATAGGAATGACATGAAAGGCCTGAAAGTTGCACGAGCTTCGCCGGCTGTTAATCACCTCCTCTTTGCTGATGACACCATGTTTTTCTGCAAGACGAATCCGGCAAGCGTTACTGCACTTAATACGATCCTCCGACGGTATGAACTGGCTTCCGGACAAAGTATCAATCTCTTGAAGTCAGCTATTACCTTCTCATCTAAGACCCCAGTGGCAGTGAGAAGGCGGGTTAAACAAGAGCTCCATATTTCCACTGAAGGGGGTATAGGAAAATATCTTGGTCTCCCGGAGCATTTCAACCGCCGCAAAAGGGACATCTTCGCCAGTATAGTGGACCGCATACGGCAACGCTCCCACAAGTGGACATCTAGGTTCCTCTCTGGCGCTGGGAAACAAGTACTCCTCAAAGCTGTCCTAGCTGCGATGCCAGCTTACGCCATGTCTTGCTTCAAGCTACCTCTCTCGCTTTGTAAACAAATCCAGTCAGTCCTTACCAGTTTTGGTGGGACTGCAAACCTGAAGTTAAGAAGCTTTGTTGGGTCTCATGGGATCGCCTAACCCTGCCTAAGAGTGCGGGAGGACTAGGATTTCGGGAAATTGAGCAATTTAATGATGCATTGCTAGCCAAGCTGTCATGGAGGATTCTCACCAGACCTAACTCTTTGCTTGCCCGTACCCTCTTAGGCAAGTACTGTCATTCAACCTCTTTCTTGGACTGTCAAGCCCCAACCTCCCCATCTCATGGTTGGCGTGGAGTTCTTGCAGGCAGAGACGTTTTAAGGCGCGGTCTTGGGTGGGTTATTGGCTCTGGGTCTCAGGTGAAGGTTTGGGAAGATCCCTGGCTTTCAACCACTATGCCTGTTACCCCCATAGGCCCGCCCACAGCTCAGAACCGTGACTTGTTGGTATCAGACTTGCTGTGCCCTCACTCAGGGGATTGGAACCCTGTCGCCATTCAACAACATTTACCTCAGTATGAGGATCAAATTAGAAAAATTGTACCCAGCTCCTTGGGTATGGGTGATACACTCGCCTGGCTCCCAGAAAAATCTGGTTCATACTCGACAAAATCAGGGTATGCCTTATCCAAACTCCACTCTGTTGCTCATCCTCGTGATAATCTCAATTGGAACCTCTGCATCTGGCGCCTCCACACGTCCCCCAAGCTTAAACACTTTCTGTGGAAATGTGCGAATAGAGCTCTTCCCGTTGCTTCTAATCTGCTATCCCGAGGAATGGCCGTTGATGGAAAATGTGCGAGATGTGGCCATCTTGAGACAGAACTCCATGTTCTCCTGCAATGTCCGTTTGCCTGCAATGTCTGGGATCTTGCCCCCGCACTATCGAAGCCGGAGATCAATTCTCCCTCTATCGCCACTCTTCTTTCTCGTTGTAGAGAACTGAAGGTTCTACCCCCTTCAGGAATTACCTCAGCTTCTCTTCACCCGTGGATACTCTGGCACCTATGGAAGGCCAGGAACCGTCTCCTATTTGAAAAGAAAGCCACCTCAGCGCCGGAAGTCCTCCTTAAGGCGTTACAGGACTGTAAAACGTGGCAGGAAGCTCAAATTCAAGCTAAACAAAATCCACCCGCGAGGGGTCCCCAACGTCCACCACCTGCTCCAGTTTCCTCTTCGATCAGATGCCATGTCGACGCTGCTTGGGACGTCTCCTCTGGGCTTGGAGCTGCTGGGTGGATCTTCACAGACAATCAAGGAACCCGCCTCAGCTCTCACTCTTCAAACCGCGCCTTCATGGCTTCTGCCCTCTGTGCAGAGACCTATGCGGTAAAAGCTGCTCTCTCTTCTGCAGTTGTCTTGGGATATCGTTCTCTGAGCCTCTACTCGGATTCGAAGACCCTCATCTCTTATCTCCTCTCCGTCTCTTCGTGTAATGAGCTCCAAGGGTTGCTACATGACATTCGCCTCATTAGCTCCTCCTTTGACTCTATCTCTTTCTCTTTTGTACCCAGAATGGGAAACTCTGCTGCTGATGCAGTTGCGAAAGCGGCTCTTTCCGTTTTTCGGTCCTCCCTTAGGGGATAAACTCTTTTAAGTTTCAATGAAAGGTTTGCTCAAAAAAAAAAAAAAAAAACTCTCGCTATATCGAATAAAAGTTAATATTTCGAATATTTTTGGACAGATCACCGATTCACCGAGTGTTGATTGCATTAGGATACATGAATATCAAATTTCAGACATGCGTCAAGAAGTTCTAGGTAATGGCCCGGCCATGGCGATTGAAACCTCGTTTTAAACCTTTTGAATACGCTTTCTGATTCTCAGCACGCTTGGTTTTGTCTTCCCAATAAAAATACATCAACAAAAAAAATTGCACATGCATATGAATCAATTGAGTAATTCTCACGTACTTAAGTTAAGATCAAGTAAACTAAATTAATAAGTATAAGATTCAAGACCCACCAAACCACAAAAATGGAATCAGCAAACGATACTCAACTTATGAGCTAAAAAATGTTTCTTATGAGATTCTTCCGAGGAGCAACAAGATTTGGAACCAATGTGCACCTATATCGCTTTTGAAACTTGATACTTGAATAAATGATTTTTAAAAAAGATTTAATATCCATAAACATTCCACCATTACGCATATTTGCATAGTGTTCACTGTTCACTACTTGGAGACTTAGGAGTTTAAAATCTGATACGTACAGTACGTTGGAGTTGGAATTGGAGATCTTTTCGGTTTGTTTGTCTAATCAAAGCTAAAGTATGGAGAATATTTAGCATTTCATAGATACACCTAGCTGAAAATGAAACCTTTTTTTATAAATTTGTGGAATTGAAGTTAATTTGTATTTTACCATTCTATTTAACATCACCTTTCTGAAACAAAATGTCATTATTCAATCAAATTATCTTTTCGTTTGATGATTTTTGAAAGGTGTCGCTTTAGAATATCTCCAGAAATTTTGCTGGGTATCCTTGTTGAGATATTCATTTATAAAAACATAAAAAGTATAAGAGAGATAGGTAAAATAAGACACTATAATTGGTTTGACCCTGTATTTAAAAATAAGAAACTCAGTAGATACTCTAAAATATAGTTGGTTTGACTATTGAAAGAAGAAAAAAAATTAATTATGTAAATAAAACATGTTAAAATACTAATAATTTGAGAATTGTTTTTGGGTTTTTTACCGACGAGAAATGCTCTGATAAGTCTCAAGTGGATAAAGAAAGAATTTTTTTTTGAACTGATAAAGAAAGAATTTACGTGTTATCAAACGGAACAAAATAAAATAAAAAATGTATAGTACTATATATATTACGACAGAACTATCCCATAGTAAACAGTAAACACACAATATATTGTATTTGGATGTCGTAAGGTTTCTATAGAAGTTACGTAAAAAAGTACTATTTATCATGAAAATTTGTGTAGGACAGAAATATATAAACTGTGAGAAATCAATCAAAGGACAGCTAAGAATGATACGTAGTGAGAATGTGGTGATTTTCATATGTTAATGTATATTTCATTTGAATACAAATCTCTTAAAATTCACGTATTTATTTACTTTACTTAAAGTATATCAGTACTGCGTACGTAAGATATGGTAGTCATTGGTTAACGTATATCATGAACGCTTAAATAAAACGAAAGGAGATGCTTTTGTTACCTAAAACAGGTTGATAACGTTTGGTACTTTAATTTGGTAGGAACACTGAGGTGCTTAATCTGTGTGTTTAGGGTTTAGTCAAAGGCAAACTCATGTGGAGGTTTCTATAGACTCAACATTGATATGTACCTTAATTTTAATTTCTTAGACTGTGCAACAGATTCTATATATAATAAGCCAAATAGAAAAACTACTGTGTTTTACACCAGAAAGTACAAAGTTTTTATTCATGTTTTAATGGTCTGATATTTTAAAAAAAATATATTCCATATATTTTAAATTTTTAAACATTTTGAATAAAATGATCATTTTTTTAATTATTTGGACCTCCCGAACATGTAGGCATGCATCACCCTCAATTCAATAACTTTTAAATTAATTATATACATATATGTAATTTAGTAATTTAAAGAAACTAATAAAAATATCACCGATTTAAAAATTAGTATTTTGAAATCAATGTTTAGACTTTTTACAAATAAGATATTCTTATAATATTTTTAAAATACATCTCGTTTCTTAACATCAATTGACCTTATAATAAAAGAACGTTGATGATATATACATAATGAAATTCACGTTAGGAGCTAGGACTCTAGGAGTATTAGTTAAGTAAAGACAGCCAAAGGCGAACCTACCTTATAGAACAGGGGGTCAATTGACCCAGGTAAAATTTGAGAAACATTTATACTTGATGAAGTTGTGGTTTATTTGATCAAAACAACTTATTGAACCCAGTTTAATTTCTTAAGACAACTTTATTAATCCAGTAACTAAAGGAATGACATCATTACATAACACCATATTTTCAATTTATTTCTTTATTATATTATATATATACAGTTACAATAGCTCATTAATCCAAATATTTAACATGGTCCTCTAGATTTATTTATTTCCATGATAGATATAGATATCAATATATTTTGATTTTTTCTTCTTTTGATTCGAGAGCTGCTATTAATATATATATATTATTAACATTTTTGAATATCGGTTCAACTATAAAATGCAATTTTATTAAATAAATCAATCATTTGAAAAAGTCATTCTATCAATTTGTTAGTTTCATGGTCTTATATATATATATATAACTCACCAAATAAAAGAAAATTATATGTGTTCTAATTTATTTTTGTAAAATGCAAAATATAGTGATCAAAATTTGAAAATACTTTATAACATTTATATTTATATATATTTATAATAAAATAATTTAATAATTTAATATTACAACATTTAATTTTTTAATTATTATTAAATGTTAATATATAATTTGACCCCTGTAAAATATTTTCCTGTGTCCGCCACTGAAGACAGCTATTAGTTAGGACTCGATGATGTTGATTAAATTGGTCATTATTTATTGGTTGATTGTAAAAGTCGTTCACCTTTTTGAAGCTTATAAAACGAGACAATATAGGCTTTAGAATCAGGCAGATTACACAACATAAATAAAACAAGAGAAAGAGTGAGAGAAAATCGATCAATGGAGAAAAGGGTTTTGTACGGTTTCATAGTAATGCTAATGTACTTGGTTGGTAGTGGCTTTAGCCAAGGTATAATTAATATTTAACCATCTCACATGCATAGATTAATCATAATCAATTATCATGTTTGTTTGATCATCTATTGATGCAATGTATGGTACGTAGGGGAAGCCGAATGGGAACGGATTCTGAGCGAGGCCCAACAACCCATATTGCTTACGTTAACGTCCTCCTTGTGCGGTGTCCCATGCGCTACACTACAAGAAAACAAGTGAATACCGAGGGACGAAATCCTCGGTATTCCGTCGGAATAACGTTATTCCGATGAAATACCGAGTATTTTTTCCCTCGAAAAAATTTTCTCGGAATTTTGTAGGTCCTCGGAATTTCCTCGGAAATTTCCGACGGAAATCCGAGAAACCACACATTCCGAGGACATATCGAGGACGAGTATTCGTCGGAGAGGTCGTCGGAAAAAACCGACGGATAGATTCGTCGGAATAAACCGAGGAAGATTCCGACTATCCAAATTGTCGGAATTTGTATGAATATTCCGAGGAACATGTCCGTCGAAAAATTTCGAGGAAGTCATCCCTCGGAATATTCCGACGACGCCGTCCGTCGGAAATTTCCGAGGAATCGTTCGTCGGAATATTTCGAGGGACGATTTCCTCGGAATTTTAAGAAATATAATTTTTTAAAAATTAAAAATTTTTAAAAATTAAAAATTTAAAATCGAAAATATAAAATTAAAATTAAAATCGAAAATTAAAAAATAAAATTTAGAAATTTAATTTCGAAAAAATAAATTTAAAATTGAAAGTCGTACAAATAAAAAAAAAACATTCAATGTTTTTAAGAAAAATAAAAAGCTACGGGTTTTGTGTGTTGGGATCTTGCATGGTCGGGAAATCGACGTTCGGGTGCAACCTCCTCATCATTTCCATCATCTGCTCGTTCATCTTCCTCTGTGCCTCGAAGCTCGCCTGTTGTGCCTCGAAGCTCGCCTGTTGAGTTGCCATCTGAGTCTCCAACGCAGATATGCGTTGGTCCTTGTCCTGCAACTGACCCATAAGTGCTTCTGGATCAACAAAAGGAGGGGCTGCAGAAGAAGACGTAACCGACCGGGACCGACGAGCCAAACCCAACATTCGGCCCTTCTTCTTTGGAACCGACTGAAATATAAAAAATGAAAATGTAAATAATAATTAAGATGAAATGAATTTTTTTTTAAAAAAAACTTACCTTTGCAACGATTTCGTTGATCTGATCCCGAGGCAATTGGGAACCCGTTGAATCTTCGTCTTCGGTTTGCAGCTGAGACGCTGCTTCTTCCACCTGACTATGGATGAGGTCGACGACACCCGCCACAACACCATCATCAATCTGGCCGGTCTTCTTGTTCGTATACGCCATCTTCATTAAGGTGAAATCATCAACAGGCACCATCATTTGCTTCCACCTTTATATCAATATAAAAATTAGTAGTTAGAAGAAATAATGATAGTTTAAAAAATTTAAAAATTTAAAATAGAATAAAAAGGGACTGAAATTACCATGCGATCCCTCAGAGTGGCTTGGGACTGAGCACCCAAGTTGTGCTTGTAGACGCCCTTCCCTTTACGTTCGCTCTTGCGGTTGGTGGAGTTGGTGGTAGAAGTCGATTTCGTATCTTCCTTACTCCAATGCACAATCAACTGCTGCCAGACGTCGAGGTTCATCGACTTTGGGATCTTTAAAAAAAAAATTGTTAGATGAATTAAAAAATAATTTAATAAATTTAAAAATTGTTTTAAAAATAAAAAAGCAAACCTTGTTCTTTAGCCACTTCTGCTTCCACTCGTAAATTTGATACCCATAGTTGGTCATAAGTTTGTGCACGAAGTGGTAATAGACAAACACCGTATAATCAGGATTCCAGTTGAATTCTTGCTGAAAAAATAAAACACAATTAGTATAAAATTTATATTAAAAAATAAATTAAAAAAAATAAGAATTTTTACCGCAAACTGTTCAAACCATAGAACTTGTTTGGCTCTTGGGAAGTCGGTGAAAGTCGGATGTCCCGCGTCCAAAACATGATACATCATACGGTTGATCCATGCACTGATCCCGTTCGAGGATCGATCGAACCATGTCTGACCCAGTCCAGATGGATAGGGAGTGAGAAACGGAAGATGTTGACGACCCGGCTGTCGAACAAACTCTGCAACCCTCATCAGTTCCGGAGGACCCTGAAAGTTCGGAGGAATAGTGGGTGCAGCACCGGAGCCAGAAGGAGCTTCGGGAAATGGAGAGGGAGATGTCTGGTGGGAGCTGCGGGGCGATGGGGAACCCTGAAAGGAGTCGTTTCCCGAGCCACGAACACGACGCTGTCGAGCAGGCGGGGTCTGATCAGCGTAAGACCTGTAGTTTAAATATATAAAAATTCAAAAAAAAAAAAATTTGTTAGTATACATGATTATATTATACAAAAAGGTTTATAAATATTTTTAAAATTTATTAAATATGTTTTATTGTTCCTGGAAACTTGAGAAACGATTTTAAAAATAGTGAAAATCTTTTTAAAAATCATTGAAAAACGATTTTAAAAATCAAAAAACGTTATAATATCAGAAAAAGTTTTTTAAAATAGTAAAAACCTTCTGTAAAATCATATAAAAAAGTTTTTTAAAATAGTAAAAACCTTCTGTAAAAAAATTACTTTTTGATATAGTAAAACCTTTTTAAAAATCATTTAAAAAAGTTTTTTAATTTTTAAAAAACGTTTTTAAAAATCATATACATGTTTTTTAAAATAAAAAAATGTTTTAATACTTATAAAAATAGTTTTAATATTACAAAAATAGTTTTTATATCAGAAAAACGCATTATAAAATAGTTAAACCTTGTTAAAAATCATTGAAAAACGTTTTTTTAAAAAAAAAACGTTTTTAAAAATCATATACATGTTTTTTAAAATAAAAAAATGTTTTAATACTTATAAAAATAGTTTTAATATTACAAAAATAGTTTTTATATCAGAAAAACGATTTATAAAATAGTAAAACCTTTTTAAAAATCATTTAAAAACGTTTTTTAAAATTTAAAAAACGTTTTTAAAAATCATAAAACGATTTTAAAAATCCAAAACTTTTTTAAAAATCAAAAAACGTTTTTCAAACTACAAATAATTCCATAGAAAAATAAAACAAGAACCTAATATCCGAAATTCAATCCTAAACTATCCATCTAACAACCTAAAATCCGAAACTATACTTCTAAGAACCTAAAATCCGAAATACTAATCTTACAATCCAAGAGAAATATGAAGTTTTTGTTGATTCTTACATGATTATTGAAGTGCATGAGAGATTCCGACGGCGAGATGAGCTAGAACCGGCGGCGTGAGAAGTTTCCGGAGGAGAGGATCGAGAGGAGAGAGAGTAGAGAGAGAGGATCGAGTTTTTGTGGTGAAGCGGCGGAGAAGAAGAAGAAGGAAGTTAGGTATTATATTTAACAGTTCCGACGGATCCTTGTCGTCGGAATTCCGTCGGAATTAGTAAATATAATACCAACACGCGGTTCTCGAAATAATTCAACGTTTTTGTTTTCCGGTAAGTATTTTCCGACGGATATGCCGTTCCTCGGTATTTCCTCGGAAATTTCCTAGGCAATTCCGAGGATAAACAGTCTTTCCTCGGAATTTCCTCGGAAATTTCCGAGGAAATACCGAGGAAACGTGGTTTAGGGTTTCGAATTCCTATTTTTTGTTTCGGTATTTCATTTTTAAAACAAATGCAATTAATATCATTGAGGATACTTTGTGTAGATGATCATAAACCATGAAATAACAAAATTTCAAAAATAATTGTAAGTAAGTCCTTTAACGTTTGTTAAATTGTATAAGTGTTTATCTTATAATGTGTGATTTTTATTGGACCAATCGTAAAAGTGTTTTTTATTGTGTAAAACACTGAGGTTTGACTTCATAATGTTGGTAAGAAACTCAATGAAGGTTATTTATGTGTTATTCGATCCGCAAAACGTCGATATCGGTTTAAAAACCCCATCTTCTCGGAATGCCGTCGGAAATTTCCGAGGACATTCTGAGGAAATTCCCAAAATCAGTAGTTTCCTCGGAATTTCCTCGGAAATTTCCGAGGGAATTCCGAGAAACTGGGCCTTTTAGCAGTTTTCCTCGGAATTTCCTCGGAAAAATCATTATTAATCAAAATACTTTAATCGATTATTGGATTTGCGACGGAATTCTGATGAAACCCTAAATTCCCTCGGAAATTCGTCGGAATTTCTTGTTTTTTTTTTAAAAAAAAAAACTCTACTCTGACTCGGAATCATCATCACCAGATGAATCAGAATCTGGATCTTGGTGAAACTCTCCAATAATGGGTTCATCTTCTGTGTAAACGACGGCGTCCTCTGCGAAGTCGGTCAAATCGACTACAAGGCCACCTTCCGCTACATCTTCTGCTGCACTTAAGTTGCCGGATGTAATTGGTTGTAGTGGGTCTTCCAGCTCTGAAGTTCCCTGAACTCGGCCTCTCGGGTTGACTCTTGTAACCGTAACCCATGGATCATCTCTGTTCCTTAACCGTGGGTACTTGATATAAGAAACCTGTAACATTTAAAAAAATATTAGTAAAAGTATGAATTATGATCAATCATTATGAATTCGTACAACATTAACTTACCTGATCGGCCTGAGAAGCAAGAATGAAAGGATCATAATATTGCAGCTTTCGCCTCGAATGTACTGATGTAACACCAAATGCATCTGTTCTCACACCACGATCTGGAGTGTTGTCGTGCCAATCACAATAGAAAACAGTACAGCGCAATCCAAGCAAGCCCAAATACTTGATTTCCAAAATCTCATGTATGTGTCCGTAGTATACATCTTCTCCTGATGCAGAACAAACGCCAGCATCATAGGTCGTACGCGAATGTCTCCTCTTTTCAGTTGCGAATGCATATCCTCGAGTACAAAATCTCGGATATGACTTTACAACACAGATTGGGCCAACCACCATCTCGCGTATCCAATCGTCAAATTTTTCACCTCTGGCCAAACCAGAAGACACCTATTAATTTCACATATGTAGGTTATATCAATAAATATGAATTAGTAAAAATATATGGTAAATTTAATTTTAATTTGTTTAATGCACTCACATAGGTAAACATCCATCCGGCAAATTCTCTCTGCTTCATTTCTTCTAGTTCCGCCTCTGTGGCGTATCTATATTCGGACCGCTTCGCTTCCATGAATATCCTGTACATATGAATTAATTAGATTAAAATGTCAATTTGTTAAAATAGAATTTTATAAGATAATAAACTTACCTCTCATATGGAAGAACGTCTTCGCAGTTCGTCAGCAAATATGTCTGCAAATGACTTCGCTCGTGCTCAGTAAGTCGACGGTCCTTTGGTTTTCCGCTAAGTCGTCCAACATCTGTGAAAATGTCTGGAACCTTAACATGATATGTTGCCCGTTCACCTCTATCATCATGCCGAGCAGATCTTCTGTTTTTGGTCTGAACTTCTGCTGGAAAGTAGTGCTCCGCAAAGTTTGAAATTTCTTCACTGATCATCTGTGCGACTATAGAACCTTCCACCCTACTTAAATTTTTCACCTTCTTCTTCAAATGGAACATATACCGCTCATACAGATACATCCATCTATACTGCACAGGACCACCAAGTTCCAATTCTCTTGCAAGGTGAATAGCAAGATGCTCCATAACATCAAAAAATGATGGAGGAAATATCTTCTCAAGGTTGCACTGAATCACGGCAATGTTAGTCTTCAAATTTGTAATACCTTCAAGAGTCACTGATCTGCTGCATAAATCGCGGAAAAAAGCACTTATCCCTGCAACAGCTTCATGAACTTTTCGTGGTAATAGTTCCTTGATGGCAAACGGAAGGAGGCGCTGCATCATCACATGGCAATTGTGACTTTTCAAGCCAATAAACTTTCCTTCCTTTCTGTCGATACAGTTTCGCAAATTAGATGCGTAACCATCTGGAAACTCCACATCGTTTGAAATCCAATCAAAGAACGCATTTTTCCCCTCTGTATCAAGCCGGTATATGGGAAAAGGAGCCCTACCATTCTCATCAACATGAAGTTCTGGACGAGCACATATATCGACTAAGGATCGTGTTCATGAGATTGTCAAAAAAGTTCTTCTCAATATGCATGACATCTAAATTATGCCTTAGCAGATGATCCTCCCAGTATGGCAAATCAAAGAAAATACTTTTCTTGTGCCAGTTATGTAGTTCTCCAACAGCATCTACAGGAAAATGCTCATGTCCACCGACGTCTGGCGTCCTTTCTGCACCAAAATCTCTTAATTGTGTCTTCAAAACTTTCCCACTAACTTCCTCAGGTGGACCATCAAACACCTGTTTGTTCTTCCTAAAGAAATTCTTACTCCGACGGTATGGATGATCATGTGGTAGGAATCGTCTGTGACAGTCAAACCAACACATTTTTCTTCCGTTCTTTAGTTGGAAAGCATCTGTGTCATCTTGACAATATGGACATGATAGCCTCCCATGCGTTGTCCATCCAGATAACATACCATATGCTGGAAAATCACTTATTGTCCACATTAGTACTGCCCGCATTTGAAAGTTTTATTTACACGAAATGTCGTATGTTTCAGCACCTTCACCCCATAGCTGTTGCAACTCATATATTAGTGGCTGAAGAAACACATCAAGCGATCTCTTAGGATGCTCTGGTCCGGGAACGAGAATGGAGAGAAACAAAAACTCTCGTCGCAAGCACAAGTTTGGGGGTAAGTTATATGGTGTAACAATGACTGGCCATAGAGAATATTGTCTTCCACTCTTCCCATACGGGCTGAAACCATCGGTACATAATCCAAGGTAGACATTTCTTCTCTCATATGCAAAGTCGGGATACTTTGATTGGAAATGCTTCCACGCTTTTGCATCTGAAGGATGTCTAATCTCACCATCTGTTGAGTGCTCCGCATGCCATCTCATTCGTTGCGCTGTCCGTTCCGAAAGATACAACCTCTGCAACCTTTCCTTCAAAGGAAAATACCACATCCTTTTATATGGCACTCTAACTCTTCCACTCGTATCTTTGTAACGAGGCTTCCCACAAAATTTGCATGTAATCCGCTGGTCATCCGCCCTCCAATAAATCATGCAGTTATCGCTGCATACATCTATTACCTCATACGGTAAACTAACACCAGATACAAGTTTCTGAACCTCGTAGTATGAACCTGGAGCTACGTTATCCTCAGGTAGAATACCTTTTACAAATTCAGCTATCGCATCCACACAGTCTTCAGCCAAGTTATAATATGTTTTAATGGACATCAGTCTTGTAGCATATGATAAAGCTGAATGACCATCTCTGCAACCTTCATACAAAGGTTGCTTTCCAGCATCCAACATATCATAAAATCTCCTAGCTTCTGCATTGGGTAAATCTTCCCCTCTAAAATGATCATTTACCATCTGCTTAATACCTACACCATAGTCTAAATCCGTTCTAATTGGTTCTTCTAATCTAACCGCCGGCCGAGGTTCGCTAGTACTACCAGGTTCATATCCTGTTTCCCCGTGATGATACCAAATTTTGTAACTTCGTGTAAACCCATTTAAAAAAATATGTGTCCAAACATCCAACTCTTTAATAACCTTTCTATTTTTACAATTAGAGCAAGGACATATTAACTTACCTGTTTCGGCTTCCGGTTGTCGTTTGACTAACCCCATGAATTCCTTTAGACCTCGTTCGTATTCTTTCGTAAGCAATTTCGTGTTCGGATCCAAATGAGGTCGATCCATCCAAGAACGATAATAATTTGAAGAAGATATGTTTTTTTTAAAGGAAAATCGTGTGTAAAGATAGTGGGAGGAGAGAAGAAGAAATGGAGTGAATGAAGAGGAAGAGGGGTGGGTGTATTTGTAGATGAAATCCTGCCGACAATACTGACGAAATTCCAAGGAAATTCCGAGGACAAACCACCGTTCCTCGGTATTTCCTCGGAATTATTGAAATCCCACAACGGCTCCCCCAACGGGTCTCTAACGGCTCCGACATACTGAGGAAATTCTGAGGAAATACCGACGATTCCTCGGAATTTCCTCGGAATTCTTGAAATCACCCAACGGCTCTCCAAACGGGTCTCTAACGGCTCCAAACTTTCCTCGGTATCTTACAATTTTCCGTCGGAAATTTCCCACGGACTTCGTTTCCTCGGAAATTCCTCGGAAAATTCCTCGGTTTCCTCGGTTTTTCGTCGGAATGTTCCGAGGAAACCATTTTCCCTCGGAATTTCAACGTTTTCTTGTAGTGCTATAGTGAAGGATCAAGTGGCTCAACTCGCCAAAACCAACGGTAACCACATTATATTCTATAACGCCAACATTTTGGAGAAGCCATTCTTTGCCAGACTTTACAAGGTTCTCAAAGTCCCGACCCTCATAGTCTTCAAAGCTGGAAAAGAAATAAAGCGTTTGGACGGTGATTTCTATTGGGGTTCAGTATATGACCTGGTTTTCAAGTCAGATATATTCTACTCGGCCCCGTCCCCCTCGGCCTCCCCTCCGTCACCCTCCGATTCCGCCCCACCACCCTGGTCGACCAGCATTTTTATCCAGAGTTTTGTAGAAACTAATCAGGATTGGGGAAAAACTCTGGACCAGGCTCAACATCCCATAGTGGTTATGGTAACGTCCTCGTTGTGTGGTGCTCCCTGTGCTACATTAGAGCATCAAGTGGTTCAACTGGCCAAAACCTACGGTGACCAGATTATATTCTATAAAAACAACATTTTGGAGAATCCATTCTTTGCAAAACTTTACAGTGTACTCAATGTTCCAGCGGTCATAGTCTTCAAAGATGGAAAAGTAATAATTCGTTATGAGAACCTTTCGGATTGGGGTGCAGTATTTGACCTAATATCCCACTCAAGTATATTCGGCTCCGCCCTGCCCCCCTCCGACTCCGACCTCGCTCCTCAATCCGGGAAGTAACGTCTCTTGTTTAATTATATGTATCATATATTGTGTGTAACGTTTATTGGGTTAATAAAGGTGCCAAAAAAAATAATTATATATATAGTCAATATTATGTTTGGTGTGTTAGTATCATAAGCTAATATGTTAAGTCACTGAAAAAGCTTATAGATGCTTTATATCATAATGGAGATTGTTGAGGGGATATCAGGTAACGCATGAATCATTCGAATATTCAAAAATCACTATTCAAACTCTCCCTTTATCGAATTTTAAGTGGATATCTCGGATTATTTGTGGACAGGTCACTGAGTGTTGATTGCAAAGGATACATGAAAATCAAATTCCAGACATAAGTCAAGTTCTAGGCAATGGCCATGGCAATTGAAATCCCGTTATTTTAAACTTTTTCGGTCCTTGTATTGATTATTTCAGCTTCATTTGTAAGTTATGACGTACTAATCATGCGTTTGCTTATTTCATTAATAAAGTTGTGCTTTGCAAAGATTTTGAGTTTGACGTAAAGAGTTTGGATTTTGAAACTGAAAACCACAGGGAGATTGGTTATCATCAATATGGATGAAACGCCGATTCCAAAACATATATTTGCTATTTGCCTCTTTATTCAAAATCAAAATTAAGCCCACCAAATATTGACTGCTTAGTTGTTTGGGCAGTTCTCATTGACCACCTCCATTAGGTGCCTTCTTCACCAAGGCTTCGTAATCAGAAGCCACAAGCTTCCGGCGCTTCCTTTTCGTTTTCTTTCCAAAAGCATCTTGAAATGGTTACATATCAAGTAAGTGCTCTCTCGAATCTCGATTGCTTTACGATAAGCAACATAACCAATCAAAAATCGAAAACTCAAGACATTGGTTAGTGATCCAATTCAACAAACTAAAAACCTTTACCTTCTTGTTACTATTTATTTTCTGATCCTCAGCACGCTTGGTGTTCCCAATACGAATACATCAACAACAACAAAATGCAGATGCATATGAATCAATTGAGTAATTCTCACTTACTTAGAATCAAATAAATGAAATCAGCATACGATACTCAACTTCTGAGCGAAAGGATGTTGCTTATGAGATTCTTCCGAGGAGCAACAAGATTTGGAACCAATGTGCATCTATCGCTTTTGAAACTTGATACTTAAGCAAATTAAATGTTTTTTTTTAAAAAAAATTAATATACATAAACATTCCACCATTAGGCATATTTGGTGTTCACTGCTTGGAGACTTGGGAGTTTAAAATCTGACATGTACAGTGCGTTGGAGTTGGAGATCTTTTGGTTTGTTTGTCTAATAAAAGCTAAAGTATGGAGAATCTTTAACATTTCATATATAAGCCTAGCTGAAAATGAAATCTTTATAAATTTTGTGGAATTGAAGTTTGTATTTTACCATATTCTAATTAACATCACCTTAGTGAAACAAAATGTCATTATTCAAATCAAAATATCTTTTCATTTGATGATTTTTAAAAGGTGTCACTTTACAGCATCTCCAGCAATGGTATCTTATTGAGATACTCATTAATAAAAAAAATTGTATAAAGAAAAAAAGTATGAGAGAGATAGGTAAAATAAGATACTATAATTGGTTTGACCATATGTGTATTTTAAAATAAGAAACTCATTAGATCCTCTAAACAAAGGTGTAAAAATATAATGGGTTTGACTATTGAAAAGAAGAAGAACAATTATTATGTAAATAAAACATGTTAAAATACTAATATAAATTATTTGAGATGCTTTAATAAAACTCCAATGGATAAAGAGAGTGTCGTAAAGGTTTCTATAGAAGTTACGTAAACTAATATATTAATTTATCAAGAAAAATTGTGTAGAATATAAATATATACAAACTGTAAGAAATCAATCAAAGGACAGCCAAGGATGATACGGAGTGAGAATGGGGTGATTTTCATATGTTAATTTATATTTTCATTTGAATAGAAATCTCTTAAAATTCACGTATACATTTACTTTACTTAAAGTACACCAGTACTGCGTACGTAAGATATGATAGTCATTGGTTAACGCATATCATGAACGCTTAAATAAAACGAAAGGAGATGCCTTTGTTACCTAAAACGGGTTGATACCGTTTGGTACTTTGGTAGGAACACTAATTAGGTGCTTAATTTGTGTGTTTAGGGTTTAGTAGTAAAAGCTAAACTCATGTGGAGGTTTCTATAGACTCAACACTGATGTACCTTAATTTTAAATTTCTTAGACTGTACAACAAATTCTATGAAGTGATTGTTTAAACACCCAACATTACTTTGTATTTATCCCTTTACACCAAAAATTACAAAGTTTATTCATGTTTTTATAAATGTTGCTATTCCAAAAAATAAAAATATTCCGTATATTTTGAAATTTTTAACCTTTGAATAAATGATCAACTTTTTTTAATTCTTTGGACCTACCGAACATGTAGGCATCACCTTCATTCAATAACTTTTAAACTAAAGATTATATACATATATGTAATTTAGTAATTTAAAGAAACTAATAGAAAAAAAATCACCAATTTCAGAATTAGTATTTTGAAGTCAATGTTTAGACTTTTTACAAATAAAATATTCTTATAATATTTTTAATATCATCTCGTTTTTTTACATCGATTGATTTTTAATAAAAGAACATTGATGATAACGTCATGATATTCACGTTAGGAACTTAGTAGCTACTAGCTAGGAGTATTAGTTAAGTAAAGACAGCTAGCTAAGGAAGGACGAAGATATAAATTGGTCATTATTTATTGGTTGATTGTAAAAGTCGTTCACCTTTTTGAAGCTTATAAAACGAGACAATATAGGCTTTAGAATCAGGCAGATTACACAACATAAAAGGAAAATCGATCAATGGAGAAAAGGGTTTTGTACGGTTTCATAGTAATGCTAATGTACTTGGTGGGTAGTGGCTTTAGTCAAGGTATAGTTAATTAACCATCTCACATGCATAGATTAATCATAATCAATTATCATGTTTGTGTGATCATCTATTGATGCGATGTATGGTACGTAGGGGAAGCTGAATGGGAACGGATTCTGAGCGAGGCCCAACAACCCATATTGCTAACGTTAACGTCCTCCTTGTGCGGTGTCCCATGCGCTATAGTGAAGGATCAAGTGGCTCGACTGGCCAAAACCAACGGTGACCAAATTATATTCTATAACGCCAACATTTTGGAGAAGCCATTCTTCGCAAGACTTTACAAGGTTCTTAAAGTCCCGAGCCTTATAATCTTCAAAGCTGGAAAAGAAATAAAGCGTTTGGAAGATGATTTCTATTGGGGTTCAATATATGACCTGGTTTTCAAGTCAGATATATTCTACTCGGCCCCGTCCCCCTCGGACTTCGCTCCGTCACCTATTGAGTCCGACACGTCCGACATTCTGATCGAGACTATTCAAGATGTTGAGTCTTGGTCGAAAACTCTGGAGGAGGCCCAACGTCCCATAGTGGTTACGGTAACGTCCTCGTCGTGCGGTGTTCCTTGTGATATATTGGAGGGTCGGATGACTGAATTGGCCAAAACATTCAGCGACCGGATTATATTCGTTGAAACCAACATTTTTGAGAAACCAATCTTTGGAGATCTATTCAAGGTACTCAATGTTCCAACCGTCATAGTCTTCAAAGATGCGAAAGAATTAATTCGTTTCGAGAAACTTTTCGATTGGGGTAAGTTTATTGACTTTTTAGTCGTCTCTCAAGAATGATCCCCTTGGATTCAGCCCGTCCCGTCTTGAACCAGTAATGCCTCTTTATATGTAATTGTGTGTAACGTCTGTTTGCTACTTCCTCCGTTTACCTTTGCCTATGTTCTAAATGGATTAATAAAACTATAAAAGTGGTCAATATATATATATATATATATATATATATATATATATGATCATATTATGTTTAGGGTGTTGATATGATCAGGCATTGAAATAGTTTATAGATGCTTGGCATCATAATTTATATAGATTGTTGATAACGAGAAAGTTATTATTACGCGTATAGAAAATTAGAAATTCATCTAAATTATGTTCTCGATCACATGATCATTGAGATATGACATTAATTATGATCAATAGTATATGAGCGACGCATAAAGATATACATACATATAGCTGATCAAACCGGCACCTCTTATTCAAAATTGGATGAGATCGGACGTGACCCTTCTAGATGATTTCCAGTGAGTTTCAGCTCTTCCATAGTTCCAGAAACAGAACTCAGTTATGGAGCAAGATACAAACTAACCAACAAATCATAGCTAAAGATCTATTACCTCTTGTCTTTATTATAAAACTAAAGTTTGAGAAGTTAGAGACAATACCAGCACTAACCAATAATTTCACACAATTAAACCAATCAATTGTGAGTAACATATGGAACAAATGTTTACCAATCCAACTTCATAATTAATTATGAACTTGTAACACTTTAACATATGTAACTTCTGCCGCATCAAAAAAACATATGTAACATTTCAAAATCAAACAATCCTTTAATGACCAGAAACATAAAAAAAGATAATGTACTCGCTATTGACTCTAATGGCTATGTAAAATTATAACATTGTAGGTCTGTGAAAAATGGATAAAAACTTTTGTGTATAGGTTCGGGTGGTTGGGATATGGCATCGCCCTCGGGTCCTAAGGAAGACAGTATGATAAAGGTTTTACTATTTTATAAATACTTTTTGTGATATAAAAACTAATTTTTTTATATTAAAACTATTTTTATAAGTAATAAAACATTTTTTGATTTAAAAAAACATGTATATGATTTTTAAAACCGTTTTTTTATTTTAAAAATGTTTTAAATGATTTTTAAAAAGGTTTTACTATTTTATAATTCGTTTTTTTTATATAAAAACTATTTTTGTAATATTTAAAACTTTTTATAAGTATTAAAACATTTTTTTATTTTAAAAAACATGTATATGATTTTAAAAACGTTTTTATTTTCAAAAAAATAGTTTTTTTGATATAGAAACATTTTTTAATATTAAAACTATTTTTATAAGTATTAAAACATTTTTTGATTTTAAAAAACGTGGATATGATTTTACAGAAGGTTTTTACTATTTTAAAAACTTTTTCTGATATTAAAACGTTTTTTGATTTTTAAAACGTTTTTTTTTTTTTACAATCGTTTTTCAATGATTTTAAAATGGTTTCCCAATGTTTAAAAGTTTTTTCAACTTTCTTGGAACAATAAAACATTTTTAATAAATTTTAAAAATATTTATAAACCTTTTTGTATATATAATCATATACTAACTACTTTTTTTTTCAATTTTTATATTTAAACTTCAGGTCTTACGATGATCAGACCCCCACTCCTGCTCGACAGCGTCGTGTTCGTCGCTCGGGAAGCCACGACTTTCAGGGTTCCCCATCGCCCCGCAGCTCCCACCAGACATCTCCCTCTCCATTTCCCGAAGCTCCTTCTGGCTCCGGTGATGCACCCACTATTCCTCCGAACTTTCAGGGTCCTCCGGAACTAATGAGGGTTGCGGAGTTTGTTCGACAGCCGGGTCGTCACCATCTTCCGTTTCTCACTCCGTATCCATCTGGACCGGGTCAAACATGGTTCGATCGATCCTCGAACGGGATCAGCGCATGGATCAACCGTATGATGTATCGTGTTTTGGACTACGGACATCCGACTTTCACCGACTTTCCAAGAGGCAAACAAGTTCTATGGTTTGAACAGTTTGCGGTAAAAATTCTTATTTTTTTTTAATTTATTTTTTAATATACAAAAAAACTTTATACTAATTGTGTTTTTTTTTTTCAGCAAGAATTCAACTGGAATCTGATTATACGGCGTTTGTCTATTACCACTTCGTGCACAAAGTTATGACCAACTATGGGTATCAAATTTACGAGTGGAAGCAGAAGTGGCTAAAGAACAAGGTTTTTTTTTATTTTTAAAACAATTTTTAATTTTATTAAATTATTTTTAATTCATCTAACAATTTTTTTTTTAAAGATCCCAAAGTCGATGAACCTCGACGTCTGGCAGCAGTTGATTGTGCATTGGAGTAAGGAAGATACGAAATCGACTTCTACCACCAACTCCTCCAACCGCAAGAGCGAACGTAAAGGGAAGGGCGTCTACAAGCACAACTTGGGTGCTCAGTCCCAAGCCACTCTGAGGGATCGCATGGTAATTTCAGTCCCTTTTTATTCTATTTTAAATTTTTAAAAATTTTAAACTATCATTATTTCTTCTAACTACTAATTTTTATATTGATATAAAGGTGGAAGCAAATGATGGTGAGCGGTTGATGATTTCAGCTTAATGAAGATGGCGTATACGAACAAGAAGACCGGCCAGATTGATGATGGTGTTGTGGCGGGTGTCGTCGACCTCATCCACAGTCAGGTGGAAGAAGCAGCGTCTCAGCTGCAAACCGAAGACGAAGATTCGACGGGTTCCCAATTGCCTCGGGAGCAGATCAACGAAATCGTTGCAAAGGTACGTTTTTTTTAAAAAAATTTCATTTCATCTTATTATTATTCACATATTCATTTTTTTTCAGTCGGTTCCGTTCCAAAGAAGAAGGCCGAATGTTGGGTTTGGCTCGTCGGTCCCGGTCGGTTACGTCTTCTTCTGCAGCCCCTCCTTTTGTTGATCCGTCCGAACTTATGGGTCAGTTGCAGGACAAGGACCAACGCATATCTGCGTTGGAGACTCAGATGGCAAATCAACAGGCGAGCTTCGAGGCACAACAGGCGAGCTTCGAGGCACAGAGGAAGATGAACGAGCAGATGATGGAAATGATGAGGAGGTTGCACCCGAACGTCGATTTCCCGACCATGCAAGATCCCAACACACAAAACCCGTAGCTTTTTATTTTTGCTCAAAAACATTGAATGTTTTTTTTTTATTTGTACCACTTTCAATTTTAATTTTTATTTTCGAAATTAAATTTCTAAATTTTAATTTTAATTTTCGATTTTAATTTCATATTTTCGATTTTAAATATCTAATTATTAATTTTTTTAAAAAATAATATTTTATATAATTCCGACGAAATCATCCCTCGGAAATTTCCGACGAACCCATCCCTCGGAAATTTCCGAGGAAACGATGCCTCGGAAATTTCCGAGGAAATCATCCCTCGGAAATTTCCGAGGAAATCGTCCCTCGGAAATTTCCGAGGAAACGATGCCTCGGAAATTTCCGAGGAAATCATCCCTCGGAAATTTCCGAGGACGTCATCCCTCGGAAATTTCCGAGGAAAACCATCCCTCGAAATTTCCGACTATTTGTCACCTCGGAATATTCCTCGGTTTATTCCGACGAATCTATCCGTCGGTTTTTTCCGACGACCTCTCCGACGACTGCTTGTCCTCGATATGTCCTCGGAATGTGTAATCCTCGGAATCCCGTCGGAAATTTCCGAGGAAATTCCGAGGAACTACAAAATTCCGAGGAAATTTTTCCGACGGAACGAATCATCGGTATTTCGTCGGAATAACGTTATTCCGACGGAAAACCGAGGAATTTGTCCCTCGGTATTCACTTGTTTTCTTGTAGTGGTCATGGAGTGTCTCAAACCGTACCGTGTCATGCAAAAGGGCATGTGATATGTCTCACCTCGTGGTGGCTACTCAAGAGAGACGTCTGTTAGTGTTTGGAGATAATAGAGATTTTCAATTCGGCCATCACAATATTCAAAGATGCCTAGAGCCTATTGAGAAGTTTCTTAGTTCTTGATCAAGCTAAATAACCAGCCTCATTAAACCTGACTGATATCGGTTTAGAAGACATTGCGTTATTGTCCTAATGATTTGGTTGGAATGAGCATTAAGCTTGTTATCTAATACAAATAAGATATAATCAAATATGTTAATATAGATATATGAATATAATAAATAGTAATAAAGTTGAGACATTTTTTATTGTAGGAACATACAAAACCGAAGTGATTATTAAAATTGAATAATGAAAAGGAACTTATGATTACTATAATACTATTTTCAAAAGTTACATATAGAGACAATTTTTAATCCAAAATTTTTGGCACTTTGCAGAGAAAAATAATGTTGCAAAACGAAAGATTAATCAATGTATTATATTAAACTGATATTTGGTTGCCGGAATTAGATAAAAAAAATAAGAAAAAACTATTTTTTTTAAAGAAATCAATTATAGGCCCAAATTATAATGGGCTGCCACTGATTTTTAAATAAAATTTGCTGCGCTTTCTTCCCTCTCTGCATTACTTCTTGGATCTGTTCCTTCTCTCAGCAAGTGTTTCTACATATCATACTTCGATTTCTCTTGTTAACTTATCCTCTTGTAAGCTCGAAGTCTCTGAAATATATCTTCATTATCGGTTTATGTGCCAAAAGAAGAAAACGGCGAAAACAGCGAGATTGACTTCGCTTGGGGATCTTCCTTTTGATTTAGTCTTGGAGGTGTTGCTCTCTCGTCGTTTTACTCCGATGAATCTACTTAATATCGAACTTTCCTCCAAGGCCTTCGGAAGGGGCTCGTACTCTTCGGTTTACAAATCAATCGCTGATCACGCAGCGTCGGAGTTTTGCTCTATGCATCCTATCTTCGTGGGGTGGTCTCCAGTGTCGGTGCAACGTTTTGGACTGCCCTAAGCAAGTTCAAAAATTGTGCATTTTTTATTAAAAATCATAGAATGATAACAATATAGAAAAAAATATGTTAAAGTTTCATAAGATAATCCAACTCCATAAACTGTTTATAAGAAAAATAAAAAAAAAATTATTATTGAAATATAACTATTTGCATTTTTTCCTAGATAATCAATTATTAAACTCGGATAGTCAAATTTTTCAACCATAGCTGTCTCAATTGACAACAAAGCCAGTTGTTATTGAGTTTGTGTTTTAGTGTATTTTGATGTAATTGAATTATGAATCTTTTTTTTGGATTTTTATGAATTTATGATGATGTATTTTGAAATACAAGACAAAACTCATGTATTTGCTTTTTAGGAGAGAAAATACATTGAAATTCACTAAAACTGAATTCTAAAATAATCAAAAATAAAATTAATAATACTGGCTTTTAATGTATTTTTAAATAAATAAAACAAATATTTAGCCCAATAACACTTTGTTTTCAATGAATTTTAATGTACTTAAAAAAAAGATGATTTAATAACATTGAATTTAGTTATGCATTTAAAATACACTCAAATACAATAAAAACTTTAATCTAATACCTCATTTATCTCTTTTGTGACAAGGTAGACTGCAAATAATTTTTTATTGGCTTCAACTTTGAAAAACTTTTTTGAACTGTAGGGACTGATACGGAATAGTCAACAATATGTGATAAGTAATTTCAGTGTTCTGATAACAATCCTACATTTTTTTCCAAAAAAATCAAGCATTTCAATAGAGTTTCATTGGTATTGATTCTCGGAGAATCTTTAATTTCATAAACAAATCATCACCAACAATGTTTGATTACATACCATTTTCTAAAGAAGCTTATAAGTTCAAACATGATACTAAGTATCCTCATTTGTGGCTGCTAGTTTTTAAGAATCAAACAAAATTATCAAAGTTTATTCATACCTTCAGAATTAATCTATGTATAACTTATTTTTACATAAAATAGATGCACTTATAAAATAGATGTTTTGAGGCCTTTGTTTCTGAGAAAAGGCTTAGGGCATCTATTTTGCCCGGCGCATATAAGCCGGGCCTGGCTGTCTCTGAGAAAACAGAACGAACTTGTAGCTAGATGCGAGGGAAACCGGAAGCGAGTGTTGATGTTCTTGAATTCCATTGTCGAATCTTGGGATATGGCGGAGACGTCCAGAGGCAATGTATTAATCTAATACCCATTTCGATATTCACCTTCCATTTCTTGACAGTAGTGTTCTTGAAGTTCTTGATGCATTTTATTTCTCTTTACAGATGCAAATAACAACTGGATCCGAAAAGACAATGGTAATTAGGAACTCCAAGGCATACTCAAATGTGTTTACTCGTAAGCAGGCGGGAACTAGACAATGTGAAGGGTTGAAACCTGTAGATTTGCCCTTATTTGCGCAAGTGATTCAAGTATCAGCCAGCCAGGAGAATGCTGGTTTCGTGATGAAGTCTGGAGAGGTTGATTGTCTTCTTTTTCCACGGAAAGCCTTTGTTAAGCCTAACTATTGATCTATGCGCCGTAAGTTCACACATGCGGCACGAATTTCCATTTTGCTTGTGGTCATGCACATACACAACATAGGATACGTAGGCTTAAGCTCGTTGAGGCTTTGAAGAGTTCTCCTTGTAAGCAGGTAACGATTTTAATATCTCTGCGTTATCTGGGCGTTTTCATGAGACATTGTTAGCAAACTCATCATGTACTAGGTAGCTACCGGACGCTACTGTACTGTGTTTCTGACAAGGGATGGTTATGTGTATACCGTTGGAGACAACTCATTTGGGCAGCTTGGTCATGGTGATACCACGAACAGGCAAGAACCCACGATTGTAAAACTGCTTGAGAAAAGTGGGCCTGTTGTACAAGTTTCGGCTGCAGGCAGGGACGGACGGAGGTTAGAGATGTGGTGGCACATGCCCCATACTGATTTTTTGAAAATAAAATTTTAGTCAACAGTTTCTTTTATTCATTAATATTTCTATAGCCCAAATTATTTTTTTGTCCAATAGTCAAACTAAAAGTAGAAGTTGAAAAAAAAAAATGTTCACTTGATTTAGCCATCAATCTATCTATTAATTTTTTTTAATTTTTTTTCTTCTTTACCACATTACTCATTACATTTTAAAGAAAGTTTTGAAGGTAATTTTTTTTTTCTTTCTAACTGATATACTATAGGTTGTCTTTTATTGGTAGTATATTGTGCCAATATAAAAGGCTAATACAGTTCATTTTTCTAATCATATATAAATAATGGAACAATATTATACAAGCTTGTATCAACTTCTAAAAATAGTTGTGATGATTTGCCTTCAAATCCAGCAGATAAAAAACGAATATTAAAATATCATCATAATAAAAGAGATGAGGTAAAACGTAAATAATATATTAAAGGTCTTTATTAACATTGTGGTCACGATTTTTCATAAAAACTAACAGTTTTTAAACAATTGTCTAATTTTTCTTAGTGAAAAAGAACATTTTGAGAAGATGACAAACAAAATAGTGATAAAAAATTCCAGAAAATAGAAAACCTTAAAGTAAATTTGTAGGAATGTTTTGAAGTTATTTTTTTGTAATATCTTATGTTTTCTCTTTTCATTTAGTTATGGATTTTATTTTGGTGATTAATATTATATTTTTTATAATTTAGTTTATTAGACCAACTCCATCAAGGGTTTTTAACCCTGTATCTTAAAAAAAATATAATTTTCTAATAGTAGGTCCCATGTAATAATTGCTGAACCATCTCTAAAAGTTCAGTGTTTTAGAGACGACTCGTGCACTATTTTAACGTGTGGCGAGCCGTGATTCGCCTGTGTTTTTTTTTTTAAAACGAAAAAAAAAAATTTAAAAACAAAAAAAAAAAATTTTAAGAGACTTTGGAAAGTTTGCTGATGGAGGTGCTCTTAGTTAAAGAATATGTGCCCCATGCTAAATAAATTTCTGGATCTGTCCCTGCCTGCAAGATTCTATGTCTTGGCTGTTACTAAGGATGGAGATGTTTACTCTTTCGGGGATGGTCTTGACTTCTGCCTTGGTCATGGAGATTGTCTGCATAAGCACCAGCTTCATGCTATTCTGTGCTGGTAATGGACACACCGCCGCTATTGACTCTTATGGTTATGTAAGCTTGAATAGTACTTGTTTCTAAGTCTAAACCCGAAAGTCTCTCTCTTTTTTTGGTTTCATCACAATCTCTTTTCTGATGCCTAAGGTATACACGTGAGGTAGTGGGAGTGCAGGCGCTCTCGGACACAATGACAAGAATGACAAGCCCACTCATGAAGTTGTGCTCAACATTAAGAACTATCTAGCAGTCCTGGGCAACAACATTAAGACCACGCTATGATCAATCAGTCCTGGGCAATATCATTTCCGGACGCCTATGCTGAGTACCTCCCTCCGCAACAATCTGACCATGCACCTTGTCTTTTCCATGTTCCCTCTTTACTTCGGAGAAAGCGTAAGCCGCTTAAGTTCTATCACCACCTCATCGACCTTCCTCATTTCAAGGACTCGGTTAAAGAAGCATGGCAGTGTGGTGAAATAAGTGGTATTGCTTAGTATAAGCTAGTACGATCTCTGAAACTGCTCAAACCAGTGTTGCGGAGACTCAATAAAACCAACTTCAGTGGCATATCAGTGAGAGTAAAAGAATAGTCTACTAAGCTGGATGGACTACAACGCTTGCTATTAACTAGGCCGGATTCAACTGTTGCGCAGGAAGAACACAGGGAACGAATAAAGTGGAACAGGCTTGTCACTGCGGAGGAGAAATTTTACAAACAACGATCTAGAGTTCGCTGGCTGCACTTAGGGGATAGAGGCACCTCTTTCTACCATAAAACGGTTGACCAAAGAGCTTCCCGAAATCATATCCACATCTTGCAAGACTCCAATGACATGCTGCTAACTTCGACAGATGACATAAAGGAGCACTCTGCTGGTTATTTCCAAAGCATCCTTGGTGCTTCTGATATGCCTATCTCACCGATTTCTCTAACTGAACTTCAAGAATTGATGCCTTTCAGATGTTCAGAAGATGAAAAAATCCAGCTTCAGAAGCCAGTTACAGACGATGAGATTAGGAGTACACTGCTTGCTATGCCTTTAAGCAAAAGCCCAGGTCCTGATGGGTATACAGTCGAGTTCTTCAGGGCGGTCTGGGAATCAGTGGGTGATGACGTGATGGCTGCAGTAAAGGAATTTTTTCGCAATGGGAAGCTTCTAAAAGATATGAACACAACGGCTATTACTCTAATTTCGAAAAAGCCTGATGCAATTCGTCTTGGCGATTATAGACCGATTAGCTGCTGTAATTTGGTATATAAGCTGGCATTAAAGATCATAGCAAATCGCTTAAAGCCTGTATTGATGAGGAGTATCAGTGCAAACCAAGCAGCTTTTTTAAAAGGACGGAGCTTAGGAGAAAACGTGCTTCTTGCTACCGAGCTCATTCACAACTATGCAAAATCATACTGCCCCAAAAGCTGCATGCTCAAGGTGGATATACGTAAAGCTTTCGACATGGTTTCTTGGGATTATGTCATTAAGATTATGCAGGCTCAAGGTTATCCTCCTCTGTTCGTGAATTGGATAAAGGAATGCATCATCTCTCCCTGGTTCTCTGTTGCGATAAATGGTGAGTTAGCGGGTTTCTTCCCTGGTAAGAAAGGCCTCAGAAAAGGTGACTGCATCTCACCATACCTTTTCATCATGGTTATGGACTCACTCTCGAAGTTGTTGGACAGAGCAGTTGAGAATGGCAGCATCACGCTACATCCGCATTGTGCAAACCCAAGAGTTACCCATTTGTTATTTGCTGATGACCTACTCATCTTCACAGATGGATCAAGTGACTCCCTCACCGGAATTGCCACGGTCATGAGTACTTTTAACGAAATCAGTGGGTTGGATGTTAATAAGGATAAGTCAGAAATATTTTTTGGGGGATATGATGATCTACAGGTGGAGATTCTCAGTGGACTCTCGGGTTTTAGGGTAGGTGCCTTTCCAACTCGTTACTTAGGACTACCCCTAAACCAAAAAAGAATCTCGGCAGCAACATTACAGTCATTCCTTGAGAAAATCAGTGGAAAGCTCCATTCATGGACTGTAAAGTTCTTATCTTTTGCTGGAAAGGTGAGATTAATCTCCTCGTTCATCTACGGTATGGTTAACTTCTGGAGTGCTGTCTTCTCTCTGCCTAAGTACTTTTATGCTAAAGTTGATGCGCTCTGTTCAGCTTTTTTATGGAAAAACAAAGTTGATAACGCTAGGGGAGCAAGGGTTAACTGGCGGGATATATGTAAACCAAAAACAGAAGGCGGCCTGGGTATCAGAAAGCTTGAGGACTTCCAGGTTATCTTTCGTTTAAAACAAGTATGGACATTCTTCTCCGTATCGGGTTCTTTGTGGGTTGCTTGGGTTAAATCAAATGTCTTCCCTCGTAAGAGCTTATGGGCAACTAGAGACTCATCTCGGTTTTCAAGAACTATGAGGAACATCCTCCGGTTAAGGTCTGATCTTATGAACTTTTTACGGTGCAGTATTGGGGACGGAAAATCTGCCTCCTTCTAGTTTGATTATTGGACTGACCTGGGACCTTTGATCTCCGGTACGGGGGACACGGGACCATCTCAGATGCGAATTCCCCTTGATGCTACGGTTAGCGCGGCTGCATCTATGGGGCAGTGGACTTTACAACCGGCACGATCGCCAGAGACAGAACTTATTCAACTTGTGATTTCAACAATAACCCCGCCGAACATGGCTAGAGGAGGGGATTTATTCCTGTGGCGCACTGCAACAGGTTGCTTTGATACATCTTTCTCTTCCAAGGTAACTTGGGAATACATTAGGGATCGATCGCCAGATGTTCAATGGAGCAATACCATATGGTTTAAACAAGAAATTCCTCGTTGCTCTTTCATTCTCTGGCTTGCCATGCTCTTAAGGTTGCCAACAAAAGACCGCTTACATCGATGGGGATTAAACATTTCGGAGTTATGTGTGCTTTGCTCGCAAGAGAGGGAAACACATACTCATCTGTTCTTTACCTGCTCATACTCTGCACAACTTTGGCACAGCTTCTCTGTTCCAGGCACATATCAGTCTCCTCTTCAGCTGCCGTCAATGGTCACTGTTATAACTGCAAATAATCAACATCGTTCTTCACTAATTGGTGTGGTAACAAAGCTCCTCCTTCAAGTCATGGTATACTCGCTCTGGCTAGAAAGAAACCGACGCATCTTCACCAATGAGTCCATACCGATTACATCTCTTAGAGCAAGAGTGGACAGAATTATGCGTGATCGACTACTCTCATTCCCAGCTATCTCGGAACGCCCCATCTCTCTGCTAGAAACGTATTTCTCCATTTCTGGGTGAGTTTTGTGTAAGTATCTTCCCCCCTCTAAGTGTTGTTCCTTTCATATTTTTTCTCTGTAATAAGTTGTCTTCGACAACAACTCTATAAAACTCGAAAATGGTATAAAATTTGACATTCATACCAAAAAAAAAAAACTCTCTAGCAGTTCAGGTCTGAGAAAAATGTTTCCTTTTTCCTGAGCCGCATTCTCTTAAAAGCTAAGTCGCTGTACTTGATATGGTCTCTCTGACATTTGCAGGTTTGTGTAAGTCATAGGAACACTTTTGTTGTGGTCGAAGGCGGTTTAGTGTATGACTTTGGGTGGTGGGAATTTGACTGCAGGCTCGTGTCTCGAGACGTTGTAGTCCAACCAAAAGCCTTAAAGTGTCTCAGACCACACCGTGTCTTGCAAGTTAGCTGTGGTAGTTATCACACTGTGATGGTCACTCAAGAGGGACGCTTGTTAGGGTTTGGAAGTGATAGAAATTCTGAACTCGGCCATCACTCCATTCAAACTTTGCTAGAGGACCCTACTGAAGTTTTCCTCAGTTCTTGATGTCTTAATAACCAACCTCAGCCTGATTAAACCGAACCAATATTGGTTTAGAAGACATAAATAATGTTCACCATTCCGGTTTCTGTATACTATTTGTTTGACTACATCAAAATATTTCAACGTAATGCATATTTCTAGTGAGGTGGTTGCAGTGACTGTGAGCATTAAGCTTCTTGATAATCTAATCAAAATTTCCAAATTAAGTCTATAATGCTATTTGATAAAAGAAAAAAGAAAAATACTATTCTTTTTCTGAGTACCATTGGATTCTTGTTTTTTTTTTTGGTGAGAAAACGGGAAACAAGTTTCCCGGAGTTATTCAAATTAAAGACAAACAATCACACAGAGATTAGCCGCGGATAAGTATTACCCGATGCATCTTCTCGCAATAGTCCAACACAAATATCTGGTACAAAATCAAATGTATGTAAACCAAGAGGTAGAGATAAAGCGTATAGCTAAACCGTCCGCTAGACGATTCGCTTCTCTAAACGCATGAGAAACACGGACTGTCCAGTCCTTTGCCAGCAAGCCATGGCACAGCCGTGCCAGAAATGAAAGAGGGTGTGTGTCCCCAATTCCTTTAGTGAGGACCATTGGATTCTTGTTGGCCATTAACAAAAAACTCTAGCGGCAAAAGGTAAATAAAGAAGAAAAGAGAATAATTAGTAATTTGACAAAAGAAAAAGAAACAAGAAAAGGGAATAATTAGTAATTTAATAGTGGTAAAAAAAAAATGGATAAGAAGACATCGAGATCTACGAGACAAGTCTTATCTAAAACATAAATAATCATAGTCATCTCCACGTCAATTTTCTCACGTTTCGTGAAATATCAAAATTCCACAAAACGTAACTATAAAAATCCACTTTCTTCTTCATCGAAAGCAATCACATTTATCTCATAATCTCTTACATCCAAAAAAACAGAAGAATCCAAAACAAGCAAAAAAAAAAAATGTTGGCTATTTTTCAAAAGACGTTTGCTCATCCACCGGAAGAACTAAACAGTCCGGCGTCAAACTTCTCCGGCAAAACCCCAAAACTTCCCGGAGAAACTCTCTCTGAGTTCCTATCAAACCATCCCGACTCTGCTTTCTCTATGAACTTCGGCGACTCCGCTGTCCTCGCTTTCGTCCGCCCCGAGAACTCTCACCGTCGAAGGTAATTAATAAAAACATTTCTCTAAAGTGTTTATTTTCCTTGCCGGAGAATCAATTCTTGATCTGTTGGGTCTTCTTTTTTAATTGTTTTTCAGGGTGTTTAGTGGAATCGATGGAATCTACTGTGTGTTTCTTGGGACACTGAACAACCTATGCGATTTGAACAAACAGTACGGTTTGTCTGGAAAATCCTCAAACGAAGCCATGTTTGTGACCGAAGCTTATCGAACACTTCGTGATCGTGGTCCTTACCCAGCTGATCAAGTTCTCAGAGGTCTCGACGGAAGTTTCGCTTTTGTCGTTTATGATACTCAGACATCCTCTGTTTTCGCAGCTCTGGTATTCAAAACTGAAAGATCTGACCTTTTTTCATCATCTCGAGACTTTTTTTCTTTGTTGACAATGTTTTTGAATGTGATTCAGGGATCTGATGGAGAAGAGAGTTTGTATTGGGGAATAGCTGCAGATGGTTCTGTTGTTATGTCTGATGATGTCAACATCATTAAGCAAGGCTGTGCTAAGTCATTCGCGCCTTTTCCGACTGGTAAGCAGACAGATTCACAGTTGGAAAAAAAAAACTGAGCTTTAGAAGTTATTGAATTATCTGAAGATGAGAGTGAACGTGTTTGTGTAATGTTTTTGCAGGTTGTATGTTTCATAGTGAGACTGGTTTGATGAGTTTTGAGCATCCCAAGAACAAGATGAAGGCGATGCCGAGGATTGATAGTGAAGGAGTTATATGTGGCGCTAACTTTAAAGTCGATGCTTGTTCGAAGATAAATAGCATTCCGAGAAGAGGAAGTGAAGCTAATTGGTCTTTGAAGAATTCGAGTTAATGGAAGGAAGAAGAAGAAGACGACGAGACTGATTGAAAAACAAGAGTTGCTTTTGTTCTTTGATGCGATTTCTCTTCTGTTTTTGTAAATTACCATACGATAATAATAATATAAAGCTTTCTTATTTTTTTTCTTTCTTGTTTACTTACAGAATCAGTTGAATTAAATTCAAGGAAAAGTATATATAATTTGTAAGACAACACTTGATTCTGTTTGATCCTGTGCGAGAGACAAAATTTGATTCAGTTTCGTGAATCTCTGATCATTCATCATCTTTCCACATGTCTGTAAACTCATCAGGCTCCAATGGGTTCTCAAGCTCATGCATCTTTCTCCTTGTCTTAGCCTTGATCTTCTTTGCAAATTTCCCTGCTTTATTTCTTTTCTCTAGCGCTCGAATCTAAAGACATCGACAATTCAAACTTGCTTAAGGAAAGTCCTAAGATTTATATATGGAGTTAAAAATCTCAGGGATCAGGTTTGCAAATGGACCACCAAATCGATGATACCTGGTTTGGAGATACGTAGAACGGGTTCTCATAAAGCGTCGGTCCTCCAAAGCTGCCTCCGAATATCTTAATTGGATTTAGACAGAACCTTGGACCAACCTGTCATCAAATAGAGTATATGTTTCAGTCGAAACGATTGGCGAACAAAGTACTAGTATAAGTTAAGAAGAACTCTGTCTACAAACCTCGATAAGAGACATTTTGTCGAGTCCACCTCGTGCGATTTTATCTGATTCATTGTGAGGAACCGAAATCTGGTAATTGCGGAACCATATGTGGTCATCGACAATGGAGAAAACGAACACATGGTCATGGTAAGGCTTAGATTTCCTGTGTTCCTTAGGAATTCCAAATATCTGAGAAAGAGAGAGAGAAAAAAAAAAGAAAACAAATCAGGATGTTGAAAGTCCTAGACATTCTCCATTAACGAACAATCGAAATTAAGCGAGAGAATGAATCTGACAACAACCTGAGTAAGCATCTCCTTCAAGAGTTTCCAGTGAACATCTTTGTCAAAATTGGATGAGAATGTCAAAAGCGGGCGTGAACCTTTTAGATGATTTCCAGTGAGTTTCAGCTCTTCCATCGTGTGCACTTCATAACATAGAAAATACACACATCATAGTACCAGAGACAGAACTCAGTTATCGTATAAGATACAATCTAACTAAACCCATCATAGCTAAACATGTGACTAGATCAATCAGCTCTTGTCTCACTTATACAGAACAAACGTTTGAGAAGTTAATTAGAGACGTTACCAGCATTAACCAAGAACTTCACAGACGGTCCACTCGGAGATTTGACCATCCATAGGTAAAGATCTTTATGTTTCCTACACTGAAGATGGAGAAAAAGAAACAAACACAAATCAATCAACAGTTTCAAAGATTGTCCGCTACATGAGCTTGCATCCACTATTCAAACTATCCCACAAGGAACAACTCTTAACATCTTTTGGGATTAACATTGAACAAAAGCTAAGCTCATAGATCATTTCAATAGCAATAAAAATGGAAGCTTTTTTACCTCAAAAAACAAACAAGAAGAAGATCCTTTAAGCTCAACGAGCTCATTCAAAGTCGCACCTTTGCTGCTCTTAGCTTCCACTTTACTATCCTTCTTACAGTGTGGCAGAAGTGACACCATATTCAACATCAGATGCCGATACCTTCAACCAAAACCAAAAGTAATTCAATTTCAATGATTCAAACCCTAAAAATAAAAATACCCAATAAAACAAAACAAATTTAAAAGGAATTAAATTGGCAAATTTAACTCAAACCTGAAATTGATTCGACGGGAACAGGTAACCAAAACTTTCTCTTTATTCCTGAATACAGGTGAAGACGAAGAAGATTCAGATTTCTCAGCATCTTCTTCGCTCTTATCTTTCCATCCTAACAGAGTCCTTTTGGGTCTCTCCGGAGCAGACTCGTCGTTCTTCTTCGCCGGAGCTTCAGTCTCGCTGTGCTTTCGCTTCTTCCCCATTTTTTTCTTTTGTTCCCGCACAGAGACGTTGAGAGCAATGCAAGCTTCCTTCTCTCTAGGGTTTTAGCAGAGTTTTAAGGTCGGAAACGAAGAAGCAGAGAAGAGGTGAACCATTAATGGAACAACAATATGGGCTTGATCTTATTGGGCCTAATATTATAGGCCCATTAACAATGGCTTCTTTTCGAAATTATCGACTGTAACGAACGATATGTCTGTCACTTCGTTGTTTCTCCTCTTCAACCGCTTAGAGTGAGAGAGAGATGGGAGAACGGTTCTTCCGAAATGAGATGCCGGAATTTGTACCGGAAGATGACGGCGGAGAGGAGACAGTTTCTGCAGGTGAAGATTCACTGACGAAGCTTCTCTCACTTCCGTACAGATCAGTCTCCGAGAAGCTTCAGAGATATGCTCTAAGCCTCAAAGATACGGTAATCTCAATTTGAGATTTCTGGGAGCTGATGAGTTTATGTATAAACTGAGATTTGCTCTAAAGCCACTAAAATTGCAACTTTATTTTTGATTTCATGTTTTTCTCTTTTTATGGTAATTTTTTTTTTCAGGTAGTGTTAGAGACATGGGAACGATCTGGAAAACGTGTTCGAGACTACAACATGTACACTGGTGTTCTCGGGACAGCTTATCTCTTGTTCAAATCCTATCAGGTCACAAGAAATGTAAACGATGTGAAGCTATGCTCAGAGATTGTGGAGTCTTGTTACGTGGCTTCAAGAGATTCTGAGTAAAGGCCTTTCTTTTAATAATAACCATTTCATGTAAAGTTAAAAAAGATATATGAGTAGTTAGGTAAGAGATCAGAGGGTTATATGAATTGCATGATGAGTTCGTTTTTTTAAATCAGGCGTGTGACATTCATATGTGGTCATGCTGGTGTATGTGCTCTTGGTGCTGTTGCAGCAAAGCTTATTGGTGATGGCCAGTTACAAGATCGTTACATAGCCCGTTTCGGTGAGGTAGTATTCTGTTTCTCTATGCTCTCGTATAAATAGGATTTTTGAAGCTTTGATACATTGACTTGTACTATGCTCGAGCCTTGCAACTTGAATTTTCATAACAGATTAAGCTTCCCAGTGGTTTGCCATACGAGCTGCTTTATGGTAGAGCAGGATACTTATGGGCCTGCTTGTTCTTGAACAAGCATATCGGGAAGGACAGTGTCTCATCTGCTAGAATGGTAAAAAGAGTTAATAGTTGTAATTTTTTGGGGTTATTTGAGACTCGATCATCTGATTTCTCTATATCCTCAGAGATCTGTGGTTGAAGAAATCTTCAAGGCAGGAAGACAACTGGGGAAAAGAGGAAAGTGTCCATTGATGTTCGAATGGCATGGGAAGAAGTATTGGGGCGCTGCTCACGGTTTAGCTGGGATCATGAATGTCTTGATGTATATGGAACTTGAACCAGATGAGATCGAAGATGTTATAGGTACACTGAGTTACATGATTCAACACCGTTTCCCAAGTGGAAATTACCTATCTAGCGAAGGAAGTGAATCAGACCGCCTTGTTCACTGGTGTCACGGTGCTCCTGGTGTTGCTCTCACACTCGTAAAGGCAGCTCAGGTGATTATAATATTATTGACATGTGCCCTTTTGCCAGTAAAACTACTATGCAAACCTCATCTCTGAATGTTTTCTTCAGGTTTTTAGGACAGATGAATTTGTAAAGGCGGCAATGGAAGCAGGAGAAGTAGTGTGGAACCGTGGATTGCTTAAACGAGTAGGAATCTGTCACGGCGTCAGCGGAAACACATACGTGTTTCTTTCTCTATACCGGTTAACAGGAAAAGCAGAGTACTTGTACCGAGCAAAGGCTTTTGCGTCTTTCCTACTCGTTAAGTCAGAGAATCTCATCTCAGAAGGTAAAATGCATGGAGGAGATAGGCCCTTATCTCTCTTTGAAGGTATAGGAGGAATGGCCTACATGTTTCTCGACATGAACGATCCAACTCAAGCTTTGTTCCCAGGTTATGAGCTCTAAAAATAAACTCTCGCTGTAACAACAATCTTAGACACTGAATGTAGTAGAATAGTTGTCTGTATTATATAAGAAGAATTTATACATCAAACACAAAACCAAAAGGTAATGTTGTGACTCAAAAGCTTAAACGAATACAAGCAAGAAGCAAATCTGTAATATCCTAATGAATCAGTGAAAGAGATAAAATGAACAAACTGTTCGATCTCACTAGTAAGGTGGGTTCTTGTAATCATCTCGGGCACGAGAGTAGCAAACGTAGTAGAACTGAGAGACGATGGCAGTGAAGAGTGCGAAGGAAGCACCAGCTGCAAACACACCTTTACGGATCACTTCACAGCTCGGAGGGCTCTCGACGTTCCACATCCTCGTGTACTTAGTGTGGTAAGCGTTTCTGATTGATGCCGCGAGCAAACATATCTCAGCAATCAAGAAGAACACCCTGTCGAATGAATGGTGTCAGAGCCAAATTCATGAATGTGTAATGATTGAGATTGGTAAGTACATTACCAGCAAATGAGGAAGAGCATGATGGCACAAGCTCTTGAACCACCAGGGTTAAGAGCCTTGCCGCAGCAGAAGCATCTGCTTGCCGCCATGATAATGACTTGACTAGTCAAGAGAAGCACAAATGCACCAGCTCCATAACTTGTGGCTATGTCTGAGCCATACTCACAATAGTCATATGTCTTCTCCTTGTCTGTTATAACCGAACCCTACAGAACAAACAAAGAGCCACTTACATTGAGATCTAGCCCTAGATTCAACAATGCAGTAAGCTACAATCTACCTACAAAGATCTTTAATCACAACGATCTTTAAAGATTGAAACAGAGAGTTTCGGTTATATGTTATGAATCAAACGCATACACATGGATCCATCCTAAACTCATCTCAATTCTTTGACAAATCTTACTGCTGAGTTACAATTTTGCAAGTGATTCAAGAAAATCAGATCTGAGAACAAGAATACGAAAGAGAGCAACGAACAGTAGAGAGAAAGTTTAATGATACTTACGACGCTTCTTCTTTGCTCGGCGGCGATGGCTAATCCAACGGCGATGAGATCCAGGATGAAGACGATGATAATCACGAGCTTTGAAGCCATGGCGATTTTCTCACTCTTTTTTTTTGTTTTCTCACAAAGCAGCAGACTTTTTTTCTCTTTCCCTCGAAGCTGTGTTGCGTTTCTTTAAATAAGTAAAAAAAATATAGACGAAAATGTCAAGAGACTGTGACCGAATAAAGAAAAAGAAAATGAAAGGACTGTATCTCACCGAATTATTTGTTTCCTTAATTATTAAATTCCAGAAAAGACAACGCTAATTCGTTTTCTTTTTAAATAACAGTTTTATGTTTTAACGTTTTAAGTATATAAACTAGTGTTAATTAATTAAATTTGTTATAGGAACCCCTGCACGTGGTGCAGGTGGGGTTTCATTTGCTTTATCTACGGGTTAATTAAAGGGATCATGCCTTGTTAAGTAATTAAAGCTTTTAGGCTAATTTTTTTGTTTCAACTGTTGGATTGGTTTAGTGGGAAAATCAACGTGAATCAGGAACGTTAATGAAAAAAAGATAATGATAAATGGAATTGAATGCGTTTGATAACAGTCACCGTCTTCATGAAATCGAATTGAATGCTTTAGATCCAGGGCATCGGTTGAACGGGTGGTCATGTAAATAAATGTACCTAGTTGGAATACGGTTAGGCTGCGGTTTTCTTTAACCCGCTCTCGCCAGCGAATTGTATTGGCTAGTAATATCCACGTCATCGATGTTCTTCAGTGTCAGATGAATCGCTAGATATCACATGGTCGGAGGCTCGGAGCTAATTAGTAAGTAAGCCATTTCATTAGTGGGTTTGACAACAAAAAAAAAAAAAACATTTGATTAGTGGATGCTGCTAATGTTAAATTTAACTATGAGTACAAAATGATCAACATTTGGGCTTTTCATGATTTAAATTCGATTTTATATCCCACTTTTATCGGCCCATACTTAAAATGGGACACCATAAACGCATTACCACTTTTGCCAAATTAATGGTTTCTTGAAAACTAGGTGGTTTCTGCAAATATTAATTTTTTTTAATATATTTTCTGATTTTGATTAGTTATCGTTTTAGAAAATGCACACAGATAAATAATTTTTTAATTTTTTAACTTTTTTCAAAACAAAAGCACTATTATCTATATACTTAAACACAATTCAACCAATGGAATAATATTTTGCAAAATACAAATTGTTATAAATTATTAAATTTTGCAATAAAATTTGAAAAACGTCAACTAATTTTAAAATTAAAAAAATCTCTAAAATAAACTAATCAAAACCAGAAAGAATAATACTTCCTCCTTTTTTATCACTTAACATTTTAGAAGATATTTTGTTTTATATTTTCTAAACAAAAGCATCATTATGTTACATGATTTAATTCATATTTAGAGGCGTGTATGGCAAATAATTTTTTTCAGTCATATACTAAAAAATGTAAGTTGTGATTCTTGTATGTAGTTAGATATCCCCTATATATTATTTGAGGATCCTGACTAAAGATTAACCTTCTTTTCATGTGTTTATTTCAAGTTTGTCATGCCGATGTGTCAAAAGGAGAAAGTTTCTCAACTACAAACATAAAAAATGTTATTTTACTAGATAAATTACATGTAATGCCATTATATCACTTACTCACTTATATTAATTATCATTATTACATAATACAAATTATGATATAGTATTTCATAAACTCTAATTATAATACATGTTATTCATTAATTCATAAAATATATAACTTTAATTATATATTTGACCAATATAATCAAATAATTTTATACTAATATATATTTCATGTTTATTAAATAAATTTTACATAAAAATAATATATTTATTTCAGTGTATAGTTTTTCATTTTAACTTATATTTATGAATTACAATAATAATTATATAACTTCATAATAATTTATCTACATAATTTTATATTATATATACATTTATAACGCTTTATTTTCAAATAAAAATATAATACATAAAACATAAAACTTATAAATACTTTTACTTTATTAATATTATAATATAATAATAAAGTATATATTATTTCTCTTAAAAAGCAACTTAAAGGCAATTTTAATATTGAAATAAAAATTATTAATTTATATCAACTTACCATAATTATCACATATATTTATTATAGTATATAACTACAGGTATAATAACTTTCATTGTATTTTAAAATAATTCAAAATTCCCAAAATAAATCAACATAAAAATATATGATTTGTAGTGATACCATTCAGTAATAAAATTATGGTGATAAAAATTATTTTGTTACTAAACTTGACTAACAATATAAATTAAAATAAGTAACCACACATTTAAGAAAATAAACATATAATAATTTTATTTATGCTTATTCATATCAATTTAGTATTAAATTCAGATATAAATAATATATCATAATTTCTACTCAATCAATAATGATAGAAAAATAATTTATTAGCAAAGTTATCCTATATATTATATATTATATATGATTTAATTATTTTATTTTTATTAATATACAATTTTAAATTATTTTGAATATGTTGAAATGACATGATCTAAAGAAATTACTATAAATTTATATCTAATAAATATTTATATAAACATTTTACTTCGCGGGTTACTACCTAGTTGTGTAGTGTTACTGTATTAGTGAAAAGAATGTATTTGTCAACAAAATGAAATGTACAGATTTGATTATTTGAATCTGGATTAATACAAGAAACTACCAAAACTCATTAGTTTACATATCCGATAAGCATTGAGCATACCACATCCAAAACTTTCTCGTGTTCATTTGTTTTGCTGTCCAATCACTGTCTTCAATTCAAAAGACAAGTCATACGAATTCAAGGATGTGTTAAAAGAAAGTCTAACCCATCCGTACTTCCATCGTCTTGTAGAAAAGAAAATTACGTATTTTATATTTATCAAACGATTGCACATATTCAACTGACCATGCGTAGTGATTAGAAGAAACAGTCAAAATAAAAAAAAAAATGTTTTCTTGTCTCCACCGTGACTTGATTCTCTGCGTATTTGTGGAAAGTATGTAACCTTGTCGGCTATATTATTATAATCAAAAGATAAATAAATGAAAATATAAAAAGACTTAATGGAAATATATTGTCATATATTTATTTATTTTTAAATTCTAAAAACAAAAGAAATATTTGTTAAATAATTCGGAATGTCTGATTTGACTTATTAATGCCAATCTTCTAATTACCGAAAACAAAATTTCACTATATTTTATTATTTTAATATAAAAATGTATTTAGAAAAATGTCATTATTTTTTTATATGTAGGTACCCATTTAAAAACTTATGCACGCCAAAAAAAAAAATCCAGTTTTAGTTATTGTAGATTTTATAATGAATTGATAGATTTATTTAGAGTTGGTAAATTTATTTTTCAATAAGTAAATTTTCAGAAAACAATAAATTTGTTATTAGAACAAAATATTTGTATAGTATATTCATTTTATCGATATTGTAAATATATTTTGTTATGATAGATTTTTTGGTCAATGGTGATAGATTTATTGTACGTGATAAACAATGTTAGTCGAATAGCAGATTTATCGCTATAGACTGGAAGATATTTTTTTTATTGTCATTGTTTATGAGAATTTAGCGCCTAGATACCATTTAGGCTATCGGCTAAAAATCTTATAAAAATACTATTGTTTCTAAATGAATCTAAGATCATCTATTAATTAAATTCTAATATACAAATGCGGCGTCTATTTTTTTATAAGAAAAAGATTAATATAGTATTATATAAGATTTAAAAATAAAAAAATTTAAAAATAAATATTATATATTATGTTGATTTTTAGATAGACAGGGATAAAACTTTTTAAATAATGTTGTGATATTTTATTTTAATATAAAATTCAGTATGTAATGTAAGCTTTTACAAAATAACTTGATTTATTATGTAATTTTTTTTTATTATGATATCGGTATATAAAATATAAAAATAAGTTTAGTATCGGTGACAGTGTCATAATAATCATGCAGATTGTATAGTTTATAACTGCATTTATATATTTTTATTAATACAATTTCACATTTATAAACGTAAAAGCGGATTAATACATATATTTAATCTGTTTGATGAAGATATTTACATGCTATAACGAATTATTCTGAAGTTGTAAGACTATGAAATTTTACCCGCTCCACAAAAAACTGAATAATACAAACTTTTTTTTATAGGAATAGCTCACTGAGGATCATAGTTATAAAATATTTTAATCCTTTTCGACATGTAATTGAATAATATAAATATTTATTAATTTATAATATTTTAAATTTTATCAAGCTAAAATAATTATTATAATATTTATATTATGATATTCAACTATGAAACTTGGTTGAACTGATAAAAAATTAAAATTTGACGACCCAATACACAGATGATCACAATCACAGAATATCAATCATAAACCCATCTCATAATCGAATAATATAATTATCACTAATTTTTACTAATGAAGTCATATTTTTTACTTTTGTGGATTTTCGTCATATATATTCACTTAAAAAAGTATTGATCCATAATATATACAAAAAATTATAAATATTTTGTTATAGATGATGTGATAGTCTATATTTATTATACAAAAGGATAAAAAGGATAATACAATACAATAATTAATAATGATTAATAATAAATAACTTAAGCTTTTTTGGTAATTAATTTGTGAATTATTACATGTGATTAGATATATCATATATGGTATTTATTATATTATTTTTTATTTCAAAGCATATAAGGACTAAATCATTTTTAAAAAATGATTAAAATTTCTTTAATTATAAAGTTAGTCAACAATGATCATGTTTTTAATAGTTTAGATCATTTTAAATAATCAATTTTTTCCACGGATTTATTGGCTCTTTTCTCAACTTTTTGCGTGAAAATGAAGTCGAACTCTCGTACTCAAGAAGTGGCAAACTCCACTTGCCCTAATAGATCCAAACTAAATCTTCACCCTCTCTAAACGTAGCTATATTGTGTGAATTGTGATACTTTTTTTTATTTACATATAGATACAACAAAAAAACAAGAGAACAAAAAAGTACGTCTTTTACTCTTTTAACTCGTAGAAGAGGAAAAGAAATGTCAAGCACATAGCTTCTTTGACGGGGAGATGGTCAAACCCGTTTCAACGACTACAATAGTTACGCGCCCATTCCTTTCTTGTTCTTCATTCTTCTTGTAACTTACATTCAAACAAGTCTAATATTTTAACTTGGAATTATTGTATATTAAATTATTAATTAATTATAAAGTTAGCATACACTAATGAAAACATTAAATTACTGCACCCAAGCTAGTACCAGCTTGTCCCACATATGTAGACTTTGAATTACTTTACAAAATAAAACTCATATACATTACGCTTATTATTTAGAAATACATTTTCATAATTATTTTATAATTATTAGGTGATTTTTTTGTTAAAAATTAACTTACATTTAAAACAAAAATTAATTTATTATTACCTCAATAAAATTGTCACATGATGAGACAATATTTGATAGTTGTTGCATTTCCTTTCCGTCAAAAAATTTATATAAATGTTTACAATTTTCAGGATAAATTATTTTTCATACTTTTATGATTGATTACAAAAAATTTAAAATTTTCAAACACTCAAAGTAATGTATACAGAACCTAATCATCATTTTAGTGGCTACTTAAGAGTTTCTTTTTTGACACCGAAGTAAAAAATATTGTTAAGATATAAGGAGTTTATATAACTAAAATTTTATATGGAAAATTCATATTGAGAGTACCGGGTCTTATAACATAATTCGTGTACAGTTACGATGATGATATATTTGCACATTAGGAAATTACAGAGTAGTGGTTTTTTACATATTTTAGTATATATTTCCTGTCAAACTAATTATAGTAGATAGAGAGAAACTATATGCCATACTATAATATAGTAATATATTATGTAAATAATAAAATACAGTCAGAAGAACTATTTCTGTTGACGCGGCCAACGTCTATTAAACATTCCACTTGTGTTGTTCAAACTCCACCACTTCTCTTCTTGTCTTCTTCTCCGATTCAAGCCCATTGAATCACGACAATTATACTTCAAACCTTATATATACACGAATACATACATACATAACTAATACACACAGACACCACAAAGCTCCTATTCATCATCCGAACGATCCCATATCACCAACAAAAAAACAAAAACAAACATCATGATTTCTAGGGTTTTTGATTTCATGAAGCAATCCAAATCCATTCAGCTAAACAACAGAATTTTCCTCGATCTTCTTTCTTCTTCATCATCAACCAAACCCAAAGCTGTGCATGATGTGTTCATCAACCACAGAGGATCCGACACAAAGAGAACCATCGCAACTTTGCTTTACGACAATCTCAAAGCCCGTAATTTACGTCCATTCTTGGACAGCAAGAACATGAAACCCGGAGACAAGCTTTTCGATCATATCAACCGCGGGATTTTCACTTCTAAAGTCGCTGTCACCGTTTTCTCGCCCAACTATTGCGATTCTTATTTCTGTTTGCACGAGCTTGCTCTTATTATGGAGTCCAAGAAAAGGGTCATACCGATATTTTGCGACATCAAGCCTTCACAACTCGATGTTGTGATCGAAAGGGTGACATGTTCTGATGATGAAATCCAACGGTTTAGATGGGCTCTTCAAGAAGCTAAAGACATCGTTGGAATTACGTTCGATTCCTGTAAAGGGTAAGTTTGAGTTTCCGTTATATATAAACAAATTTTCTACTAACATATTACGATTTAACTCACAATTTCTTCTTCTTTTTTGGCGCATTTTAGGAATTTATCGGAGGTTGTTACAGTTGCATCGGATGTTATCGTTGAGAGGTTAGTGGAGTTAGAGGCTGAAGATGAAGATGTTTATTAGGCGTTGGAAGAACTTTAATAACTCCAAATCAAACCCTTCTCTCAAATATTTTTTTCCTTAATATGATTAATTAATTTAATTCATTTCATTCATGCAAATATATCCCAACTTATCGATAGTTAACAGAAGAGACGACAACTTTTTTTTAATGGGGATTTATAATCTCCGTTATTCCTTGTAGTTCTTTGTTGTGTGTGTGTGGTGAGTAATTCCTTTGTAAGCTTAACAAATAAAATAACATTTGCTCTTTCTAATACCGAAAATTGTTTGTTGGTTTTCAACATGTACATCATCATCATTTATCCATAAACAATTTTACTTATTTTTCATCTCCAACATGCCATTTAGAAACAGAAGGATATGTGCATGTAAATATAATTCTCCAGCCATCTTTATTAAAGAGTTTTCACTTTCTCTCTTGGGCCTTGGGGATGCATTATATTATTCGACGGTTTGATGCATTATATTTAGAAATTTACTGACTTTACAATTACCACCTGACCGTTCTTCGTGTATTTTTGTCGTCACGCATACGGTAACGAGAATCACTTCTTGATAGATCATCCATCATTTAATTGTTCCTCCACCCTAAGCATGTTTAACTCTTGAGTTATTTCTGGATGTGTGTTCAAAAAAATAAGTGCACTTTGGTGACATAATAGTCAAATCAATTCTCCTAAGTATCAGAATGTTACAATCACCTCCACTCATAAAATGCAATGTCCTCGTTACGCACCAAGACGGATCCCTAACCGCTTCCTATGTTAGAATTGTGAGATGACTAACCAACTCTAATACCACTTATATCGCCTCAGTCACTCCTACTAGTGGGCCTCCACGTCCTCTCACAGCTAGTAGGCCTCCACGTCTTCTCTCTCAACCCACCTCTATCTAATGGTCAAAAGCGTTAACTTTGGAAGATTCAAAAGACTTGTTTATTGACCATGCAATCACTACTTTACCTTTCCCTCTATTTTTTTCTCAGTCACACGATACCGAAAATTACTTTCTCAACAGGTCACCACTCCAACTCAAGCACACGTAGTTCTGGAGTTCTCTTCGGATGTGTGACCAAAAAAATAAATGCATTTTGGTTACATAGTAGCCAATTTTTTTTTAAAAGTTTCTCCACATTCACCAATCACCACTATATATCAGAAGTCGGGATGTTACAGTAAATATATAAAACTTGATAGTTTGGTAACAGACGATCCGACTATTCCCAGCATTAATCGAAAAGATTTTAAACTCAATAAAGATAATGTGATATTCATTTAGATTTCATGGATCTCATGGTCCGTTGACTCGATCACACTTATAATTTATAGTGTCCGTTAGTCAGAGAAGTCCACTCTCTAACACTTTGGTGTGTTCTTCCCAAAGCCAACCGAAGCAGCCGGTAAGGTTCATAAATAGAAAGAAATATATATATTAGTGAATACTGAACATAAATTTTCGAGTTTGTGAACTGGTAAACGAGAGGAGAGACTGGTAAAACGTAAAGATTATTCTCGAAAAGAGATAACAGTAAGCGATGACAACCGAAATAAATAAAAATAAAAAAGAGATTGATGTGCAAATATAATGGTGGTATCGATTTTGGTACACCCATAGGTCCCATACTGTTTCGGTACCAAGCACAAAATATTCTGAGTGTAGAGATTCCTCAAGTTATGACCCTGAAAGAGTAACACGGAACAGAAGCTTGTTGGCAAACGTAGTTTTTCGTCGACTTTCGTTTCAATTAATTGGGAAGTTTTCATGGGCCGACGATGATTTTGGGCTGAACAACCCATCAAATTTCCCATTGCTTTCTGAGCTTCTAAACCGGATCAGCCCTTTCTGCATTTTTTTTTTATATTTCTGAACAAAAAAAATGATTTAAATGACGAGAATCAATAGATAGATGGATATGGATTATGAAATAAAAACTACATTAACACGTGATATAATCCCAAAGCTGGGAAAATTTGACAGGTACGCGATTCACAGCTCCTAATTATATTTTGCTCAGCAATAAAAAGTGGTCCTCAATGACAAAAAAAAACAGCAAAACCCTCTTTATTCAGTGATATCTGATAACAAAAAAAATGGCACTACAAAAGGAGATGTTTTTAACCAAATGTTAGTGATTCATGTGATCTAGTGGTTAATCAAATTGCGGAATTTTTCTGTTATATGAAAAAGCTTAACTAGTCAATTATATACTGCTTGTTTGAAAACAGCATATTCTGAGAATATTATCGATTTATATACCATGACATCCAATTTCTAAAGAAAACAATAAGAACAATAAACTAAATTGCGACGACTTATAGTTTCTATCTGATAATACGGATAAATTTTGAAACTAAGTTAAGTAACAACAGTGATCTTTTAGTTTTAGTGCCAAAAAAAAAATCAATCATACAGTATCTTTTTATAAATAACAAAAATCTTTAGTCAACATCAACTCGTGTTTTGTTTTTCGTCTATCGTTATAACGTCTTTTTGACAAATGACAATATGGCGCCTAACTTATGCCACAGACACGTGGACACGTGTCGTCACGTTGTAGCTCTGTCCGTATGGAAAACGCTTTCCATGTTGATACATAAGATGCATTGAACAGTTCCTTTGTCCTCTCAACTTCGCTTTTTCAATAAAATTTCATGTTCTTTACCTCACCCACCCGATCAGGAACACGTGTCCCCCAACTTTACTTTGATCACTAACTACAACATTTGGCATATATACATTTCAAAAACAACGCGTCAACAAAAAAAACGTGAAATAAAATATCTCTCCTCTCTTTTACCAGTTCACAAATTCGATGGTATTATGTTCAATATTCGCTAAATATATTGTTTTTATGTTCGATTGGCTTTATCTAATACACTAGTTTTTGAACATTGTCTTTTCATACCTCAAACTAGCCCTCAGAATATTATCCGAGATCCGGATCCGAGATCTGTTCCGTATCCGCTCCGAAAATCCGGATATCTGGAAAGCCGGATCCGGATCCAGATAATAAAACTTTGGATCCGTCTAAACTGGATCCGGATCCGGATATCTGAATTTTCAAACTCGGATATCCGGATCCGGATATCTGAATTTTCAAACTCGGATATCCGGATCCGGATATCTAAATTTTCAAACTCGGATATCCAGATCCGGATCTGGGTCCTTTAAATATATATATATTTTCTGTATTATTAATGAATTTTTAAGTATATTAAGATTTATACATAAAAAATAAACTTAAAATATTTTTATAATAATCTAATTTTGTTTTTTCTAATATTATATTATATATTTTTATTATATATATATTTTTTTAAAAAAATATATAAAATATTAATTTAATGTTATTTTTAATATTTTAATATATTTTTTACAAATCCGGATCCGGATATCCGCAGATATCTTGATATTTAAGCGGATATCCAAAATCCGGATATCCGGATGCCCCGAATCCGGATCCGGATAGTAAAAACATGGATCCGTTGGATCCGGATACTTCAAAAAATCCGGATATCCGGATCCGTCCGATGACTACCTCAAACTAAAAACAAGTATAATACTTCTAAATCTTGTGGCACCAAATCTTACTAATATATAAGTAAATAATATTATTATAATCAAAAGAACATAAAAAAAATAGTACGAGGAAGAGCCAAATATGCTCATGCAGGTTCAATGAACCAAAGGGATTTGCATAAATCACGACGAGCAAACTGGCACACGTGTCATAGTTCAAAGTGTTTTAGAGATAAACACAAAAGTGGGTCCCAGTTTCAGTACACACGTTAATTAGCGGCGGTGGATTCACCTATACAGAATCCCATATATATAACTAGCTTATGACCCAAACCTTATCGTCCATATTTTGAATAACACTATTAAACACAGACTTGCTGCGATCATTTCCTCAGAAAGAAGTTGGAAAAAAAGAGAGGAAACTGCAAAAATGGGTATCCAAGAAACCGACCCGTTAGCCCAATTGAGTTTACCCCCGGGTTTCCGGTTCTACCCGACCGACGAAGAGCTTATGGTTCAATACCTCTGCAGAAAAGCAGCCGGTTACGATTTCTCTCTACAGCTTATTGCTGAAATCGATCTCTACAAATTCGATCCTTGGGTCTTACCAAGTAAGTAAACCAAACCGCTTCATTTTTAAAATTCCTCAGAAAAGCATAAAAAAAAAATTGTTTTTACATGTTGGTAATTAGTTTTTATCGGTTTGGTTTTGTGATTTTAGATAAGGCGTTATTCGGAGAAAAAGAATGGTATTTTTTCAGTCCGAGGGACAGAAAATACCCCAACGGGTCAAGACCGAACCGGGTAGCCGGGTCGGGTTATTGGAAGGCCACGGGTACGGATAAAATCATCTCGACGGAAGGAAAAAGGGTTGGTATTAAGAAAGCTTTGGTTTTTTACATCGGAAAAGCTCCTAAAGGCACTAAAACCAACTGGATCATGCATGAGTATCGTCTCATTGAACCCTCTCGTAGAAACGGAAGCTCTAAGGTAACAAAACAAAATGCAAATTTATCCTTTTGAAGTTTTTTTTCTATAACGTTTTACTCTTTTTTTTTTTATATCAATCATTTATCCCTAATTAAAGTTGTTAAATTTTTTGCAGTTAGATGATTGGGTTCTATGTCGAATATACAAGAAGCAATCAAGCGCACAAAAACAACTTTACGAAAATGTAATCACGAGTACTAGAGAACTCAGCAACAATGGTACTTCGTCAACGACGTCGTCTTCTTCTCACTTTGAAGACGTTCTTGATTCATTACATCAAGAGATCGACAACAGAAATTTCCAGTTTACTAATCCAAACCGGTTATCGTCGCTTAGACCGGAATTAACCGAAGAGAAAACCGGGTTCAACGGGCTAGCGGATGCGTCGAGCATCGATTGGGGTAGTTTTGCAGGCAATGTTGAGCATAACCCGGCTCCACAACTCGGACTGAGTCACGTTGTTCCTAATCTCGAGTTTAATCGTGGCTATCTGAAGATAGAGGAGGAACTCAACAACTCGGACGAGTGGGTTCAAAATGGTTATGGTGTTGACTCGGTCGGGTTTGGGTATTCAGGGCAAGTTGGTGGGTTTGGTTTTATATGATGACGCAATAAAAAGAGCAAATTTGAGTTTTTTTTTTTGTCTTGTGGCAAATTTTACGTATTTGGATTTTAATTCTTTTGGGTTTAGAGGCAGATTCGTAGTTCTCTAGATGTACGTACATTTGTAATCTGTCATGCCTAGAAAATTTGACAGTTAGAATTTGTAACCTTTTAGATCTGTAGATCTTTTGTATTAGTATAAATTTAGTGAATTTGCATTTTGCTATATTGTGATCGGTGCTAGCTATAACTTAAAAAGTTTAATTGTTTGAACCATCTCATACATTTTCAATATATGTATATTATTCACAAAAAATAATCAGAACTATAAATAAAAACGATCATACAGGAAAATACAATTTTATATATATAGTCACACATATGCGTACACATGCAACCATGTCTTGTTTTGTCAAGTATTGATGGCCTAATAGGTCTATAATCCCTTAAGGTTACTACAATCTTACCTAGAATGGATGCCTAACGTTTTAAACGCGATATTATACAGTGGTTGGTTCCAAACGCTGAAAAGCTATGGACCAATTTTTTTTGTAATTTTCAGGAAATAACCAAAATATATACTAGTAAACGCCCAACAAATCAAGAGACTTATCGGCTACATATACGAGGATGAAGCAAGTGTGTTAGCTGAAATTACACGTGTGGGTCAACGTGGGTTTGCTTGACGAGAGCACAATGAAACAGTTTGCACCGTACAAGTTTCAAACACATGTTTATTGTGGTCCTGTGGATCGACTCTGCTGCGCTTACGTTAACTTACATTTAGTTATTCATTACTTACTTGTAGTTATTTAGTTGACGCACATTACGCATGTATCATTAAACCACATAAATCGTATTCCTCTTGTATATATTAGTAATATTGAAGCTTTAAAATACTATGATATGTGTTGAAGAATCGCATGCATGAAAGACGAAGTTGAGATATGAAAGTGGACAACACAACACAAGCATGGGTGTGCTAGTGTATCGATTGGCCCATGGCCCAAACAAGGAGCCAGTTTCGATTATATTCTCTTTAAAGCGTATTGGTTACTTTTAAGTGGGGATCAGCAAACTCAAATTAAAGCGTGATTCAGACTGTATAATTTTGTTTGCATTTAAAATATGTTTTCATATAGATATAATATTACAGTTTGAATTTAGTAAACTATTTTTTTTTTAGAATTAAACATGTATAGTTGAGATGTTTACAAGTTAAGAATATTTTCCAAATAACATTCGTACCATTTTCAGAAAACCTGTTTATTATGTTTTTTTTTTTTCTATTTGAGCTGGGATTTTGGAGTGTTTCTGTGTGTAGGGTGTAAATTATGCGTTATGTTTCAGGTTCCAATTTAAAATTAATTAAGAACTAATGGATTGATTCATGGTACTTACATGTTACTTAAGGTTCTATCATAATTTTCTGATTCGTCCTCTCGAGATTCCATCTGGAATTGACTCCTCCTCTGGAATTGGTAACAAACCCTATTTGACCCATCTCAACAAATCTAGTTTTGACACTACTTATAAGATTTATAAGCTTTCAACTCAAATGATAAATAACAAATGAATTAGCTCACGTCCTTCTATATTACTCTCGGTTCTATCACAATATCCTATGTGGGTTCCAAACATAATGTTTCATGAACACTGGAAATTATGCAGAGATAGCCAAATTCTAACGATTTGATTTGTGAAAACGATAGATAACAAACACGAGTCAAGACTGTTTATGGCATACATTATTTCACATGTACATAACTTTTTTTCTATAAGATCAAGTCATGTTATTCGATAACAACTATATTCTACATGATATAAATAAATTCGATAACAAACTATTCTACATGATAACAAAATAAATTCGATATTCGTACACAATTTGTATACGACTTTTTCACCGTGGTCAATTTTGTTATGACATTTAGTTATGTGGCAAATAAACCGTATATAATGAACATCTGTAAGTTGTAATTTGTAGTATTAATCAATTGTGAGTAAAATTCAAAGTATACGCAATATCCTTAAATCATAACAATGACTTGCGTGACTATATATACACAAGAAATACATTTAACCAAGACAATATGTTTGTTATTTGTTTGGTTCGTGGTATTTGTACATGCGTGATCCCTCCGGTGGTTCGAGAAGCTCGCTAATTATATCTGATAAAGCAGACGATTAAGGAGCGGTCCTTAATCACTTTCCTAAACAAGCTAAAAGACAAGAGACTATTTAGTAAAAGCAAAAGTCCCACCGACTAGAAGAATCCATCGATTCTTTATTCTTTAATACACCATTTATTTTAATTATTTAATTAACTCTCTGGACATATATACCCTTAACCTACCTGTATTGAATACATACGCGTGACGCATGCTGTACGTGTAAATTTAACGCTCTGAAATTTTGACCTCTACACATCGTCGTCGTAGTCGTAGCATAACAACGTTTTAGTTTCTGATATTAATAGTTTGTTACAGATGTAATAAAATGTTCAGCTCTTATATCAAAGATGGACATGGTCACATATGGATCAGAGTTTTTGGCGCATTGCATGCGTATTCACAATCGTATATATCAATTAATATATCATTATTTCCTTGATACTGTAACCAAAAAAATGTTTCTTGGAACAAAACGGGCTAGAACATGCATGATGAAATATAGTCAACGAGATTAAGATTAAGATTAATTCTCACTATATCATAAAAGTTTGCCTACGGATCAAAATGATTTATGAAGATACTATAAGGGTAAGATAAGAAATCTTTGCTTGGGTTAACTGAAATATTGAGAGAAAAGAAAGGGACAAGGTCTCAAACACTCTTAAACAAAAAAAAATGATCTACAATACTCTCCTTCAATCTCACCCACTCTCGTATTTGTGGTGTTACGGTTTTACCCTTAATGAAGGTTGACCTCAGAGTTTGACTTCCCCGCCCACCCGCCCGAATCCCATCGCCCGCCCCCTACTTGACCCGACCCAAGTTTGAGTTCCCCCGAAAATCTCTCTCTTCGTTCTCTCTCCTCCTCTCCCCGCTCTTCTCGTCGTCTCTTTCTCCTCTCTTATCGGAGCTCCCGCGACGTGCTCCGGCGACATCCGTTCGACGGCCGACGAGCTCCGGCGACCTCCGTTCGACGTTCGCTGAGCTACCAATTGAGGTACGTGTTCTGTTAAGTAGTAATTTTTTTTCTGAGATTTGAAATTGTAATGATGCACACGCATTGGTGTATAACGAATTTAGCTGGCTTGAATATGACTCCATATTGACTATCCCCTACGAATGGGAGCGAACACTACAGCGGGTGAAGGAATCGTTAGGGATTGAAAATTATTCTGCAATGTCGAGTAGATCTGGGAATGGTTGAGAAAATAGTATAACTAGTAATACTAGAAAAACTGGAGACGATGTATAGCTGGTAATACTAGGGTATAACTGGGAAGCGAAAAACTGTATTAATTGAGATTTTGTGGCATTTGTTTGGGCAGGTTAGGATGACCAACAATGTGAACATACATTATCAATGCGAAGGACGCATCAATGGTCTAGTGTTCAAGACATCAGTTGAGGAGATAACAATACCGATGATAGAAGCCAGGTTATACAAGAAGCTTGGGTTAGATGAAAGTAAGATTAGATTGGAATTGAGTTACATTGCTAGATTGGGTGGATGTGAGGTAACGTCGTATATTTGTGATGATGAGGATCTGTTGGTATATCTAACGCATTTTGATAGTGAGAACCATAGATGTGTTTTGCTTGTGGAGTTGCTTAGTACACCGGAACCGCCCGTGCAACAATCGAGGGCCGGAACAAGCTCTTATGGTAAGAATTATGAGCGTGTTGATGATGAAAGCGTAGAAGTAGGACCCAACGCAATAACGGTGCATGTTGACAACGGAGGTGGAAATGAAGTAGAAGAAGAGGATGATGATTCTGCTTTTGATTATGACAGTGATTCTGACAGTGATTCTGACAGTGATTCTGATGATGGTGGGGGTAACGTTGTGGAAGCATCAGATAGAGGTGATTATTATGTTGAGCCAGCACCTGTAGTTGAATCTAGTCAGAGTATGCATGACTGGGAAGACGGTTTGGATTTGAGAATTGATGAAGAATTTCCTAGTAAGGATGCTGTTGTCGATGTGGTTCATAGAGGCGCATTTGTGAAATCATTCAGGTATGTGATTAAAAATTCTGATAAAAAGAGATGGGTGGTAAAATGCACGCAAACAACTTGTCCATGGCATATTCGAGCAGTAAAAATCCCAAACTCGGATGCTTTCTCGATCAGAACTTACAAGAATATGCACACATGTAACCGAGCTATTCAGAGTGAAGAATGCAGCCGTAAGAGGAAAGGATCAGTGCGCATGGTTGCAGCTATTGTGAGTGAGCATTATCCCGGGAAACTGGAGACTCCAACTCCTAGAGAGATCATGTCACTTGTGAAGAGGGTAGTTGGTGTGGAGGTATCATACTCCACGGCTTTGAGAGGGAAGAATAGAGCAATTGCTGATGTTTTTGGTAGTCCGGAAGATAACTACAGGGTGTTGTATCGTTATCTGTACATGTTAGAGGAGCTGAATGAGGGTACGAAAACAGCTGTAGAAGTGGATATGGTGGGGAAATTCAAGTATTTATTCGTAGCTTTGGGTGTTTCCATAGAAGGGTTTAAATACATGAGGAAAGTAATTATGGTGGATGCTACTTTTTTGAAAACCGGATTTGGTGGTGTACTTGTTTTCGCCGTAGCTCAGGATCCAAATCGTCACATTTATCCCATAGCATTTGGTGTACTCGACGGCGAGAACAATGCAAGTTGGGTCTGGTTTTTTGAGAAACTGAAAACTGTTGTCGAGGACTCTTCGGAGTTGGTATTTGTGAGTGACAGAAATGCGAGCCTCATCAACGCCGTAGCGAACGTGTATCCAGCAGCTCATCATGGATTTTGCTTATGGCATTTGGCGCAAAACGTTAAACAAAATGCTCCAAAAACATACAGGGGAGATGTCGCTGAAGAATTCCAACTGGTTGGTAAGGCTCATACGGTGGCTGACTTCATTGAGCTTTATGCGGAGTTTAAGAGGAGATATGAAGCTGCGACAACGTATGTGGAGAAGACAACGGTCCCACAAAAGTGGGCAAGATGTTATTCTCCAGTTGCTAGATACAACCTCGACACAAGCAATTCTGTGGAATCTCTAAACAAAACCTTTAGGGATGCAAGGAGGTACTGCTTCATACCCATGCTTGATACAATAGTTCGGAAGTTTTCGGATTGGTTCAACGAGCATAGGAACGAGTCTGTGGGAGCACCGAGTAATAATAAACTGGTTCCTTTGGTTGAGAACTTATTACACGTAAATTGGCCTATAGCCGAGAAATTAGATGTGCGAGAGATAAACGGTTGTCTACTTGAATACGAAGTCATCGGAGAGGACCGAAAGCCTTATTTGGTGGACTTGAGCTGTAAAAGTTGTGCTTGCAGGTTCTTCGATATACATAGGTACTCTTGTCTTCACGCGTTAGCCGCTTTTATTTATTTCCAGAAGCATGGGAGTCGCCGAGATATCCGCATCGAATATTACGACTTGTGTTCGAAGTACTATTCCACAAACTCATGGATATTGGCGTATAGCAAATCGATATACCCTGTGCCGGAAATGTCTTCGTGGAATGTACCGGATTACATCAAGGAGAAGGAGATCATACCTCCGGATCGCATCACGAAAAAGGGTCGTCGAAAAGAAAACAGATTTCCATCAGCGGGAGAAAAGCGGCGAAGGGTAAGGACGAAGAACGGAAGGACACAAAACAAATCGAAGAGTGGAAGGGGACTAGGAGAGTTGCTTTTTGGAGAAAACTTCGAGTGAGGAGTTTGTGTAACTCGTGTTTGTTGCTTTTTGGAGTAGTTGTGTTTGGGTTCACTTTTCAACGTTTGTATTCTTAATTTAATACAATTGGACTTGTGTTTGGGTTTTTTTTTATTGTTTTGTGGATGATAGTAGGATATCTGCGAAACAAACATAATAATTAACAAAAAAACTGATTTTCGAGATGGATAAGCTTTTAGTGTTACAATTACAAATTATATGGCAAACAAACATAATAATTACAAAAAATAAATGAATTTCGAGATTGATTAGTTTTTAGTGTTAGAATTATTAATTATATGGCAAACAAACAAAATAATTAACAAAAATAACTTTTTTCAAAGTTACCACAACTTACAACTTATATCAAAGAAACTTCCTTATACATTAAGAAACTCTTTCATAAGGAGAACCAACTTCTGAAGTGAAAAGTTGGAGAATATCATTTTCGAACATATTATTGCATAGAACTATGATATTCACATGGAAAACCATGTACCTGAACTGTAATAATATAAATTATATGTTTTAGGTGGTGTAACATTAGGATAAGGTGGTGACATTTCTGGGACCAAAAATGCTAATTTCTGTATAACCAGGAACTTGGTATTACTATGTGTATTTGTTGGGCGGGAACTTAGGTTTTTTTCGGAGAAGTGTGTAAATTTTGGAGGGAGATTGGGAAATATTAGGCGGCAAACCCAAAAATGCCAAATAAAAATCTAAAACAAAAATTTCAACACATTTCAACATTTCCCCACATTTGTTTATTTCTTTCCATCTCTCTCTCTCTCCCCCATTCGCTCTCACTTTCCCTTTCTGCACAAATTCTCTCATCTTCCCATTTTCCTCTCTCTTCCGAAAATCTTTCATCCCTAATTCATCTCTCATTCATCTCTCTTTCATCTCTCAAATGGAGAAGGGTAAGGGAAAAATGAGCTATGAGGCCATACGGAAGGAGGTGGAAGAGTCTGCGGACACGCAGCACGAGGACTTCTTCGAATACGATTCAGAGGAGGAAGAGGAGAGGAATTTCGAGGAAACACGAAAGGCGCTTAGGCACAATGAGATGGCTGCTTACGTTGCCGACGCCCAATTTGGGATTCCCACCAGATGCCCATGCGGTGGATGGATGAAGGAAGAAGTATGCAAAACTCCTAAAAGCAACCAAGATTTCGATACCTGCCCAGGCCACAGATACTGGACATGCCCCAAATTTCAGGTAAAATATCTGGAACTTAGTTTTGGCTCCTTTATTTTGGGGGATATCTGCAATATCAGATCTGCTCTTTTTTTGGAAGGATAATGGACTCCACTTTCGCCAGCCATGGGTTTTCGGAGTAGAAGGAGAGGTCCGGCACATTGGAAATACAGTTCAAGTGCTGAAAAAGCAGATTGAAGACATGACAAAGCAGCTTCAGAGCCAAGCTGAAGAGATAGCCCAGCTGAAAGTCGGTCAACAGTTTCCCTAAAAATAGTTGTTTTATTGTCATATTTTGCAATTTCCTATCCTGAACTTGTCGCTTTAAATTGTTGTTCAATAATGAACTTATCGCTTTAAATTACTTTGTCATAGTATCACTTAGTTTTATTTTATCTAGTATTACTTTGTTTTATTTGGTATCACTAGTATTACTTTGTCATAGTATCACTTTGTTTTATTTGGTATCAGTAGTATTACTTTGTCATAGTATCACTTAGTTTTATTTAGTATCACTGGTGTTACTTCGTTTTATTTTGTATCACTAGTATTACTTTGTCATAGTAACACTTAGTTTTCTTCCTAAAATCATTAATATAAAACGAGGTCCCAAAATAACATAAAACAAGGTTCAAGTGCCAAAATACATAAAACCGAGCAAATGAAGTTCAAACAAAGGTTCCGAAAATAAAACATAATCCCAATAGGGTACAAGGTTCCACAATAACATAATTCGAACATAGATCAATGTTCCAAAATAAAAGGGAACATAGTTCAACAAAAGGGTTCAACATAATCCCTTGAGAGTCTCTTCCAGTGTCTTTATCCTCTCATCCATTTCACCAACCTTTTTATTCAGCAACTCCAACTGCTCTGTCATGGTTTCGATGGCGGCGACGACATCCATTTTCCTCCCTTTCTTTTTTGGCTTTCCCCCTTCCTCCACAACAATCCTTCGTCCCTTGATATCTTCCTCCTTCATTTTTTCAAACACCACCGTGAGCCCAGCATCTATACGCTTTTCCCAACTCTCAACAATAGGATCGTGTTCATCCTCATCCAACTCCGGTTCCATTATTGACATCAACCTCTCCTTTTCCTCCTCTGAAGCCATAAGAATATTGTCGATGTCCTGAAAAGTAAAACAACTAATATTACTTACTTATCATCACCAACTTTCAAGTATTTCGAAACTAACTTTAACTACAGACCTTGTTATCGGATCCGAGCTTATCATAAACATAGTCAAGTGGCCAGCCTCTCATCGAGCATTTCTTCCACTTCGACCTGCACATCCTCGGACAATCCTCTTCAGGACTTAGCACATCTTCTCGCAAGCTCTCTTTCAGTTGCAGAATGGTCTCCGTCGCCAATAACTACAAACAGACACAAATAATTAGACCTACATGAAAACGAAATTAATGCAAAATATTACGATACTCTCTTACCTCCAAAGGAACCACGAAACCAGGAAAAGAGATTGCACCGGCATCCATCCCCTTCTCAACCAAATGAGTCATTGTATCTGAAATGGACTCCAACATGTGATCGAAAGACAATCTCCCCCACGGAAATGTCTTACACTTCTCCAAGTCACCGGAGTATTTTAAAAATACATCAAGCACGGGTGTTGCTTTGTCTCCGGTTTTGGTGGGAGCGTAGATGATGCTGCTCAAGAAGTACAACACCATCATCTTCAGCCTATCTCCAGTATCATCCGGCTCCATCTTCTCAAGCTCCTTCTTAACATCCTCCCTTAAAACCTTCTTCTTTTCAGAAAAAAACTTGTCCTTCAAGTAAGACTTGCCTCTTTTGCTCCAGTACATAGGGTAGTTGTTGCAGTTGAGTCCTGAGATTATCGCATGCTCCTGTAACCCATATCGGATGGGAACCCCATTGACCACAAACCACGCCTCTTTCTGCCTCTCGACCTTTGCAGTACGCATCAGCAACATCCACAGTGGTTGAACCATATGGTTAGAAATCGGAATGTGTAGAATGTGCCTGAACTGTGGATGCTGCTCGAACCACTCCCTTTCCCTGTCGGTCCACTTGATTTTCGCAAATGTAGCCACAACTTCTTCCACGAAACACCGCGTGGGAAGTTTAATGCTTCGGCAATATTGATCCGGCTTCAAGAACATCTCTGGTGGGATGGCAGCCTGCAACATAAAATACTCATAATATTAAAAAAACTATTACTAGTATTACTGTGTTTTCATACTTTCGCCAACATTCAAGTGTTACCAAATAATACTACCAATTTTCCCGCAATTTTCTTTTCAATTATGAATACATGCTTATTACCTACTCCTACCAATTTCCCGCAATTATCGATAGTATTACCTAATTAACCTACTTTTCCTATTACAGACAATTGCAAATTCCGAATTCCATAACAAAATTCAAACAATCTCAACATCAAAATAGGGAAGGATTGGGTTCTTACTCCCACATCATTGTCGGGAGACTCGGGAGACTCGCCGTCGCTTTCTTCTTCTCCGTCTTCTTCGCCGGCGTTATCACTTTGTTCTTCTTCTTCTCCGTCTTCTTCGCCGGCGTTATCACTTTGTTCTTCTTCTTCTTCTCCGTCTTCTTCGTCGGCGTTATCACTTTGTTCTTCTTCTTCTTCTCCTCCCGCACCATTGTCTTCTTCTTCTCTTTCTACTTGCTCTTCTTCTTCTCTTTCTTCTTGCTCTTGTTCTTCTCTTTCTTCTTGCTCTTCTTCTTGTTTGTCTTCTTGTCTCTCTTCTGATCTCCTCTCCGCCTCCGTACGAACGAACTCCGCCGGATCTGCCTCAGTCAGAACTTCATCTCGAGTCGGAACCGCCGTCGTCACTTCGGTTTCGACAGCCTCCGTCCGATCCGCCTCACTCGGAACTTTCTCTACAGCCGCAACCGACATACTCGCTTCGGTTTCGACAGTTAGAGGATGAGGCTCCGCCGTTGTTCCTTCTTCTTCATTCGATTTTGTCTTCCTCTTCTTCACCGGCGGCTTCTCACTCGGGCTCGGGTTCTTCTTCCGCATATTTCTCGTCCTTGGTGCCATCCTTTGCTTGCCGTGAAACAGACTCCGTCGCTGTTAGGGTTTGCGAGGAAGAAAGCGGTGGGAATTTCGGTGGTTTCGTGAGAGAAAGATGGGACGGGACGTTTGAGTTTCCAAGGAAGAGAAGAGAGAGGGTTTGGAAGTCGAAGGGAGAAGGGACGAGGGAAATTGGGGAAGAAATTCGGCCCAATTTTTTTTAGGTCTGGCCCAAGTTCGGACAAACCCAATAACGGCCCCGTGTGAAGTCGTAAATCTCATGTATTCATCTGGTTTTATGGTCATTTACGTTGTTTTTCGATTTAAAAAAAATTGTTTAACAAAATGGTTTTATAACGAGAGCATTTGAGATAATTCCGGCCATTTGAGGAGTATCTGAGCCATTCTCCCGAAAAGAAATGAGTAGTTGAGTTTTGATCTTTTAAACGAGTATAATTATCGGAGAAAAAAGAAAGTTTTCTCTCTAGGGCGAACCCTGGTTTTCACCTCTCTCTCTTTGGCGGCCACCGCTCCGGTCAACTCCGATCTGGCCGGCCGCTACAGGAGTTTCATCTCTCACCTTCTGTTTCTCCTCTCCCTTCTCTCCCTCCTCTTCTTCTCGTTTCCCTCTTCGACCTGGTTTTGTTCGGTGTTGTTGGCGTCGGAGGTTCTGAAGCCGTCGAGCTTCTTATCTCTTTCTCCCCACACGACTAGACGAGCTCTTCCCCTGGTAGACCGCGAGATGGGATCTGTGTTTCCCTTGAGGACAGGTTTCAATTTCCCCTCTTTGTGTTCACCGGATCCGGCAGCTCGCTCACCACCAAGACGTCTCCAGGACCCGACAAGACCAGCTTCTTCTCTTCCACAGTTTTCAACTCAGCTTGAAGTTTCGGGATCTGAGATCCTTGAACTCCAAAGCTTTTCTCCGTCGTCCTCCGCCTGCCGACGCAGTACCTCTCATGCTTTAAACGAACGGGTCTCCGTTCCTCTAGATGACGACGGCAACACACTGACCACGACTGAAACTGCTTCTGGTCCAGTACGGAAAAGCCTCACCTACATTCCGAGGATGACGTCGTGTGTTATTTCCGGCAAGCACACATCCCTCCACTGTTCCCATTCCAGCTTTGCCATTAGACGTGCGCCATGCCCCGATGAATACCGTGCAACTTCACAGTCAATTGCCTGTGCCGCCGCGCGACTCTTCCGACGTCTCGACGAAGAAGACCGAAACCCTAGGGTTTCCTTGGTCACATTAATGGGCCTGGCCCAATTTGATTCTGTTATGGGCCTTGGCCTATCATCTGATTGCACAAGATCCAGCCCAACATCTGACAACCGGACCTGCTCAAGCCCAACTGCCCTGACCTTTCTGCCGCAAACTCTTGGCCGCGGTTTCCCGGTTTCCGGCGTCCTTGCCGAGGATTATAGCCTTCGGGTAATTCCAATCTCTTCTTGTTTAGTGCTTGTCATCTTGTATCAAGTTTTCATGAAGAAATTGCTTTTTCTCTTGACTATCTGTGAGGGATTCCTTACTTTATGCATGTCAAAACCCTTTGTTCTCCGCCATTGTGTTGCCTTCTATGAGGGGCTCCTCTTGGTGCACAAGGAGAAGAAAGCCGCCTCCAACTTGGAGCAAATCTCACCACCATTGACGAGCGTCTTCACCTTTGGTCAAGTCCGAGTCTTTGGGGTCTTCAACGTTGGTATCAAACCCAACTATCTCAGCTCTCTCGAGCACACTTTGCATGGTATTGACGGGAAATGCCTCTTGAGTTTTCCCTTGTCCATGAGCTTTGCTCATTTCCATAGCAACCTATCTGCTTCAAGTTTAGTTTTGTATTCTCTGTTTCTGATTCAATCTTATGTAATATCGGGTGTCCGATTTGTCCACTGAAACTGGTTTAATGAAAGTTGTGTTCAAAAAAAAAAAAACGAGTATAATTTGTTTGGTACGTAATACGAATTCGTGTGGTGGAATGTGTGTGATTCTTAGGTTATTTCAAAGGCCAAAGATAGAACTAAAAAGAAAACTACTAGTGTATATAGGTTCCTAGATTTGGGTAAGAAACATGTTTGTCTTATTGTGAGTGCCAGAAATTGGTTACAGCTATAAAATTTACTAGCGTTGAGTAAAAAATTAGACGGGGTTCTATCGTATAAGAAAATAATTAGATGGTTTAATTAATTTTAGTTAATGTTTTTAAGGATTGACTATGTTGCCGAATCATAGTAATTTCATTTGTGTTCTCATCTTATACATCCCACATAGAGTCATAGTCTCATAGACTATAAGATCGTCTGTGTGACATATATATAGCTAATGACTTTCTAATTATAGAATAAAGGAAGAGTATCACATGTTCAAAGACAAAAGTACAAAAACTAAAACGTGACCATATTTTCCGATTAGAGCACTGATCACTTGGTAGTCTTGGTTTCTTTTTGTTACATTATATATGGGAAAAGCTTACTAGGAGGACCACGTTCATACTATAAAGTGTGAAATCAGTTTATATGATAGGGTAGGGTGAAACTGAACAACTCACCAATCACCATCATATGTTAATAAATTAAGCGAAATACTCTCAAATAGAATATTTTTATGTTTTTGTCACAAAATAGCACAATATAGTAAAAATGATAATAATAGCATATTTTAATCATTTTTAAATGTATTACACTAATGAATTTGGATTTACAAATCATTAATTATGGTTTAGATTTTAGGGTTTAGGATTTAGGATTACAAGATTGAGAAGAAATAAATGAAAAATAATGGTATAATAGTTTTTTTATTCTTTAATGAATGTTATTTGGATCATTTCCACCCTAATATGCTATTTTGTTGACAAAAATATGAAAATATGCTATTTTTAAGAATTGCTCATAGATTAATGTTATATCTAATTTTCTTTAACAAAAAGAATGCTATTTTATGTATGATTTGCTCATTTCATTTTTATATAATCTAAAAGATTCTTAGCTGAAATTCAGACTAAACCTTGAAACTTCAATAAATTCAGGTTTGCTTGCTAGTACGTATGTGTGTATAATGTACGTTTGCATCACCGCAAGTGTTTATGCATCACCGTGTCCGTGTGTGCACGTACGTATGTAAAGCTATATGTATATCAGTATATGTAACTATGTTGAGAAAAAAAAATTTGAAGTACTTGAGAAAAATATTTTTCTCTAAAACATGTCTTAAGTTCAATTGAAAAAGACAACCACCTATTTGGACAGACATATCAATCAAAACCACATCTTCTTTCTTTTTTTATTATTCACTGAAGTAAACAGCATCGAATCCTGTGTACGGGTATATTGTATAATGTACGTTTGCATCACCGCAAGTGTTTATGCATCACCGTGTCCGTGTGTGCACGTACGTATGTAAAGCTATATGTATATCAGTATATGTAACTATGTTGAGAAAAAAAAATTTGAAGTACTTGAGAAAAATATTTTTCTCTAAAACATGTCTTAAGTTCAATTGAAAAAGACAACCACCTATTTGGACAGACATATCAATCAAAACCACATCTTCTTTCTTTTTTTATTATTCACTGAAGTAAACAGCATCGAATCCTGTTGTCGGGTATATCTGATTACAAAAAAAAATGAGTTTCCTTAATCTGCGTGCTTTTATCTAAAAAAACAAACATAATGGAACAGAGGGAGTAATAAATTAAGGACTCTAACTATAGATTTATTATATCTCAAAATATAAAGATTTATTTCCTTAGATTTTAAGTCGTAGACAAGACAACTGTTTAACCTTTAAAATCTGAAGGTTGTGGTTTTATATTTATGAAAAAGGATGAAAACGAAAACGAATGCTATAAAACGATGAGTTTTATTATAAATTTATAATCATTCCACAATATTTTTCTAGTATATGGTAAAAGAAATAAATCTGATAGAGAGTCGTACAAAACGTAAACAAATGTAATGTTAATTTGGGGATGTTCAAGGCTGGTCAAGCTCATTGATAAAATTGTTCGAAATCGGATTAGCACAGCTAGAGCTGCGGAGGAGACGAAGCTAGAAGATGGCTTGATCTTTTGGTTTGCTTTTCCGGTTTAAATTTGTTAAAGTATATCTAAAAAGGGTGTATTCAATCTTGTATTTGAAGAGATTTGAGATGATTTAAGGGGGTGTATTCAATCTTGTATTTGAAGAGACTTGAGATGATTTAAGTTTTGAGATGATTTTGGGTGAATTAGAGAAGTTGAAATGGTTTTAATCAAAAAACTTTACAATCCATCTAAAACCATGAAATTTGGATTTTAATATTTTTAGCTAAGCAATTGCACTAAAACACTTTCAAATCCCAACAAATTTCCTGAAATTCATCAATTAAAATATTTCCAATAACAGTGGATTTGAGGATACATTTTAAAATCACAAGTTCAATAACACTGGATTTTTAAATGGTTTTTTAAATTCATGGTTGAATAACAGTGGATTTATGATTTTAAAACAAATCACCTCAAATCTTTAGTTGAATACACCCTCCTGAGTTTTGAGATGATTTTGGATGAATTAGGGAAGTTGAAATGATTTTAATCAAAAAATTCTATAATCCCATCTAAATATTTTTAAAACAAATCACTTCAAATCCTTAGTTGAATACATCCCCTAAGTGTAACTCTTGTTAGCATAGCTATAAAAACAAGTAGGATTCCCATGTAAAACAGTGTTTTTTTTTTGAAATTTAACATTCGTTCGGAAAAAAAATTAATAATTTGGGGATGTTATTATAAATATATATAAGTACATAACTAACATATAAAAAGAATGGCGAAGAAAATGGGTGACTTTTCTCATATATACGCTGGCGAGATTCCTTTTTATACACATTCTTGAATCGAAAATCCAGCACCGGGCTCCACATTTTTACAAAACACCACCTTTACTTTATCTCTATCTAATTTGATAATCGTCTCACAGTTCGAAAGCTGGCAAGCTGACGATGGAAATATGAATAGTACTCGTTGCATATTATAGATATCTTTCTAGTTTTAGAAACAAAACGAGGGTTTTTTTTTCCTTCGCCAATTCATCTTCTAATTTATTTACCTTTTAGCCTGTATTACGTCAAATCATAACTTACGAATGGTAAACAAAATTAGTTTCGACGGCAAACGGATAATACTCGCTATCTTTAAAAGATAAACAAAACCAGTGCATCACCTACCACTCAAATCTTCTAATTACTCGCAGTTTTAACGAGCATTTTAATTAATTTCATATACTATTGACTCTAACTATGTTTGTAAAAGAATTTGTTAGTTAAAAAACGCATCAGGTCTGAAAAATATGTAGATCCAGGAAATAATATAAATAACAACAGTATTTAGACAGACGCTAATTCTTGTTTATGTTGGTAGATAATATCATATGTTCAACACTCAATTATACGCCGAGACTTAACCAAAGAAATTACACATAGTAATTAATTTTGGTGATGTCAGTTAGTATATATCTATATATAAATTAATAAACTTCCTTTCTCGAAGAAAAAGAAAAAAATTATGAACTTCCTTGTTCAAAAAAGAAAATATAAAATTCCAAGTGGTCACACTGAAATACAAATAACGAAAGCGTGAGATGACATCTGAAACGTCAAAGAAAATGCTTTTTTGAATTTTCCCGCACCGAACCCGCCATCCATTTCCATGTCATCCGTTTGTTGCCTTGTGTGGCATTATCAAGGCCCCACTTTCACCACTTGCCACGTGTCGACTTGACTCTTACTCAGAATAACAGGTGCTATTGGCAACATGCATCTTGATAATTTCCACATATAGAATATATAGATATATAAGGGACCCAATATATAATGATTTTACTATTTTTTTGTATAATTATCAACGTTTGTCATATTTTTACTTTTTAATATTTTTTTATTTAAATGAATCCCTTGTATATTATATTGTTCTTAAAAGTTACTCCCTCTATTTTTTAAACATAGATGTTTATGTGTTTTTACACATATTAAAAAAAACATCTTAAAAATTGATAATAAATGTATAATTTATGTGATTAACAAATTCCAATAGTTTTAAACCAATAGCAATTTAAAATTTCAATTATTTTTCTCAAACTTTACAATTTACCATTAATAAACAATAAAAATGCATAAAAAACTTAAAAAATCTATTTTTTTTTAAACACAGACTTTTTTGTAAAACATTTATCTTTTGGAAACGGAGAGAATATGATTTAGATACATAGAAACTCATTAATTAACAAATAAATTAACTCAGTACTACGATTTTGTGATATTATCCAACAATAAATTTAAAGTTTCGAGTTACACTTTGTTATTATTTTATCTTAATTAGTATAGATCTGGTATCGATAGTTATGCAAGATTTTATTTTCTATAACTACAAAATTTTAGTACAAATAACCATTTGAAATATTTTTAAATTAATTGAATATCTATATTTATATTAGTTTTATTGGTTTATTTGTATAAACTTTATTATTTTAATTGTTATTTTATTTTTAATTAAACGTGTTAAAACATCTACTTTTTTTTTTCAATATTTTAGTTTTTCTTACAAAATTATAGGTCTTGTGAAAATAGGGGATTTACCCTAATGTTTCATCTGCATGTGACAGCATGTCCTTGTGCCTTTCGGCTTTCGGCTTTCGGGACCGGCACTCTATAGAGTACGTATATTATGTAAGTAGTTACACAGCAAAGCAATAAGCGCAAGGAGTATATAGTGAACTTTTTTTTTTTTTTTAACCTGGGGTATCCCGGACCTATGGAAGGGCCCAGACTAATCCCCAAGGGGAGGTGCACCCCAGCGACAGAGCCTCTCTCCGGGTATTCATACGGAACGTTTAGAATTTCCGCAGCCGCGTGGCCAAGAGGAATCGAACCTGCGAGGAGCGTATCGGGTGTGGGCCCCATTTCTGCTAGGCGCGCTCCCTCAACTACCACTAGGCCAACCCAACTTGGTTAGGTGTCCAAACAAATGTGACTTAGTTTCGCGTAGCAGGGGAGTCGAACCCGTAACGTGTAAGCATCACGAACCCAACCCCTTGCCACTTGACCACAAGCACTCGGACAGTATATAGTGAACTTTCTAAAATAATCTTCTGATTTATTTTAATCAAATAAAGAGACAGAATATATATATCTGTAATTAGGTAATCAATGAAAACAAGATGTATCGCTATCGTTCTTGAGCCAGAAAATACGACGTCATGGCCGTTTGGTGTCGAGCCGCACTTGGAGCTTATATGAACACATATATACTATAATGCATGGTTAAGAAAGTCCTTATCTAATTCGAAATATCTAATCTACCCTCCTGTACTTTGGTTGGTGTCGTAATTAAACAGATTCGACATGATTAGTCAGACTTTGTATATGTGTCGAAATGTCGCCATTCTTTATATCCTTTTAGTGCAAACCAAACCACGCTTAAACCGGCCGAATCATCGGGAAAATGTATTATTAATTAATCGGAAACGTAGGCCATGTTACAAAAGTCAAGAAATGGTGGTGAAGTTTGGTTGAAGTCCACATCATATACAGTAAAAGTTGTCTAAATTTTCTCTATATATATGAACATAATTGTTCATTTGTATCACACACCTTCTTCTCATTACAATCATAATTTCTCTCATTCTCTCTAATTTCTCTCCTTGTACCAAGACTTTGTTGGTAATAAAATTTTGTCTTTATTTATTATTTCCGATATAATAATTTATCATTATTATTATAACACGTTATCAGCACGATCGTTCTACGATATGAGCTATATATATATGTAATATTTACTCTGTTATAATGGCCGGGATACCCGCCTATATAATTTATTATTATTGTAATGGATGTTTAACGCACCATTATTTACTTAATATTACCGTGGGCGGTTTGTCGCCTCGTTATTTAATTTACCTGCACTATATCATGGCTGCTAAAAGCACCATAATTATTTATTTACTGTTAATGTTATAATGGATGGCTGGGCCACCTGTATAATTTATTATTAATGTCATAATGGATGGCTGAGCCACCGCATATTTATTTATTGTTTCAATGTGGATGATTATATCACCATAATTTTCTGATTATATATCTGTTTATATTATAATCGTTATAAATTATATATGCATATTTTTGTGTTCAAAATAAGATTGCGGTCTCATTTATTCCTCAGGCGAATAAATCTAGACTCATATCAACGTACATCTCCAGGAACCCCTGTTCCGTTAAAGAGCACCTTCTTGTCCAACTGGGAAGAAGTAGTACGGATTTAATCAAAAAATTCAATTTTTCCGGTAGCCTTTTTCATAACGGTCACAAAGAATTTTTCACAAAATTTTTTCTACCCAACGGCTACATCTAACGGCTATGAACAGTGATTTTCAACGGCTATGAACAGTGTTTTTCGATCTATAAATAAACTCATCCCTCACTCATTTCATTTCACTCATCGATTTCATATCTTCTCTCTTCTTCTCTCAAATATTTCACAAATATTTTTCATCTAATTTTTTGTAAGAATGATGAGAATGATGATCCGTTTGCTTTTAATTTTCTGTGCGATTGTAACTTTTACATCGATTTATGGCCTTTGCATGGGAGATTTTACTCCGGCAGAATTTTCCTTAATCGTTGTTTTACTTTTTGTGCATTGTTTTTTCCTTGTAATTGCTTGGATTATTCATGTAAACGGCTCATTTTAAATGAGTGATTATTACCGCACTAATAAAGTTTTATGATTTTATTTTAGAAATCTAATGGCAAATATGGAGAAGCTCCAATTTCCGGCTCTAGACATCACTGGTGCTAATTACATTTCTTGGACTACCAATGTCGAGCTTCATTTGGAATCTCTTGGTTTAACAGAAACCATCAATGAGAAAAATACCTCAACGGCCCAAGAAAAGGCAAAATCGGTGATCTTCCTTAGGAGACACCTTGATGAAAGTATTATATATGACTATGCACACATGAGAGATCCCAAAGAGCTTTGGAAGTCTCTGAAAGATCGTTTCGATCATCAGAAAGATATAACACTTCCACTTGCTCGGGATGAGTGGCAAAGTCTGAGGTTCCAAGACTTCGACAAAGTGATGAACTACAATTCCGCTATATTGGGAATTGTGGCCAAACTGAGGTATTGTGGTGAAGCCATAACTGAATCTCAAATGCTTGAGAAGACGTACACCACATTCCACAAAAACCATATCACCCTGCAACAGCAGTATAGGATGAGGGGATATACCAAATTTTCAGATTTGGTTGTGGCGCTCCTAATAGCTGAAAAAAATAACGAGCTCCTTATAAAGAATCACATGACTCGACCTACCGGATCAAAAGCGTTCTCTGAAGCAAACGCACTAGATGTTGAGAAACCGGTAAGAGAAAACAAATCTTTCCGAGGTCGTGGCGGTCGAAACAATCGGGGACGTGAAAGATACAACCCATATAACGGGAAGTCATTTCAGTGGATCCGTTCTGAACAACCATATAAAGGAAAAGAACACCAAGGAAGTACCTCTCAGAAGAGAGAAGATGTCTGTTACAGATGCGGTACTAAGGGACATTGGTCCAAGGTGTGTCGTACTCCTGCACATCTTTGTGCTCTATATAAAGAATCCGCTAAAGGTAAAGGAAAAGAAGTTAACCTTGCGGAACATTCTGAGGGTACAACACATCTTGATGCATCCGACTTCACAAATGATTTCGATGATACCGTCATGACTGAAGACTAAAATCTCTATCATGTGACTCTTGAAAACTCCCAATATTGTGCCATAAATAATCAGTGATTTTGTGAAATATTAATGTATAATTATTGTGTGATGTTTAATTACTATTGTATAATCATTGTGTAATCAAATCTTCAAATATCAATGGATAATTATTATGTGATATTTTTCACTGATTAAATTGTCTTATAAATTTTATTTTGTTAATCTCAGAAATGGATCGCAATGCGAATGGAACAACATCCAAGCTGAATATTGGAGATATATGTATACCAGATAGTGGAACAACGCACACTATTCTGAAACATAGAAAATATTTTTCTAATTTGAAACCAACAAAAGCTGTTGTCAATACAATCTCAGGTCCTGCAGACTTGATTGAAGGAATTGGTAATGCAAATTTTGCATTACCTAATGGAACAATTTTTTCAATCAATAATGCATTATTTTCTCCAAACTCTAAACGGAATTTGTTGAGTTTTGAAGACATATACCTTCACGGATATGATACTCAGTCTGCAACTGAGGATGGAAAGAAATTTATGTATATAACTTCTCATAGATCTGGCCAGATGCATATATTGGAAAAATTTCCAAAACTCCCTTCTGGTTTGCATCAAACTTACATCAATGTAATCGAATCAAACCTTGTGATCAAAAGAAGCCCTGAGGATTTCACATTATGGCATGATCGCCTTGGCCATCCAGGCACCACAATGATGCGCAAGATCATTGAAAGCTCACATGGCCATTCACTGAAAATCCAAGAAATATATCATGGAAATAAAATGACATGTGCAGCATGCTCTCTTGGCAAATTGATCATAAGGCCATCGCCAACCAAAATTGATAAAGAATCACCAAAGTTCCTTGAAAGAATTCAAGGTGATATTTGTGGACCAATACATCCACCTTGTGGACCATTCTACTATTTTATGGTATTAATTGACGCATCCAGTAGATGGTCACACGTTTGTCTATTATCATCTCGAAATATGGCATTTGCGAGATTTCTAGCTCAGATAATCAAACTGCGAACTCAGTTTTCTGATTATCCCATTAAAAGAGTTAGATTAGACAATGCTGGTGAATTCACATCCCAAGCATTCAATGATTATTGTATGGTGACGGGAATTGAAGTTGAACATTCCGTTGCTCATGTCCATACACAAAATGGCTTGGCTGAATCATTAATTAAACGTTTGCAATTAATTGCAAGACCATTGATCATGAGATCAAAACTTCCAACATCAGTTTGGGGACATGCTATTTTGCATGCAGAAGCACTCATTCGGATAAGACCAAGTGCATACCATAAATATTCCCCAATACAATTAGCATTTGGTCGAGAACCAAATATTTCCCATCTCAAAATCTTTGGTTGTGCAGTGTATGTGCCTATAGCACCACCACAACGCACAAAGATGGGACCACAAAGAAGGTTGGGAATATATGTTGGTTGTGATTCTCCATCAATTGTACGATACCTAGAACCACAGACAGGTGATGTCTTTACGGCACGTTTTGCCGATTGTCACTTTGATGAAAAAGTGTTCCCGGTTCTAGGGGGAGAAAATAAACAAGTAGGCCAGGAAATCAAATGGAGTGTACCATCTTTGTTACACCTTGATCCTCCTACAAAAGAGTCAGAACTGGAAGTTCGACGAATTGTGCATTTGCAAAGCATAGCAAATCAGCTACCAGATGCATTTGCAGATACCAAAACGGTAACTAAATCTCATATACCGGCTGCAAATGCTCCTGCTCGTATTGAAATACCACAAGAACTTGGGAAAGCAGATGATACACGTGAGTCAGAAACACGCCGGAAGCGTGGCAGGCCCGTTGGTTCTAAGACTAAGAATCATAAGAAACAAAAGAAAGTTGAAACTCATGAAACACCCAAAGTAGCAGAAAGTACTTTGGAGGAAACAAATCATGAGACCCATGATAATGTAGAGCATCAAAATCCAGAAGAAAATCATGAGATTTCTATCAATTATATCCATAATCAAAAGATATGGAAAAGAAAAGAAATAGATAATCTCGATGATATTTTCTCATATCTTGTGTCACAAGAAATAAATGAGGAAAAGGAAGATCCAGAGCCAAAGTCTGTATATGAATGTCAAAAAAGACATGACTGGACAAAATGGAAAGATGCAATACAAGTCGAACTTGATTCGCTTAATAAACGAGAGGTTTTTGGACCCATTATGCTCACACCCGAAGATGTGAGACCAGTTGGATCTAAGTGGGTTTTCGTTCGCAAACGAAATGAGAAAAATGAGATCACAAGATATAAAGCTCGTCTCGTAGCCCAAGGTTTTTCACAAAGACCTGGAATAGACTACGAGGAAACGTATTCTCCTGTTATGGATGCAATCACGTTCAGATTCTTGATGAGTCTGGCGGCTGATGAAAATCTAGAAATGCGTCTTATGGATGTCGTTACGGCATACCTATATGGATCATTAGATACTGATATCTACATGAGAATTCCTGATGGTTTTAAAATGCCTGTTGCGTTAAGTTCTAAACCAAAAGAGTTATGTGCAATAAAATTGCAGAGATCATTATATGGGTTAAAGCAGTCTGGACGTATGTGGTATAATCGTCTCAGTGAGCATTTAACGAAAGAAGGATATGTAAATGATCCTATATGCCCATGTGTTTTCATTAAGAAAACAGAAACTGGATTTGTAATAATCGCAGTATATGTTGATGATCTAAACATAATCGGAACTCATGATGAGATACAGAAAGCATCAGATTATTTAAAAGGAGAATTTGAAATGAAGGATCTCGGGCAGACAAAGTATTGTCTTGGCCTTCAAATTGAGCATTCTCAAAAGGGTATATTTGTGCACCAATGCACATATACTAAAAGAATATTAAAACGCTTTAATATGGATAAAGCAACTCCTCTCAGTACACCCATGGTCGTTAGATCACTCAATGTTGAAAATGATCCATTCCGACCATATGAGGAAAATGAAGAAATACTTGGTCCTGAAGTACCATATCTGAGTGCAATCGGAGCTCTGATGTACCTTGCAAATTGCACACGGCCTGATATATCATTTGCTGTTAATCTTTTGGCAAGATTCAGTTCGTCCCCTACACAAAGGCATTGGAACGGGATTAAACATATTCTCCGATACCTTCAAGGGACCACTGACTTAGGATTATTTTATCATAAAAATTCAAAAGGTAAAATGATTGGTTTTGCAGATGCAGGATATTTATCAGATCCACATAAAGCCCGATCACAGACAGGGTATGTTTTCACGATCGGAGGCACTGCTATATCCTGGCGTTCTCAGAAGCAGACAGTTGTGGCTACTTCCTCGAATCATGCCAACTTATTGCACTCCATGAAGCAAGTAGAGAATGTGTCTCACTAAGATCAATAAGTCGACACATCCTATCAAGCAGTGGGATTCTCCGAGATACGGAGCCAACTATCTTATACGAAGATAATGCTGCATGCGTTGCTCAGACTAAAGAAGGATATATCAAAAGTGATAGAACTAAACATATACCTCCAAAGCTCTTCTCATACATCCAAGAACTTGAGAAGAATAAAGAGGTTGAAGTGAGATATGTCCGTTCATGCGACAACGCAGCTGATCTTTTCACAAAATCACTACCCACCACTATGTTCAGGAAGCATGTACATAGTATTGGAATGCGTCGTCAACAAGATCTCTAAGACAACCTTAATCAAGGGGGAGCTTGCGCAGTTGTACTCTTTTTACCTTACTATGGTTTTTTTCCCATTGGGTTTTTCAAGGTTTTTAACGAGGCAACAAAGGCGTTGAGCAGAATATAAATATGACGATGGACTCCAAGGGGGAGTGTTACAAAAGTCAAGAAATGGTGGTGAAGTTTGGTTGAAGTCCACATCATATACAGTAAAAGTTGTCTAAATTTTCTCTATATATATGAACATAATTGTTCATTTGTATCACACACCTTCTTCTCATTACAATCATAATTTCTCTCATTCTCTCTAATTTCTCTCCTTGTACCAAGACTTTGTTGGTAATATAATTTTGTCTTTATTTATTATTTCCGATATAATAATTTATCATTATTATTATAACAGGCCAAATTTTAATAATTCTAAAAAACAAACAGTACAATTGATAGGTATCTTGAAAACTTATTAAAAATCTGTAACTTCAAACTCTACGTACACAAGTTGTTTTTTATAAGAAAAGCCTGTTAATTATATATATATATATATATCTTCCTCACAAAAATAAAACACTCCAAGCTAGATATAACTAAATTCATGTTTTTCTTAAATAACTACATTCATATTGAAGCATTAACTATATATAGTGAATAGGGGGATAAAAGCAAAATCGCATACTCTCTCTCGATTCGCGAAGGCGCCATGATTTCATAGTCAAGTTAATCTGAATTCAATGATAGGAATCTATCTACACCTATATTTGTTTTCTTCTGTCAAACCTATAATTCATTGTTTGACAAACGATATGGCATCGGAATTTATTTAACATGTGAAAGCAAAATGTAATAAATAACAAGTCTATATATTTATGTATACTAAAAAACTTAAAATTTTCATTACAACAATAAAGAATCTGACAATTATCGTATATATTACTCTGAAATATATACGTGTGGATACGATGGTGTACGTACAAAAGATTCCAGTGGATAAAAACCATTCATATTTTGGCTTTTTATGCATCCATTTAAATAGGAGGAATGCTAACGCCGACTCTCTGAAGCAAGTGTCAAAACATTTCTCTTGTTGTTGTTTTTTTTTTTTTTTTTCTGTTTTCCTTCAAAAACAAAAGAAAAACTCTCCGATCAGAATATATTCGATCTCCGGTGATCGAAATCTATGGAGAGTTGTCCGCCGCCGCAACCTAACCTTCCTCCTGGATTCCGGTTTCACCCAACCGACGAAGAACTCGTGATCCACTACCTCAAACGCAAAGCAGATTCTTCTCCTTTACCTGTCGCCATCATCGCCGACGTCGATCTCTACAAATTCGATCCATGGGAACTTCCCGGTAAAACTATAAACCAAAACAAAAACTGATCATCAGATCTGTACTCTTTTTGTTTTCTTGACTTTTTTTTTGGTTCTTGATTATCTTTTCTTGTTTTCAAAATTCTTACAGAGAAAGCTTTGTTCGGAGAACAGGAGTGGTATTTTTTCAGTCCACGAGATCGGAAATATCCAAACGGAGCTAGACCGAACAGAGCTGCCACTTCCGGTTATTGGAAAGCGACTGGTACAGATAAACCGGTGATTTCAACCGGCGGCGGAAACAAGAAGGTCGGAGTTAAGAAAGCTCTCGTCTTCTACAGTGGGAAACCACCAAAAGGAGTGAAATCTGATTGGATTATGCATGAATATCGATTAACTGATAATAAACCAAGTCTTAGGTGTGACTTCGGCAACAAGAAAAACTCCCTCCGGGTATATAATATTATTATTACAACTTTTTAAAAATATTGTTTTTGATTGGCTAATTTTTTGAGTTTTGGTTCTTTAAACTATGTAGCTTGATGATTGGGTGTTGTGTCGGATCTACAAGAAAAACAATAGCACATCATCCCGACATCATCGTCATCATCATCATCTGGATAACGATAAGGATCATCATCATCATCAACATTATCATCATGACATGATGATCGATGATGATCTCTACCGTCAGATTCCTCTGTCGATTCCCGATCACAATGTTTCAAGAATGAATCTTTTCCGGGCCATTTTCTCCGGTAACAATGATCCGGCGGCTATATACGACGGCGGCGGCGGCGGAGCTAGCTACCCGATGAGTCAAAATTTTGCATCGTCGTCTGGATCGAAGCCGGAGCAGTTACTCTCGACGGCGAACCCGAAGCGGCTTATTCCGATGACGTTTTGGGAAGAGGGAAACCAAGATCCGGCTAAGAGGTTTAACGGTGGCGTTGGAGATTGTTCAAACATGGTCTCTTCAGTGGCGGCGCCGCCATTAATGCAGCAGCAAGGTGGGGTTTTGGGAGATGGAATAGACAGAACGTCGTACCAATTATCCGGTTTGAATTGGTAATCTTATTTTTTCCCCCGGTTCGGTTTACATAGTTTGAAGATTTGTGTATAGGGTTTGAGTAATTTGGGGAATTAGTTACGGTTGATTATTTGTGTATAGGGTTAGAACGAAGGAGATTAAATTAAAGAGACTGGGGGAGCTGAGGCAACATATAGAAAATACAACAATAGGGTTAATTTGGTTTTCTTCTTATGATTATTATTATTCACTAAACTTATAGTTGATTGATTATACCGAGCTGTTTCATGATTGTACGTAGATTGTAAAATTCGATGCATATAAAGATAAATTAACAGTTGTCGAGATTATTCAGATATTTTTATATGCAATTGCATATTTTAACTAATGCAAATTTATTTTCTAAAAACATGATTTAACAGAGAAACTAAATTTTAACTGAGAACATATTATCTGGAACCGATCCAAAATAACCGGTTTGGGTCGGTTCCGGATCTTGGCAAAAGAACCTATTCAATATATCCTACACTTTAAGAAGATCTTATACTTTAAGAGATAGACCTGGTATAATTGGATAGTCATATTTACAACCATCAAGGAAGATATATTAGTATATATATAGAGGTGGCACGTGCCTCCTAACCTAAAAGTTCGTCATCGTAAAAACATATGTATCTCTGGCTAAATATTTTTTTTGAATTTGCCTTGTCAAATTTTATTTCGATCTTATAGAAATGCTTATCAATAGGAAACAGATTTCGTTTCATTTATGAAAATGTTCATAAATTTGGATCAAATATAATGGGTATCTTTCAAGCATTTCACAAAATTCCACTAGACTTTTGATAGGTTTTTGTTAAATGTATTCTATAACCGGGATCTAATATTCTTCGAGTTTTATAGAAATATAGATTTTCTATCGTTAAAAAATGTTTACAGGTGGCTAAGTGATGGAATATATAAGATAATTCCATGCTAAAAGGAATTTAATCCATGCATGACCTGAAGGTCCTGAACCAATAAGACAAATCATAGGAGGGAACCACTGATCTATTACCACTTCCATTTGATTATCAATCGCATGTTAATAACATGAATTTATAAACTCCAAATATATATTTAACCGCCGTGCAAATCCATCTCGATTTGGTTGTACAGTAGATTATGTATTAATATTGTATTGATAAAACAAGTATCATTAACCATTATTTAGATTTATACCTATATCGATTGCCAAAGTTTTTCACACGTAGGAACTATTTATTTTAATTGGAACATCGGAAATAAAGTTTTTCTTTAAATAACATTTTTGTTTTGCTCTTAAAATTTCAACCTTATAGAGTAGAGACTATCCAATAAAATACACATTCAATATTATAGCTGCATGCATGATTGGCCTCCAAATCAATATGATACAAAAGAAGTTTGAATTTATTCTCAATTTTGGGTTGTTGTTAAAAAAAAAAAAAGTTCGAAAATCCCAAGCCGAACTATTTCCTTTGAGTCAATCAAACTATTACTATTTAATTTATTTTATAATTTTCCAGTATTTTGTTTATGATCTATCTTTTTATGTTTAAGTCGAGAGAGATACCTTTTACAAAAGTTCATAGACTTTTTTTTTTTTTTTTTTATCTTCGTTTGCTGTTGCTAATGGCTATCCTCCACCGCATGAGTCATCAAAGTCCAGCGATGAGTTCCGACCATTCCATCATCTTTATCAGTCGCAAATTCACTATTGTTCTGATCTGTTGCCATTATACGGGTTCACCGTGAGCGGCCAGCTGAGATGAGGTGAAGCAGGGTATCAAGAAACACCATCATAACTCCGTGTTTGGCACGGATCTAACCTAGTTATTCATCATTTTAAAGCTTAAAATTAGAAATGCTTTTAGCGATACTCGTCATCTGGACAAGAAGTACTAGTAGCTTTTATTGGTGTTTAGTGTGTTTAACTGTTGATGCCATTAATTAGTACCAAGCAACAATTAAATTTTAAACTTCACAATTAATTTTTTAAAACCTAACCATATTTCGTAATTATGACTTAACAACATGGTTTGAATTGAAAAACGTGGTTAATTTAACTTCTTAGTAGTGATCATAATTGCCAATATAAAGAAAAATCCATTGTGTTTTGAATAATAGAATCGAAGATAATTTTGAAAATACGAATAATAAAAGAAAAATAAGCACCTCGACCAAAAAAAAAAAAAAACAGAAGAAGAAAAGAGAGGGAATACAAAAACTACAAAAAGAAAGTGCTAAAAAGCCAAAAGGGTGCTGTTATAGGTGTTACTCTTCGTATTACAGCTAATACGATTAGTTGGCAGAGATGTGCAGTTGCGAAAAGCTGTATTTTTCTTTCTAAGTTTCCTTCTCATCGCCAGCCATATTTCGTAATTATCATATATAAATAAACAACAAAAACAAAATCTATACACATTTGTTATCTGTGAATTAGGGTTACTTAAATATTCAAACATTAATAATGGAAACTCAATGTTACTAGGGTCTTCAAAAGAAAAAGAAAAAGCCAGTCAGATTTGAAACCAGACCAGACTAAACTCTTGTTGCTCTGTAAAAAACGGACCACGTCAAAGATCTTCTGTTCTTCAAATTTTCAATATAATTATATAAATCATGCAAACCAATAATAAAGTTTTGTTAGAGAGAGAGAGAGAGAGAGAGAGAGAGAGAGAGAGAGAGAGAGAGAGAGAGAGAGAGAGAGAGAGAGAGAGAGAGAGAGAGAGAGAGAGAGAGAGAGAGAGAGAGAGAGAGAGAGAGAGAGAGAGAGAGTTATGCTGTTCCCGTCACGAGAAGGTCTAGAGATGCCGGCGGCAGAACCGTACCGAACCGGCCGGAGAAATCACGGGTCGAGTCTAAGGACTCGGCTGGCTTGCACGTGTTCAGGCAGGCCTGGCTCGGCTCGGTGCGTGCGGCACGGTTATATGGTTCCAAGCAGAGGGAAGCAGGTAAAGAGAGCAAGCGACGGAAACAGAGAGATACTGAAGAGAGCTGTTGGGCTTTGGTGATGAAAATCATTGAGTTATAACTAGGCCCGCGACAGGGTAGTCACTAGGAAACGGGTTTGTTTTCTTTGGGCTTCGGTTTGGTTTAAACCGTCTTATCTTTGTAATTGACTTAGTATATAAAGCTAAGCATGTGGGGAATTAGGGTTAACACAAAATTTCTGATTTCCTCTAGGTTTTAGAAGGAGGCAGAGAGAAACCTAAAAGCTTGTAATCTGTGGTATAGTGGATTATTGGAAAAACTCCAGGCCGAGACGTAGGATCACACATCGTGATCTGAACTCGTTAAATCTCTGTGTCTTTACTTTATTGCTCAAGAACAAACTAATATTCCGTGCAAAAGAGAGGTTCAATTCTCTACAAGTGGTATCAGCAGTGCCGGAGGAACGTTCTCGACCACCCTAAGCGAGTTCGTAAATTATGCCCTTTATTAAAACTTAAAAATGATAATAATAAAGAAAAAACATATATTAAAATTTGATGCGATAATACAACTCCAAATTGTTCATAGAAAAAAAAAGTAAAAAAAAAGCACTTTATTCCTGGAAAATAGTTCTTTTTGCGTTTTTTCCTGCAAAATCGGTCATTAAACTCGAATAGTCAAGTTCTTCAACCAAAGCTGTCTCAATTGACAACAAAGCCAACCCATTTAATCTCTCTTGTGACATGGTAGACCGCAAATAATTTTTTATCAGCTTCAACTTTGAAAAACTTCTTTCAGCTGTGGCGACTGACACCGGAATAGTCAATAATATGCGATAAGCAACTTCAGTGTTCTGGTAACAATCCTCCATCTTTTTCAAAAAATCAAGCACTTCAATAGGCTTCTGAACTTCCATTGGTAAAGACTCTCGGAGAATCTTTAATTCCATAAACAAATCATCACCAACAATGTCATAATGCATACCATGCTTTAAAGAAGCTTCCAAGTTCAAACATGATGCTCTCAAAGTATCATCACTTGGAGCTGCTAGTCTCTTTAAATCAAACAAAAACCCAAAAGTTTGTTCATACCTTTGGAATTGTTCAAACCTGGATTCAAGAGAAACTAGAGCTTGATCCATGATTGTGTTGAAATAATCAATCCTGAAGCTCTCCTCTGGTGATAATAACACACTTTCATCAACAATCTCTGTGTCTTCATCATAGCGTTTTTTTCTTTTAACAATACGCTTTCTTTTCACAGGAAATTCAGCTTCAATCTCCATATCAGCTGCAATTTTCTTAGCCTTAGCCTTTGCTTCCTCAAAACCTGTCTCTCGGTATTTTTGAAAATATGACACAAGCCCTTTCAAGTGGTGAATGGCAGCATCTATATCAATGTTTTCCGATTGCAGGCTCTTGCTTACTGTGTTGACAACAAAAAGAAGGTCATACCAAATAACCATACCAAACAAGAACTCAAAACCTCCAATTCCATGTGTTTCACTTAGAGCAAGGGATTCAGCATTACTTCGTGTTCCTGGGTCGTCACTACTCTCAGCCAAGTAAAGTAATGCTTCTCTGATTTCTAAGGCTTGAAACCTTATTGCTCTCACACTTTCAACATGACTTTCCCATCGTGTCTGAGACAAAGATTTAAGGGTTAGTCCTTTAACCATCTCGGTCAATATGTCCCACTTATTTGTGGAAGAAGAAAATAAGCAATATATCCTTTGAACGATTCCGAAAAAAGATACAGCTTTTGTGGAAGAAGATGCTATATCACACAGCACAAGATTAAGACTGTGACAACCACATGGTGTGAAAAATGCCCTTGGATTAATTTCCAACAACCTCTTTTGAACTCCCTTATTCTTTCCTTTCATATTGGATCCATTGTCGTATCCCTGTCCCCTCACATCACCAATGTCTAACTCTAGTCCAACCAATGCATCTTGGAGTGAAGCAAAAAGCCCTTCGCCTGATTTATCTTTGACAATCAAAAATGTCAAAAAAAATTCGTTGATCTTGGTTGACATTGTAGAGACATCCACACATCGAATAACCAAAGTCATTTGCTCTTTGTGGCTAATATCTGGAGTGCAATCAAGAATTATGGAGAAATACTTCGAATCATGGATCTTCTTTATGATCGTAACTTTGATCTCCCTAGCAAGCATTTCAATCATTTCATTCTGAATTGTGTGACTAAGGTAATGGGTGTAGATTTCCTTCTTCTTAATTCTTCTAACATGCTCCCTCATCACTGCATCAAACTCAGCAATCATCTCGATAAGACCCAAGAAATTCCCATTATTCGCTTGACCAAGTTTCTCGCTATCTCCACGGAAGGCCAGATTTCTTTGAGCTAAAGTTTTCACCACTGCAAATATTCTCAATAATACTTCTCTCCAATGGCTTTTCTCTCTATTTAATTCTTCTTGAGCTTGCTTGTCAATGGTCTGATTTTTCTGTAATCTCAACTCCAACTCTTTCCAACGTGTCATGGATATAACATGATCTTGAGAAACTTCATGTTCTTTCAGCCTTTTCGACAAGTTTCTCCAATCATTATACCCCGTCGTTGTCAAGTTACCACCACCTTTTTCATGCCTAAATAACTTGCAGCAGAAACAAAAAGCTTTGTCCAAAGCTTTTGAGTATATCAACCATCGCCTGTCTTTTTTTCTCCGTTTACCATGTCTCTTGTGTAGAATGCATGTGAAAAATGCCTACCAAGACTGTCTTTCGGAAACTGATAATGACTTGATAGTCTTATCATAGGACCCTTTTGAACCAACAAATCCCTCAATCCCATATCAACGTTTTCCCAATTTCCCGGATCAGAAATATCTTTCTCTTGTTCCTTTTCCTCTTCACCTTGATTTTCAGTCTCATCTTGGTGAGTCTCTTTACATTCATCTGAATTCTGAAGCTCGCTATTCTGACCAATATCATCTACATGCTCATCTTCATTTTCTTCTCTTTGAGTAGCTAAATTCTCAAGTTCGGTACTCTTATCTTTCTTTACATACCTGAAAATAGAACCTTCTAGTGACTTGATGTATGCTTCTTGTTTCTTCTTCTTCTTTCTGTTTTCAGCTCCCGATGGTTGGCTTTTTTTTATTCCACATGGTTTGCTTTTGCTTACTCCCGACGGTGGCATTTTGCTTTTGCTGTTCTCTGCTCTGCACAGAAAAAAAGTCAAATATAATAATCCAGTAATCCACCTGTCGAAAACTTCAAGCACAGAAAAACGATTGTGTAAAACCGATACATAGCATCATCAATTGACAATTGTCTAAATAGCAGATAGCGACAATAGCAGATCACTCATCTTCTTCTTTTTAATTTTTAAATCACTGCACATACCTTTTTGTTGATGAATTTGTAGATAACTAAAGAAATTAGGAGTTGAATACTTGAATTCTGTAACTAAAAACACTGAAAAAGAAGAATAGAGAGAATAATCTAAGAGGAGTCTGAGGAGAAGTGGAGAACACAGAGAACACAAGGTTTCGTTTCGTCTTCCTTAGGATCTTAGGTTTAATTTTTTTTCTAAAATAAGATATAACAATTAATTAAGAAGCCCTTTTAACAATGATTCTATCTAAAAAAGCCCAACAAATATTATTCTTATTTAAAAATATCTACAAACTTTACTTCTTATCTATATTAATACATATATATACATAACTAAAATTTTTTTTTTGAAAACTCTATGCCCTTCAAAACAGGCTGCCCTAAGCCACCGCTTCACTGGCTTGTCGTCTAAGCCGGGTCTGGGTATCAGAGCCAGGTTTACTAGTTTCGGGAGCAAGGGCAGAGAGGATCGGCGGTGGTTGCTAGGTTTTCTTGTTTGTGTGGCTGATTGCTGGGTTAGAGGCATCGGCGGCGAGGTCAGAATCAAGGGTCGCGTTTAGTGTCGACCGACACCCGTTCAGTGTCGAGCGACACCCATTCAGTGTCGACCGACACCCATTCATTGTCGATCGACACCGTGTCTGAACAGAGATAAATTAAGGCGTGATGGATTCTAAGAAGACTTCGAAGGTGAAGATGGCTATCTTCGATGGGCAAGGAGATTTCTCCTTGTGGAAAAGAAGGATGACAGCTCATATATCACTTGCAGGTTTGAAGGATGAATTATCAACACCTGCAAAAGAGCCTAAAAGTCTGGTAAAGAAAAAGGACGAGTCTGAAGAGGATTTCGCAGAAAGACTTCAAGAAGAAGAAGCCAAGAGGGAGGAACGAGCTGAGAACGCAATGAACATGTTGACTCTCCATCTAGGAGATCATGTCCTCAGGAAAACAGAGGAGTGCACAACAGCACGTGATCTTTGGGCTGCACTAGAAAGGTTATATAATACCAAAACTCTACCTAGTAGAATTCATCTTCTGTATCAGTTTTATACATTTAAGATGGATGGGTCAAAGTCAATCGATCAGAATGTCGATGACTTCTTGAAGACTATTTCAGAGTTGGCTAGTGTGAAGGTTACAGTTGCGGATGAGGTGCAGGCAATTCTATTGCTCAGTTCCTTGCCATCACAGTATGACTCCATGAAGGAGACATTGAAGTATGGTAGAGAATCTATCTCTATTGATGATGTGATAAATGCAGCGAGATCTAAGGAGACTGAGCTCAAGGCACTGGGAATATCAACTTCTCAGAAAGCTGGTGAAGCATATGTGGCTCGTGGGAGACAGTCTGAGAGGAGTCAAAAGAACTCCGGTGATAGAAGCAGAAGCAGGTCGAAATCGGGATCAAGAATCACCTGCTGGTACTGCAAGAAGGAAGGACATAAGAAGACTGATTGTTATGCTAGGAAAAAGCGCATGGGCAATGATGATGATGGCGAGGCAGCAGTGGTCATTGATCAATCAGCAGGAGTTGATGCATTAACAGTCTCAGAAAGTTGGCATCATGAGAGGTGGGTGATTGATTCGGGTTGTTCATATCACATGACCTCAAGGAGAGACTGGTTTGATAAGTTCGAGGAGCTCAACTCTGGACAAGTGCTACTGGGGGACGACTATTCCGTTGAGGTTAAAGGAATAGGTTCTATCAATATCAAGGCATATGGTGGCACGGTGAAGACATTGACAAATGTCAGGTATATTCCTAAGCTGAAGAGAAATTTAATATCTACAAGTACGTTAGATAAGCTTGGGTTTGATCATGCTGGAGGCAAAGGAAAGACAAGGTTCTATAAGAACGGGAAGATGGGTCTTCAAGGTTCACTGTGTGGTTCTTTGTATTTGCTTGATGGAGAGACTGTGATAGGACAGTCAAACATTAGTGTTTCCAGGAAACCTGCCTGCGATGAAACAGTGTTGTGGCATAGAAGGTTGGGACACATGAGCATGAAGAATCTGATGATCCTGGCAAAAAGGGGCATCATTGACAAGAGGAGAATTGGAGAGATGGATTTCTGTGAGAGTTGTGTAATGGGAAAGCATAAAAGGCTGAGCTTCAACGTTGGGAAGCACAATTCTGGGGAAGCACTGAAGTATGTTCATTCAGATCTTTGGGGATCTCCATCTGTTACTCTAAGTTTGTCTGGTAAGCAGTATTTTCTGTCTATCATTGATGACTACACTAGAAAAGTGTGGGTATTCTTCTTGTCCACTAAGGGTGAAGCTTTCACAAAGTTTTGTGAATGGAAGAAGCTGGTTGAGAATCAAGTCAGCAAGAAGGTTAAGTGTCTGAGAACAGACAACGGGTTGGAATTCGTGAACAAGGATTTCAATGAGTTTTGCAAGCAGCATGGGATTGAGAGGCACAGGATATGTGCATATACTCCACAGCAGAATGGAGTAGCTGAACGCATGAATCGAACAATAATGGAGAAAGTGCGTTGTATTCTTGATGAGAGTGGCTTAGGAGAAGAATTCTGGGCTGAGGCGGTTAGCACAGCTGTGTACCAAATAAATAGAAGTCCCTCATCGGCCTTAGATGGCAATATTCCTGAAGAACTATGGCTGGGAAGAAAGCCAGGTTATAAGCATCTTAGAAGGTTTGGGTCATTGGTTTATGTGCATGTAGATCAAGGGACTATCAGGAAGCTGTTGAAAGTAGGGATAAAACTTTCTGGAATGGAGGTATGAATGAAGAGATGGTTTCTCTTGATAAGAACAAAACCTGGAGGCTCGTCAAGAGACCCAAAGGAAGAAAAGTTATTGGATGCAAGTGGGTATTCAGGTTAAAGCCGGGTATACCAGGAGTAGAAGAACCAAGATATAAGGCTAGGTTGGTAGCCAAAGGATATTCTCAGAGAGAGGGTATTGATTATCAGGATGTGTTTTCACCAGTAGTGAAACATGTTTCTATCAGGTTCCTTCTATCTATTGTTGCAAATTTAGATCTGGAATTGGAGCAGCTTGATGTTAAGACTGCGTTTCTTCATGGTTTGCTTGAAGAGGAGATCTATATGGAACAACCAGAAGGTTTTGTGGTTAAAGGTAAAGAGGATCATGTTTGCTTGTTGGAAAGAGCACTGTACGGACTGAAGCAAGCTCCAAGGCAGTGGAACAAGTGTTTTGATCAGTTTGTGGTTAGTCATGGGTTCAAAAGGAGCGATGTCGATCACTGTGTCTACATAAAGGAGAGTAAAGATAAGTGTTTCATCTACCTACTCTTATATGTTGATGACATGTTAATTGCTTCAAAGGACATGAAAGAGATACAGACTGTGAAAGATCTGTTGAGCAGTAGGTTCGAGATGAAAGACCTAGGAGCTGCGAGAAGAATTCTTGGTATGGATATTGAGAGGGATCGTGAAGGTGGAGTTCTTACTTTGTCTCAATCCGGGTATATCAAGAAGATTCTTCAGGTATTCAATATGGATGAGTCTAGATCTGTTTCAACACCTATAGGTTCGCATTTTAAGTTGTCGGCTGTCAAAGATAATGAAGCTGAGACAATTATGGATGATATTCCATATGCTAATGCTATTGGAAGTATCATGTATGCGATGCTGGGAACTAGGTGTGATCTAGCATATGCTGTTGGCTTAGTGAGTAGGTTTATGAGCAAGCCAAGTATGGTTCACTGGTCGGCAGTGAAGTGGGTACTAAGATATTTGAAGGGTACTCAGGATCTGAAGATTGTATTCAGGAAGAACAAGGAGTTTAAGGTTGAAGGTTTCTGTGATTCTGATTTTTCGTCGGATCTGGACAGAGGTAGATCGATTTCAGCATATGTTTTCACCGCTGGTGGAAGTGTGATTAGTTGGAAGTCGAGTCTTCAACAGGTGGTTGCACTGTCTACGACAGAGGCAGAGTACATGGCGTTGGGGGAAGCTACGAAAGAAGCTATCTGGCTAATGGGTTTGGCTGAGGAGTTCGGTTTCAAACAAGACTCGGTGGAGATCTGGTGTGATTCTCAGAGTGCTTTGAGTTTAGCCAAGAACAACGTTCATCAAGAGAGAACAAAGCATATTAGAAGAAGGATGCATTTCATCAGGGATATAGTTGCTTCCGGTGATGTGAAGTTGTCCAAGATCCCTACAGAGAGGAATCCGGCTGATATGTTGACAAAGGTTCTTCCAGTGGATAAGTTTGAGAAAGCCTTGAGTTTTCTCGGCTTAGAAGAGCACTAAGGTGCTGGTTTGTCTGGAGTTTCACATGGATGCAAAGATGAAGATGTTATACTCTGGAGTGATTGTCATCAAGGTGGAGATTTGTTGGGCTTTGGTGATGAAAATCATTGAGTTATAACTAGGTCCGCGACAGGGTAGTCACTAGGAAACGAGTTTGTTTTCTTTGGGCTTCGGTTTGGTTTAAACCGTCTTATCTTTGTAATTGACTTAGTATATAAAGCTAAGCATGTGGGGAATTAGGGTTAACACAAAATTTCTGATTTCCTCTAGGTTTTAGAAGGAGGCAGAGAGAAACCTAAAAGCTTGTAATCTGTGGTATAGTGGATTACTGGAAAAACTCCAGGCCGAGACGTAGGATCACACATCGTGATCTGAACTCGTTAAATCTCTGTGTCTTTACTTTATTGCTCAAGAACAAACTAATATTCCGTGCAAAAGAGAGGTTCAATTCTCTACAAGAGCCTTGACACCGCCTAGCCACCGTCGGATGAGCCACCAGTGGTGGAATTTCTGGCCAACACCAAGCCGGCTCTGTAATATGTCTTCTGCTTGATTTATCTTTATCCTTTTCTATATCTTTTGGAAAATCATTCTGGGTTTTGCGGTTTTGCTTCAAGTTACAATACAAAACCTTTATCACTTCTTGTTATGTAATTATAATTTTTTTGGATGGTTTCATGTATCCGAAAAACTTTTTTTTTCCGGATCTAATTAGAAAACTATGTGATCTGTTCTATAAAGTTATGATATGAATAAGGATTTAACAGAAACGTTTCTGTGGCTCAGACTCTGGTTATATTCTTTATACACAGATCCATCCATTTGAATATCTTTATCATCATTCTATTGGCTAACACAATATGATGCTGAAAGAACTCGTTCTTGGCTTTACTTTTTTCTCATTCCTGCTATTAAAGGAAGTCATGATTTCTGTTTAGATCGATGTTTTGTGAATCGGATGCTATAAAGGTGAGTTCTTAGAAATTTGGAGGAATGAATGGACTTAGTAGAAAGAGGATTCAATGGCATAATCCGAGATTTTGGCTTCTAGTTTCAGTAACTGAAACCAAGAACATAAGAAGAGATCAGACTACAGTAAAGAAAATGATGGACTTAGCAGATTCTGCTAAGGGGCCATATTCGAGTGAGCAGAAGAATGTTACGGGCCGAAAGATTGTCTTAGAGTTTGTATTACTATTTACTCATTAACAAAATCACAAGTTCAATAGAAAGAAACCCCTAAAACCACCCACCAATCTTGAAAAGGGAATAGCTCCGCGCAGAACTGGTGATAGTAATGAGATAAAGAAACATGGAGAGTGAGACAAACTAGTCCTGATCTCAAGATTCTTGCCCGATCAATCTCACATTAATGGCTTGCCTTCGTAACCATGGAGTAAGAAAGATTGTTGATGTTAACAAATCGATTCGCGTTCATAGCTTGCAGGTTAAAAACATGCGCTTATTAGAATAGAAAACAGAGAACAAAAACACAAAGAAAACTGAGCTTGAGAATGAGTCAAATAGTCAATACCAAACCTAAGCATTCAAAATTTCCCTCGTCACAAAAAAAAAAAACCCAATAACGTGACAATGCAGCAAAAAGGAAGAACAAAAGTTTGGTAAATGAGTCAAAAGGTCGATACCTTAATATTTATTTAAGCCCACACTTTTTTTCGACTGGAGCAAAACGAGCCACGCAGCTTACTGCGGATGTGGTGTGGTGGCTATAGGTGGTGCCGGAAACGTTGTTGATTATTTGTCGGCCTTTCTTTGGGTTTCAGAATTCTAGACACGTGTTGAGAAGTTGGCGGGTAGGCTCGACGAGTTCTTGCAGGGATTGGTCGATGAGAAACGAGAAGCTAAGGAGAAGGGCAACACGATGATCGACCACTTGCTTTCTCTGCAAGAAAGTATATTTGCAAGAATCCGAAAAGGAGAGGTTCATGGTTCGATTCAATCAACTCCTTCCTTAGATCACATTTTGGTATGGAACTTGTAAGTTTATTATTAGTCTTGTGTATGCGTGTATTTTGCAGTCGCTGATAGTGGATAAGTACCGGCCCAAACTTTACAAATTTCTTTAATTGCCCTACACCAAACCAGGTTTTTGTGCCCAAACCCATGTTAAAAAAAAAAAATTGTAATGAAAATTGTTGAAAATGATCTGTGGACCCTACACCACCGCTTACCTCGCCTATGCCATGGGCCGGCTTAGAGTGGATATGAGTGAAAGCAGAGGAGCCACAATACTTAAAGGCTAAAGCCAAGCCTCTGGAAGCCATGTGCAGAGCACGTGCCTCTGTTGGTAAATTCTTTCACGAGGCCACTTGATTTCAATAAATAAACAGACTGTAAATTTCCGACAATGTTGATGATCGTTAACGTTATGGTCTGTTCAAAATCTAAAGATTGAGGTTGTCATGTTTTCGAACTTGCAAGACCAGACTATATTGACATTTGAATATTTTCATTTCTTCGGTAACAATCTCAGATCGCTGGCCAGTCTTATTGGCTAACTCTGTGTGGTGTATATATATACATACATACAATACGACGGCGATACACGATGTCGACAAGACCCAGTTTTGGCTTTCTGCTTTCTCATTCCTGTTATATAAACCACGCCATGAGTTTTGTAGTTAAGATCGATGTTTCTTGTGAATGGAACGCGAAAGGTTCCGGATGTAGTAAGTACCTTGGAGGGATCAACTGATGTAGTGGAAGTCGAAGAGGTCTCAATGACAGACTCCGAGATCCTAGCTTCTGATTTCTCGTTTGAGTAACTGAAACGAAGAACACAAGAAGCAACCACGGAGAAGGAAGCGATACGTTTAGAGACTTTGTTCATCTTTTCCAAACAGTTGAAGATTAAGAAACAGTGGAGAGACTTGAAAAGTTAAGTTGATACACTCACGTTGAGAGTATAGTGACCCAAATAAGCTCCACGCAATCAACCCAGAGTAGCCGTTGTTCTACAGGGACCAAACCGTATGTGATCAAATGAGCAAACGGCCAAAGCTTCCACCCTGCCTGCATTCAAAAGAAAAGCATGTTTAGTCTTGAGACCTGTTTGAGAGAGAGAGAGAGAGAGAGAGAGAGAGAGAGAGGAAGGAAAGCTTCTCTTACTGTTAGCATAGGCAAGAAGGTAGCTTTTAATTCTTTGAAGATGCTGAGAGGCGATTCAAGACGGAGAAACCCAAGAACCGTGAAGTAAATACTGTTCCATATAGCCGACCACACGGTTTGATCAAAAGCTACTTTAGCAGGAACCACCCACCAGTCTTGGAAAGGGAAAAGCTCCTCGCAGAACTGGTAATAGAAATGAGACAAACAGCCATGGAGAGTGAAACCCACCAGCCCTGATCTCAACGTTCTTGCACGATCAATCTCAAACAACGGTTTGCCTTCGTAACACTGGAGAAGAGGACGGAAAGATCGTTAACGTCATCAAACGATTAACGGGTTAAAGTTACCAGCTTAAGAGAGGAAAGAAGAGAAGAACCTGAGCTATCCAATCTCCTACAGAGTAGACAACTCCACTTATGACCATTTTCGCAAGAACAGGGTTTCTCTTTAACGCTTCTTCGTACGCAATCCAGTTATGTTGAGGAGCGTATCTTAGTATCTCAAACAGTGTCCAACCCTGAGGATACAAAACCATAAAAGACGAAGCTTTATAGTTCTGATACATCAAAGTCACAATCTTTTGTGATGGAGACAAAGAAGCATTAGGACGAATCACTCAGTGAACACTTACATGCCAATAATCATGATCGATGGTGAGCAATTTGGTGATGGCGAAAGTACCAGCAGCTAGAACGATCGTGGCGTTGATGCTCCTATCGATCATCTTCTCCATCTCTTCGCTCTCTAAACTCTTATCGTCTCCCAAATCAGCTACCGAAGAAGAAGGAAAGCCTTCCAACGAAAGCCGACCCTCAGCACCGAACCCAACAACCACCGGTTCGTTCCCATCTCTCTCCGTATCAGTGCTCATAGCCACCACCGAACCTTCCTCGTGGTCCGTACGGTCTCGGCTCTGCACCGGAATCACATCGGTTTCATCGTGGATCAACGCGCACGAAACGCAGTTTCTCTGTTTGTTTCTCAGGAAAACTTGGGAGCGGTGGGGTTTCAGAGAAGGTTTCGAGAGAGAGAGGAAGCTACGCGGGTAGATTGAAGTGTGGAGTGAAGCAGCAGCCATGGCGGAGAAGAAGAACCGAGTTTTTTTTTAGTTGAGTTGACTCGGTGATAACTCAGAGTCAGACTCGCTCGGGTTCACCGAGTTGTGGAATTTTAAACAGACGCTATCTTATTACGGGTTTGTGAAGTCGTCATGAATCCCACGTAGCTGTGTTTTTGGTACGGTTGTGATTTGGTTTTGACCTATGGGGATATGTTTGACTTAGACGATGAACGGTTACGATCAGAAAAACTCTAGAAAGGTTGTATGTGAATGAGAGAATATTGGTTTTTAAGTTTTAACTTATAAAAAGATGCTTCGGATGAGGAAAAGAGCCCTGCTGTCCACAAGTACAAGTATCTCTAGATTCTTCACATAAATAAATGCTGAAAAATATTAATAACCATAAAAATATTCAATAATATATGTATGTGATGCAGATATTATGTCAATCTACATATTTTGGAATTACTAGTAGCCTAGTATCTGATTATTGCCAAAGAAAGAGGACACAATAATAAATAAATAACAATAACAGTTTTTTTAAGAAAATGTAAATTATATTCAAACAATTTTAAATTTTTTTTATAATGAATGCATCTAGATTCTTCACTTTACAACGTTTTTGTAACTAGAGACTGGTTTTAAAAGGATTTGTGGTAAACCACACTTGAAAATTTTCATCATATGCGTTATCTTTGATAATTCTGATGGAGTTTAATCTACTTTTAACGGTTTTGTCTATCATTTTTTAACAAGTTGAGAGCGTGTCCCTGTTCACTATAACACCGGTTATTACTTTTTTTTTTGAATTGATGTTAAATTAATTCAAAAGAAAACCAAAAGGTTTTGATGTTTTTTACAAGCAGAGATTTGAGCGTTGCTTAGATTCTTTCAAAACACAAGTATTAAAAGAAAAACTGAAACAGAAGGCTTATATTCTAGTAGCCAGCCACGTCTGAAGGCCATAATCCAATCTTGTATCGCCTGAGCGTCGAATGGAAAGAAGTTGGTTTCTGACTTGGCGATCGATCATTTTTATGAGAGTGAGTGTCGAGGTTGACTGTGTATCATGCTTCCTCGCGTTCCGCTCCCTCCAAATGGTGTGGATTGTTGCTTGGAAAACATATCTGATCAAGAAAGCGTGGACCCTGTGCATGTCCTTTGCACTGATGTATTTGATGATCACATCCCAATTTGTGGAGAACTTTCGATTGAGAAGTTGTTGTGTGAGGTTCGTCCAAATCTCCGTCGAGTATCTGCAACCAAAGAAAAGGTGATCTCTAGTTTCAATATGGCCGGAGCAGAGGACGCACGATGAGTCTATTCCCAAGTTCCAGCTGATCTGATGATCCCCCGTTGTAAGGCGGTCTCTAGCAGCAAGCCAAGCACAGAAAGAAAATTTTGGCGTTCCATGATGAAACCAGATACCCCTTGCCCAGTCAACTGCGATCGATGTTGCTCTTATGATGTTCCATGTCTCCTTAGTTGAGAAGAGAGGACTGTACTTATCTCCTTTTCCCCGCCATTGAAGCTCGTCTTTTGTTTCAGCATTTTGACAATCTTGTGCATCAAGAAGCTTCTTTTCCACCTCATTTAGGATGTTTTGTCTGTGTCTTCTTCTTCGTTGGAGTTGTAACGCGTCTGCGACAGTAGCCGAGACATGAATACCGAAATCTATAATTCCGCGCGCTCCAAGTTTGTCCACCAAGTACCCTAAGTCTGACCAGCAATCGTACCAAAAAGAAGTTGAGTGCCCATTTCCCAATTTTACCTTACAAAAGGTCTTTGCAATGTCTCTGTATTTTAGCAATTTTCTCCATATCCAGGAACCGTTGGTTGTATCTGATTTCACTGCCCAAAAAGGAGCATTTTTGAGCAGATTCTCCTTTGTCCAGGTTACCCATAATGAAGGCTGAGCGGATACAATTCTCCAAATAAGTTTTAGGCAGCATACGTCGTTTGCTTCTTTTAAAGATCGAAGCCCAAGTCCCCCTTCATGTAAAGGTTTACAAACATCCTTCCATGCAATTTTTGCTTTTGCAGTGCTTAAATCAGCACCAGACCACAAAAAAGCCGAGCAAATCTTGTCTATCTCATGAATGCATTCTCTGGGTAGTCTAAAAGCGGACATCCAAAAGTTTGATATACTCCATAGTACAGAACGAATAAGGCATAAGCGACCCGCGAAGGAGAGGTAGCGATTTGTCCATGTTCTTATACGCTTTCTGATTTTTTCCAGCAGAGGCAGATAATCTCCAGCCGACATGCGTTTGGTGACTAAAGGTAGACCCAAATAACGAACCGGAAGTTCTCCCACATCAAGAGGAAACCGAGATGAGAAAACTTGTCGAGTCGTATCCTTAACCCCAGCCAGGTAAATTGTTGATTTTTCCATGCTAATTTTTAACCCAGACATTTTTCCAAAAGCATCAAACACGCTAATGATTCCATCAACTGAGCGAACCTTGCCATCTGTTACCACCATAATGTCATCCGCAAAACATAGGTGAGTAATACCTGTGGATTTGCATTGTGGGTGGTAGCCAAAGCGTTTTGCTCCTGCAGCTTTGTCTAACATCTTTGATAGGACGTCCATACTTATCACGAACAAATAGGGAGATAAAGAACACCCTTGTCTCAGACCTCTTTTGCTCTGGAAATATCCTGTTAGCTCACCGTTTACTTGTACTGAGAATGAGGGAGATGTTATACACCGTGAGATCCAGTGAATAAATCCTGGAGGGAAGTTCATTGCGGAGAGCACAGAGAGGATAAACGGCCACTGTATTGAGTCAAAAGCCTTCGAGATATCAATTTTTAGCGCACATCGTTCAGAGATACCTTCGGAGTGATAGTTCTTCACTAGCTCGGTTGCCAGAAGGAGATTTTCAATGAGAAGTCTGTCTTGAACAAAAGCCGATTGATTTGCTGCAACAAACTTTGGCAGGACGACTTTCAGGCGATTAGCAATCAGCTTTGAGATGACCTTGTATATCACATTACAACAAGAAATCGGACGGTAGTCTTTCATTTCAGTTGTCTCTGTTTTCTTGGGAATTAGTGCCAAGATGGTAGAGTTGATACCTTTTGGAAGAAATCCTTTCTTGAAGAAAGACTGGATAGATATGATAAACTCAGGACCGATGATATCCCAAACCGATTTGAAAAATTCCACCGTGTATCCATCTGGGCCTGGAGATTTATCACATGGCATGGAGAAGATGATTTTTCGAATTTCCTCCTGTGTAACGTCTCTCATAAGAGCATCTTGGTCCCCCTGAGAACACCTGAAAGGGATGAGCTGTTGAATTTGGTCCACTGTTACCCCTTCAAAATCACTTGGGATGTGCTGCAGGTGGCTTTTGAAAAACTTTACAGCCTCTTCTTTAATGTCCTCTGATTCAGTAGCAGTTCTTCCATCGCCACACTGAATCTCATTGATTGCATTTTTGCTTTGTCTAGATATCAGAGCACGGTGATATGCCTTGTTGTTCTTATCTCCAACCTTAAGCCAGTGCAGCTTTGATTTCTGCTTTAGGTATTTTTCTTCCAGGTCAGCGACTCTGTCCCATCTTTGAAAAGCCTGTTTTTCCTCTTCCATTGTTTGCGGCGATGGAGATAGCATGGTTGCCTCTTGCTTTTCACAAAGATCTTTATAAGCTTCATTTGCTTTCTTGGTCAGATTTCCCATGCGATTCTTGGCCAGCGTACGGATTACAGGTTTTAGAAGTTTTAACTTTTTCGTGAAACGAAACAGAGAAGAGGTCGAAATGAAAATCTTCTCCGTTTGGGTCCAGAAAGCTTGAACCATCGGGCGGAATTCGTCCAGAGAGGTGATAGCATTTACAAATTTGAAAGGCTTACGATTGCATGTCACCTTTGGTTTAATATGGATTCGTCCTCGTAAATGGTCCGAGCAACCTCCAGCTTCAAAGACGTTGTAAGCCTGCGGAAAAGTATTGTTCCATTGAGTATTTATCTAGACGCGATCAAGCTTCTTTGAGATCAAGTCTGTTTCCCTCTTATTATTCCATGTGAGTAACGGACCATGAAAAGCCATGTCCTTAAAGGAGCAGTATGTAACTGTTTCCTGGAATTCTTGCATTCCTCTAGTGACCGTTGGTAGGACTGATGATCCCGAATGTTCTTTGAGTTCCAGTGTTTCGTTGAAATCTCCAAAGACCACCCACGGTTTATTTTTCATGAGCGGAGAATCATGGTGTTGCTTCAAATCCTCCCATAAATCCCTTCGATCTTCCATTGTATTCATAGCATACACTGCTGAGCAAAAGAAATCCTCTGTCCATTTATCAATCTGAACTGAGAAAGTGATTAACTGGGAGCTTTTATAAACCGGCATAACTCTTACTGTGTCTCTCCAAACGAGCCAGATACGCCCCAGATGGTGGTGTTCGTAGTTCGTTAGGAGTGACCAGTCCTTGAAAATTCTATCCTTAATTCTCTGCACCTTTGTTTCCTTTACTTTCGTTTCCGTGAGACAACCAAACTGAAAATTTTCTTCCTCCACCCACTTCTTTATGATGGAATGTTTAGAAGGTTTGTTGAGACCTCGTATATTCCAAAAGAAGACCGACATAATCAATGTTTGCGGGAGTTTTTCTTTTTTCCTGAAACACCAGATTTGATGTTCAGTGCAAAAGAGGAAGAGGGAAATGTATCCACACCTTTTTTATTCCTGAGTTGTTGTTTTCGTCTTTCTTGTTGTGGTTGAGGAGCTTTCTCGTTTTCTCCTATAGGTATTTCTCCATCCTCCATATCTTCGCTCTCAGTATTCTGCAAGGTCGATTCAGAGTGCTCCTCCGTTGCTGAAACATTCTCTGCAATTTCCTCCTCCTGTGAGGTGTTTAGGATCGCAAAACGAGACGGCGAGCCAACCGTTTCTTCATCATTTGCCTCTTCTCGTGACCTACCGGCTTTCTTTGGTGATACGTTTTTCCATGTCTTCTCCTCTGAGTTGTCTGGAATAGTTGTGGACGTTTCTTGTTGGGGATGATTTACTACCACAGTCTCGTTTTCTGGATACTGTGTCAGAGAAACATCCTTTTCTTTCATATCTGGTTCAGTCTGGGCTGCATGTAATTCCACTTGAGATTCCTGTGGGGGAATGACCTCCGAAACAGTTTCTCCGAGTTCAATAAACTTCTGTTTGTTTGAATCATTTGACTTGTGGTTGGAGCATTCATTTTGGAGATGTCCCCATTTTAGGCAGCTCTCACACTTTGCAGGTAGCCAAGGATAAAAGAATTCCACCTCTGCATCAATACCCCCTTTCGAGTGGAAACAGTGGATATATGGTAAAGGTTTTGTCATGTTAACCTCAACAAATACCTTTGCTTCTTCAAAGTTGGTGCAGAGTTCTGTGTCAGGGTGTAGACGTAGCAGCTTCCCCATCGTACTAGTGATGAAAAACAACCCATCCCATGAGTACAAACTGTGAGGCACATTCTTCAGCTTTATCCACATCGGAATCGATTTGATCTCGAGAGCTACGTCCTCCTCTTTTGGAGACCACTTTGAGATCACCATCGGTATATCTGCGATGTTCCACATTCCTCTTCTTTGGATTCTGTTTCTTGTTTGAACATCTTTGATTCTGAATTTTACTGTTGTTTCATTCACTGAGAAGACATCCACACGAATCTTTTTATCCCCCAGAGACCATATTTTGTTGACTATCATATGGATTTTTGCTATATGAGGAGCAGGTGCTAGAAATTTTCCAATCAGCAAATCTTCCCATAGTGGAACCGATTTTACAATCAGATCCTCTGGAATTTCGATCATTGGCTTGCCGTCAACTATTTGAATCTGTGCGGTGTGCTGCGAAGTAGCAGGAGTGTTTGTGAGAGCATTTACCCAATATTGCTTTGAGTTTCCAGCAGGATCCAGGAGCTTTTCTTGAGCGATCTGTGGAGAATCTGGAGGTGGAACCTCCGATCCCGGTGCCGACATTGAGTGGGTAACAGTACCCGGCGGCAGATAAGGGTTGATTGCCCAGTCGCTAATTGTGTCGCCCTGATCGCCTCTCTCTCTGCTGACGTCACTCTTTTAGTTACTTTCTATAGTTAACACTGGTTATTACATTCACTCCAAATATGATAAGTAACTATATGGAAGCAGTATTGTGTTAGGAAGTTCTTTTTGTCGATCAATACTCGAACTGCGAATGAACGTTTTATCACTGGCTTAATGGTTTTCAGATTTTTGAGGTGAAAGAGCATGAGAAGAATAAGTGGCTTCGTGTTTGCCCTCCTTATTTCTTTACACTTATTCTCAAACCAAACATATCTACAAACTGATCAAAAATCTTATTAGTCTCTTCGATCAACTTTTTCTATTCATCTACAAAGACCATGAGGTCATCTGAGAGAGCTATATAGGTGAGTTAGTTTAGACGCATATACAAAATTACTGAAGGACTCATCCTCGTGTCCTTCTTGTAGAACCGAGCATGTAATCACTTAACTACTTTTGGACACCAGATTCAGCTTCACATGATCTTTCCACACCACCCAGATGCGACCTGAAATGGTTAGATTCATAATCAGAAATAACCAACGACTAATCTTGAAAATCTGAAGATATAATTTTGGTCATTGATTTTTCTAAACTTGGGTTTCCAATAAACTACTAAACTGAAGAACTACTATTAACCCAACTACGGATCACATAATAATTACTCATTCCGGTTTTATTTACTTGTCGTTTTAAAGTTAAATTTTTGTTAGAAATTAGTTGTTTTCATTTTTCAATGCAAAATTTATTGGGTTTTCATTTTTTATAATCATTTATGTTTTGTAAGTCATTCTATTATTGGCTGAATTATTAGGTAGATAATTAAATGATGTTTTTGTATTGAAAACTAAAAATTTAATTTTTTTTTAATATATGTGCATTGCTTCAAAATAAAACTAAAACAAAATAGAGGAATAATAGATTTATTGATCTTTACTATCCTTTTTCTCAGTGCTTCACGTTTCCAGATTAACTTTTTGTTTCGATTTTGGAATACTTTCAGTGACTACTGCAATAACTGCTTTCTCTGTCGTATTCTCAGGTAAAGACACGTGAGTTGCTGCTTCTAATCTTGAGTGACTGACTCTATGATCTCTTTTCCATTATCCTCTTTTTCTAGTAATATTTATTATTTCTTTTTTCCTTTACAAGCAGTTAATGCACCTGTCATGCAAAACTTTTTCAGATGTAGGCTCAAACAACACCCTTGAAAAAAAAAAAAGGGCGAGAGAGTAAAAAACTGAGATTTGGTTTCGGTGACCGTCGTCCTCCTACCGGCGGCTCCGTTTAGCTTTTTATGCCTTCCTTTTGTCTCTCATCTTCTGCAGGTTCTCTTTCTCCTTTGTTTGTGATTAGAGTCTTATAGATTTCGAATCTGATTCTTAGATCTAGTTGGTCAGATCTGGTTTTTGGATTCTGTCTCTATTTCTCTTTTCCTTCATTTGGAACATTCTCCGATGGATTCTCAGTCTGCAGATTGGTTCCTTCTTCATCGGGTTTGTTTCGTCGGAGATTTTGGTTTTGTTGATTTGGGGTTTTAGTTTTCGTGTGGTCTTATTAGGGTGGTGGTTAATCCGTTGGTTTTATCATCTTCAGAGTTTTTGTTTGGGTGCGTGGGGCTCTAGCGACGGTTTCGTAAGTGTTGAGTCGTTTGCGTCGGCTTCAGTGCCGTCGTCTCCTCTTTTTCTCTGTTTAGGTGTTGATTTTGGATCTTTGGTTCTTCTGCTCCGCTTAGGCTTCTTGAGTTGTCTGTGTTTAGAGGTGATCTAGGTCTTCCTCTGGTTTCGATTCGGATGTGGTATCGTTGTGGTGGCATCTGCTAGCTTGTTTCTGAATCCTCTATGGGTTTGGGTTTGAGTTCAAGACTAAGCAGTGGTTTCGTTTATCAACTTTTCTCTTGCGAGGAGGTGGCCAATCTCTAGTCTGTAGGTGGCTGTGATTGGTTTACGAGTGTCAGCGTGTAAGAGTTGATATTCTTCTTTGGCGTTTTCCCAGTTTGAAGACAAGGTTTTTCCTTGAGCCTCGGTTTATCTCGAAGGCATGGTTTCTTTGGAGCGGTTCGTTGGTGTAGTTTCTGTGTTTGGTCCTTCTACAGCTCCTCATTCTCTACTACCGATGCTGTTCCTGGTTGAGTTCGGTTGAGTTCCTTTGCTGGGTCATATTCCTGGATGGTTCTCGTTTGGTGTGGTTCTTCCCGTTACTATTGTCCTTCAGCTCAGCTATCGCGCATACATGTTCTTTGGTGGGATTGTGGTTTTGTTTACGGTGCATCAGCTCAGTTTTAGTGCTTAGATTTCATTATCTTTCTTCCATCGGTTTTTTCCCTTTTTCTCCTTTGGTTTGAGTTCTATGTTTGAATTCTTAGTTTATCGTTTCCGAGGATTTGATACGTTGGCCTCTGTGTTTCATCTCGTCTCCCTCTTTTGGGTTTGGCTCTGGAAGGACTTGTTCCTTGCTGGTTTGTGTAACACAATGTTTAAAGTTCAATATAATCCAACAGATGCCAAAAAAAAAAAAACTTTTTCAGATGTTATAATTTAGAACACTTGTGGGTATGTAGAAAGAAGCCACATATATTTATATGAGATATTTATACTCAGGTGGACTTTTGGCCACTTTGTTTACAAAAGGTGCACTTTCCACATGAGGTGCATTTTTGCTCCTCTCTCATGAACAAATCGTTTTTCTTCTTTCCCATTTTGCCTTTCTTCTATTAAACTTTAAGTTTCTTCTTTTCTCTCTCTCTCTTTTTTTTCAGCGTTTTTTTTCTCATTTCTCATTTTTTTTTTATATATTTTATCATCTCTCCCCTCTATGTTCATTTGATTATTTCAGTTTTCTAAAGAAACCTAAACTATTATTTATTTTATAATAAGAACTATAATTTTTTTTTATATTTTGATATCCACTTTGATATACTTAAAATATTTATAAATAAAACTTATGTACACAATAAGCGTGGACACGGACAATCATTACGACTATAGAGTATAGTCCTTAGACCTGAGTTCATCATGATTTCCTGCACATGAATTGGTTTGCTTTGACTTTGTCAAACGTCAGCCGTAACTGGTGACTATAAAGACATTGATTGGGCACGTCATGAAGTGAGTAGGGAACAGGGGATGGAACAAGATGGAATTTGTCCCTCCTATATAACGGGAGATAAATATCTCTGGGCCTATCGGAGATTTGGTACTGAGGAAATGTGTGGCCACACTCGAACGAGCTGAAAGTCAGTCGTTTGCTTTTATCAGTACAAATCAGAGTTCGATAAACATGATTTGACTTTATAAGGATGACACGAGCTCTTGCCTTATGTTAAATCGAGATATAGCGACAAAGGGATTATTGGAATAAGTTGATTCCAGTACAAGTGGGAGATTGAAGGGAATGTCCTGGAGATCACACTTGTATACACTCTAACATAGTTGTTAAGTCGAGATAAGACCATCATGTGATGTTGGGTAATTATAATGTTTTGCTAGAAGCCGCTTATAATTTATGAGTTGTGAACTCATTGCCAACATTATATGATCCTATAGGGTCACACACCTAAGCAAACTGGATAACGAGTACTGGGAATGATCATTAAAGTAATGATCTCATCAATGTGCAATTGTTGCACATTGATATCGAGTTTATAAGTGGGTGTCGATCGACACCACTTATTGGTGTCGATCGACACCACTCGGGATTAATGATACCGGGTTTAAATTAACGACTCAATTTGAACCGGTTAATCCAAGGGTTATGGGATTTCATGCTTGACTCCTATATATAGGAATCAGAGCCACGAAATCATGTGCAAGTCTTACCCTAGCCGTCGAGACAGAATCTCAAAAGCTCCCAGAGGCACTAGCATCCCTGATCCAGTCTTGTGTGCGTGTGGACTAGCTGTAGAGGCGCAACGTTTGAGGCGCTCCAGATCTCGCTTTACCTAATCATTCCGCTGCAAAACTCCAGGTAAATCCTTGATCTGAGGACATAGATTCAATAGCATGATCTTGTGGCAATAGGAACTTGATAGTTTTAAAGAGTTAAAACCTGACCAAATTCCTTCAGTGGTAGCAGAGCCATATGTTTAATTGAATCTGTAACATGCTATGTTTGTGTAATGAATTCGAATTTGAGTTTTGAAATCATTAGGAATTGCATGTTAGATCTTTTGTGTCAAAATCGTTTTGATAAAAAGAGAGAACTAGGGTTTCTGCGCGGCGGTGTCGATCGACACCAAGCGAGTGTCGATCGACACCTGCCGTTTTCGCATCGAAAACTTTAAGTGTCGATCGATCGATCGACACGCGTCGATCGCGGTCGGTTCAATTGGATTGGACCGGACTGGTACGATCGGTCTAATCGGGTTTAATTGATTTCATCACGATTGAACCGGTTAGCTGGTGTCGACCGACACAAAGGTTGTGTCGATCGACACCCGAGTTAACCGTCACCGGTTCGATTGGATTGAACCAAAATTGATTGGTTTAATCGGGTTAGTATTTAACCGCGATTACATTATTCGACTGGTTTCTCGCGTATCGATTTGTGGGGTGTCGATCGACACCAAGCGAGTGTCGATCAACACCGGCACAGATTCGAAGTTCCAACCTTAATCAATTTAATTAGATTAAAAGATTTTGTATGAACTTTAATTCTAATCTTTCTCAATTACATATATGATATGTGTTGAGATTTATGTTTCATTCCTCAAACATAATATCAAGCATTTCATGTCTTCCCAGCTCTTGTCAACTGCCAAGACTTGTTTTGTTGTGTGATGGGCTTGCCAAAGCAAGGCGTTCGCAACTACACAAGTACGGCAGGTGGTAATCGTGATACTACATGACTCAAAGATTGGTTTGCTTGACTGGGCCATCAAAATGGTTTTGGGCCTAGAGACATATGATCGGTTGTGATATAAGATATCAATCCGAGACAAGAGTCATATTGGATATGATTAGCAAATGAGTTGCTTACCTAAATAACTGAAGTCTGGGCGCTGAGCCAAAGCTCACTCAGATTTCAGTGAAATATGGATCTTGGATCATTATATTCTATTAGAGGAAAAATTAAATTAGAATATAATGTGAGTTTTCTTAATTGTTAAGATTTCTCAACTTATGGAACATCAAAACTAATTAAACTCTCTTCTTTTCTTGATTCAGCTATGTCAACCAACAACACAACTCATTCACGTTGAGATCCGTCCTTGAGAAGGAAAAGTTGAAAGGATCCAACTTCTTGGAATGGTATCGGAATCTGAGAATACTTCTCAGACAGGAAAAGAAGGACTATGTCCTTGAAATGCCTCTTCCTAAAAAGCCGAGATCAAATGCTCCCAATGCAGAAAAGGAAAGGTGGGAAAAGCATTCGGATGATGTGACAAATGTGATCTGTCTGATGCTGGCCACGATGAACTCGGAACTGCAGAAGCAGTTCGAGAACGCGGGGTCACCGATCGAGATGATCACTACCCTGAAATCTATGTTTCAGGAGCAAGCTCGCACTGAGAGGTACCAGACGGTCAAGTCTCTCATCGAGTGCAAGCTGTCTAAAGACGGTCCAGTGAGCCCTCATGTCATTAAGATGATGGGTTATATTGATAACCTGGCTCGACTGGACTCTCCCCTTAGCCAAGAGTTGGCCACGGACATCATCCTGCAATCCCTGCCGTCTAGCTTTGATCAGTTTGTTCTAAACTACAATATGAACAATCTGACGAAGTCTCTGACTGAGCTGCACGGCATGCTCAAGACAGCAGAGCCCAACATCAAGAAGGCCAAACCTGAAGTACTTATGGTACAGAAGGGTAAAGGGTTTAAGAAACCCGCTAGAGGCAAAGGAAAGGCCAAGGCTGTCCAGGTTGAGAATCAGGACAGGCCTGAGCAGAGTTCCAAGCCCAAACGTGGCCCCACTGATGCTGACATTTGCCTTTATTGCAAGAAGCCGGGGCATTGGAGGAGGAATTGCAAAGAATTCCTGGAAGGTCTGAAGAACCTGAAGAAGTCGTACGAGACGACATCTAAAGGTATTTATGTTATAGAAGTAAATGTTGCTTCATATTCAGGTTCTAGTTCTTGGGTATTGGATACCGGCTGTGGTGCTCATATTTGTACTAATATGCAGGACCTGCGCAGCAGTAGAACGCTGAAGAAAGGACAAGTGGACCTGCGAGTTGGGAATGGAGCAAGAGTTGCTGCATTAGCCGTATGAACTTACCATTTGTCTTTGCCGTCTGGCATGGTTTTAGAGTTGGAGAATTGCTACTATGTACCTGCGATAAGCAGGAATATCATTTCTATTTCTGTTTTGGACATGAATGGTTTTGAATTTTCGATTAAGAACAAATGTTGCTCTTTTATTCGAAATAATATATTTTATGGTAGCGCCCCATTGGAGAATGGGCTTTATATTCTCAACCAATCAATGCCGGTCTATAACATAATTAACAAACGGTTTAAAACCAATGACTCGAACCCGACTTTTCTCTGGCATTGTCGTTTGGGCCACATTAATGAAAGGAGGATTCAAAAGCTCCATCGAGATTGGCTTTTAGACTCATTTGATTATGAATCATTTGAGAAATGTGAATCGTGCTTAATGGGCAAAATGACTAAAACCCCTTTCAACAAGAGAAATGAAAGGGCCAGTGACTTATTGGGCCTTGTACATACCGATGTATGTGGCCCAATGAGCATAAGTGCTAGAGGAAACTTTAGGTACTTCATTACGTTTACTGATGATTTCAGTAGATACGGCTATGTTTATCTCATGAAACATAAGTCGGAATCCTTTGAAAAGTTCAAGGAGTTCCAGAATGAAGTACAGAACCAACTTGGCAAAAGTATTAAAGCTCTTCGATCTGATCGTGGAGGTGAGTACTTAAGCCAAGAGTTCGACGATCATCTTAAAGATTGTGGAATCATTTCACAACTTACTCCTCCTGGAACACCTCAGTGGAACGGTGTGTCTGAGAGAAGGAATCGGACTTTATTGGATATGGTCCGATCGATGATGAGTCATGTAGATTTACCGTTATCCTTCTGGGGATATGCTCTTGAGACGTCTGCGTTTATGCTGAACAGAGTCCCATCTAAATCAGTTGAAAAAACTCCATATGAGTTATGGACTGGAAAAGTTCCAAGTCTGTCTTTTCTGAAAATTTGGGGTTGTGAAGTTTATGTCAAGCGATTGATAACTGATAAACTTGCACCCAAATCTGATAAGTGCTACTTCGTAGGTTATCCTAAGGAAACCAAGGCGTACTACTTCTACAACCGATCCGAGAACAAAGTGTTTGTTGCTCGGAATGGTGTCTTTCTCGAGAGAGAATTTCTTTCCAAGAAAGACAGTGGGAGCAAAGTACAACTCGAAGAGATTCGAGAATCACAAGACGCTACTCAACCTATCGAGGAAGAGCAGTCGTTGGATTCACAAGAGGTTGTGGAACCAACACAACCGTTGGATTCACAAGAGGTTGTGGAGCCAGCACCTGTGGTGCCTGTGGTTCGCAGATCCAAAAGGATTCGTAATGAGGTCGAGAGATATGGATTTCTCGTAACTCACTGCCATGATCTGTTGATCATTGACAGCGACGAACCTGCGAATTTCGAAGAAGCCATGATGGGCCCTGACTCCGAAAAGTGGCTTGAGGCCGCTGGATCCGAAATGGGTTCCATGTCACAGAACCAAGTATGGACTTTGGTTGATCCACCTGATGGTGTAAAAGCCATCGAGTGTAAATGGGTCTTCAAGAAGAAGATCGATGTGGATGGAAACGTTCAGATTTATAAAGCTAGATTGGTGGCAAAAGGTTTCAAACAAATTCATGGTATTGACTATGACGAAACCTATTCCCCAGTCGCCATGCTTAAATCTATTCGGATTCTCCTAGCAACTGCCGCTTATTATGATTATGAGATTTGGCAGATGGATGTGAAAACAGCTTTCCTTAACGGGATACTGGAGGAGGATGTGTACATGACGCAGCCTCCAGGTTTCACAGATCCTAAAAACGCTGGGAAGGTATGTAAGCTTCATAAATCCATTTATGGATTGAAGCAAGCATCTCGGAGTTGGAACCTCCGTTTTGAAGAAGCAGTCAAAATGTTTGACTTCATTAAGAACGAGGAGGAACCATGTGTATACAAGAAGACTAACGGGAGCGCAGTTGCATTTCTCGTGCTATACGTAGACGACATACTCCTTATTGGAAACGACGTTCCTTTGCTTCAGTCTGTAAAGACTTGGCTCGGAAGTTGTTTCTCGATGAAGGATATGGGAGAAGCCGCGTACATTCTTGGAATAAGAATCTATAGAGATAGATCAAAGAGGCTAATTGGACTGTGTCAAGACACTTATATTGATAAGGTCTTACATAGGTTCAATATGCATGATTCCAAGAAGGGCTTGCTTCCGATGTCACATGGCATCACTCTCAGCAAGAAGCAGTGTCCTTCGACACCTGCGGCGCGAGAGCGCATGGGTAGGATTCCTTATGCTTCTGCAGCAGGATCCATCATGTATGCCATGCTATGTACACGTCCGGATGTCGCCTGTGCTTTGAGCATGACGAGCCGATACCAATCTGATCCCGGTGAGAATCACTGGACTGCCGTCAAGACAATTCTGAAGTATTTGAGAAATACTAAGGATAAGTTCTTGGTGTACGGTGGATGTGATGAGCTTGTGTTGAGTGGATACACTGACGCTAGTTTCCAGACAGACAAAGACGATTCCCGATCTCAGTCTGGTTATGTCTTCTGTCTGAATGGCGGTGCAGTCAGTTGGAAGAGTTCCAAGCAGAGCACCGTGGTGGATTCCACAACCGAAGGTGAATACATTGCTGCTTCAGAAGCGGCAAAGGAAGCTGTTTGGATCAGAAAGTTCATGATTGAACTCGGTGTGATTCCTAGCATATCTGAGCCTGTGGCATTGCTGTGTGACAACAATGGAGCCATAGCTCAAGCAAAGGAACCCAGATCACACCAGAAGTCCAAGCACATCGAGAGAAGATATCATTTGATACGAGAGATTATCGAGAGAGGTGATGTGAAGATCAGCAGAGTTCCGACGGACGATAACGTTGCTGATCCTCTGACCAAGCCACTCCCACGGCCTAAGCATGAGAGTCATGTTGCTGCAATGGGAATTAGATTTCTTGAGCAGTAACCTTAGTTTTAGTGGGAGTTATTTATTTTGTTTTTGATGTTCATGTAAACATACTTGGGTTATGTTTTATTTAATGAAATTGTTCCAGTATTATTTAATTGCATAATTAGATAATTAATTAATAGTCCCAGAATAATTTGAGACATTCTTATAGGTCATCAAATGCGTGATTTGATCATGAAACCCTATAAATGATAAATGTCATAAATTATTGAGGTCCCTGGTCGATGGTCATTAAATTGGGACATTAATGACCGCGTGAGATTAGCATGTGATGTGACTGATGACCAAGTTTCATGGTGTCATTGATAGGATTATCAACGTCAATCACATAGATATGTGTTGAGAACACAGTATCGGACATGACCCGCTAATGAGAACTCAACAAGATTGTTATATGAGTTTCATATGAGTTTCTCATTACGACTATAGAGTATAGTCCTTAGACCTGAGTTCATCATGATTTCCTGCACATGAATTGGTTTGCTTTGACTTTGTCAAACGTCAGCCGTAACTGGTGACTATAAAGACATTGATTGGACACGTCATGAAGTGAGTAGGGAACAGGGGATGGAACAAGATGGAATTTGTCCCTCCTATATAACGGGAGATAAATATCTCTGGGCCTATCGGAGATCTGGTACTGAGGAAATGTGTGGCCACACTCGAACGAGCTGAAAGTCAGTCGTTTGCTTTTATCAGTACAAATCAGAGTTCGATAAACATGATTTGACTTTATAAGGATGCCACGAGCTCTTGCCTTATGTTAAATCGAGATATAGCGACAAAGGGATTATTGGAATAAGTTGATTCCAGTACAAGTGGGAGATTGAAGGGAATGTCCTGGAGATCACACTTGTATACACTCTAACATAGTTGTTAAGTCGAGATAAGACCATCATGTGATGTTGGGTAATTATAATGCTTTGCTAGAAGCCGCTTATAATTTATGAGTTGTGAACTCATTGCCAACATTATATGATCCTATAGGGTCACACACCTAAGCAAACTGGATAACGAGTACTGGGAATGATCATTAAAGTAATGATCTCATCAATGTGCAATTGTTGCACATTGATATCGAGTTTATAAGTGGGTGTCGATCGACACCACTTATTGGTAAGTGGTGTCGATCGACACCACTCGGGATTAATGATACCGGGTTTAAATTAACGACTCAATTTGAACCGGTTAATCCAAGGGTTATGGGATTTCGTGCCTGACTCCTATATATAGGAATCAGAGCCACGAAATCATGTGCAAGTCTTACCCTAGCCGTCGAGACAGAAACTCAAAAGCTCCCAGAGGCACTAGCATCCCTGATCCAGTCTTGTGTGCGTGTGGACTAGCTGTAGAGGCGCAACGTTTGAGGCGCTCCAGATCTCGCTTTACCTAATCATTCCGCTGCAAAACTCCAGGTAAATCCTTGATCTGAGGACATAAATTCAATAGCATGATCTTGTGGCAATAGGAACTTGATAGTTTTAAAGAGTTAAAACCTGACCAAATTCCTTCAGTTCGTGTCCACGGTTGTTGTATCCACTTCTTTTGCTTTGAGGAGGGTAATGCATGAATGTTTGTCCGTGTTCACGGTTTTTGTATCTACTTCTTTTGCTTCGAGGAGGGGAATGCATGAATGATTGTTCGTGTCCACGGTTATTGTCCACTTTTTTTTTTAAGAGGATAATGCATTAATGTTTGTCGGTGTCCACGGATTTTGTGTCCACAAATTTTATTCAAAAAAACCAAATATATATCAAAGTGGATATCAAAATATAGAAAAAAAAACTGTAGCTCTTATTATAAAATCAAAAATATTTTATGTTTATTAAAAAAATGAAATAATCAAACTAATAGAGAAGGGGAGATGATAAAGTGTATAAAAAAAAGAAAAGGAAATGAGGATAAAATATACAATTCTCATGGTGAAAGTGCACCTCATGTTGAAAGTGCACCTTTTGTAAACAAAATGACCAAAAGTTCATCTGAGTGTAAATATCTCTATTTATATTCGACCAGTGTCTACTCCTAGAGATGATTTGAACCAGAATGAACTTGGTAGTTCTTTTGATTGACTAACATATACTTGAAGTCCAGCCCCGGCCCAAACATTTCACAAACCCTAGGGCGAGATATAAAAAAAGTCCCCTAACACTAGCTCAAAACGTACTTTGTTCATCTGTCTTTCCCAATATCTTTACAGTTTTATCATATAACCTGAAACAAAATAAAACCCAATAATTATTCTAACTAAAACTAACCTCCATGTGTTCTAGCTACACTTTTCTCATGTTGCTTAAGTCTCTCACTAATCATTTTTTTCTGTCGTTTTACACAAACAGATGTCATGGTATTTAAAAAAAAAAAGAGAAATAGAACCTGGATGTATTATGTCAACCACAGAAACTAACGTGAATGTATAGCTTTTCAAAAATTGGAAAAAAAATCACAAATCCTGAAACAAAAATGTATAAAACCATTAGAAACAAAATGACTAACAAGTAACAACAATTAGCGGCTGACAAAGAGAATAGAATATAGAGCCAAATTATAAAACCAGAATTAAAATCTCGAAATTAGTTACAAAACAATTAAACAAAACATCTATTTACAGATTACATATGCTTTTGTAAAAAGAAATGAATCATTGGACCTATTGATATTAATATTCATTACTAGTTCAATAGTTCACAATTACAAAATTCAGGGTTAGATATGGTTATTGGGATTCACAAATCACAATTCCTCAATTATGTTAAGAAGAGTTAAGAAAATAAATCAAAATGGCTTATTTATAGTGGTGATTGATGAATATGATGATGTGAAGATGAAAAACGAAATCAAAGCAAAAAGATGAAGAATTTTTGCAGAATATTTGTCATGAGTGAGAAGTGAGATGAGATATGATGGAGAAGAAAGATGAGAGAGAAGAAAGATGATGGAGAAGAAAGATGAGGGAGACAGAACCGTTTTTTTTTTGTAAACTCTCATAATTAATCATATATAAACACAATTAAAAAAAAAGTTGGTTTAAAATTTTGGGCCCCTGGATGGTGACACCTTTGCCCCACCTATTTCGGCCGGGTCTGTTGAAGTCTTTTCGAAAATCTCTCAAGAATTTTCAGAAAGATAGCATAATTTACAATGCAGTGGTGAAAGTCTTCATAATGTCTTCGATAGATATATGACAATCCCAAAATTCTAGAACCGCATTTAAGGAATATATCAATAGAGTTCTCTTAACAAGTAATTAGAAGATAGATGGCTTCACTTAACATCCGACCTTAGCTCAGTTGGTAGAGCGGAAGACTGTAGTCTGTGACAGCAAATCTTTAGGTCGCTGGTTCGATTCCGGCAGGTCGGAATTTTTTTCAATTTTTGAATAAAACGCTTTGAATTTAAGAAACGGCGTGGTGTTCTTTTCGGAAAGTCACAGACGGTGTGACAGCTATATATCATTTTTTAAGTTACTGGTTTCGTAACATCCGGCATGGACTCCAGCCCATTGCTTTTTTTGTTTGAGCTTAACACGGCACAGCCCATTTTGACAATTTATCTGATAGGTTTGATGCGATTAATTCGTTAACTTGATAATCAGATTCTCACTCAATTTAATGATCAGTACCTCAATTCAAAATTGTTAACGTAACACAGATTAACTGCTCCTAACTTTATAACATTTACGCATTTTAACTGAAACTTATTTTCCTCTTTTGTTTAGCTTCCTAAAAAGGGTACATTTTGTTTGGGCAACAATTTTTGAAGTGACCATATCATTTTCTATTTTCGTTTTGATCTATGCGCAAATTCACATAAGATTGAGTTGGCAATTTAATGAACAAATTAACAAAGGGTTACAAATACATACAGTGTGGAATTATCAATAAACATGTAAATTCAAGTGGTTGTAATAAATTCAGCCATCGCAATTAATTAGTTGATTATGTACACCTATATATATGCTGAATGGTGATTTTTCTTTAGCGACCATAACTACGTTTAAATGTTCTATGCTCTTTTTTCTTCTTCAGCTTTGGCTGCTTATATTGTCATAGACTCATAGTCATGGAGGGAAGAAATTAAGGAGACAAGTGTCATATTCATTGAAAAATAAATATTACAAAAGTTATTAACAAAAATGGAGATAAAACGTTCTCAACTATATAATGATCGATGCACATACCTGTAGAAGAAAGTAATCAATCAATTATTCCAGCATGATTAACTAATGCTTAAAAAACACATTAGGTGTGTTAGATATAGAACTTGAACTGTAATTAAGAGAAATAGGTTCCGTAATTCCATAGTTTCCATTCAAGTTTCAAAAATTGACTCAGATTATTAAACAATAGTAAAACATAGCAGTGTGCGTTAGGAAAACAGTGTCATACCATTTTTCAACATGTACATTAAATGTTTTTATACGATTCAACAATATATAAAGTTTGCGAGACCTAGGCTGCAACCGTTTATCACCGAAACGTATTCAATTAAGTTTCTATATTTTTGCATTTATATGTGCATTAATAAATGCAAATATCGTTGGTAAGAAAGCATATTACAACATTTCACATAAAACAGCAGAGATAATTGAAAATTGAGGAGGAGAGGTTTTGTCATGCATGACCTATATATCCTCTCATCTTTCTGATGAGGGACAATGACAAACTCAACCTCCAACTGTTTTATCCACGTGTCGCCTACTCACACCTTCTTCATGACACAGATCCTTTGCCACTAAGGAAAATATTAATGACATTAATATGAAGAGACTTCATACCTACGTTGCTACGTTACTACCTTTACTAACGTTAAAACTCCTCATAACTGTCTGAAAAACAAAGGTCTTTTTCGAATCAAGCAAATGAAATATATGCAAAATAACACATATTAATGCACACGCATGGTACTAATAAACATAAATATTTATCAAATTTATCTATTATTTTTAATAGTTTTATAAAAAAAAAGAAAAATACAGTGTAGTAGCAAAGTAGGGTTCTGTTTTTAAAATAATACATGTTATCCTCCGTCCGTAAATAATAATAGAAATAGCTGTTATATCTAGTTTTCTGCGTATATAGTTTTTATGATTTTATCTCTTGTAAAATGCACCTTTTTTGTTAGTCTAAAATGTTCTTTTATTGATGGTTGTACTTGTACGTGTGTTGCGTGTAGGTCCAGTCTCTCAAATATTTACTTTCTGAAGTTCTGAACTCCCCACACGAGTATTCGATTTAACTTTCAATAATTAATTACTCGTCCTATATTTTATTATTTATAAGCTCAAAAAAATCCGCAAACCATAAAACTCCAAACCCACCACTTCAACGATATATTAAAGAAAGGAAACACAGAGAAACATTCCTCTCTGAAACCAATCGTATCCGTATCTAGAAGAGTTTTCATTTCTGATTCTTGATTGGTCTAGACCTAAATCAAGAAGATATGGTATGTTTCTGTTTCTTGGTGGATCAGAAGAGGAAAGTGAAGCGGAGCAAACCGGCGGCAGGAACTTGCTCACGGTGCGGCCATGGCGCGAGCATCGCCGACATGAAGACGTCGACGAGATTTTGTTTCGTTCCGATTTACTGGAAATCTTGGAGAGCCGTCGTTTGCAGTTTCTGTGGCTCTGTTCTTAAGTCTTACCGTTGAATTAAGACTTTCCAATTTTATTAACCACTGGTTTTTCTTTACAATATTTACATAAAATATATATGCGTGTGTAGTATAGAGATCATAGGTTTTCTTTGAATTAATATCCTACGAGTCTACCTGCAAGAGGATTTTCTTGAAATGTTGTAATCTCTTGTAATTAAACGGAGCTATTTGGGTTAGGGCATTTCCAATGGTACTCTATTTTTCACATTTTCCTCTTTTTCAGTAAAATCCCCTCCAATAGTATTCCATTTTCCACTCCATTTTTTACTCCATTTTGGAGTGTAACTTTTTTATTTATAAAATAGTCCTCTGAATACTAATTTATTTAAATTATCACTTTCTGTCTAACAATAACTTTTTATAATATATCACTTTAATTATAATACAAAATAATATTTAAACTATTATATTAATTATATCATCTCATTTTTATAATGTTATTTTGTCATAATATCAAATTATATGAAAAATTATATTTGAAATTTTGTTCATGAAAATTATTTATAAATAATCAAATACTAATTTTTTATTTTAAAAGACTGCAAATTAAAACACACTTAAAAATACATAACAAATACTGAAATTAAAAATAAGCAACAATATCAAATTTAACACAACAATTATTAGCATTTTAATAATGTGGTAAATCGCTTCCTGATCCACCAAGGTAATCAAATTATTGTCCAAACGAAGTTGATGGAGGAGGAACTTGTTCATCTTGTTGTTGAGTATTTCGCTTCGGAAAAAAAAATTTTGTTCATCTTACTATATTTTTTTTTTATTTTTATGATTTAATGTAATATTTTTATTTAATAAATTTTAATAAACATAGGAAAGTTATAAAAAATATAGGGTCAATTTGTAAATTTTATAAATAAAAGGTATTGAAGACAAAATAAAAATAGCATCTGTATAGAATATTCTTTTTTGGAGTAAAAATTGGAGTAAACCATTGGAGAAAAACACAACTCCATTATGGAGTTACTTCATTTTGGAGTGAAAAATGGTGTAAACGATTGGAGATGGTCTTAGCGTATTTATTGTGTGGTTTAAAAGTGATTAGCCTGTTGTATATGTTATCTAATTTTGTATAGTTTTTTTTTTAATAATTAGTGTTTGAGACTTTGAGTTATTCGTATCTATATATGAAAGTTTAAAGTAAATTTATTTTAAGAAAATAGAAAAGGTTAAAGTAAATTTTAACATTTTAAATCTTAGTTAGTTTTGACTTTGGCTGTTTTATCCGTGGAGGTTTGGTCGGAAACTCTGTATGAAAGAGTCTCACTTCGACTTTGGAGAGGTGGTTTGATGAAATCCAAATATCCGGTGTTAAATTAAAGAACAAAAATTCGCACAAAAAAAGATTGAGATGTTAGGAACAGTTGACTAATCTTCCATGTATGTTTATACATGATGTTCATTTTTGCTGCTTTAATCAACCACATTACAAATTTCAATACCATTCATACTGTTGATTATCGTACAGAATGCTAGCTATAGTGCCTTTTTAGAATAGATTTAATCTTCAGGTGTAAATATCCCAGTTACAATATATTATTCATAAATAAATTATAGATGAAACTGGATACTATTTTTCTCATGTTGTATGTACAATTTTAAAAAATTTCTCATGTAGTTAGTGAGACGGGATCTATTGCTAATTAAATTATATATTATAGGACGTGAACAATCCAGTAGTCATTATCATATTAAATGAAAATTCACTGTAGTTACCAAATCATTTTGAATTTAAAACTAATTCATAAAAGGGACAAACATTTTTCCTTTTAAAAATATATTTCCCTCAACAATTTCAAATTTAAATTGTTTTCTTTTCAGTAGTGGTAATGTTTGATCCTTAGAAAATCGCAAGAAAGAAACCTAACACTCATCACCTATGAGAATTTTCTGTGTTTGGTCTTTCCATTTTTTCCGGATTAATCCGGTTCTCCACACTTAGCTTCACGCAATATACAAGCTTTTTTATTTTTATTTTGGTTTCTTTCAAGCAAGATATATAACAAATGTGTAATTTATAATCTTTTTTTTCCATTTTCTCAAGTACATAATTCGAACTTGTTGATGGAATCTGACAATTGGAATGCTTAGATCCGTTAATCTGATGAGAAGATCAACAACCATGTGTATTGTAATGGCGTAATAAATATATACCAGATTCAACCAGTATACATTACCAACACATGGACACGTTTCCTGTCGGAAACCTTCTCAAAGAACCATAGTTACATAACTACGGCAGATATTTATTAATATCCGTAAAAGCTTATTGGTTGAACAAATGTTAGGCATACGCTAAGAAAAACCAAAAAACGAAAGATATTTTTTCCAATGTCATTGAAGGTGGCAAAGGCTATATATAGTATATAGTCTATATCTTTATAAAAAGTAACGACCTAAAGCCATTAATTTGTCGATTTAAAATTATGCGAGTCAATGATCAATAATAATGTTCAAAACATTTGAAGAGTTATATAAACCTATCATATCAATTGTATTGGCAAAGCCAAAAACAAAGAATTGAGAAAGTATCTCTTGGTTATCGCTCCACACCACATTCCTCTACCTCTAATGGCTCTTTTATATTGTGTAATTTTAGGCATGTTTTTTCTGTTTACGGTGTCACTAATTTGGTGGGAAACCGCGAACGGATCACAAGGTTAATATAACGAGTATTTTGTATGGATGTATTTTTTGTCTGTGTATATATAAGATATAATTTTGATACATATTTGGTTATGTTTTGCAGCAGTTTATAGGAGAAAAGAATGGTTTGATAATCTTTTCGAATCTGGATTTGCATGTCTTCGCGTTGGATTCCATGAAGATCAAAAGTACTTTAGGTCCTATTTTCTCCAATAGTGCACATACTTATCAACGTCACGTCTGAAGTTAAGTTTAATTAAGAAGTAGTGTTGTCACGACCCATTTTTAGCCAATCAAATAATCAAACTGGATCTAATTCCCTCTGTATTATTTGAGAATTCATTTTTACGAGTAATTTTATCTTCATATCTTATTTACATTGATGTCATACTGAGGTGTCAACACAAAAATCATTCTCAAACCAAATTTTTAAAATGATATCATTTACTAGATAATTTACAGAAAATATCATTGATATTAATTTTGTGAAAGCACATTTTATATAAATAATTTATATTTAATTCAATATTTACGAAGATAATATCATTCTTTCTATTTCTACAAAATATATAAAATTTGTTGTGAACAGAGAAGAAATAGGGAAATTGGTGTTGTGTATTATTCCAATAGATATAGAATCTTTTATATAAGAGTACAAGAGAGGTGGCAAGGTAAACCCTAATAGGCTTTATGGGCTCCTAATGGACATCACATAATATTTCTTAACACTCCCCCTTGATGTCCATTAAACAAAATATCTCTTAAAGCGCTTATGATGCTGCCTCATTAAAAACTTACGAGGAAAACCCAGTGGAAAAAACCATGGTTAAAGGAAAAAGAGTGCAGCGCGCATCTACTCCCCTGATGAGAACATAACTTGAAATCTCGGAGATGACATAACCTCATGTGATGAACCGACTTCTTGAAAGTGAAAGTTTGAAGCACCATTATGAATAAAATAACCACTCTTCACTTGAATTGCTTAGTCATCGGTTTTGACCGGTCCACTTCTTTAGGTAGATTTGACACTCTTCACTGAAACTTGAATATCTTGATGACCATATCACGAAATGACTTCAAACCACTTGGAAATTGAAGCTAACATCCATATCTATCTTTTGGCACCGGTCTAGCTCTGGTAAGATGGGAATATCGAGCGATATTTGAGATACCAGTCGAAATTGGGTATTTTGAGACAGCTTGTACATGTCCCACGAAAATAGCCATATCTTGAGTTATGTCATCTGGAATAACTTAATTCAAATTTGTGATGAAAGTAGACTCAAAGGTCTTTCTCCAGATACCAAGATCATATTTTAATTCCATCAGGAAGGTCTCCTTTGTTTGAGAAACTTTTGACCTTCTATTATGTCTCGCGAATGAAATGTGTTCATGCCTTGATTTTTCTTCAATTATGATTGATCTTGATAATTCTCTTTTACTTCTATCAATATCGAAAATACTTTGTAAGATTTATGATATGTCTCTTTAGGTATCTATCATTTGTGTGTTCTTTGTTGCTTCGTTAAAACCTTGACATGGAAAACTCAATGGGATAAAAACCATGTAAGGAAAAAGAGTACAACCACGCCATCATCATATTTCTCCCCCTGGAAGCATCATCTTCTAGATATGTATTCCAATCATATTTTGGGAATGTGAATAAGCTAGTGATTATCATATATAATCTCGTAGATCACTGGACTTCTACTCCTTAACATCCCTTTCACATAAAAGGTCGTATCTTTCATATTGTACATACGAGTTATTCTTCCTCTTCTTATAGAAATTACTAGTATGACTAACCTTCTTGTCATACAAAATCACATTTTTCAATAATGAAAGAGATCAATAAATTTCTCAGATATCATTTTCATATGGTACTCCAAGACCAAAAATTATTCCATGTATATGCTTAATGATGTTCTTGAGAACTAGCATTTCCTGCTTTTTGCAGTCCAACTCCTTTTGAGACTTTCATACAAATAATATTTTCCAGTGGTTCTCAATTCTTTTTCTTTGTTGCCAGACTAAAGAAACTTTAAAGTTGATGTTTCCACCACATGATGATGTGTTTCTTTATAATTCATTTTAGGTCTTTGTGAGAACCCTTGTGCAAATACTGCTTTGCACCTCACAATTTCATCATGTCATCAATTCTTTCACATAAAAACCTATTTATATCTCTTGCATAAAAAACTATTTATGCACCACTGGTATTACACCTTTGGGTGTACGGACTACTGGTCTGAATACTCTTCTCTTTCCAAGAGATTTTATCTCGCATCTATTATTTCTTTCCCTTTTGGCCAATCACACTTTGTGTACACTTTTCAATAGATGGCTTATGATCCTCATTCCCATCAACTGCCACATTGCATGCATAAGTATTTACGACGTCGATTTGATATGGTTCCATATTATTGCAGACATGACATAGCTATTTGAGATTTTCTTATTCTCAGGTACCTGATTTTCTTTCTTTGTCATGCTTAACATCTCTTCTCGAGATCCTTAATATTTCATTCCTCGTTCCTGCCATTCTCATTCATGCTCATTTTCTTTTTCGAGGATTCTTTATTTTTGGAACCGGTCTATCACACTTCAAGCGTTCTTTAGACTCATTAGCAGTTTGATACTGTCCTTATGGGACATTCAATATAACTGGAGCATTTATAGCTGGAACATGTGATTTAATCACTTTCTTAGAGTCAGTAAATGAGTCTGTCAACTCATATACTATTTTCTATAATAGAATTATCTCCATACATTCTCTTCATTTTGGACTTTTATTCACACTCTTTAGTCCGAGGATCAATGATAATTCATTTCAAATTCATTTTCTTTTCCAGTTGTTTATTTTCTCCCCCTAATGTTGGATAAACTGACTCAACCTATTTAATAACTTGAAGGTTATCAGTTAATGGAGATTCACATCCAACATTTGTTCACAACCTCCTCTAAGGTTCCCATCTTTTAGCATTGTGGTGGAACAACTATAATATAAACCACTTATCCAAATTTTCTAGATGGGGATCTTTTGGTTCCTGACCCAAAACCAATTACATGGGGAGAATTATTAATTACTCTTTGGCATTATGCGAATTAATGCTGCTGCATTTTACGTATGAACATTATCTACATGATGTTCAACGAAAACCTCAATAGACTTACAATAATCATCAAAGGCTTGTGAGTTCACCAGTATTATCAATTAGTCTCGCAAACACTAGGTTGCGGATCTATGACAAGGATACATACGACCATCTTGTCGATGCATATGGTGGATGATCAGTCCACCAATGGGTGATCAAGCCCACAAACATCTCCTTGTATAAATAGATTCCAAATCTATTAAACTGGTGAAAATCATATTCTTAGTTGCCTTGTGAGCAAGCAGCATATATAAAATCATTCGAAAGAATCTTCTGGTTCTTCAACGAATATCCAATTATCTTTCGCATCATTACTAAACTGGAATGGCATAACCTGTTGGCCAAACATTGAACTTTCAGTAAACTTCTGGTTTACTGTCACATTTATCTCCATTTTAATATTTTTTGTGTAGTACAATCCAATAGTGTATTGGGTAATACTTCTAATTGAAGGTATTCAACATTCCCTTTACTTATTGTCTCAACATGATTAGATTCTAAATCCCCTGAATTTTCTTTATAAATGACTCCTTAAGTCTATTTCTAGTGTGGACATACTTCTGGATGTTCCACTTACTAGGGATGTGGGATTCTCTTATTTTCCCCCTCGAGATAATGACACTCTATGTTCATCTATCTCGACTTGAACCACACTTTAGAATCAACAACATACCCAACTTGGGTCATGTGTTATATCTTAGATTCTTTTCAACCTTTGAGACTTGGGAAAGTATAACGCATACATGATTTCGAATTGCGTTCCCATAGGCAAACATGTATCTGCTCTTCTAGAGCTTCCAATTATCTTGATACTACAAGACATTGTACTCACACTAGTTTATTTTCTCGTCACATAAGAGAAATATATTTTATTTCCTCACTTCTTGTGATATCTTTTCTTGAAAGAAACTCATTAGTCTCGACCTTGAAAATATCCATATCCACATTCACGTCTACGACCAGTTTTTCAGCCACTTCGCCGGGAAATAATGTGGTCTTTACTTTCTCAATATAAAATGTCAGATTCACTTCAGGGAATGGAGCATAATCAAGTAGACGTGATTCCTTATTTTATTCATTGCCTTTCTCTTTTGCTCAGCCACAATGAGACAAAATATAAGCTCAAAGTACTTCTTAATTCACTTTTCATAGTATTGTGTCTCTACGACAACAATAATATTCACATGAAAAGATATAACATGTTTTCTCTAACATCTCTATATCAGTACTCATTACAGACTTAAAGTCATGTAATCTTAATCAATCAAAATGAGCTTTCAGGCTATACCACAATACCACATTTTGGTAATTATATATTTCTTTTACATTGTTCCAAAGAACATGTGGATATTTTTCATCAAGTCCAAAATATCAAAAGCTTCTTGAAAGTGATAGTAAACAATATGATAATCAAAATTTATATTGTATAAACTAAGATATTTCCATGGTCATTTTATTAAGCCAATGTTAAATAATATTTCTATAAACTCATCACATTCACTAACTTTTTAATATTAGTAAAGAAACAAGGTTGTTAACCAATCAAGCAATTCACTAAGCATAGTCCATATCAAATATGCCAATTGTCATGTTAATTATTTTATCTTATCAAAATTCAATTGTCAGTTGGGCTAAAGCTCTAGTCTTTCGTTTTCAGGAAAGTTATCACCATCTCATCCCACTGTATCCAATTGATCACGTATCAATATAGATCATAGCATATAGAAAAATACTTATCTCAATTAGGAGAAATATAGCGGAGACCGAAGATCTGACATCAAATGGTGTGAGAAATATTTCATGTTTTTCAGCTGGTTAGAATCTTGTACCAAATCTCATCTTTGATAAGAGAAAGAAATAACTCTGAACTTTCAAAAATTTGCTCATGAAAACATGGTTTTTACATTAGTAGACATTAGTATTTAATACCAAAATAAGTCTGTTACATTAGATCAATATTATTATGAATGATTAAGTTTCATAAAAGAACAAACACCACATATTAATTTGTTCATATTAAGTCGTATGACTTAATTCTCATTCAAAAAATAATTTTAATCAATAAATTCATATGATAAATATGACCATAAAGTGAGCATAATTATCTGCTTTAGTACAAAATATAAATCATGATGACCATATTTAGATTCATGCAAATTCTATTTACATTCATTTTTAAACATAGACCAAAGAAAGATCTAAAAGAAATTTAGGGTAAAAGTATTATATGACAAAACCCTAATAATTTATATCAGAGTTTTATAAACTCTAACAATATTTGAACATGCAGTAGTTGTGATTTAACAAAATCGAACATCTAGCATAGATCGAACAAAGTCGTGTGAAAACCATTAAATCATATATTCATCATGACATCGATTGATTATAGCTTATGCTATGAATTACACATGAATCATATGATAGAAAAGTCAAAAACCAAATACATGACAGGATTACAAATCAGATCATGTACAGTTAAATATAATAAACGATATGTGATGATAATTTATTGGGTTGGTCACAGGTTTCTATATATGTGTAGAGAATCCAACAACGAGCCATGAAACAATTCCAACTTGATAATAAAACGTGAACAATAGCTCATGAAGCTATAAAATAATCGAACAAAACCAAAGTATGATTTGGAAGTAATTATTAAGTACACAAGCGCAGATTTATTAACGCAGATTATAAAGCTATGAAGTAAAGCTAGATTTTATTATTCGAATGAATTTTGTTAAAACGATCAAAGGAAAAACAGAGACATAATTATGACCATCACATGATATAACTTCGGGATACGTTAGAGATTGTTGACAGTTTAAAGCAATATTTTATCAATATCATGTCAGTTAACATAGCGATTGTATCATTTAAAACACATTCGATTATTATGAATTATGTTTCAGGAATATTAAATATTAAGTAATATTTACCTTGATAGAAAACAGAAAACGTTGTTGAATAGATCGGAGTTAGATTCCCGTCTCCCAAACGAAAAACGACACCAACAATGATTTCGAAGCAGTTAAACCAATGCAAAATCAAATAAACCGAAGCAACATGAGCGTAACATGATTTAACATAAATATGTATTTTAAAACAAAATCTGAAATAATACTTAGCTTATCGATCGGAATGAAAAAAAAAAAGGATCGGAGATCAAAACGTGGTGGCATCGACCAAAGAAAGAATCTTCTCATAACTTGACGGCTAAGTTTTAGATTTAGGTTGTATTTTGTTCAGTGGCTAGGGTTTATTGCTCAATAGTTAGACTTTCATGCTGATAACGTGTTGTGAACAGAGAAGAAATAGAGAAATTGGTGTTGTGTATTATTCCAATATATATAAAATCTTTTATATAAAAGTACAAGAGAAGTGACAAGGTAAACCCTAATGGGCTTTATGAGCTCCTAATGGACATCACATAATATTTCTTAACAAAATTAATTGTTTTCTTAAATTCTTTATTTTTTTCTCATTTTCTGATTGAACAAAATTTTATATAAATAAATAATTACCACATCACACATATATAAAAAAGTATATATTTTATTAACAAAACTAATAATTTGAACTTTTAAAAACCAAATATCAATTACTAAATTATGAAAAATATGAATATGTCAAAGTTGGTTTTGTAGTCGTATAGATTTTGATTCTGTAGAGTTGAGATCTTTGTTTCGGTAATAAATAAAAAAAGTGTGTTGTCTTAGAATTAAGGGCTAATTAGGTTAATATTAATCTTAGAGATATGAATTAAGAAACTAACAGCTGCACAATCAAATTTAGGTAAGTAACAAAAAGAATAAAGTTTGACTAAAATACCCTTTTAACTATATATATGTATATATAGTTAGTTATACAATTAATATATCAAACTATATAAAATTATAGTTAACTATTTATAGATATAGTAAACTATGTAGTATAAAGTAGATATAGTCAACTATGTAGCATAAAATAGACAATTATATATCCATAATTATCTTATTTTACATATAATTAATTATGTATAGTTAACTATTTGAGTATATATAGTCAACTATTAAACAATATATCTAGCTATATAAAATCATATTTAGTTATTTATAGATATATTCAACTATGTAGTATAAAATAGAGAATTATTGTATATAATTATCTTATTTTACACATAATTAATTATTTATAGTTAACTATTTACCTATATATATTTAACTATACAACAATATATCCAAGTATATAAAAATTTAGTTAACTATCTATAAATATAGTCAACTATGTAGTATAAAAATTTAGTTAACTATTTATAAATATAGTAAAAAAATCACTCATAAATTATGTAAGGGTATAATCGGAAATATAACTTCACGTTATGTTATTGACTTAAATTTGTAATCATACATATTAGTTTCTTAATTTATAGCCACATACTATTATTCTACATAATTTCTCTAGAATTAAATAGAGAGTTTTAGGACGTAAATAAATGCAGGATGCAATAAATGGATTCATTCACTCAATCTTCTACATTTACGTTGCTGAATGTTTTTACAAAGAAATTGTGTTATTCCCCCATTTACTAATTAGCAAAATTTTCCTGACTATTTTCTTATTATTTTTTTTTACTATAATTAAGAATAAAGTAACTTTGCCTATGATAAATAGAAAATATTTTATTGACGTAACAATCAATTTGTGTATCAATTATGTGACGATGCTATCAAAAAGTGCATTTTTTACGTGCGTTTCTTCTCTCATATACATAGAAAATCATTCCCCTAAACCCTCTGCTGGAAACCTTCTTAAAGCCCGCTCTTACAATGCCCACTCTCCCCCCTGTTGGGCTTGACACCGGTATCCTCCCACCATGGATCCTCTGGACTTTATGGATCACGAGAAACGCCTTTACTTTCCAATCAAAAGAGTATACTGCTGAGGAAACAATTTTGAAAACGATTGTTTCAGCTAGGGAATGGACCCAAGCAAATCAAGCCAAACCATCTTGTCCTCCCCCTCTCTTAATTCATTTGCAGGTGAAACGATCAGAAACGATTCTATTACCTGTAAATCAGATGGAGCCTGGAAAGCTGAACATCGTGCAGCTGGAGCTGGGTGTATTTTCCTCCGTGGCCCTCACCAAATTGCCGCTTCTTCTTCATCGCATCGATTTGTCAAGACGACTTTGATCGCAGAAGCCCTAGCGATCAGGGATACTCTGCTATATGCTCTATCCCACAACTTTCGAAGATTAAGTCTATTCTCAGACTCTCTCCCACTGGTTCGAGCCATTGACGCCGGCACACCTATTGCTGAAGCGCATGGTCCGATGTCGGATATCTCTATCTTATCTCAGTCTTTTGTTTCTCTTTCCTTTGGTTTCATTTCCCGTTCTGAAAACTCTGTTGCTGATGGTCTTGCTAAAAGGGCCTTAGCGGATTTGATTGTAACTCTGGGCTAGCCCATCTTTCAATGAAATCTTTCGTGACAAAAAAAAATACATAGAAAATCATTTATTCATGTTAGTTTTTATTTATTCAATTTTGAATATGTCTTTGTTTCGATATGGGAAACAAATATTTAGATAAATCTAGGATTGATTCTTGATATAGAAAGATTACTGACCGAATATGCTAAAAATATTTCCGGGATTTTCGTTTTCATGATTCATTTTTTTCTTAAGTTACAATTGAATGTATAGCGGAATATGCATGGGAAAACATAAATTAGTTATAGACTTATAGTCAATTGATTCATCTTTTACGTAGTTTAATTTACAAAAGGATACTAGTTCTTTGTGGGTCAAAATCTAAAATCTATTCCCGAGGAATATTTACATCTAAGATTGTATCCTCTATATATTATTTGAGAATCATCTTTTTAAGAGTAACCTTGTCTTCATGTGTTATTTACATGGATGCCATGCTGAGGTGTCAACACCACAATCATTTTTAAACCAAATTTTAAAAAGGACATCATTTACTAGATTATTTACAGAAAATGCCATTGATATTAATTTGGTGAAAGCATAGTTTATATGAATCAATTATACTTAAATCAACATTTATGAAGATATTATTGTTCTTTCCATTTCTATCAAATGCATCAAATTAATTGTTTTTTTAATTCTTTACTTTCTCTCATTTTCTGGTTGAACAAAATTTTATATAAATAAATAAATTACCACATCACACATATATTAAAAAATATATACATTTTTTTAACACCACTCATAATTTGAATTTTTAAAAACCAAATATCAATTATCACTAAAATGATGAAAAATATTAATATGTTTTCAAAGTCCCACATAGGTACATTTTATATTATAATAAATATTTCAATTTGAAAAAGTTGAAAATATTTATATCAAAGATATTAAATTTTTTTAAAATATTTTAACTTTGTTAAAAAGGTTAAATTTATTAAAAATATTTTTATTGTTCAAATTAAAATTGATGGATTAAAATTATCTGTGTCAAATTGATTTAATTAAAGGGATTATTGTTCTTCTAATTTTACTGATGGAACATTAATTAATATACATATATCATTAACAAATATAAGGAAATTATACAATCACATTCCATTTCTATAAAAATCAGATGTCAAAATGATTTAATTAAGAGGTTAACTCTTCTTTCTTTTTACTGATTGAACATAAATTGAAAAGTTAATTCTGAACAACATATAATATTTTTTTTAAATCATGCAATCAAATTATTTATTGTATTCTGATGGTATATTATAAATATACAAATAATAAACTATAAAAATTAATAGACTATTTGTTCTATTTTCAGAATATGATATTATATACGTAATTGTAATTGTTTTCTTTTGCAATAATAAAAATATTTTAAATTTAATTATTTTATATTATATTTATGAAATAATAATAATAAATTATTTTTATATATTTCACTCCTCGCATGGCGCGGGTTATTACCTAGTAGCCTTTTAAAAGAGAAGGAATAAATATGAACATGTTACCTCAAACCAGACGAAGGACCATGAAACATTCAAGTGAAAGGGATATGTATATAAATTGAATGACATAAGATAATTAATTCAATATTAAATTTTGATCCAATTTTATTATATGGTTATAATAAGTACACAAAGAAATCATAAACTTTGTCCAGGGAACTTATTAAGACAAATGTTTATGAAGATATTAGCAATGTATGCTTTGCCAGGATAGAGAATCAAGTAGCAATCATCAGGAAGTGTCCTCACTATGCTGTGCAACATTCTTTTGATAGCCATCTGAAATCTGCCTTTGATGCTAATCTCACCGCATCGAAACATCCAGGCACGTTATCTATCGCCTTTGTCAAACAATATTTTGCATCCGCTTCAGATTGACTGAAAATTGATGCCGAGATTAGAGCTAACAAGAAAAACATCACTTGGGTTTGTTTTAGATTCATTTCTGTAGAAGCTTGAAAAAAAGAATTGGCTTTTATCTAATGAAATCTTTTGTTTCTCTAACTAAGTAGAACTGAGTTTGTATTAGAATTAGATGTTGCGTAGTCAGTGGTGTTCATATATATGACTTATAGAGATCAGAGTGTGAAGAAAGTTTGACTAAAGAAATCGAAAAGATTTGGAAAGTTAATATATTTGTTTGACCCATATATATGCATGCATATTAACAATCAATTGTGAAAATTTCCAGTTTTTTCTCTCAGGCACAGTCCCCAAAGTCTTTCCTTTGCCGCCGTCTTGCTCCGATTTCGGAGGGAATCTCCTTCGCCGGAGCTTCTCGTCTGAAATCGGAGGCTCTTCCTTCTTCCTTTAATCTTCTCTTTAGGTTATCGTTTCAGTCTTTAGTCTTGTTTTCTCTCGTCGATTTGGTGGTCAGCGCCGTTGTCAGGGAGTTTCCCTCTGCTCTTCCTCTTTCACCCGCCGAACTCTTTATCTCCGGTTAACTCTCAGAAGATTCTATGGCTCTCTCGAGGACGGAGATCTCGAGTCTCTCTGCCTTTCATCCAGGCTTATCCCGTTCGGTCACCACCTCATCCTCACCACCGATTGAGTTGTCTGCCGTGGCAGCCTATTCCCCCTCCAAAACCACCGGATCTGCCGCAAGTTTTAGGATCTGAACTCGTCTGGAGATTTTCTCCTAGCTTCCCAGATCTTTGTAGTGGCTCCATTCTCCTAATGTCCTTCTGTGACATCTTTACCGTCTTAGTGCGGCGTTTTACTGCTGTGTGCAGATGCTTTTCTTACCAGCTTGGCTCCATCTCTTTCCGACCAGATCTGCCACGGTCGTGGCCTGAAGTGACGCTCATCAACACCTCCCGACAAACAGACCCTACCGGCTTGAATCCGTTCTTGAATTTAACCTGGAAACCTTACAGTACGACCATTTTGGCGTCACCGTCGAACAACAACTCCGGTGGACGTACTGCCGTGCCAATGTTGAGACCTTCGAGCTGTGCCGCCGTGAATCTCTCTCACGATCTCGATAATTCCCCAAACCCTACTTCACCTTCCACTCCCTTCTCCTTTTTTGGCCTAGCCCAACAAAGTATTGTAGTGGGCTCTAACCTTTTTCCTAATCCAACAAACTCCAGCCCATCAACATTCACCCAAACCCACAACAAATCCTACTTACTGGCCCCTGTACTTCAACCGATTATAAACGGATACGTTACTTCCGTTTCTCCAATTGACGGCTCCAGTAACCAGGTATCCGTAACTGCTGGTACCAAATTTTTATCCTTTCAAACTTATTACAAGTTGGGTCTGAGTTTTGTCAAAGAACATTTATGGGACTTTAGCCCTTTACCCTTTATTACTTGTTTGCAGTCATACTCTCCATTGATCTTACTTTTGGATGTGTATGATGCCATATTGTGTGTCTTGTCGAACTGCTCTCGCAAGTCTGATTCCTGCAACATGTCTACCTTCCTTGATTTACCAACCCCGAACCTCTTCCCCTTTGGCTCCTCTTGGCAACTATTGGGAGAGACACTTACCACCATTGAAACCCTTTCCTCCATTTGGGAGAGATCCTCCCCACCTTCCTCCCCGACAGGGGAGAGACTCTTACCACCATGGCTCCTCTCGATGAGAGGTATGTCTTTCTCGATTCCTTTATCGGGTAATTTTCTCAACTTTCTCACCGTTCTGTTATCTTGTGTTACGGCCTGTATGGGGCCTGAAGATACAGTCGAGTTTGCTTCAAACAAATTCGGAGGTAGAAGTTATCTTTCAAAGTCACATTGGAAAGTGACTATCTTTAAAATCTTTGGCTCTGCCATCATGAAGTCTCCTTCCACGCATTTGAACTTTGTCTCAAATTCGCTGTCCAGAGAGGATGATCTATCTTTTTTTTTTTTAACACTTGAAAATGCGGAGAGTATACCAAAAGTAAGATCTTACAACTTGAAAAGAGAAAGCAAAAACCAAACGAAGCAAGGAACAAACAGAGAAAGAGGGAGAAGGCAAAAAACAAAACAGCACACGGGACAAGATGAAAAGGCATCCAAAAGGAGCCCAATCCCAAAGCAAACCCCTCCTCTGAAGCGGAGAGGCCGAGAGAGAGAGAGAGACCATATAGAGAGCAGCAGAGAGCGACTATGGTTGAGGCAACGAGGGAGGGTCTGTAGCAGCTTCAAATTCTATTCTATGGCGCAACCAGCTAGGACCATTCCGAGCTACATAAGATTGGGAGCGACCATCTCTTGTAACACTAGAGGCAATATTGATAGCTACCTGATTTCTGGCCGGCAAACAGTAGTTCAAACACCAGTATTCACAAGGATCTAGGAGAGAACAGAGCTTGGTAATAAGATGATGAAAGGCTGGGAAGGCTGCGGGCGACAATAACACTTCACGGGCAAATGAGAGAGAAGATTCCAGGATGAAATGATTAAACCGCAGACTCTTAAGTGATTCAACAGCCCAAATTAGACTCCATAGTTCAGCCTCATATATGGAACTCAGACCAGAATAAGCACGACGGCTATGAAGTAAGACTTTACCATCATGGTCACGGATGACCCAGGACGCACCACAAATCAGTCCGGGACCAATCCATGATGCTGCCACGTTACATTTAAGGACGTTTGGAGGGGGTTTGATCCAAGAGACCGGAGGCGGAGAAGCCACAGGAATAGTAGATGACACCGGATCAATAAGGGCATGTAAGTGTAACCAAACTTCCGCCTCCAAAGACGCCTGCAAAGCCGTCTCATTGGGGTCCAAGAGTGTTTTTTCAAACACAAACCTATTCCTGCTTTTCCAGATGTGCCAAAGGAACCAAGGGAAGGATAGACGTGTTGTTAACGGGACATTTCGATTTTTGCTACAGGCCATTAAGTGATGCATATTGAGAAACATCGACGAAGTAGAAAAACCTCTAGGAGGTAAAGGGATACCACTCCGGGACCAGACCTGTGCTGCAAAAGGGCACAGAAACAGAGTATGGCATATTGTTTCCGAAGTAGCCCCACAGAGCGGACAAGTAGCCGCAATGTTTATACCCCGGGAAACAAGTCTCTCTTTAACCGCCAGGGCACCAGACAGAGCACGCCACATAAAATGCTTTAATTTTGGAGCAGTTTTCGTTTTCCACAGGTTATTCCATAGCTGCTTTTCAAGAGGAGGAAGAACACTAGGGTGGGGATTTGTTGAATTCTGAAGTTCTTCAAGGAAGCTATAACCACTTTTGGTAGTGTATCGACCATCACGAGTGAGACACCAACCAACGGAATCACATCTGGACATCGAAACTTTGGTATGAAGTACTAACGCTACATCCTCCGGACATATCAATTGACGCACACGAGCTACATTCCAACCACCAGAGTCACGGTCCAGGAGATCTGAGACAGAGAGAGTAAGGTCAATCACAGCGTCCACATTGTACTTGGGAGGCCGCGGGATCTTGTCCATCAGCCAATTATCTAGCCAAACTCTTGTAGAAACACCATCTCCAATGGAGTGTATCAAACCCGGGCTCAGCAGTTCACGACCATGGAGTATCGAACGCCAAGCATACGATGGTCTGGAACCCACTGAGCTTTCAAGGAAAGTAGATGAAGGGAAATATCTATGCTTGAGAATTTGTGCCAGCAGAGAACCCGGAGAAGACCATAACCTCCATGCTTGCTTAGCTAGGAGAGATTGGTTGAATTTGGCAATATCCTTAAAGCCCAATCCACCTGAACTTTTAGATGTACACATTTTTTTCCACGATACCCATGAAATTTTCTTCTTCAGAGGACCACTGCTCCACCAGAACTCAATTAGGCAGCTAGTGAGTTTCTGGCAGACATCTTTGGGTAACTTGAAGCATGACATGGCATAGACAGGGAGACTTAGTGCGATTGATTTCAGTAAGACTTCCTTTCCACCCTGAGAGAGTGCTTTTGCAAACCAGCCGTTAATCCGACCATGGAGTTTCTCACGTAAGAAGCTCAGTAAGTTCCTTTTGGAACCACTAAAGCACTCTGGGAGACCTAGATATGAACCTTCACCCCCAACTTGGTCAATGTTAAGAACAACTTTAACTGTCTCCTTGACCGTGTTTGCCACTTTAGTACCGAAGATAATAGAGGACTTACGCTTATTAATTAGCTGCCCAGACGCATCACCATACAGACGGAGGCAGTTTATGATGGCATGTGCTTCCTCCGGGGATGCACGGCACATTAGGAGACTATCATCTGCGAATAATAAGTGGTGTACACTAGGACCTGAAGCCGCAAGACAGATACCTGATATAAGACCGTCGGATTCAGCTTGATTAAGGCAATTGACCAATGCCTCGGCGCAGAGAATAAAGAGGAAAGGCGACAGCGGGTCGCCTTGTCGAATGCCGCGTTCTGGTTTGATAAACCCATGAGAAGCACCATTCAGCAGAACCGAGTACGTAACAGAGGAAACACAGGCCATAATCCACGTTACCCATTTCCTAGCAAAACCCATTTTTTCCAAGAGAACCTCTAAGAAGGACCATTCCACTCGGTCATAAGCTTTAGACATATCTGTCTTTATAGCCATAAAATCACCAGAAACGCGAGTGTTTGTCCGAAGACCATGAACCATCTCATGAGCAATAAGTATATTGTCAGAGATAAGACGCCCAGCAACAAAAGCTCCTTGTGTATCTGATATGATATCGGGAAGAATAACCTTGAGGCGAGAACATAAAATCTTCGAAATGATTTTATAATGTACGGAGCAGAGGCTTATTGGTCGGAGATCAGTCATCTTGCACGCATTAGGAACTTTCGGAAGAAGGCTGAGCTGCGTGTGATTCCAGCCATTTGGGATAAGAGCCGTTTGGAAGAAGCTCTGTATTTCCTTTTCGATAGCAGGTCCGACAATATGCCAGCACTTCTGGTAAAAAAAACCGGTTAGGCCATCTTCACCAGGGGCACTACTACCCTTAATACAAAAAGCAGCTCTTTTGATCTCTTCAGAAGATACTGGCGCTGTTAGCATCAAGTTCATATCATCAGTGACCCGAGCATCAAAACCAGTGAAAAGGTTGTCTAAATCATGCGGATTAGAGCTCATGAAAAGCTCAGTGAAGTAGTCCACCGCAATGTTACCCTTGGCCCCTTCTGAAAAGTTTTCACAATCAGCAGCATCAAGGAGCATCAAGATGCGATTTTGAATCTTCCTCCCTTTGACGCAATTATGAAAATACTTAGTGTTTTTGTCACCTGCACGGAGCCATTCCTCACGACATTTCTGTCTCCAAAAATTCTCCTCATCTTGGGAAGCTTTTGCTAGCTCCTTTTTGAGTTTCTGCATCGTACTCCTACAAGGCGAAGCTTTTGAAACCTCAATTTCCAGAGCCATCTGTAGACGAGCAATACGGTCCCGAGAATTAAGACCCGATTTTTTCTTCCATTTAGCTAGTGCACTGCGACATCTCTCTATACGATCAACAAGGGAAACATGAGAGTCCCCAGCAGGAGCCCATCCTTGTATAACAGCATCCTCGAAACCTTCCATGTCAGTCATCCTCTTATCAAAATAGAAGCGCCCTCTATTTTGACAGCTGATCTCCAGAGAGAAACATACACGTAAGGGACGATGATCTGAAGCCCGAAGGTCGAAAAGCTCCGTAGAAGATCGAGGAAAAAGATTGAACCATTGGTCATTGCCAAAGCACCTATCAAGTCGGCATTGAACCCATACATCCTCACGCCAGCCTCCCCAAGAAAAAGCATGACCCGAACTTCGAAGTTCCTTAATTTTGCAGTTTTGCACCATATGCCGAAAACCCCAAAAAGTAGATTCAGCACGAACAGAGCCTCCAAGTTTTTCCGAATTTGATAGGAGCTCATTAAAATCTCCTACTAGTAACCACGCCTCATCACGATTAAGGCCCAAAGATTCCAAACGATCCCATACCAACTGACGTTGTGACCGAACAGGATCACCATAGACACATGTGAGAAAGAAAGACAACGAACCGAGCGTAACTCTCAAATCAATAACCCTCTTATCACGTGAAAGAACATCGACTTTAAAATTACTCTTCCACATTACAGCAAGACCACCACTGAGCCCAACTGGCTCCACAGTAATCAAATTATTGTAACCCAAACTTTGTTGCAAATCCAAAATAACATCATATTTTTGTTTAGTTTCCATGAGGAATACAAAATCCGGGAAATACTTCCTACGCATTTCCCGAAGACGTTGAACTGTCTCGATGTTCCCTACACCTTGACAGTTCCAAGCAAGAACGCTCATTGGAAACGCAGCGGCTTCAAAGCGGAAGCCACCGTAAGATCATTGGATGTGTTAGAACGTTTGACAGGGGAGCGAGAGTCAAGAGCTGCTTTGCGTTTGGTAGACGGAGAGGCAGTGGTAAGGGGAGGTTGTTGAGAGCTCTTTGGAGAAATGGGACCTGAAGGACGAGCTTTCCTTTTCCACGCAGGAGGCCTATGCCGTGCCGATTTACTTACCTTCAACAGCCCGGAACCAGAAGCTTTAGTTGTGACACCAATGCTAAAGACCGTAGGCTGAGAAGGAAAAGATGACGAAGAAACGCTATGGTCGGAGACCGTGTCAGAGTCCGAAGCTGGGATGGATACAAGCCGAGGAGGAGCCTTAGACTGAGATCTTCCAGTGCAAATACGATTGAGAGCATCACTGTTTTCATCATAACTGAAAACTAAACCTTTCCCTTTATTGATGTTCGGGGAAAACAAAGGAAGAGCATTGTCCTCAGCGAGCCGCTGTTCTTCAATCGCCAATCTAACCCTATGAATACGGGCTAGTCGTTCTGTTGCATCAGAGTGAGACACATACAACATCGCCATGCGCTGATCCACCAAAGGTAACTCCGGAAACAGAGGAGGAAAACCCGGCGGGCTCTCCAAACCTGAAGATGGAGAAGCGACAACAGCGGAAATAGGACGGGTAACAGCAGGAGACTGGGGAGATTTTTGAGGCTCTTTCGAGGAAGAAGAGCCATTACGGTAAGGACAGGCCGGCTTTTCATGAGTGAGAAGATGGCAATGGAAACACTTCCTCCTTATTCTTTCATATTCAAAAGTGATGGTAGTGGAAACTCCCGTAGGCAGAAACAGGGTTTTTTCATCACGAGCTGGTCTGGTGGTGTCAAACAAGACACGAGCACGCACATAATCTGTTCGGTGAGACCGATCAGGATCATAGACCACTTCCTTCACCTTGCCAACAGCTTTGGCTACCTCGTTCATAGTTTCTAAGGTATAGAAATCCATTGGAATGTTACGGATACGGATCCATACTTCGAATTTGGTGAGAAAATCCGCCGGGGGAGAAGCTGTCCACCGTTCCAAAAGCATAATCCAGTTGTTGAAAGACCATGGCCGTTCAGCAAGGACCCGATTCAGATCTTCCTCGCTCTGGAAAATAAATTGGAATTTTTCTTTGGAGAGAGCTATACCTCGCACCCTACCGGAAACTCTCCAGTGCCCCGGCATTTCATCAATCAAACGGGACATCGGTTGACACGCTGGGTTCAGAAGGCGACCAAGGAGACTCAAGGAGTTGCGTTCGAAAACCTGGAAGCGTGGATCATTGGAGAGCTTGATGGGCTCATCCTCCTCAAGGGACATAAGATTCAAAGCTTTGTGGAGAGACTCAGACATGATCACTATCGGCCAAGCTGCACCAGATGATCGGAATCTCTTCGTAGGGTTTCTTTTGGGTAGACGGTCAAAGACGATAAATATGGATGCGCTAAAATAGGGGATATGATGAAGAAGGTTAAGGTAGCTCATAATGGAGGAGGATCCGAAGACGCAGAAAGGAGAAAGAAAATTTGTGGAAGAAAGGAGAAAAGGAAAGGCGCGAATCGGGAATTAAACCCCAAATCAAATTGATTGAAGAAATAAAAGGAAACCCAAGCACGCGCCGGGCGATTGAGCTCTACTCACAACCGGAGAGAGGAAAGACAGACAAGAGGCAAACCCTCTGTCTCAACACGAAGGGCCTAAGCGAAAAGAGGAAATTTAACGAGTTTTGATTTTTTCTATTAGTCCTTGTTGAGAGGATGATCTATCTACTCTATGCTTTATTATCTTTCTTTTGAGTTGTCATGTCTTAAAGAGGATGCTTAATTCCCTCTAGTTGTACTTTTAAAGTTTAAATGAATGAAGAAAGTTCGTGCAAAAAAAATAATTAACAATCAATTTGTGTAACAGTTACGTGATACTATCAAGGATATTATGTATATGACTTAAGCTTCTTCCAGTATTAAGAGTATTAAGAGACGAATAAAGTAAATTTGAGTGACATTTAATGAGAAAATTGTAAAGTTAAGTTCGATTCAATTTAATATATATTACTATATCATTAATAGATACACAAAGATATTATAAAGGTGAAGCAGCCCTGGGCCGGATCTGGATATCCGAATTTTTTGAAGTATCTGGATCCGGCCGGATCCATGTTTTCACTATCCGGATCCGAATTTTCGGATATCCGCCTAAATATCAAAATATCTGCGGATATCCGGATCCGTAAAAAAATATATTAAAATATTAAAAATAACATTAAATTAATACTTATATTTTTTTTAAAAAAATATATATAATAAAATATATAATATAATATTAGGAAAAACAAAATTAGATTATTATAAAAATATTTTTAAGTTTATTTTTTATGTATAAATCTTAATATACTTAAAAATTCATTAATGATATATAAAATATACTATATTTAAAGGACCCGGATCCGGATCCGGATATCCGGGTTTAAAAATTCAGATATCTGGATCCGGTTTTGACGGATCCAAAGTTTTATTATCTGGATCCGGATCCGGCCTTCCGGATATCCGGATTTTCGGAGCGGATACGGAACGGATCCTGGATCCGGATCCGAATTCCGGATAATATTTCCAGGGCTAGAAGCAGCAGGGACATTATTAAGACAAATGTTTTTAAACATCTTAATAGGGTAAGCTTTGCCAGGATAGACCAGCAAAAGGCAAAGTATCAGAAAGTACTGAAAAGACTGCCCTGCAACAATATTTTGATAGCCATCTATAATATTGGTCTGATGCTAATCTCAACGCATCGAAAAGTTTGACTGTAACAATTTATTAAAAGTTTAGTGTAAAATTTGCGGTTGGGGGTTGGGTTAGAGATTTTTTTGCACTAAATTTGGTGTTTTGCAGCTGGGTTGGAGATGCTCTAAAATGTAATAACTCCAACTAAAATTATCTTTCAAAATAATGATCAAACTGAGTCATTCTTGTTCAAACTATTTTTTATGATCTGCCTTTCATTATCATCATACATATGTGGATACTGAAAATTTTAATTCCCTCTATGATTTTCGACCAATTATTCTAATGATTCTGGTTGAATATACAGCAGATTAGTATATTCCAATTCGGGTGTCATTAGTTTTACAAGAATAATTATATAAGCCAACCTAATAATCTGTCAAAGTTCATGCGCTTTCATCATTTAGTTACGCGATGTAGGAACATCGTTGTACTTATTTTTATTTGGTAGTGCGCTTATCTACTAAATCACGTGGAAAATTATACCAAAGGATTTTGGGCAGATACGTATTATAAGTGTATCCAGGATTCAGTACAATATATATGAATTAATACGACATAAATGCATGAAAATTGGGGAAGTAGTTCAACACTTGGGGCTACCAATGTTGTTTGATATGAAGTGGAAATGACGCGTTTGCTGAATGGTTATGAACTTATGATTAAGAGTATTTCACATGGACCAACTTGTTGTTCTTCATCATTCAAGAGTCAAGTCTAGTCCCACTCACATTCTACTTTTCAGATATATAAACTGCGAATATTATACTGCAAAAGCTATGTACGAGTTCGGATATGATAAAACTATGTTTTTAGAGAAAACTAATTGAGCAAAGAACTCGATTGCGCACGTCTTTACGTGTTATTTCGTTTATATGCAATAGCTAAGCTAGGTAATTAAGAAATTGATTTTAACCTTTATATTATACATTCATTAGAACAAAAAAATACCCACCGGTAAGTGTATATAGAGCAAGAACTTTTCGTATTCTCTAGCTCGTAAAATGAAACGTGGACGAATATTAATCTGAAATATTTTCAATAGAAAAGAAAATAACCACAAAGAAAATTGAAAGAAAAGCAAAGGTGATGAACGCGTCTTATCGATTGTATTTCATTTCTCGCTTTAACGTCTTTCGGATTCCAATCGTTAGTAGTAACTTTCTTCTAACGTGCTCACAATTTTTGTCGTTGATTACAAAATCCACATTACATGTGATGTACTTATATGTACATCAACTTGTGGCTTAGAAATAAGAATGCAGTGTTTAACAATTACCAAAAAAAAACAATATATGAACAATACTAGGCTGATAAATAATGATATTCTTTATCATTAATTACAAATTGTAGTTGTAAATTAATAACGAGGATCTTAATTATCCAAATTAAGGAAGACACATGGGATGTTATGGATTTCAATTATATATTGGACGGTTAGCGAAAAATCGTATAAAAAAACCTAACAAATATTAACAGCCGTAGGATCTGTTCCCTTAGTTTAAGTCTTTTAGAAACAAGGACCCAACTTATGTCTCTCATGTGACCAACACCACCTCGCCATTTGACCTGTCTTTGGTCTAACCTTGTCCTCCAAAAAGCTAATAGTAACAATTTCGAAGACTAGTCTCTTCCACGTGTCAGCATATTTTTGGATCTTGTTGGACCAACTAGACAACACGTAATAAGTACAAAGGCATATATATTACACAACCATCATTGCACCAAGATAAGTATCACAATTTCATCTAACCAGAGCCAAAGAAAAAAAGATGGCAAAGGAAGGTTTAGGACTTGATATCACAGAGCTAAGATTAGGCCTTCCAGGAGATAACAACGGCGAAGGATCAATTCTCGGATTGAAGAAGACGAAGAGGGTGTTCTCGGAGATGATGACTTCATCGTCGTTAGATACTGACGGTGAAAACAGCGTCGTTTCGTCGGTGGACATTCTCGCCGGTGAGGTTGAGGATAACTCTTCACCGACGTCGGCTAAGAGTCAGGTGGTAGGATGGCCACCGGTGTGTTCTTATAGGACAAAGAAGAACAATAACAAACAAGCATCGAAAGCGAATGGATACGTAAAAGTTAGCATGGATGGTGTGCCTTACTTGAGGAAGATTGACCTTGGTTCTAGCCAAGGCTATACACATCTAGCCACCATTCTTGAAAATCTCTTCGGCTGTCCTGGCCTAGGTTAGTATATGGCATCATTGTTTCAAACACCAGTTTTCCGTTTGCGTGTAGTTTTCGTATTTACATTGACAAATCAACCATTCGGAAAATATTAAAAAGTCTACGTGGAAAAAGAGAGGCTAAATATAAACATAAATGCAAACAAACAATCAATTAAAAACCATATGTACTTACTTTTAGACATCTAATTAATCCATGATTAGTACGTTACATCGCCATGTTAGATAAGCTAGAGACTTATAAATTAAGTGTAAAATCGTGCAGGAGTGGCGTTGAAGGAGGGTGAAACGTTCGAATACGTTATTACATACGAGGACAAGGACAGAGACTGGATGCTCGTTGGAGATGTTCCTTGGCAGTAAGTTTATATATCCTACTTTTTTTTTTGAACACTGGTGTTCATTAAAATTTCCAAACCGGTAAAGGTTCATACACTGTAATATTACGTTATCATCTTGATTGAAATGAATAAAACTCCAAGTTTTGTATTTAAAAAAAAAATTGAGGTTTGTCATTTTAATGTTGGCAGGATGTTCAAAGAGTCATGCAAGAGGCTGAGGATCGTGAAGAGATCAGATGCAACTGGTTTTGGTCTGCAGCGAGATTCATCACTGGAGTGATCGATGATGATTTATAGTTAACTATAAAGTTCGAAACCACTTGAGTAAAATTTTCCACTATTGTAGATTTTCGAAACTTAAAATTTCTTTATGATCTTAGTGGATACATGTTTTCTTCAAAACTAAAGAAGTTTATCATCATTTACTGATTTCTTTGCTTCATAGTCATATTGTATGTTTTATTTTTACCTTTATTAAAGGTTTTTTTTAAGTCTCACGTAGACTCTAAATGTAAGATGTAATTTTTTCTTAATCATCAAGTGGTATATATTGCCGTATAATCATTCGGGCTCTAATTAACATCATGGAGTATTTTATAGTTTTCTTTTATTTGCCGATCCATAAAGTAAGATTTACGTCTTAGATAAATGGGGTAAATTGTAGAAACCTATGAATCTTCCCAAATCATTTTAAGGAAAAAGAAAAAGAAAACGTAAAAGTTTTCACATGCACGTAAAATTGGGTGAAGATTCTAACTACTTTGTCGGTCCAAATAAATGATGTATATCTTCCGTATTAATTGATCATATCAATGCAGGTAACAGATTTGAAGTTTATATATACCGCATAGTGCATACAATACAATTAATCCAACCCCTACACTTATTTGCCAAGACCCAAAGAAAATGAAGGCACCTTCACAACAAGACATGACTTACTTCGGCCATGTCAAGAAACGGCAAGACGAGAAAGGCTGTTTATACGCAACGTCCGTACTGCTACAATCTCTTCTCTATATATTTTTGTTATTGTATTTTTTCTTGTACATTCGTCTTTTGATTTTTTAGTTCTTGATGAAATCAACTGATATCTGTTGCAGGTTTTTCGGGTTGTTCTGTTGCTGTTGCTGCTACGAGACATGTGATTGTTGTTGCTGCGTCTGATTCTAATGATCATCTTACAATATTCTCTTTATATGTGTCCCTTTTGTTTTATCCAAATCCTTCTATGTAATTTCCCTTCAAGCATAGAATCTTCGGAAAGCACCAACATTTGCGCTCGAGTTTTGGTATATATTTTAGGGTTGATTCGGTTTGGGTTTTAGGGGATGGATACAGATGATTAGTTCGTTTTGGGTCGATTCTAATTTAGTTTGAGTTTGGTTGGGTTTTAATTTTTAAATAATAAAAAATGTAATAAAATAAAATAAATAAAGAATGTAACTCATTATATATATATTTTCATATTTATTGTTTTTTGCATGTAGACGCTGCAAATTAAAGCTGAAATGGGAGAAAGCGTCTCACCAAATTTAGTTGAAGTGTTTAAAATTTTTACATGTTACACAATGATAAAACATATAGGATGAGTAACTTTTACACTTTTGATTCCCTTAAAGCCACACAATTTGATATGATCTGAAATTTTGAATCTTCATGTTGGAAAACTCCTTACTGACGTAAAGTACATATATAGAAATTATCGAAAAGTACGCAAATGAGAAAGTTTTTTTTTGTTGCTGTTGTCTTTACATTCCACAGTAACTTTTGAGAGCAGATTGAGATCTCTGGCCAGCTTCTGTGTAGTAGAATTGAAGGAATTCGACATGATCAAAGGGCTTAAACATCCGAGGATGATCTTCGTCCACGAGCTCATCTGGTGAACTAATGATATGTCCTGCTTTTGGAATCGAGAACAATCCTAGCGAGTACCTCGTCTCTGTTCCCGTCATCATGACACGGTGATAAGGAGAGTGTAATCGACCATTCAGCAATGCCTGTAACATCAAAAAAACATTACTAGGTTGTTATTGTTCTCAAGCATTAATTCTGTTTTAAAGAAAGTTAAAACCAAGGGCTTATTACATGGAGAGAATCTCCGATCATAACGATGAAAGAATCTTGTGACGGCTTCACTTTGATCCAGTTGTTGTCTTTGGTCTTCACCTCCAGACCTTCAACATGGTTTTGGTAAAGTATAGTGACGACGTTTTTGTCCGTATGAGCGTTTAGCCCCAACTTAGTCTCCTCTGTATCTGGTCCTTTGTACTTCATCACTCGCAGGAGGTAGTTCGTCGAGTGTAGATGTTCATCCATGTATTTCACGAGTCCAAAGCTCTCCATGATCATTCTTCTGATAGTTATGTCTAGCTCTGATAACTTCTCGGAAAACGAATGGATCGTTGTGCTGGTAGTAACAGAAGTTTTGATCAAAATATGTTCACATACTAATCGATATAAAGGAGATAAAAGAGTTTTACTGACCTGAAGCTGTTGTTGCCTTGAGGCCATAGCTTTTGAGTAAAGGCTTCGACTTGTTCTGCAACATCAGAATCATCAATGCCCATGCTCTCGTACAGTGGCACCATTGGGTATTGACCAACGTATCCATGGAACGGTTTCTTGGACACGTTTCTCAGTTTGGTCTGTAAAGGTAAGTCGAAAAGCTCTTCTAAGGCTCCCAAAACCGATTTCCTTAGCTCAAAAGGGACTTTATCGAAAGAGGCCTCGAAACAGCCATAGTCTTGTAGAGCTTTCTGGACATCAGCTCTGGTTGAATCCCATTCGGGCCCTCCCGGTTTCAGGTTTTGGTTTGAGAAATCGATGACCGGGAGGTGAAGAGTGAGAGTCTCAGAACCCATTTTTGAGAGGAGAAGGATAGTTGGATATGGTAGTTACTGAAGTGAAATGTGAGAGAGCATTAATATATATTATCTTGAAATCACCATCAACGAATCTATTTTCTGATGATCCTCTGCATAAGATGTCAAACTTCTCTCTGAATATGCAAGTTAAAGGTTTATATTTGAGAATATTATGACCCTGAAGTCAACTATTCCAGAGGCAATTGAAGACAAAACATCACTATCGATTTTGGTATGAACTTTGTTTTTATTTTGAAAACACAGACAATTGATGGCCCTGTTACGATTTAACTTTGTTTAATCTCTTGTTTTACACCGAAATATTGCAAGTCTTGGATTCTCGACTAAAGTCTAAATATTTATTCTACTAGGATACATGTGGAAACAAACTCAAGAGTCAAAACAGAAAGAAGTTTTTATTTTAGTTTATGAGGCTCCAGTAAGTCCTTTGCTTAGTACATTTCTATCCGTGTGAGCCTCCATGCCTAGCTCCTCCTCTGTATTTCATCATCCGCTTAAGGCATTTTGTAAATGTCAGATGTTCCTCTATCTAGTTTTCGTCGAGACAAAAAAACTCCATTACCATTCTCCGGTTCTTGGAGTCCAGTTTTGATACATGCTTGATCAATGATAGAACCAGAATCCCATTGATCCTCTAGAGTTTGATCTGTTTTTAAAGTTCCTAAAACCTGAAACTCGAGTTGCATTGAGGCCAGAGCTTCTGAGTAAAGTCGTTGACTTTCTCTGGATTTTCTGCGACGTTAATACCCACTTCGTTGGATTTTGACCCACATATATCCTCTGTATTTCATATCCGACTCAGTTCTCTGTTTTGTCTCTAATGGTAACTGAAAAATCTCCTCCAAGGCCTTAAACCACCTTCCGAAGCTCCAAAGATACTTTATCGGAACAAGGCCTTGAAGCATCCATACTCTTCCAGAGCTCGCCGCACCTCGCCTTTCACTGAGTCCCACTCGGTAGCTCCCGGTTTTAGATCTCGGGTCGTGAAATCGATGACCGGGAGGTGAAGAGCAAGATTAGTTTCCAAACTCGTCATTTGTTGTCTCACAAACCCTGTCCTGTTTCTTTTGAAGATCACTATACTCGGGAGGATGGAGGACGTGGAAAAATCAACCTCATCAAGGGGAGTTCGGTCATGTTCTATAGTTATTTTCTGAAAAGAGCTATGCTTTTTATGTAGTGTAATAAATTCGTCTTTTTTTTTTGTAACAGAGTAAAGTATTCTTCTTTTATAGTTTTCTTGAAAAGCCATTATTACAATAAGTGGATAGTGTAGTACACATAGGTTACTTTACCTGCACGCAAGTGACTAAAACTCTCATCGAAAGCTGCCTTTCGAAGTTCGACAGGGACTTTATTGAACAAGGCCTTAAATCATTAGTCTTCTAGAGCTTTTAGACATTGTCTCACCAAATCACACTCGATAGTTCTATTGAAATTAAACTTGATTTTGGGATAAGATATGTATGTAGAAAAATTTAGATTTGTATGATAGAAAAATCTAGATATTATGGTAGAAAAATCTAGGAAGTAAGTAAGGAGGTTAATGATAAGATATTTTTGTAGAAAAATCTAGATATTATGGTAGAAAAATCTAGGAAGTAAGGAGGTTAAAGATAAGATATTTTTGTAGAAAAATCTAGATATTATATTAAAAATCTAGAAAATTAAAAAATATCTAAGTTAAGGAGGTTAGAGTAGAAAAATGTTGTAAGATATTTTGAAGGCTATAAATACCTCCTCCCCCATCATTTGTAACAAGTACAAGAAGTTAAAATAATAAATAGTGTTCATCATAAGTTCTAAAATTCTCTTTAAAATTTTTTCAAGTATTCTCTAATTATTCTTCCATATTCATTCTCATACTTAGAGGGTTATTCTCTTGGGTTTCTCGGGTATTACGGTCTTGGGCTAGTGTTAAGCACTATCGGTGTTGGTTTCTTTACAAGTTCCCTGTTTTAGATCTCGGCTCGTGAAATCACTGACTGGGAGCTGAAGAGCGCATCATTTCTTGCCTCACGATCTTGTTTTGTTTCAGACCTCTCTCTCTCTCTTTGTGTTTTAATATTATCTCTCTCTCTTTGTGTTTTAATATTATAGCTTTTGAAAACCACTAGGGTTCGATATTAAACATTATTAACTAGTGTTACCATTAACTTTCAAAGTCTTTTATTATTTATTCTGATGGAGATGGGTTTTACATGGAAAGTTTGAAAAGCCAAACCAAACAAGTTTCTTCTTATTTTTTTTATTTTTGGGTAAAGACGTTTTTCGTCTTCTTAAAGGCCACAGTAAGTTCTGAGCGCAGCTAGATCTCTCCTTCCGGATCCTTCAGTGGTGAATTGAAAGTATGCTTCAAAATCAAATGGCTTAAACAAGCGAGGATGCTCGGCATCAACCATTTCTTCTGGTGCATATATCAAATCCTCTGTTTTTGGAACAGAGAACAATCCAGCTGAGAATCTCGTGTTCGTTCCCATCCTCACCACTCGGTGAAAACCGGTAAGAACCCGACCATTCATAAGCACCTGAAAGTATGTTTTACGTTACAAACTTTGAAGAAAAATATAGACCAAAAAAGAAAATGAATTTTGGTGTAAACTTACGTGCAGCGTAGCTCCAACAAGAACGATGAATGAGGAATCTTGGGAAGGATTGGCTTTGATCCAGTTCTTATCATCTCTAGTTCTCACTTCGATTCCTGAAAATCTTAGAACTTGAAAGATTAAAGATCAACTTATCTTTATTGATTTAGAAAACTTCTCAAAAACTAAATCTCTCTCAATTCTCTTATGGAACACCTCTCCACATAGAGCTTCTTATATAGAGGTCTAGACAACTCCTAAACCCTCTAAGATTAGGAAACACAAACTTTTCCTTTTTTTCTATTTTCCTTTTCTCTATTCTATCTCTAGATACATCTTTATCCTAAGATAGAATGTTTCCTTTTTCTTTGGAATTATCTAACATTCTCCCCCTTAATTCCAACTTGAATTTTAGGAAGATTGATGATCTGAACTCCAACTAGACTTCTCATTTCGTTGAACTTGATCCTTGCCAATGGTTTAGTGAGAATGTCTGCTTTCTGCTCCACTCCCGGTACATGCTCAACTTCAATCTGATTGTTCTCCACACATTCTCGGATGAAGTGATACTTGGAGAGTATGTGCTTACTCCTTCCATGAAAAACCGGATTCTTAGTGAGTGCAATGGCCGATTTGTTGTCTATTCTTAGTACAACTTTCTCTTCTGAACCAAGAATCTCACGTAGCAACTCCTTAAGCCTTATGGCTTGTTTCGCGGCTTCTGTTGCTGCCATGAATTCTGCTTCACATGACGACAGTGCTACCGTGGGTTGCTTTTGTGATGTCCATGTGATTGGTGATGAGGCCAGATAGAAGATGTGCCCTGACGTGCTTCTTCCATCATCAACATCAATGTTATGACTGCTGTCACTATATCCAATCACCTTACTCGATCCATCTCGCTTAAAACTTAGTCCCAAGTTAGTTGTTCCCTTCACATACCTTAGGATCTGTTTTAGCGCTTTACCATGTGATGTTCTCGGGCTTTGCATATACCTGCTAAGAACGCCAACAGCATACGCCAAGTCTGGCCTTGTGTGTAGCAAGTACCTCAGACATCCTATGGTTCTTCTGTAGGCTGTTGCGTCTATCTTAGGTTCTTTCTCTGCTTTTGAGATGTCAATTTTCGACTCCATTGGTGTCTGAGTCGGATTACACCCGTCCATGTTGCTGTCAACAAGAATTCCTTAAGCATATCCTTCCTGTTTGATTTGGATTCCCTCTGCTCCTTGAATTACTTCAATACCAAGGTAATAGGTTAATTTACCGAGGTCTGACATCTCAAACTCGTTCGACATATCTTTCTTGAACTGATCGATGATCATCCGTGAGGTTCCAGTTACGAATAGGTCATCTACGTATATTGCAACAATCAGAAACTCCTTCTCGTTCCTTTTAAGATATACCGAAGGTTCTTTCACGCATCTTCTGAATCTCATCTGTTTCAGAGCGTGATCGAGCTTTATATTCCAAGCTCTGGGAGCTTGACGCAAACCGTATAGAGCTTTATTAAGCTTATATACTTTGGTCTCTTCTCCTTTCTTCTCAAAGCCTTCGGGTTGGGTGACATAGACTTCCTCATTCAAATCACCGTTTAAGAATGCGGTTTTCACGTCCAAGTGATGTATCTCCCACCTGCTTGTTGCTGCAAGGGCTATTAGCAATCGTATTGTTTCGATTCGAGCCACTGGTGCGAATGCTTCTTCGAAATCTATCCCCTGTTGCTGTACATAGCCTTTTGCCACAAGTCTCGCTTTAAACTTGTTTACAGAGCCATTTGCGTGCCTTTTGATCTTAAAGATCCACTTCAAGCCAATGGGTTTTACTCCATGTGGCTTGTCAACGAGCTTCCAAGTCTTGTTCTTAATGATAGAATCAAGCTCGGCTTTCATGGCTTCCACCCATTCTTGTAAGCTCATTGCTTTGAGTACAGTCTCTGGTTCTCCATCTATTGTAAGCAAGAGTTTCTCACTTTCAAACTCGGCCAGCAGAATGTAATCTTTAAGATATTGAGGTTTCCTCACGATGCGTCCGTATCTTGTTGTCGTTTGATTTTCTGCTTCCTGATTGTCTTCATCATCAACATCTTCTTCTTCTTCGTTTTGAGCTACAGGTTCTGGATCAGGTACTTGATGATCGTTGTTATCTTGATCATCATCCTGTTCGTTTCCATTATCTGTAAGCCCTTTGTACGATAGTCTGAACATTCCTGGTTCTCCATTGCTCTGTTTTGTTGATGAGTTCCAATCCCATGCCTTCTTTTCGTCAAACACAACATCTCGACTTACGATCACCTTGTTTGAAACAGGATTGTATAGCCTATATGCTTTGGAACCTGGTTCCGTTCCAAGGTTAATCACTGTTCTTGACCTATCATCTAATTTTGCAAGATGAGGTCCTGTGATCTTTGCATACGCAACGCAACCAAAAACTCTTAGGTGCTCGATGTTCGGCTTCTTTTCCATGAAGCTTTCGTATGGAGTTTGACCTTACAATGCTTTTGTCGGGACCCTATTGATGAGGTATGTTGCGTGACGCACAGCTTCCCCCCATATCTCATTAGGGACTTTCATCGCCTTGAGCAAGCTTCTTGTCATCTCCATGAGAGTTCTGTTTCTTCTTTCCACTACACCGTTCTGTTGTGGAGTATATGGCGCGGTTAAGTGTCTGGTAACTCCATGTTCTTCACAAAACCGATTGAACTCTAATGAGGTAAACTCTCCTCCTCTATCGGTGCGAAAGGTTTTGATGGATTTTCCGGCTTGCTTCTCCACCATTTCCTTAAATCTTTTGAACCGATTGAATGCATCGCTTTTCTCCTTTAGTAGCATCGTCCACATGTATCTGGAGAAGTCATCGATCAGAACAAACACGTACCGATTGTTTGTTGGTGTTGGTGGTGATATCGGTCCACAAAGGTCTCCGTGAACTAGCTCCAATGCCTGAGCTGTACGGTAAGTAGCTTGAGTTGGAAAAGAGTTTCTAGTTTGTTTTTCCAACTAAGCATACATTGCAGACACTCTTCTCGTGTACTGCTTGCGGCATTCTGTCCACCATCTTATTTTTCACCATGTTGTTCATGACACCTATACTTACATGACCTAAACGGGAGTGCCAGGTCAATGTAGTATCTTTTTGTGCATGAAGACACTTAGGAAAATCGATTTCCATTGGTGTCTTGTAAAGACGATTTGCTGATCGTATGACTCGTACAAGCAATCTTCCTCTTAAGTCTAGAAGTGTTAATGCATCTCCTTTCATGTTCACTTCGCATCCACACTCTGTTGCTTGTCCGAGACTTATAATATTGTGTTTGAGCTCCGGTATGTAGTAGATTTCTTTGAGGGCTTTTCTTTCTCCATTCCTGCCCACAAAAACAATCGATCCTTTCCCAACAATATTAACATACGATCCATCACCAAACTTGACCTTACCCTTGATATTTTCATCCAAACTTGTGAAAAAATCCTTGTTTCTGGTCATATGATTGCTTGCACCATTGTCTAGATACCAGATACTTTTGTTAGTAGTATCATAGTTCTTTGGAAAAACTTTGTCTTCGTTCAGGAAAACCACTTCGTGAACGTAGAGAGCATCTGCTTCGTGGGTTTCATTCAGGTTCGTTTCTTGATTTCCAATCGGTTTTTCTTGACAAGTTGATGCATAGTGACCTGCTTTATCACATCTCCAACAGATTATGTGAGAGCGGTCTTTCTTCTGTGGCTTCTGTTCTGAGTTTTCTCCTCCTGAGTTTTGGCCATTAGAATTTCCTCTTCCTCTGCCTCTACCTCTCCCGGAGCCTCCTTTATCGCCATTCCCTCTTCCTCTGCCACGAGAATTACTATGACCTCCACGGTTTGAGTTTGAAAACATAAGCTTGCTTTGATCCTCACTCTGAGTTTCGTCTTTTATGCGATCCTCATAAGCCTTGATCCGTCCTACTATGTCTTAAAAGCTCGTATTATTCAAGTCCAAGACTTGTTCGAGAGAAGCTACTATATGAATGTACTTCTGTCTCGGTAGACCGTTTAAGAACTTCTTCACAATCTTTGACTCTTCAATGATCTCTCCAAGTGAAGATGATTGTGATGCGATACCTGATATTTTGCCGGCGAAGCTATCAACTGTATCGTTTTCGCTCATCCTGAGCCGATCTAATTCTGCCATTAGGGTTTGCAATCTTGCTTCTCGTACAAGTTCTGCTCCTTGGTGTCGAGCTTTGATGGCTTCCCATAGGTTCTTTGCGGAACTTTGTGCACCTATCTGAAGTATGAGTGCTTCCGGGATTAATTGATATAGCAACGCCTTTGCTATATTGTTCTGCTTTCGATCCTCAGAACCTTCTTCAATTGTCTCCCACACTTCGCTTACTTCAAGCATAACTTGCATCCGCATCGCCCATACTGTATAATTTGATGTTGTTAACATCGGACATCGTATGGATGGTACACCAAGATCTTTCGATCGAGGTTGAAGACTTTGTAAGCTCTTCTCGTCGCCCATCTTGGTTACGATCTCTTACAACTCTTTGCTTCGTTTGAATGATTTTCAAACCTGAAGCTCTGATACCATGAAAATCTTAGAACTTGAAAGATTAAAGATCAACTTATCTTTATTGATTTAGAAAACTTCTCAAAAACTAAATCTCTCTCAATTCTCTTATGGAACACCTCTCCACATAGAGCTTCTTATATAGAGGTCTAGACAACTCCTAAACCCTCTAAGATTAGGAAACACAAACTTTTCTTTTTTTTGTATTTTCCTTTTCTCTATTCTATCTCTAGATACATCTTTATCCTAAGATAGAATCCTAAGATAGAATGTTTCCTTTTTCTTTGGAATTATCTAACAATTCCATCTTTGACATCGTTCTGGCAAAGTATGGTGAGCATGTTTCTGTCTGTATGAGCCTCCATACCTAACTCTTCCTCTGTTTCTTCAACTCCTTGGTATTTCATCATTCTCACGAGACATTTCGTCGAGTTCAAATGTTTCTCGATGTAGCTTTCATTGACTCCAAAACTCTCCATTATCATTCTCCTGGTCATGAAGTCCAGTTCCGACACTTTCTCCGCGAATGACATGACCGCCTCGCTGCAGAGACAGAGTGATTTTAGAGTTTGTTCTGTTTCATACTAATCCAAGTAAATTAAACAACGAGAGAAGATAATGTTTAAAGATCCTAAACCTGAAACTTGCATTGCCTTGGGGCCAGAGCTCATGAGTAAATGCACTGACTTTATCTTCATTTTCTGCAAAATCAACGCCCATTACTTCGAAAAGAGGTAAAGATGGAATCTGACCCACGTATCCTCTGTATTTTCTCCTTGACACAACTCTTTGTTTGGTCTCTAAAGGTAGTTTGAAAACCTCCTCAGAAACATCGAAAACAGCCTCTCGAAGCTCGACAGGGACTTTATCGAACAAGGCCTCGAAGCATCCATACTCTTCTAGAGCTCTTCGGACGTGGACTCTCACTGAGTCCCACTCAACAGTTCCTGGTTTCAGGTTTGGACTTGTGAAGTCGATGACCGGGAGCTGAAGAGCAGGAGTTGTTTCCAAAATAACCATTTTTCTTTTCTTTTAGAAACTTGTCATGTTTTAGTTGTCTCTCTATGTGTTCTTATATAAGGTTTTCAAGACCACTTGATCTTTAAATAATATTATCATAATTTTAGGCCTCCTTAGATATTTATGGTTTCTGACAACACTCTTTTGTTTTAAATCTTTGTAATGTAGAAAAACTGCAATTTCGCACTCTTATTGTTGTAATATACAACTTTTGTAACCGTTTGATTGGCTCAAATAATTTTAAAAAGATCTGAACTTTATATCTTATCTTATTGAAAATGAGGCTTTGTAAGTAGATAACCAATCAGATAACATTCAGATTTATAAAACATTATCATTTGATCAATGGAATACCATTCAGATTCATTAACATCATCACTGTGATCATCAGTCTTTCTGTGTGTAGATGCGTTTCTATATTCCACAATATGCTTTGAGAGTCGACTTGGCCTCACGGCTTTCTTTAATTGCATAGAAGTTGATGAGAGCTATGTTGTCGAATGGCTTATACATAAGAGGATGTTCATCATCCACAAGCTCTTCAGGAACCGAAACTGTGCCCGTGACAAAAGAGAAAAGGGCTAAAGTGTATCGTGTCTTGTCTCCAGCCATTGTCACTCTATGTTCACAAGAGTGTATCCTGTCGTTGCTCCAACCCTAGTTAAATCCATATGAAATGTTAGGAAGGTTCATTTGTTTTCATCTTAAGATCAATTAAATTAATTTTTCGGCCTAAATCAGATATCGTTTGAGTTACCATAGAGATGTCACCGGCCATGACGACGTATGACTTGGGTGGGATTTGCAAGGCAATCCATTTGACGTTCTTTAGTTTAACTTCTAAACCATTCACATCATTGTAGTGAAGTATCGATAAGAAGGTCTTATCAGTGTGCTCAGGAAGAGCTAGCGTGGGAGTAGACTCCTGTGAAGCTAAGTACCGGAGGAACCGGAGTAGGTAAGTCTTTGATTCCAGGTGCGAACCGTAGTGTTTTTCGATGCCATAGTTCTCGAATATCATCCTCACCACTAGGCGGTTCAATTCCGCGACAGCGTTTGAGTAAGTGTGCACGGTTTCACTGCAAAGTTAGAAACATTCAACAAGAATGGGTTCTACCAATGATCTCAGCTACTTTGCTATATATCCGAGCTACAAAAAGAAAATTTGAATGGAACCCTAATTTCTCTCTGAAAATCTCTCATACGAGTTAGATCCTAAAACTTTAAAATGAAAACGAAGAAAAAACATTTTCATTGTTTTCATCAGATATTTTGGAAACTTGATTGCACGATCACAAACGAATTTTTTCTTCCGTTTGTGTAAGTTGCAAGGTAATCTTGTATGAAATAAACACTACTAAAATGTTGTGGTTTCATTGAAAAGAAAAACATAATCTTAATAATATTATTTGAGAAGTCATATGCATATGTGTCGCGCTCACGTTGATTCTTACAGTGGTTGATTACAAGCATACCATATGAGATAAAATAAAAGAAAGTATTAATTTTTATTTTTAATAAATTTTTGAAAACGTATTCATATTTATATAAATAAAGGGAAGTTTTACTTTCTTAATTTTTAAAATTATTTCAAAGTTTTTTCTTTTTAGTATGACTTCAAAAAGACTTTCCTTTTTGTAATTTTCCTTTTTTATATATGCAGAAATTATTTCCCTTTATTAAATACTTTCCTTTTTTTATTTTTCGTTTTTTATATATGAAAAAATTATTTTATGTTTTAAAATTATTTCCTTTTATTAATGTGATTTTTAAAAAGAAAAATAATTAAACAAAAAAATAAACTAAAATTTTACAATAATAGCTTTACAAATCTAAGATAAAAAAATTGAGCCAACTTTAGCCTAAACAGAACAAAAAAATAATTGTATTTCAATTCAAAGGAATATATGCCATATAATATAACATCTTAATAAGATATATAACATCTTAAAATTATTTAAAAAAATCTTCTATTTACATGAATTCATATAGTTGACAAAACAAATAGAAACTTATAAATAAATAAAATATAATATTAACCAATAATTTTAAGTGAGTTACTTTATAAATATTCATACCCGTGCATGAGCACAGGAGAATCACCTAGTTATATTTAACATGTAAACCCAAAGCATAAAACAAACACGTTTCAATTCCTTCAAATATTTTCGTAAATTATATAAAGAGACAATTATTAATGCAATAATTTTTCTACATATTTAAAACATATAAATGTAAACGCGAAATTGCAAGAAATTAAAACACAATTACAACATGTAAATGTAAACGGGAAATGCAGAAAACAATTGAAGCCACAAAATCCGACATACCAAAACTGAATGTTTCCTTGAGGCCACATGAGGTCAGTGAACCTCTGAGCATCTTCTTTGTTCGTAACATAGTTGTGGAGATTATTAACTTGGAGCAGAAGCAAGTTATTTGAATCTGCCAACTCAGCCTACTCTAGCTTAATTATGGTGGATATAAATTCAAATTATATTTAAGCAAAAGCCATTTGGGACCACTAAAGCAGAACAAATAAATGGCATGGTTGTTGCTGCACCGAACACGTTAATGGAAGGTTTAACGTGTAGTCTTGAAGTGGTGGAGTTTGGTTTAATGGAGGTTCATAGATATGCATTATCAGCATGTTGCACAGTGGAGACTCCAATACAAGACTTGTATAAATAATTGTATTGGTGTTAAGAGAGAGTATCAACATAAGAAAACATACAATCATACATCGTAAGTGATTGTGAGTGGTGATGAGAGAATAGCTAGAAAGAGTAAACTTTGTATACAGCTCATTCTCTAGGCTTAGATTACAGAGTGTGCATCAAGTGCTAGTGAAGGGCATTGGTGTGGATACTTGTAATTCTTAGTTGTCTAAACACAACTGATTTAGTGGATTCCGAGCAAGGCTCGGCCAGACGTAGCGTTCCTGTTATAGGGCGTGAACTGGATAAATTGTGTGTGCTCCTTCTCTTCTCTGTTTCTTGTTCTCTGTTTTCTTCCTTCTCTCATTTCTCTGCAACTCTTTCCCTCGCTTACAGTTTCTTGTTCATTGTGAAAGTCGACATCTTGGTGAACAAGAAAGCTTTACAGATGCCTGCCTTCTCAAAAGTTCCCAAGGACAAAAGATTTCTGTCCATATCAGGGATATATCTCACATTTGTGAGTTCGACAGTAAGCCCTTCATCATTTTTGAGCTTGATAGTGCCCACGCCTCTGACTTTGGCTACTGTTTTGGATCAAGACAATGCATATCTGGATCTCGACCTTGAAGCTGAGAAGGATACTACCTTGGGTGGAGTATACGATGAACCTGCAAGCTCATCCGGTGAAACAAGTTCACCATTGACTCCACCAGTCATCGCTGAAGAAGAAATTACAGAGGTGACTGACACGCCACCAAGCTATAATCTTGTAAGAGATAGAGCTAGAAGACAAATCAAAGCACCAACTCGCTTTGATGATGAAGATTACTGTGCTGAAGCTTTGTACACAAGCGAAGATGGAACATCAATGGAGCCATCTGACTACCGAGAGGTCAAGCTAAATAAAGACTGTGAAAAATGGAAGCTAGCAATGGATGAAGAAATGGAGTCGCAGAACAAGAACAATACCTGGACCATTGTGAAGCGACCAGAAAAACAGAGGATCATTGGCAGCAGATGGATCTATAAGTACAAAGTTGGCACTCCTGGTGTTGAAGAACCTCGCTTTAAAGCGAGATTGGTAGCAAAGGGATATGCTCAAAGAGAAGGCGTGGATTATCATGAAATCTTTGCACCTGTTGTCAAACATGTGACAATAAGAATTCTGCTGAATATTGTCACTCAAGAAGATCTGGAGTTGGAGCAATTGGATGTTAAGACAGCCTTCCTCCATGGTGATCTAAAGGAGAAGATCTACATGACTCCACCTGAAGGTTATGAATCATTGTTTAAAGAAGGAGAAGTCTGTCTCTTGAACAAGGCCTTGTATGGTCTAAAGCAAGCTCCAAGGCAATGGAATGAGAAGTTTGACAACTACATGCTGAAAATGGTTTTGAGAGAAGCTACTACGACAACTGTGCATACATCAAGACATTGGAGGATGAATCAAAGATATATCTTTTGATCTATGTTGATGATATGCTAGTTGCTGCAAACAACAAGGATGCTATTTCTCAACTAAAGCAAGAGCTCAACAAGCGCTTTGATATGAAGGATCTTGGTGCAGCTAAAAAGATATTGGGTATGGAGATCACTAGGAACCGAATTGAAGGAACACTTTGGCTGTCTCAGGAAGGCTATTTGGAGAAGATTCTTGAAACATACAACATGGCAAAGTCCAAACATGCCATAACTCCTTTGGGATCACACTTTCGTTTGAAAGCAGCCTCACCTGAACAGCTGGATCGAGATAAAGAATACATGAAGACAGTTCCCTATTCTAATGTCGTCGGAAGCATCATGTATGCCATGATAGGCACTAGACCTGATCTTGCATATCCTGTTGGAATCATCAGCCGCTACATGAGCAGTCCCATCAAAGAACACTGGCAAGCAGTTAAATGGGTACTCCGTTACATCAGAGGGTCTACACAGATCAAGTTATGTTACGAGAGAAGTCAAGAATTCAAAGTAGTTGGCTTCTGTGATGCAGATTTCGCAGCAGACCCCGATCGGAGAAGATCAATCACAGGGTTAGTGTTCACTCTAGGAGGAAACACTATAAGTTGGAAGTCTGGTCTGCAAAGAGTGGTGGCTCTCTCCACTACTGAATCGGAGTACATGGCACTCACTGAAGCTGTGAAAGAGGCTGTATGGTTGCGTGGTATAATGAAGGAGTTTGGTTATGATCAGAACAATGTTGAGATTCATTGCGACTCTCAAAGTGCCATTGCCTTGTCAAAAAACAATGTGCACCATGAGAGGACCAAACACATCGACGTGAGGCACCATTACATCCGAGAAATCATCGCTGAAGGAACAGTTGAAGTGCAGAAGATATCAACAGAGAAAAACCCAGCGGATATCTTCACCAAAGTATTGACTGTGAGCAAGTTTCAATCTGCTTTGAACTTGCTACGAGTCAAGACTGAGTAATAAAACTCAGGAAAACCGAGCCTGGAATCCAGTACACTAAATCAAGGTTAAAACACTCTCTCTTATATCTGTGTAATAAACGCTTCTGTCTCTCATGTTAATAGGTGGAGATTTGTGGAGATTATTAACTTGGAGCAGAAGCAAGTTATTTGAATCTGCCAACTCAGCCTACTCTAGCTTAATTATGGTGGATATAAATTCAAATTATATTTAAGCAAAAGCCATTTGGGACCACTAAAGCAGAACAAATAAATGGCATAAACAAAGAAGAAGTTGTTGCTGCACCGAACACGTTAATGGAAGGTTTAACGTGTAGTCTTGAAGTGGTGGAGTTTGGTTTAATGGAGGTTCATAGATATGCATTATCAGCATGTTGCACAGTGGAGACTCCAATACAAGACTTGTATAAATAATTGTATTGGTGTTAAGAGAGAGTATCAACATAAGAAAACATACAATCATACATCGTAAGTGATTGTGAGTGGTGATGAGAGAATAGCTAGAAAGAGTAAACTTTGTATACAGCTCATTCTCTAGGCTTAGATTACAGAGTGTGCATCAAGTGCTAGTGAAGGGCATTGGTGTGCATACTTGTAATTCTTAGTTGTCTAAACACAACTGATTTAGTGGATTCCGAGCAAGGCTCGGCCAGACGTAGCGTTCCTGTTATAGGGCGTGAACTGGATAAATTGTGTGTGCTCCTTCTCTTCTCTGTTTCTTGTTCTCTGTTTTCTTCCTTCTCTCATTTCTCTGCAACTCTTTCCCTGTTTCTTGTTCATTGTGAAAGTCGACATCTTGGTGAACAAGAAAGCTTTACAATAGTCAATTCCAAGACCTTCGAGAAGAGGGAACACGTGCATATGGCTAGTGTAGCCATGGTACGGATTCTCGATTACATTCTTCTTCTTTATTCCGTTGGTAGACCAAACAGTTCCACAGCCGCGGCTAGGGCTTCTTGTTGCTGCGTAACTCCGGCGTACAACGCCACGAAGCAGCCGTATTCCTCCAAAGCCTTACAGACATCTTTGGAAACGGATCGCCACGCGGGCATGTTTGGTTTCAGGTCTTGGCTTCTGAGATCAAGAATTGGAACCTTAGCATTCAAGATTAATTCCATTTTGGTTGCTTCTTTGGTATATTTGGGGCACTTTCGACTTGAGTTATATATAGATTTGAATTTCAGAAAACATATGAGTGATGTATATATAGTCCACTAATAATGACTAATATTATTAATGTAGTATTTTGTTTTACTCGAAACGGATCATTGATCCAAAGATCCTTTGAAACATTATATTATAGTAAATCCAAATTATGTTTTCATCTCAAATAATTATATATCCATCCTCACTAATCTGAGTTATATAGTATATGTACACATAAGATGCACCTATAAGATTTGATCCATAAGACCCATAAGAATATTGAAAAAGACATAAAATATGTCGGAGAAAATTTCGACCTTACACTTCTCATGAGAAAATTTGAACCCTGGCACAAAGACAAAGTACTGAGAAACATGCAAAATACTGAACATGCATTATAAGAACATGTATGTTTGAATATATTACATATTAGCTGAGAGAGATCATGAACCAATAAACTTGATCAATTGTCTGACTGTAAAGATGGTTTTTCGATACCGCAATATGCTTTGAGAGTTGACTTCGCTTCACGGCCTTCTTTGGTTGCATAGAAGTTTATGAGAGCGATGTTATCGAAAGGCTTGTACATGAGAGGATGTTCGTCGTCCACAAGCTCCTCAGGGACCGAAACCATTCCCGTGACAAACGAGAAAAGACCTAAAGTGTACCTTGTCTTGTCGCCTTCCATTGTTACTCTATGCTCGCAAGAACGTATCCTATCATTGCTCCAACCCTAACCATATAAACGGTTACGAACGTTCATGGGTTTGTATATCAAAACCAGTTAAGCTATGAGTAAATGACTACTTTTGTCGTTGGCTGTCTCGTTTGGTTGTTTACGTTATATTTGTTGTATATTTTTCTAAATGAACCTTAACAAACTTTTTTGATGGGTCAAAGATGAACCTTTACAATTCTAAGTATCTAAGCAAAACTCTTTCGTTAACTACAATTGCAAACGGAAGGGGAACATTATGTGAGCGTTTGGCGGTTTGCTTATACTCTTTCTTTTTTTTTTTTTTACTAATACTTATGAAAAGCTAAGAAAATTTTATATTTTAAAAATGTGGTTTTCATTTTCATTTTTAAACTTCTCATGCAAATTAACGTAAACACAGAAACTGCATTTGAAAAAATCAGGGTTTAAAATCGAATATCGTTACGTTACAGTTACCATAGAGATGTCACCAGCCATGACAACGTATGACTTGGGTGGGAGTTGAAGAGAAATCCATTGACCGTCCTTTGATTTCACCTCTAAACCATTCACATCGTTCTGGTGAAGTATCGATAAGAAGGTCTTGTCTGTGTGCTGAGGAAAAGCTGGCATTGAGATGGACTCTGGTGGAGCCAAGTACTTGAGGAATTTGAGTAGGTGAGTCTTTGACCCAACATGTGAATCATAGTGTCTCTCCACACCGTAGTTCTCAAATATCATCCTAACCACTAGCCGGTCCAATTCCGCAACCGCGTTTGAGAAACCGTGCGCTGTTTCACTACAAATTTTAAATTCAAGAAAATAAGAACGGTTCTGCTTCAAAACTATAGTGTTACAAGGTTTTCAAAACAGAGCAATGTATGGGAAAAAACATCAAAATTTAAAAGAAACATAATTAGGGTGATGATTGACTGGTTTTAATTTTTTTCTACAGCATTTAAACTTACCACATTAAACTAGAGTGGAAAAAAAAATTGAATTCAACCAAACCAAAACCGAAGCAAAATTAAATTATAAACAAACTGATTTTAAGTCAAAAATAAATAAATAACCAAACTAAACCGATTGTAGTGTTACTAGTGTAGCTGAAAAAGATTAAACCAACGGAAATTTCTCCACTCAGAGTGACACAAAATCGAATTACAAATTTTTTTTAGTTTCTATTAAACCGAGAAAAACCAGAAAAAAGAACAAACGAAAATCAAACCATAAAACCGAATGTTCATTCTTAATAAAACAATCAAGCCCAAAACATACCAAAACTGATGGTTTCCTTGAGGCCACATGAGATGAGTGAATCTCAGAGCATCTTCTTTGTTTGTAGCATAGTCAATTCCAAGACTTTCGTGAAGAGGTATCACAGGCATTTGACCAACGTAGCCATGGTACGGCTTCTCGTTCACGTTCTTCCTCTTTGTCTCAGTCGGGAGATCGAACAGTTCCTCTGCGGCTGCGAAGACGGAATCGTCTAGCTGCTGCGTTACTCCGTCGTACACAGCCACGAAACAGCCGTATTCCTCCAAGGCCTCACAGGCTTCTCTGGAAATGGAACGCCACGTGGACGTGTTTGGCTTCAAGTCTTGTCGGCTCGTGAGATCAAGAATCGGAACTTTAGAAGAAGACTTCACGTTTGATCCCATTTAGCTGCTTATAGTAATACTTCGTTTATGATTTTATCTTCCTGATCGAGTTTGTCAACACCAACTTATGTAATTTATAGTGACATATATATGACTTTATATAATTAATAAATAAATCGCACCGACCCACCACAAACCGTATAAAAGTCTATTAATATCTAAAACCGAAAATTTGGAAAATGTGAATCGGAATCAAGCCGAAATCGAATTAGATATCATAGTTTATAATGTGGTCCAACGATTTTGATGACTAGTAAATGTTAATATATAATGTGGTCCATAGATTCTGCTGACTAGTAATGTGGTCCATAGGTTCCAGTGACTAGTAATAATATCAATATAGTAATGTTTTGTTTGCACTCTAAAACGGATAATTGAAAACTAAGAAGTAAGATCCCTTCAAAATTTGTCTTATAATGAACATCCAAAATCCATTTTCATCTTAGAGGATATTCCATTCATAACAGTGTGTGATTATATATACAGTCTCTTCTAAAATTAAAATGATGAAAAAAAAAAAAAACAAATAAAATGTCTTCTAAAGTCCCTACATTAGATTTCTCAAGAGAAGATTTGAAACCAGGCACAAAGTATTGGGAATCAACAAGCAAGAACATAAGACAAGCACTTGAAGAATATGGATGTTTCATCATAGATCTTCAAGACAAGACTCCTTTAGATCTTCTTGATCAAGTCTTTGGCTCTTTAGTCGACTTGTTTGGTCTTCCAACACAAACCAAAATGAAGAACAAATACGATAAACCTTTAAATGGCTACGTTGGTCAGATTCCAGCTCTTCCTCTTCATGAAAGTCTTGGCATTGATGATGCCACTTCGTTAGAAGCAACCAGAAGCTTCACCGGTTTAATGTGGCCACAAGGCAACGAACATTTCAGGTACGTGTAAGAGTATCCGATCCATTTTTGAATTATTTTTCGATATGTAAAGCTTCAACTTTGTTCGGTTTGTGTTAGTAAATGTGTGCACAAGTATGCGGAATTTTCAGCCAAGCTTGATCAAATGGTGACTCGGATGGTTTTTGAAAGCTATAACGTCGAGAAATTCTACGATCCATACATCGAATCAACCACTTACCTTCTCCGTGTGCTGAAAAATCGTGCACCGAACAACAAAAACCCCAGTTTAGGATTTGTCACACATACAGACAAGAGCTTCACAACAATACTTCACCAGAATCAAGTCAATGGTCTTGAAATGGAAACCAGAGAAGGAGAGCGAATCAATATCAATCTAGCATCACCTTCACTCTTCATGATCGTTGCAGGCGATGCATTGATGGTAAAGTTAGGTTATATCAAACAAGATTACATGTGTATAATTCATAAAAACATGAACTGAACTTAAGTGTATCTCCCTTTAGGCGTGGAGCAATGATAGGGTTTGGTCTCCGCGACACCAAGTTCTAGTGAGCGGTGACACAGACCGATACTCTCTTGGAATGTTTTCATTCAACAATGGAACTCTTCAAGTACCAGAAGAGCTTATTGATCATCAACATCCTCTGAAGTATAAGCCATTTGATCATATTGGTCTACTTCGATTTTACCGTACTGACATAGGTTACAAATCAGAGTGTCCTATCAAAGCCTATTGTGGTATTTGAACTGCTTCTGTTTTCTGTATCCACTATCTAAAGCTTCATAAATGAAAAATGCAATAATCTTAAAAGAAAAAATTAAGTGTAAAACATATGTACTTACATGGTAGGGCACAAGGACATGATCCATTTCTTGTTTTGTAATCAAGAAATCAATATTAGCACAAAATCTAGAAATACATCATTCTTCATCACTGTGATTTCCATTCACACAGACTCCAGAAACCATTTCTGATTCAGACATTACTCTCTCGTACTTAACAGAGCGAGAAGGGAGAATCCTAAACCGTCCAAAGGTTAAAGCTTGAGAAAGCTTGTCATAGTCCCATCTCTGCTGAACAAACACGATGACTGCAAGTAGAATCGCGGTAACGGGTATCGCCACATCCCCAAACTTGGAGAAGAAGTCAAAATTCGGATTAACAAACTCGTGTTCTTCTCCAATGAAGTAAGGATCAGGAACAGAGCCAATGATGTAGTCATAGACGTGCGGGAAAAGCCTCACCAGCGTGATCCCGAAGTAATATAGCTTCCTTAGTGGCTGCTTTGAATCAATCTGCCACATAAAATTAGCAATAACCTGAGGGAGCAAGAAGAAGTCTTGAACCAAACCAATATACTCCTCTGTTTCGGTTTGCCACCAATTTGTAGCGGCAGGTGTATAACCTCCAAAACCTTCTGTAAATCTCTCTGTCCTTGCTGGATGTAGAACTAAAGCAAGTATGTATCCTAGTGCGTGTAAGAACAAGGCGATGAGAAGCACGCGCCGATCACTTGGAACTTTATGCGATTCTTGAGTTGTTCGAGTGAGCAATCTGACACGGGACTTCCACACTTTCTGACAAAGCCTTAGAGTTAGTAGAAAGCAAAGCATCACGAGGAGCTTCACAGTGTAATCAATCACATTGAACCATTGACTTTTCTGTAGATCATACGAAGGTGTTTCATACGTTGTTGCTGAAGCTGCTTTTCTTTTAAAGAGAGCTTCTGCACCAGTGATTAACGGCAAGCTATAACCGAGAGCTTGAACTCCTAGCATCACAAGTGAAACGAAAGGAAGCGATTCGGTGCTGGTTCTGATGTAAAAAAGCTGGCTTGTGATGCAACCGATAGAGAAAGTAAGCGTGAGAACCCTGAGGATCCCTTCGACGCCTGCACGAGAAAGAATGTCTTCACGCTGCCTTCGGTAAAAGATAGGAGTTGTTTTGAGCTTCACAGGTTCAAAGTAGAGAGGATCATCGTCAGGTCTTCTGCTGGATATCGAGACCTTAGCCGTTGGATCGGCTAACCATCGTGATTTGATGGGAGGATACGAAACAACCACGTCGATCAAACAATCTAGCCCTGCTTCAAGATCACCACTCGCATACAAGATTTCCCACGAGGCCCTCACGTCTCTGCATCCGACAAGATACATCTTCCCGTAATGCTCATCGTAAAGACCTTCCAAGTAGATCACAGAGAAGTTGCCAAAAGCTTCCCCAGTAAGTGAGATTTGAGCCGATACATTCAGAAGCAGCTGTTTCTCAGTGTATTGAGCTTTTGTCCGGTAAGGAGTAGTTCTCTGTTCCTCCATGGAATCATTCGAAGAACGCCAGAAAAGTCCGAACAAAGGACCGAGCGAAAGAACATCCATTCCGAAATTCGTTCCCAGTGCTCGCTTCTCGGTAAAGGCAGGAGTATGGAAAGTCAAATCCTCAGCTAGAAGAGACAAGCTCGAAAGGGAATCCTCAGAATCTTCTAATTTCGGAAACTTCATTACCGACTTCTTGATTATGGTTGTGAAAGAGAACTCTTGGTTTCTCTCTAGGATACTACCAGCTTCATCCGTCTTCGAGTAACTATAAAGCGGGTGCGAAGCAGAAGACTGGAAGTAATTCTGCATATCCATAGGCTCCACAAGCTTCTCAAACGATAAAGGGAAGAAAGACGGAGTCAGATTCTTCTCAGTGTTTAGGCAAGAGAATGTTCCAACGAGTATACTTCGCTGCCGTATCGAAAAAGTAGTTGGAATATACAAACACACACGAGCGTTGCATCCATCGACTTGGCCACGTCTGCAACCAACCATACATAACTGTCCGCTCGACGGTTTCCAGATCCCTTCAGCTGTAACAGTCATATTGCTTATCCCTGATCTCAACCCTGAGATGTAAAGATTCTCACTCGGATGAACCGCACGGAAAACCGCAGAGACTTTTGTGACAGCATCGGCTTCAGACTTAGCTGCGGTTTCTTGGCAATGTACATTTTGCATATACAGCTTCACGTCTTTAAAGCTACCATCCGTGGATTTGATATCTCCATCAGACGCAAAAGGACCCAACTTGCTGCAGAAATCATCCGTGCCGTTGCATTTCCAGTTAGGTACAACGGTGAGAGGCGCGCGAGAGGTAACTCTTTGAAGAAGATCACAGAAGCCTTTCCCTTTGTAGACATCAACACTAGGACTACTACTAGTAAAGGTTCCGTTTTTATAAGGATACGGTTCACAAGCTTTTGATACCAAATCATCAGAGACGAACTCGTATTGAGCTGATTTACCTAGCTGAGAGAAGAGATCGATCTTGCCGAAGTACTTGAGGTTAGGTTTCTGGTTTAGACTTATGAGCTCTCCTTTGATCACTCTTTTCGTCAGTGTGAAGCTTTTCGGGTACCGAAGAAGGAGGAGAATCTGATCGTCTTGCAGAAGCGGAGGCGTTTCGTGTTTCTTAACCCATTTCCATGGATCAGAAGGAGACTCAGGGTCGCGAGAAGGAAGCATCGTTTCGCCGAGCATACACAAAACTCTCTCTTCGTCATCCTTCTCAACGTAAATCCCTTGGAAAGAGATCTTAAGCTGAGTATGACTTGGCCACAGCTCGAACTCGCGGACGCCGTGAGATCTTAAGCTTAACTCGTCAAAGGTTGTGATGGCGAGAAGCAAAACTCCGTTGACGCCGACGTATTTCTTGGTTCGATGCGGGAGATCTAGATCTGTGACCCGGAAAGAAGCCAGATTCAGAGGCTTCGTCGAGGAGTGATTGGTGGAGTCGAACGGTAGAATCGGAGAATCGCCAGAATCTTGAATCCAATCTCCGTATCGAAACCCGAGATTCTTCTTGGCTTTTCTAAGATCTCTAGAGATTTCTTCGAGCTTCAGTTCGAAAGCTGAAGATAAGACTGATTTGCATTTTTTCTTCACTTCGGTGATCCGATCGTAACTAATTACCGGCGGGGACTCCTCTTGGTACTCGCCGCCGATTGATTCAGAGGCAGAGACAACAGTTGAGTAACCTAACTCCGATAAGGAAGCAAGTGCCGGAGAAGAGAAGAAACCAAATGCTAGAAAGAACAAAAGAAGGAGATTTACCGTTTTCATACTGACATTAAACTACCCAGATGAAGAAGTCTTTGTTCTGGAGGAGACAAAAAGACAAGGAACTTGCGAGTCGCGACAGTTTAATTTTAGGACAAAGATGCGAACTTTGATTAAGGGTATGAAGGAGAAGAAGCTGGGGACTGGTTATGTGTTTCTCTGCAATATTCGATTTGGTGCATCATTGGGGAATGACGCAGATCGAGAGAGTGGAGGAGAGAGAGAGACGATTACACTCGAAGTTAAGTCGCATTAAGCAGAACAGTGAACAAAGAAAAGTCTTCACTGTTTTCCTCTTAATTTATTTTTTTTTAAACGAAAAAAATAATAATAGTATACCTGTGGCGCTGTGATTTATCTGTCATTAAAATCTCTAATATGTTTCACAATTCAAAACTAATAATGTAATAAAAAACATTTCTCTGTTTATTATAAGGGCTGATTCAGCTCATATGCATGACAGAGTTTTAATATCATATTTTAGTTTTAATTTTATATTTATTAGCTATTGAATTTATACGTTCGTGCAGAAACTCATTTTATAACAAAAAAAATTATCCAAAAAAATTAAAACTATAATTCTTATATAAGATAATAAGAACTTCCATGAATGATATAGATGTTTGTAATAAATACAGTTATGATTATTCTATATTCCTTTTAAATATTAATGTTATAATTTAAATACGTATAGTTAACAATAATCACGATATATCACCTATCAATAGTTAAGTAAAAATGAAATTTTGAATACGTCTTATAAAATACACATTCAAATATAATCATCTACTAAACTAACGAATATGATGTTTGTAATTTATCTCAAGCCATGTAAAAAGAAAAAAAAAAACAATTTGGCTCGAATACATCATTGCATGATAATTTTAAGAGAACTTGTATGATAATTTTTTTTGGCAAGTCACACACATCATCTTCTCTTTTTCTTCATTATTTTTATTTATCATAAAGTTTACTCTTTTCAAAGAATTAATTTCATCCAAAATAGTAGTAGATTTTGGTAGGACATTCATGAGTCGAAAGAATCTTGAATTGCTTATTGCTCTAAAATATATACCGTAAAAGACACGGTGGACATGTAATGTCAATGACAGTATTATGATCCTTGAAGGTGAATATTCATTAGACTAAGTCACTTCACAAGCAATTAAGATAAGATTCAGTCATAATTATATAAGCCTCTTCAACATCAATTCATTCATCACACAAGGAGTGATAACAATCTTCCTTATATACGGATTAATCTTCCAAAATAACATCATCAGCATTCAAAGTAAATGACTTTAGTAATGGCATCGAAGCTAACATATCGTGAAGTTTGGAAAATTCTTATAATTATTGTACCACCACATATCTATCACTCAAAGACTCGTCAATCTTTACGCTTGTAATCTCATTCACCATGTTAACTGTATGTTCGAGAAATTATAAGAGAAATCGATCACACATATGTAAATGAGTTTTTGTTGATCAATAAATTTGAAATTTCCACGAAAAAGGTGAAAACTAAAAAGCACAACCTTTAAATTTTTGCAGATTATTATTATTCATAGATTAATATATAAATTATAATAGCATTGGTCACTTGGGTTCGAGAAATTTAACATGGTTTTTCCGGACCCCAGAATTAATTTTTAGACCTAGAAAACCTTTACAATTACCTGAGTTATAAAAAAAAAGTATATCTATATATATATATATATAATTATAATAGTACAATACAAAAACCCCCTCAATTAATCTGTTAAACACTGAACTTTTTTGTTTTGTTTGAACTTATGATTAACGTCTAAGACTATTATTAGAGGTAGTTCTTAGATAGTATCTTAACTAATTAGTTGATTAAAATCAAATAAAAAATGGGTTGAAATATAAGAATTGATTCTTATTTAAGAAGAATAAGAAACACTTCTTAAACTATATCAATGTAATTTTCTTTTTCTCTTTACATCATTCTTCTCTCTCCTAGATAATCATTTAAATAAATAAGAACTTTTGGTGATTCTATTAAATGAATAAATGATCAAAATCACAATTATGGTTTGTTAGGATCAAATCAATATAGTTTTCACTTTTCAGTGAGTGGTTGACTTGACTTATAAAGATATGGGAGGCGTGTTTGACGGATATGTTTCAACGCTATTCCATTGACGTTGACTTGACTTGACTATAACAACGAGAGGAAACCCAAATGACATAATAGTTGGGCCTAAATTTCACCCATATGCCCACTACATAGCTGATGCTGGAAGCTTGAAGCATTAAATAGAAGAAACCAGATGAAAGAAGTGTACGGGAAAAAAACAGAAAACTAGATGTGCTCATGTACAAGAAAGGCGGTTCCAGTGCATTCTCCATTATTAAAGAACCACAAAAAGCAAGAAGATTGATGAAACCATTAAGAAGCTTGACCCACAATCCATTGATATGACTTATGAGAAACGAAAGTATACAAGTATTAGGTTCATAAACAAGGACTGCAAAATAAATGCACTACAGCAGCAACAAACAAGAAGAACAAGAACAGAAAATAAATAAGGATATGACAAAAAAATTATGTTTTTTTCAAGACATAGATTTTCTCCACCTAGAAGGTGTTCTTCCTTTAACAAGCTTTGTCTTCATATCAGTAGGCGTCGGAGTCTCATACTCAAAATATTCTTCTCTTTCCCCACTATCACAAAACTCTTCACCATTCGTCTTATCCAAAACGCTAACGCTAACACCGCTCCTAAATCCCAACCTCTTCCACCTAAAAAACCCTTTACCCCCACCACTACTACTACTACTACATTTCTTCTCAACCAGCTTCTCTAACTGCGTTTGCACCGCTTCAAACTCGCTCTTCAGCTTCGCCATATCGTCTCTCAGTCTCTTTATCTCCATATGCTGAACATTCATCTCGCGTTTGGACATACATCGAGCTGCACCTGACTCTGAGTAGTGTGAGCTAGGAGGGTTTGGACTGAACGACGAGCCACTCCAATCAATGTTGTTGTGGCGGCTACGACTCAGCTTCGTCTGCTCAGAGAGCAGAACCTGAATAACAGTTCTAACCGGTAAACGATCGTTCTGTGCAGCGTGAAATGATGCCTCCATTGATAGCTTGTTGCTGTCTATTAGTCCACAAAGTCTCTTCCTTTCTTGCTTGGTCACTTTAGGATGTGCCTAACCAATGAAACCCAACTCAGTTTCAATCAAAACCATCACAAATGTTGCGACTTTTTATACCTAAAGTAATGGCCAATCTTAGAAGAAATTTACCTTGAGATATGTGTCAATTGCACGGTATAAACCATCTTCTGTTACACGAGCATGGTTAGGGAGAGCTTCGACGAGGGAAATAAACTCCGGGAGAGTTAAGTCGCCGTCAACGGCGACTTCTGCTAAGTAAGCGTCGACGAGCTTCCCCACTTTAACTAGTGAAGCATTTGATTTGACTCCTTCGCTGTCTAATCCTGCGAACTTCTTGACCAAACGAGTCACGAGCTCGACGTCGAGCAATGTCCCGCACGTGTGACTGAAGGAAGGTATCATCAGCTCCTTGAGGGAAGCTTGATCAAGCTGCCATGAAATCCTCGACTCGAGCTCCGCCTTGTAGTTCTGCTCTGCTCCGACCAAGTTCGCCGTTCTGAGGAGACGGAGGAGGAAATCACAAGGAACAGAGTCTTTCTCCGGCGGGATGATTCCGATCAGAGTTTCGACGAAGAAACGTTTCTTCATCACGAACGCCGTTACGGAGAAGCTCTCAGACTGCTGCTGCGGTTGCGGTTGCGGTTGCTGGCTCGGGTCGTCGGGGTTTACGAAGATGTCGGAGAGGTCAGGGAGCCACTTGGAAGCGTAATGAGCGATGATGGCACCGATGAGGTCGGGACGGACACCTTTGGCTTTGATTCCGGCGATGGTTTTAACGAAATAATCTATGTCGTGAACGCAACCTTCGTCGAACAAAGAACACTCCATTTCTCCGACGGTGGTTGACAGAGATTTGGCGGAGATGGTGGAAGATTCCGGCGAAGATGTTTTCTCCATGTCTTTGTTTTTTTCACCGTAGAAGTTGCAGTGTGTGTGTGTACAGTGGATAGTTTTATAAAGTGGGTAAGCAAACTTACGGACGTTGCTCTGTTCTTGAAAAGTCTTCATCGAAACGTCGCCGTCTCATCATGACTCTAAGGCTTAATTCCAAAGGAAAGAACAAGTTCTTGCCATTTCCTATAAAAACAATCAAGTTAGATCTTAGAAATCCAGAAAATAAGACAAAGAAAAAGAATCCAATATCAAGAATTTGATGACAACAAGAAAAAAGCCACAAACACGAAAACATTGATATTTAGACATGTGTATGAGATGGGCCATATGGCTAGTTTGGGACATAATCCTACCGTTGGAGAGGATTGAGAGGCTGAGAAGAAGATAGAGATGAGAGATTATGTGAAAACAAAATCTTCTTTCAATTCCAAAAAGAGACAAAAAAGATAGAACTTAAAAGAAAATTGTAGTATTTTCTTTTTACAAAATGGAATACGTACAAACATGTGAACGTGGACGTGTCATTAATATTATCTTAGGACAATTAGCGTACGTGTGTTTAAAACACAGAGCCAGAAAACAGACAAACGTAATTAAAAACATCTTTTTCATTTGAAGATGATGCATACACTACACAACATTGTAAGATATGGTCCCGTTATGATTATAATACGATGAGCATGTCGCTTGAGTTACTGGTTTATTATACATTCGCGACGATAACCACAAGCCAAAATTTAACAAAAAGATTCCACCTTTTATTTTGTTTCTGTAATCCATGGTATATTAAGTTATTATTACATCACAAAAGTCATGTTCTTGGATGAAAAACAAACAACATAACAAGTCGAATCGACAAGGATATGGATCATGATACCAATGTACATTTCCCTTCACAAATGTCGGTCTCAAGCGGCTTTTAATTAGATCCATACCTTTCAACCCTCTCATCAATCCACTCTCTCATATCCTTCAACACAATCTCAGCGTTCTCGTCAGGCTCTCCTTGAATCAGTGAATGATACATCCCATCGTAGAGCTTCAGTGTTTTATCAGCACTTGTTGCCTTTTCGTATAGTAGCTTCGACGATGTGGGACATGTTACTCCATCCGCTGTCCCGTGCACCGTCAGTACCGGAATAGTAACTCTTCCGAAGTTCTCTTGAACGTATTGCGTCTTCCTCAGTAACTCTCTCATTGTTCCCACTCTAGGCTTCCCTGTGTATCTGAAACGGAAAGAATCAAACCTTTAAAAAGCTTCCAATTGATCGAACGAACATTGACGTTTGAGGCTAAATTCAATTAGATGCAAAACAAAGTCTTAAGCTTTGACTACTATATGAGACTCTGATTATATCACTAAGCTAAGAATATCATATATGTGTAACTGTAAAGAAAGGTTCCTATTTGGTAGAAAGAACATTGATTGCAAGAGAGAAAAGAGAAGATGCAACAGTCTTAAGCTTTGAGTACTTTAAGAGACACTGATTCTGTCACTAAGCTAAGAAGTTCATAACTGGTTGCTTCCAAGAAGGATTCTTCTAGTACCTTTGTGGGTTAGATGCGATGACCTTGAGCTTTTCCGGGTCCTTGATAGCCTTCCCAACCATTTTATTATCAGGCATTGCAGCCCACGTATCAGCCAAGCCAAAGAGGAGACCATACGCAAAAAGGTGAGCCTTGCTTGGTTTCATATCCTCCGGGATAACAAAGAGAGGAGCCGAAAATATCAAACCGGTCCAAGTATCAGGCTCCGATTGAAAGTACATGAGAAGCGTGACAAGACCTCCCATCGATTCACCAAAGAGGAAAGCTGGGAGATGCTTATACGCATCGCTGCAACGAACATGCTTAAAGAAACACAGTGATGTCGCTGCAACTTTCTCCATATCACCTGACAAAACAAACAAACAAAAAAAGAAATTTACTAAGTCTTTACTCACCCAAAGTCGTAAAGATTATAACTTTTCAATTTCTTCCACCTAAACCCCTAATTTGAAGTGAGATTTCAGTTTCAAGTAAACATCTCTGTTTTGCCTAACCTTTAATCAATTCTTCCTCCTAAGTCCCTAACTTGTAAATTAATAAAGTTGAGATTTTTATTCAATCAATCAAAAGATTTCAAAAGCAGAGTTCTTAACAAAAAGGGGAACGAACCCATGTAGCAGCGGATGCCGTCGGAACGGCCGTGGCCGAGAAGATCGGCGGCGAAAACGGCGTAACCCCAAGTGGAGAAGCTCATGCAGATCTTCTGGAACATCCAGCTCGTGTCGGATCCGTACCCGTGAGACATGTAAACCGTGCCTTTGATTTCACCATCCAAGGGAAGAAAGCTCTGAGTGAAGAGCTTGCCGTTGGGTGTTTCGAAGTAGGACTTGCTGTTACGCACACCTTGAGAAGTGTAGTACTCTTCCTCCGGCATGTCTCCCCAGAAATACGGCGGCGTTGTCGCCGGACCTGAACTCGCTGAGCTCTCCGCTTCGGACGGCATCGTTTTTGGTTGTTTAACTTTTTTGTTTTCTTTTCTTCTCCACTGAATTTTGGTTGGTGGATGGAGGAGACTGGAGAGTTAGGGAAAGTGAGCGCACGAAAAAGGAGACAAACGAGTTTATATATATGGGCATTTTAATTAAACTTTGATTAAAATATAATACTAATTAATACAATAAAAAAAGTTACTCTTTTTTTTGTAGACAGTAACAGTGAAAAATTATTTGTTAAAAACGTAATTAAAAGACACTATATAGTCAAGACATGAATGAAAAACTTAGTCAAAGATAGTATTAATATATCCTTCTAACTTTCTAATTATAAATTTTATCTTTAACTAATAAATGAATATCATGAAAGTAATTACAGAACAAAATAGCAATAACTACACATAGAGAATTGAAACTATTTCATCCTTTTAAAACAAATAAAAACATCTAACAATTGTAAATAGGAGTTTTATGTTCTAAAAAATGATTTTGAATCGTTATTACAAATGGTTTTGTTCCTTCATTTCGCAATGTTATCCATAAAAGGATTAACTGTTATAGTATATGATTAATTTAAAAAATAAATAAAAAGGTTAACTGATTGGTTTCTTCGGCTCACCAACTGTGCTGGGGTGGGGTCGGAGGGGGTTGGTGGGGTCAGTAGAGTTGGTGCGGAAAGTTGGTGTGAGGATCCGACCCGACTCGACCTGCTTCATATCGGATAAGTCACTTTTTCACCTACCCCGGTTCGGTTCGCTGGTATATGCCTACCTACCTCATGGGTTATACCGTCGGTCCGGTGGGTAAGTTTTAAAACCCATTGGGCCTTATTTTAGTAAAACCACTGGCCCATTAAATAATACTTCCCTCGTCCTGTCAAAACGTACATGTTTATCATAATTGGGACCGAATGAATGCTAAACCTTACGTCTATTATGATTGCAATAATTGAAAATTTAAAAGTGCTTGAATGATACAGCAACAATCAAGAGGAAACAAAATCACGATGATTGATAGAAAGATCAAATAATTTGATACGAGAAGGATATGTAGTTATGTACGTAAAAAGATAATTACAAGACGACTGGATGGGTGACTTATTTTATATTTATGGAAATCATATACAATAGTGTTCCAAAAAAAAAAAAAGTGTTCCAAAAAAAAAAAGGAAATCATATACAATAAGATACATAATATAATAATATACTAGGTGATTCTCCGTGCTCATGCACGGGAGAGTATGAATCTTTACAATGTAACTCACTTAAAATTATTGGTTAATATTATCTTTTATTTATTTATAAGTTTCTATTTGTTTTGTCCACTATAGAAGATTATTGGTTAATATTATCTTTTATTTTATTCATGTAAATAGAAGATTGTTTTAAATAATTTTAAGATGTTATATATCTTACTAAACATTTTTTGGTATAAAAATTTAGATAGGTACCATTATTCATTTTTAAATTTACTATGTGGCATATACTCCTTTGAATTGAAATACAATTATTTCTTTTTGTTTTGTTTAAGCTAAAGTTGGCTCAGCTTTTTATCTTAGATTTGTAAAGCTATTATTGTAAAATTTTAATTTTTTGTTTATTTATTTCTATTTTTCAAAATAACTTTAATAAAGGGAAATAATTTTAAAACATAAAATAATTTTTGCATATATAAAAAACGAAAAAAAATACAAAAAGGAAAGTCTTTAGTAAAGGGAAATAATTTTTTCATATATAAAAAAGGAAAATTAAAAAAGGAAAGTCTTTTTAAAATAATATTAAAAATGAAATACCTTTGAAATATAAAAATATTTTTATTAGATATAGAAACTTTGATTCAAAAAAGGAAAGTCTTTTTGAAATCATACTAAAAAGAAAAGTTTTAAAATAATTTTAAAAATTAAGAAAGTAAAACTTCCCTTTATTTATATAAATATGAATACGTTTTTAAAATTTTAATAAAAATAAAAATTAAAACTTTCTTTTATTTTATCTCATTAAGGGTATGCTTGTAATCAACCACTGTAAGAATCAACGTAAGTGCGACACATATGCAAGTGACTTCTCAAATAATATTATTAAGATACACACAAATAGATTCCTCGTATTTTTTTATCGACATTCGTTATTGGAAACGTACATAAGTCGGTGTACCAATTTATTCCTTTGTTTTATGAGGTTTATGCAGTAACATGCATGGGAACACAATTATTAATAATTGACTTTTTATTCTATTCTATTATAATTGAAAAAAACAGATTTTTTGCGTTTGCTTTTTAAATATAAAGATCCCGTAATTATCTAGTCATAGACAACATCTTGATTTGTTCTGCCAGGTAGATTGGCTTCATTGTTATTACTAGCGCTGAGCATTTTAACCGAAAACCGAAAACTGAACCGAAACCAAACCGAAATAACTGAAATCAAAATCGAACCGAATTTTATGAAACACCTATTGGATATTGAATTGAGATAACCGAATCGAAATCGAACCGAACCAAAACCGAATGGATAACTGAACGGATAACCAAATATCTGAAATACGATCCATATACTTAGAAATATTATTTATATTTAAATTTAAAATAACTAAATAATTAAAATTAACCAAATATTAGTAAAAAACCGAATTATCCAAATTATCCAAATGTTTTTATCCAAAATATCTGATATTATCCTAATTATCCGATATTATCCCAAGTTATCCGGTTTTTTATCCAAATTATCCAAAAAATATAAGAAAAATCGGAACCGAAACCGACATAACCGAACTAAAACCGAACCGAATTTTATGATTAACCGAACGGTTACTAAATCTCTATAACCGAAAAAACCGAAAACCGAAAAAATCGAACCGAATCGAACCGAAAACCGAACGCCCAACGCTAGTTATTACTCTGATCAATTATATAAACAAACATATATATATGAGGGGGGGGGAAATGTCAACAACAACCTTATGCTTGTGCTTGTGTTTTTATCCTTGTTCGAAAACTCGTCCGTCTCGCCAAGTATACGTCCGAGAATATTCTAAGCGGTGGTAGAGTGTGGCTAGTTGAGTTATACGACTAAAAACAGTGATCCGTGTTTTCTCCGTCTAAACCATATAATTGAGAAAAACAACGTATAAATATAACAATTAAATCAATCTAGATCATTTAAATCGATAATAATTTGAAAAATTTGTTATATTTTATTTTAAATAACAAAATAAAAAGAAAATTGACTAAAAATATGTAAAAGATGAAGATGAAGTAGTTAGAGTGCTAGAAAAATGAAAAAAAAGTCACTTAAACACTAATCTCATGATTTTTAATAGCTTTATAATCATTAAATCATGTTATTCTGTCAGTATTATTTAACAAAAAAAAATTTATAAACAAAATTATAATAAAATGTTTTAAAATTACTCTCAGAGTATTCCCCGAGTAATTGATAACTATCTACCATACGTATAGCGCGTAACGAGATTCCAAACAATGGTTATTATATATAAAAAGGAAAAAAAATGATGTCCGTTATTTATAGAAAAAAAAGTCACGATCTGATAAATACGAAATGATTTGTTTCAAAATTATTTAATGAAAGTGAATTTGAAAGAGAAAAGGATAAATAAGTACTGTATTAAGCTGACCTGAGAGACAGAAGAAGATCGCTGGAGGGGAATATTTAGGAGTGAACCTAACAATCACATGCTTCTTCTATGTGCCACTCTTCCTCCAACACACTTATCATTTCTTGTCTTTGCTGTCTTTTGGTCCATTAATCATTAATATATTTCCCCACTGTTGAAAAAGTATACAAACACGTATTGATGTGTTTGTTAAACACATGTAAAATATGTTCGACAAATTAGGTAGATGATTATCCATTTACCCATATTATTATATGTTTTTCTCTATGTCGGGTTGTTGAGATTAACCGACTTACATGCTCTATATAAACCTTGCACTCACACAATTTGAGAGCACACAACAATAATAATAAGTTCTCTTTGATATACTTTTCTTTCTCCTCTTTCATACGTTACAACAAAAGGATAATAAGTATATATATAGTATACATTTCACCATAATAAATTTATAACACGTTATCAGCACGAGCGCTCTTATACCGAAAAGGTGGGTTTTAAATTATGTTCATTTTATTAACTTATTCTTTTTATTCATACGGAAAGAATGGCACTGCCTTCTCCGAAATGATCGCATGGTAGACTGTGTCTCCTCAGATCATATATAAATGGAGTGGAAGGTTAAACCTCCTCCTTGATCATTTTATGGAATGGTAGGTTAAACCTCTTCCTTGATCAAATATTTATGGAATGGAAGGTTATACCTCCTCCTTGAATTTATGGTAGGCTATGCCTCCTAAATTAATTTTAATTTTATTGAAATTTAATTATTCTGTAATTTAAATTTCGCATCTAAATTCATGCTATTAAATTTTTGCATTTATTTTCTGTCTTAATTCAGTATTTATTTTCTTATAAATAATTTTATTACTATAATAATATGATAAATAAAATTTGACTACATGATTATTAAATCTAACTTTTCAAACGGTCACAAAAATAATTTTCAAAATTTTTTACCCTTCAAACGGCTAGTACAACGGCTATGAACAGTAATTTTCGATCTATAAATATACTCATTCTTCATTCATTTCATCCCATCCTCTCTCATCAAAGTTTTCATCAAATATTCTTCAAACAATTTTATTTTGGAAAAGAAGAAGAAAAGAAGAGAAGATGATTCGCATATTGTTTCGCATATTTTTAACTTTATATGCAATTCTTATTTTTGCTTCTATTTATAGTCTCTTTGTTGGAGATTTTACTCCCGGAGAATTTATCATTACCGCTGTATTATGTTTTTATGCATTAATATTCCTTGTAATCGTTTGCTTCATCAATTGTTTATCTTAAGAAATTAAAATAAATGTACTAATAAAAGGGGTTTATGCCTCTGCACTTATTTTTGCTTTTTCTGCAGTTTAAATTATATTTTGAATTATAATTTTAAATTTCATATTTAAATTATGATATTTAATCATGCTTTAAATTTGTTTATACAGTCATTATGTCAAACTTGGCGAAGCTCGAAATCAATGCCCTTGATATAACGGGAAAAAATTACATGACATGGGCAATAAGTGCAAAAATGCATTTAAGAGGAAACGGGCTCCTTGAAACCATCGATAAGTCGGAAACGACGTCGGATGAAAAAAAAGCAAAGGCCATGATATTCTTGCTTCACCATATTCATGATGGTTTAAAAGCAGAATATATCATAAAAGAAGATCCCGCAGATCTATGGCAATCATTGAAGGAAAGGTTTGATCACCAAAAGTATGTGATCTTACCAAAAGCCAAACACGAGTGGATCAATCTCCGCTTCCAGGATTATAAAAGTGTTAGTGAGTTTAATTCCGCAATGTTTGGAATTACATCAAGAATGATATTATGTGGAGAGGAAATAAGTGATTATGATATGATAGAGAAAACACTCTCTACCTTTCATCCTGGAAACGTAATCCTGCAACAACAATATCGAGCACAAGGATATACTCGTTATTCGGAGTTGATGCAAGTACTCCTTGTTGCAGAACAAAACAATGAGCTCGTGACATTAAACCATCAAGCTCGTCCAACTGGATCTGCACCATTACCAGAAGTGAATGCTGCATCGTCCAGATACAATAATTGGCAAGAGCGTGGACGCGGACGCGGTAGATACCGAGGTCGTGGTCGTGGACGAGGACGTGGGCAAGGACGAGGAAGAGGATTCCGTCAAAGTAACTCAAGTTTTGAAAGATATCATAAAAAGTTCCCTAAAAATGATGATAATCGGGAAGTGAGGAAACGAACTGCAAATGCCTGCTACAGATGCGGCATGAAGGGGCATTGGGAACGTGTTTGTCGTACCCCAAAACATTTTGTCGATTTGTACCAGAAATCACAAAAGGCAAATGAAAAAGGAAGTGAAGTCAACTTCATATCAAATGAACCCGGATCTTCCTCACATGGTCTCGATGATGACACTCATCTCGATATTTCAGATTTCCTGATTGATCCCGAGAACATCAACTAATAATGAAAAATCCAAGTGATATGGTTATCTTTTTAAGAATAAAAGTTGGATCGTTTTAATGTATTATATACCTTTTGTAAAATAGTGTTTGTTGTAATATAAGTGTTTTTCTAAGTTTTTGTGTTCCTGTTTAAATATTTACTAATATATGTTTTATGATCCAGAAAATGTCAAAATTTGAGATTCAAGATGGAGATATATGTCTTGCAGATAGTGCTACAACGCACACGATTATTAATAATAAAAAATATTTCTCTTATCTCAAAATGCATGATTCCGCTGAAAGCGTGAGTACTATATCCGGTAATGCAAAAATCATTATGGGCTCTGGAAAAGTCAGTTTTTCAATGCCAAGGGGAACAAAGTTCGAAATTAATGGTGCATTATACTCCCCAAAGTCTCACCGAAATTTGTTGAGTTTTAAAGATATCCGTGGAAATGGATATCATATTGAGACTATGAATAGAAATGGCATTGAGTATCTTTGCATTACATCGGAGAGGAAACATATATTGGAAGAATTGAAAATGTTGTCCTCCGGATTATATTGCACAAAGATAAATATGATTGAATCATATATTACAGTAAACTCAAAGTTTACTAATACGTTTAAAGTCTGGCATGAAAGGCTAGGACATCCTGGTTCAAGCATGATGCGAAAAATTGTGCAAAACTCTAATGGTCATCCGTTGAAAAACGAGAAAATTTTGCAATCGGGCGAGTTTTTATGTAATGCATGTTCTCAAGGAAAGCTTATAACTCGCCCATCACCAGCCAAAATTGGGAATGAATCCCCTGTATTTCTAGAGAGAATACATGGTGATATATGTGGACCGATACATCCACCGTGCGGGCCATTTCGGTATTTTATGGTATTAATTGACGCATCTAGCAGATGGTCACATGTGTGTCTTTTGACCACAAGAAATACGGCTTTCGCAAAATTCATTGCCCAAATAATCAGGTTGAAAGTACAGTTCCCCGATTATGCCATAAAGAAAGTAAGACTTGATAATGCTGGTGAATTCACTTCAAAAGCCTTTGATGATTATTGCATGTCAATGGGGATTGATGTTGAGCATCCAGTTCCCCATGTGCATACACAAAATGGCATGGCTGAGAGCTTAATAAAGCGGTTGCAGTTAATTGCAAGACCAATGATAATGAGAACAAAACTCCCAATTTCTGTATGGGGACATGCTATACTGCATGCGGCCGCATTGGTCCAGATTAGACCAAGTGCATATAATAAATATTCCCCATTACAGTTAGCTTCTGGTCAAGAACCAAATATATCCCATCTCCGTGTTTTTGGGTGTGCGGTTTATGTTCCTATAGCGCCACCGCAAAGAACAAAAATGGGGCCACAAAGGAGATTGGGAATATATGTTGGATACACATCCCCAAGCATAATAAGATATCTTGAACCACAAACTGGTGATATGTTTACGGCACGCTTTGCCGATTGCCATTTTAATGAAGATGAATTTCCAGCTTTAGGGGGAGGAATTAAGCAAGTCTCACAAGATATTACGTGGTTTTCACCAACTTTAGTACATCTTGACCCTCCTACGAATCAACGTGAACTGGAAGTTCAGAAAATTATACATTTGCAAAGTTTGGCAAATCAATTACCAGATGCGTTCACAGATACAAAAAGAGTGACAAAGTCATATATACCTGCTGCTAATGTCCCCTCAAGAATTATTGTTCCTGAAGAACATACTGACAGGAACTTAGCGAATGAACCTAGGGTTCAGTTGAAGAGGGGGAGACCAGTGGGTTCAAAAAATAAAAATCCACGAAAGAAAAAGAATTTGGGAGAACAAAGTGAAAAGGTTCTAGAAGAACCACAAAAGGAAGAAGATCGAGATGATGAAAAAGAAACAGAAAAATATGAGATTTCCATCAATTTCGCCCAAACTGGAGAGTTATGTATTAGAAATGAAATAAAAGATAATGATGGAATATTCTCATATTCCGTAGCTAAAGAAATTGATCAAGAAAGTGATGATCCTGATCCAAGGTCCATATTGGAATGTCAGAAAAGACATGATTGGGAGAAATGGAAAATGGCAATACAAACTGAATTATCCTCCCTCAATAAAAGAAGTGTTTTTGGACCTATTGTCGCAACGCCTGAAAATGTAAAACCAGTTGGGTACAAGTGGGTATTTGTGCGGAAAAGAAATGAGAAAAATGAAATAACAAGATATAAAGCCCGTCTTGTTGCCCAAGGTTTTTCTCAAAGACCAGGAATTGATTATGAAGAGACATATTCTCCTGTCATGGATGCAATCACATTCAGGTACTTGATGAGTCTAGCGGCATCTAGAAATTTAGATATGTACCTTATGGATGTTGTGACAGCATATCTATATGGATCACTGGATAATGATGTATACATGAAAATCCCTGAAGGGATGGAAATGCCTGAAACATTAAGCTCAAAATCCAAAGAAATATGTTCGGTCAAATTACAGAGATCACTTTACGGATTAAAACAATCCGGACGCATGTGGTATAATCGCTTAAGTGAATATTTGTTGAGAAAAGGATATATGAACAATGCGATATGCCCATGCGTATTCATTAAGAAATCATCATCTGGTTTTGTGATCATAGCTGTATACGTTGATGACCTAAATATAATTGGAACTCAAAAGGATATTGATGATGCAAGAGCTCATATGAAAGAAGAATTTGAAATGAAAGATCTAGGGCAGACAAAATTTTGTCTTGGGCTTCAGATTGAGCATCTCCGAGATGGAATATTTGTGCATCAGTCAAATTATATCAAAAGAATCTTGAAACGTTTTTATATGGATAAAGCGACTCCTTTGAGTACCCCAATGATCAATCGAACGCTTGATGTTAAAAAAGATCCATTCAGACCTTGTGAAGATAGCGAAGAAATATTAGGTCAAGAAGTACCTTATATGAGCGCTATAGGTGGACTTATGTATCTTGCAAACTGTACTCGACCAGATATAGCTTTCGCTACTAACCTACTTGCAAGGTATAGCTCAGCACCTACACGGAGGCATTGGAACGGAATAAAGCATTTATTCCGTTATCTTCAAGGTACAATTGACTTAGGATTATTTTATCCGAGAAACCCCGAGATTGGTTTGGTTGGTTTTGCAGATGCAGGATATTTATCAGATCCGCACAAAGCTCGATCGCAGACTGGATACGTCTTCACAGTTGGCGGAACTGCTATCTCCTGGCGTTCCCAAAAACAGACATTGGTTGCAACTTCTTCAAATCATGCAGAAATCATTGCACTTCACGAAGCATGTAGGGAATGTGTATGGCTCAGATCAATGACTCATCACATACAAGTATCAAGTGGAATTCTCACGAAGAAAGAACCCACAAAAGTGTTTGAAGATAATTCTGCATGCATTGCCCAAATTAAAGAAGATTATATCAAGAGCGACAGAACGAAACATATCCCTCCAAAATTTTTCTCTTACATCCGAGAACTCGAGAAGAATCAAGAAGTGGATATTCAATATGTTCGTTCAAGCGACAATGTAGCCGATTTATTCACGAAAGCGCTTCCAACAACTACATTCAGAAAACACGTTCATAGTATCGGAATGCGTCATCTACAGGATTTATAGATATCCTTTCCAGGGGGGGGCGTTACTGCACTCTTTTTTCCTTGTCATGATTTTTATCCCACTGGGTTTTTTTCATGATAAGGTTTTAACGAGGCAGTACGTAATACAAAATGGATAATCAAGGGGGAGTGTTGAAAAAGTATACAAACACGTATTGATGTGTTTGTTAAACACATGTAAAATATGTTCGACAAATTAGGTAGATGATTATCCATTTACCCATATTATTATATGTTTTTCTCTATGTCGGGTTGTTGAGATTAACCGACTTACATGCTCTATATAAACCTTGCACTCACACAATTTGAGAGCACACAACAATAATAATAAGTTCTCTTTGATATACTTTTCTTTCTCCTCTTTCATACGTTACAACAAAAGGATAATAAGTATATATATATAGTATACATTTCACCATAATAAATTTAGAGATAATTGCCCACAGACACACCTTTTCAACTCTAGGTGTCAAGAAAACACACTTTCGTGTATTAGGTGACTTTTTGCTCAGAATCCATTTTTTCCTTCCTCTTCTACCCTTTAACTAACTCCACCTTTTACCATTTCCTAACCAATGAAACTAACCATAGTTACCATCTCTAACATGAGAGAGAGAGAGAGATCGTTGAGAGAGAGAGAGAGAGAGAGAGCTGAGAGAGAGTGAGTGAGAGAGAAGAGAGAGAGAGAGAGAGAGAGAGAGAGAGAGAGAGAGAGGAGAAGGAGGTTTTGGATCTGAATCATCAAATCATGAAGAATTAACAGAGATTTTGGTAAGCTGAGCTAGGATTTGAACATGAAGTTGGGGTTTTCAAAAGAAACAAAGAAATTTGTCGAGGAAGACGAAGAAGAAAGAAGCTTTCAAAGGAAGTCAGATCTGTACAATACAAATGAAGTTGATGGACAACCACATCGTACTTTATGGACATCGAACTTGATGGACAACCAGGTTGTGGCGACTGAAGACGGGGATGGAGAAGAGGGTCATGGTCGAACAATGTCTATGAACTGAAAAGCTTTATCATTCGCACTTTCACGTACACATTCTCCATCCACACATCAACCAGGTCCTACTGCGTACATCCACGCATCAATCAGGTTCTACTGCGATCTTCTCTTCCGTTACCTGGTCATCCAACTGACAATTCTACATCATCCCGTGCTAATACTTCTTCTTCCTCGCATAACATCTCTCTACCGTACATCCACACCGAATCACCTCGTCTTCCACTATCAGTCCATCCATTTCTCTATATTGTTCGTCAATTCTATTGACGACTCCGATGACGACATTAACGTTGGAGAAACATTAGTTCAAATAGTGAACGATATCCATGTAATAGCCTACAAAAGACATTTCAGCTTTAATGGTCTTCTTTGCAAATCTTCCCTCCATTGCGGTAACCTTCCCATTTTTGTTCATCCAACTTAATTTATCCACCATTTTCGACTTGGAATAACACATTTTTAAAATGTGTTCATCCACCAGATTTCGACCACGAACACATATTTTAACCCACACTTCAAATAAGAATCATGCACTCGACCCATCCTTTGTTTCGTACAGGCATCTCCATGTAACTAGACATACTCCATGCACGAGACATACAACCACTTACAAATCCATTTTGTTCGAAGATTTCTTCACTCTCTTCCCTCATCAACGATTATTCAACCACTGCATGTTTACTATCTTTGTCCATCCACAGTTCGTAAGCAACAACCACACATTTCTAACATGTGTTCATCCACCATCTCTCACACAGGAACACATAATTAAACTAACACTTCATACACTCCACATACCTTTTGTTTCGTACGGGCATATCCATGTATCTAGACATACAAACATGTACTCCATAGACGACATATGTTCAACCAAATATTATTCACTCTCTGCTCTTATCCACATTTATCCCCCCACTGCCACAACACTATCTTTTTTCATCCACATATAATAGGCACTATCCACTATAATTAATCATACATAATAACAATGTATCAGCAATGCTTCATCTATTAAGTGTTTCAGCTAATATACATGTTCGAACACGTATAAATATAATGTTCAAACAGGATGATTACAACCAATAAACAATTAATCATCCAGTGTGTTTAAACTAGGTATGATCAATGCTTCATCTACAAAGTGTTTCAGCTAATGTACATGTTCGAACACATATAATTATAATGCATCAACCAGGTATCTTCGCCACGAAGAATGCAAGAAAACACAATTAATCATACATACTAACAATGTATGTTCAATGCTTTATCTATAAAGTCTTTCAGCTAACATACATGTTCGAACACGTAAAATTATAATGTTCCACACGATGCTTACAACCAATACACAATTACTCATCCAAAGTGTTTAAACCAAGTATGATCAATGCTTCGTCTACAAAGTGTTTCAGCTAATATACATGTTCGAACACAATTACTTATAATACATCAACCAGGTTTCTTCGCCACTTTCCTGTTCCCAGATTGTCCAACCTGCGTGTACGTACACGAACAACAATAACAGAACGACAGAAAAAACAAAAGATTAAATTCTTGCAACCCATAAAAGAAATAAAAAATATTTTAATAATTATTAGCCCCCTCTTCCCGAAGCGTGCACAGTTTCCACACACAAAAAGTCACCATACATAAAGTAACCATACATGAGTTAAAAGACACCCACTTGCCTTGGTTACTCATACAAGGGCTCTTTTCGTAAAATCACCCATCAAAAATCCCTCAAACATGAGAGGTCACTTTTTTTGCAACAAAAGTACTCAAAGTACCTTTTCTGGTTAAGCTCTCATAAATTTATAACACCCACTCATAAATTTACTTTATCTTACAACTCATTCTTTATTTTATTACAACATTTTGTCTGAATATGATCAACATATACTTCGTATATAATGCAAAAAACAAGACTTTGAAAAAATCCTCCTTCCGCCGATCTCCGGAGAATGCTCTGCACTTCTCTGCTCCGACTGTCAATAGACTGTCGTGATCCAGTTGTTGTCGGCACCGTTGGATTCTTTTGTTGAAACAAAAAGAGAGAGAGAGAGAGAGAGAGAAAACAAAAAGGCGGGAAAATGGCGGCGTGGAAGTCGTGGATTGTGGCGGAGAAAGCACGGAGATGTCTAAGGACGATGTTCTTTGTGGCAGCAATGACAGCTTCTCTATTAGCTTCGTCGTTACCGGTTCTCATCACGGTGGCTGATGTTGTGGTTCCTTGTCTTATCGTCTCCAGCATCACCTGCCTCACGTGCCACTCCGCCGCAGAACATCTTTGTCAGTATAGTTTCAAAACCTCTTTCATCGATGTACCACTCGTCTCGCTCTTCAGATCTCTCGCCATTATCTGTACGGACACATTCTCTTTTCTCTCCTTCTTTCTCACTTCCGAACAAAAAGTGCTTTGAATCATTAAGCTTCCATTGATGATGATGGTACAGGTCTCTATTGGCTATGTGAAGACACAAGATTAGCTTATGGTCCTTATCTTGAAACGGTGATGTCACTTTCCTTTGGAGGGATTCTCCTTCTTTTGGTTAAAGCTTGTGTTTTCACTGTGAATTCTCACCTCAAAGGAAAGGTCTATTACCTCAAGATCTCGTGGGTGATGCCGGTTTTGTTACTATCATCTTCGGTTTTCGGTATGGCTCATGTCGTGGTAGCTTATCGAAAGAGTTGTGGAGCAAGAAGGAAGCTCATGTACCACAAAATTGACCAGGAAGCTGTAAAATACTGCTCTCTCGATCTCTTGTTTTCACCTTTTAGCTTCTCTCTTGAGATTGGAGCTAAACTCTTTCCTATGGTTTTTCAGGTTCTCTCATGTAAATCTGGTTTCTCGGGTTACAAGAAGGCTCAACGTCAGTCTTTCACTAGATCAAACTACAAAATCTTAAGCTATGCCGGTGAATTTAGACAAAACTCTTTCAGGGAAACCTCTTTGGATAGAGAAGAGCTGCTACAACCAACACTGCTTGCAAATGCAGACAGTCTATTCATCAAGATTCAGGGGTTAAATGTCCATTACAAGCAGTCTACTTCACCATCTATTCCTCCTCATAGTTCTTCTATAGCAAGCGGTTCTGCAGCGGAGGTGAATGCCAAAAGGCAGAGACTACTAGACAAGCAGATGTCAACTTTAGTCGTGCAAACTCAAAGCAATCATTTGCATCGAAGCTACACCATTCAACCCGATAGATCCTCGTTGTATGATCCTCTTTTAGCGAATTATCCAACTACACCCATTAGCTTGTACAATAAGGATGATATGAATCAAATGGAGTCCATGAATCTTGGTGACGATTTGGAGAGAAATGGGAACGTTGGTGTAGTTCTAGTCCATGGATTTGGAGGTGGAGTCTTTTCATGGAGACATGTAATGGGAGAGTTGTCTCTTCAGCTTGGTTGCAGAGTGGTTGCGTATGACAGGCCTGGTTGGGGCTTAACCTCAAGACTTATCCGGAAAGATTGGGAAGAGAGAAATCTAGCTAACCCTTACAAGCTCGAAAGCCAGGTAGGCTTTTTTTTACAGACATTGCCTTGTGAATGAAAGCTTCTTGATCTACCATCTCCTTTTGACATATTTGATTCACAGGTTGATCTACTACTTTCTTTTTGTACTGAGATGGGATTTTCATCAGTGGTACTCGTTGGCCACGATGATGGTGGTTTGCTTGCTCTCAAGGCCGCCGAAAGAGTACAAGCCTCTACCTTCAAATGCAGTGTAAGAGTCAGTTCCTTAAAAAGCTTATTATGACTTTGTGTTGCTTGCCACTAATAACACCATTGTGGCTAAATAATTCACACAGATTTCAATCAAAGGGGTGGTTTTGATAAACGTTAGCTTATCTAGAGAAGTGGTTCCTGCCTTTGCGAGGATACTTCTTCATACGTCACTCAGGAAGAAGCACTTGGTCCGTCCTTTGTTGCGAACAGAAATAACCCAATTGGTGAACCGGCGTGCGTGGTGTGACACCACCAAGCTAACCACTGATGTCATCATGCTCTACAAGGTAATCACTACTTTCACTTTATAAACGATACATAATGCCATTGGGATTAATTAAGCAGTTATACCTTAATGTAATGGCCTTTTGTGGATTATAACATCTCAGGCTCCTCTGTGTTTAGAGGCTTGGGATGAAGCACTCAATGAGATAAGTAAGGTATCGTATGAGATGATCCTTTCACCTCTCAATGCATCAGCTCTGCTAAACTCCATGGGAGCTCTTCCGGTCTTAGTTGTTGCCGGAGCTGAAGATGCTCTTGTTCCTTTGAAATCCTCACAAGTTCTGGCTTCTAAACTCACCAACTCTGTAAGTTTTACATCCTCTTCACCGAGACTTTCATAACTTAGTTTCCTCTCTCTCTAACCCAGTCTTGTGTATTCGTGTGTTTGCGAGCACAGAGATTCGTAGCGATATCTGGATGCGGACATCTGCCACACGAAGAATGTCCGACAACACTTGTATCCACTCTCGGTTCCTTCATTACAAGACTGATGATACCTAAACTACCAAACTCCTAAAAGTTATCACAGAGAAAAGCGTTTGATGAAAGAACACCTGCAAGAAATCAGCAGCTCAACACAAGAATATGAGTTTTTGGTGTTTCAGTGGGAACAAAACTTCTTGCCACAAAGAGATAGCCTTACCTCGAGATCACAATATCTGCGCAAGTTGGAGGTTTGGCGTAAAATTCGTCCAAGTGAATATATCCTGCCGAAGATTCTCAAGCACAACCTGTGCTTTTTGTCTCATGTACCATGTGTAAATACGATTTCTGTTCAGATAAAATACAAATCGTTACCCTATTAATGTTGGTTTCAAGCTTAGATAGGAACAAAAGAAGAAGGGTAGTCAGAAATGGGTTTTAGATAATCATTCGAATACATACGCATGAAGAAGATAAGACAAATCGACCCGCGACTCTAAACACAAAGTACGCCGATAGAACAATAACAAAGGGATCCTAAAAAAGAGCTCTCTAGCGTCTTTATGAAACAGGGGACTCTCTCGAAACACTTAAGAAACAGAGAAGCAAAGGCACAAAGCGGGTAAAATCTATTCCTTGGCGGATTTGTTGATGAGGGACTTGTGGATGTGAGGGATGACACCACCACCAGCTATAGTTCCTTTGATGAGTGTGTCGAGCTCTTCATCTCCACGAATCGCAAGCTGCAAGTGCCTCGGGGAGATACGTTTCACCTTCAGGTCCTTGCTTGCGTTACCAGCCAACTCCAAAACTTCTGCAGTCAGGTACTCCAATATCGCTGCTGTGTAAACAGCTGCCGTTGCTCCAACCCTTCCGTGAGCAGTGGACCTCGTCTTCAACAGCCTATGCACCCTCCCTACAGGGAACTGCAAGAAAAGAAAAAAGAACCCATTAGCCACAAGAATCGAACAAAATCGAGAACCCACTAATTAGCCACAACAATGGAACAAGTTCTTGAGTCGAAGCACTAAAAGAGAAACCGCACAAGCTTCAACAACAAAAGAAGGTTCTACTTCTATCAATCATCACAAAGCATGGTTCAAGTTCGTGTGTTTGAAGCAAGAAACTGAGGAAAAACCTCACGGCTTTCAAGAAAACACACATTGAAGAATCAAATTAGCTTCCTTCGTTTTGTTGCTGTTACGAGTTACGACCTTAACCATGACTATCAAGCTAAGCAAAAGACCTATCACGAAGAGAGCAAAATACACACTGCAAATCAAGAGATCGAGGTCGATATCAACCAGAATCGCTTCACTGAAGCAAATTTGGAGCAAAATAACACAAGAAAAAGACCAAATCTCGTATCCCAATGTCCCTATTCCAAAATCAAGAACCTAAGCTCAGAATCTCATCGATCCGCCGCTTACGCGATCTACACAAGTTCGATTTAGGGATAAAGAAGTACCTGTAGACCAGCTCGAGAGGAACGGGTGATGGGTTTCTTCTTGTCCTTGTCCTTGTCGCTACCGCTGGGTTTCCCCATAATCAAACCCTTGGCTCCTTTCCCCGACATTTTCCCGCCAAAAGTTTCACAGTAAAATTTCTCGCGCACACAGATAGAGAGAGAGAGAGAGAGGGAGAGAAAAGAAGATCGCACAGCAGATAAAAGAAGAAGAGCTCTCGCGAGTCGATAGATGTTTCCCAGAGAGAGAGATCGAGAAAGGCGGTTTATGTTACACCTGTTGACCATTTTACCCTTCTATACCAACCCTAATCACAACTAAAGGCCCAAGCCCAAGCCCATAGGTCATATTAAATATCATAATCTTTTTTTTAATAATAATGAAAAAGACCCCACAAAACCAGAAGGTCACATTTTTTTTAACACACTTTGATTCAAAAGAGAAAGGTCTTTTTTTTTTTTTTCCCTTTGTTATGTTCAGTCTGGAAACAAAACACAGCAGATCAAGAACTAAAGACAATTAAGGCTTTTTCATTTTGCTAAGCATCGGATGGTTTCTCTGCGGTTTTTCCTTCCTTGTTGATGTGAAAGCCTTCTATCTTCTTAGCAACTTCATCCACGCTATGCTTCACTCTCCTCGAACTCGACTCGTTCTCTTCATTGTTTGGTGTCGTTTGCCAGATCCTGATGGTTCCGTCTTCAGATCCTGAGGCGTAGGACTCACCCGTTGGTGAAAACCTCACGCAGTGTACGGGGCCATGATGTCCCTTGTTGCATCCTATGTTCAGACAAAGATGATGGTACAATCAGAAACCACATAATCCTACTCACCAAGGATGAATCTATCTCTGTCTCACTTAGCAAAGATGGTCTTACAGAAGCTTTTGCTTGATCCTTAAAAGAACCCATGCTTTAAGACAATCTGATTAGGTTATGGTCTTTACTGAATCCTAATCAAATACCACTTACTAACTATCTAATATGATCGTGTACAAGTTTTGAGAGTCACTCACCAATCTCTTCGCCAGTGTAGAAATCAAAAACTCGGACCCACATATCCTCTCCACCAGCGACAAACTTTTCACCAGACTTTGGCTCCAGCGATGCAGATTCGATATTGCATGGCATGTCATAACTCTTCACGAGTCCAAAACTTTAAAAAAAAAGACGAAGATAGAGAGCCTGAGCAAATTTACAAAAGGCAACAAAAGAAAAATTATAATTCGCTTCCAGGAATGAGAAACTTACTGGTTAGCGTCCCAGAATTTAACTGATGACCCATCAGCAGTAGTAATATATCGTCCATCTTGGCTCACTTCAGCACTGGTGACAGGCGACTTGGTCTCCAATGTCTGGACAATCTTCCCACTCCTAACGTCCCATAACCTGTATAAGATTACAGTTAGAAGAGAAGGAAAAAGAAAACAAATAGATTTTTCAAACTATGCCTTGTTTCATGCAACAATGTGTATTTAACAGTGGCTTATTATTTCATATAGTTCATACCTAACGCCACCAATATCAGTGCAAGAACTTAAGATTGTTTGATCACTGTGAAGCCATGTGAGAGTTCTGATGGAACCAGGAGATTTATCGACTTCTGTAGGAGGTGCATCCAACCGATCCAAGTCAAAAACACGGAGAATCTTCTCAAACCCTCCAGTGATCAACAGTTTTGTATCCTTGTGAGAGAGAGAGAGAGAGAGAGAGAGAGAGAGAAAAAGGGTAAGACGCATTGCAATCAATTAGTGGCTAAGGCACAAGTAACAACGATAAGAACCATCCACAAAGAATATTTCATCCTAGAGACCAACAATTCCAGTATCACCTGATTACCAAAATCCTCAAACTTAAATTTCATTTTCACATAAGAACCCCATCACAAGAGATCATCCAATCACAGAGATAAAACAAACTCTAGTTGACCAAATAGGGAGCAGCTACAAGGAGAGGGTAAAAAACTTGAACGCACCTCTGAGAAAGCACATGCTCGAACAATATGCTTGTGCTCAAAAGAATGCAACACATCCCCTGTTAACGCATCCCAGAGTTTCCTGAAAGAATAAAAAAAGCAATTATATCATTAAGGTCCTGTCCAACTCAATATACATAAGATAACTACATATTAATGGAACCAGAACAAATTAAAAACATACGCTGAAAAGTCCGCTGATGCAGATGCAGCACGTAAGGCATTGTTATCCAGGCAAGAACTCCACACTGCACCTTTATGACCTTCGAATGTACCAATCCAGTCTCCAGTCTCCCCATTCCTCAACATTGGATGCGAATCTAAACGCATAAAAGACATGATCATCTCAAATACTCAAACCACCCTATTAACAATGAAAAGTTAATACAAGTAATTCAAGCATGTAAACACCACATAACATAACGCAGTGGAAAGGATTGTTCACTAATAAAACCCACCAAACAGAACATTGTAGTACTAAGTTTAATCAAGACAACTATGAATAGTCTTGCCCGCAAAATGATTCCTAAATAATGCGAACTAATATGAGTAATCCAAACACGTAAACGCCACACAGGCAGATAATGTAAAGAAAAGGATTGTTCGGTTGGTACCACAAAAGCTAATGTAATCCATTTATGATACCGACCAAACAAAAAAATGTTATAGTCTACTCAGTTCGTTGTAATTAAAGACGCACAATTCATACTTTTAGGGTTCAATCGGAATCTTAACAACTACTCCAGATATAATCACAGTCGTGTACACAACAAAAATCTAAAGCATTTACCTTTACTCGCGCTGATGAGGAAGAAACCATCTGACGTAATTGGACTGTAGAACAAATCCACAACAGGTCTTGAATGGCCATGGCACACAAGTGGAACAGCGACCTTTTTCTTATCCATTATATATCCAATCTAACGAGACAACAACAGTGGAAGCAAAACCAAACCCTAGCCGCTAATTGAGACAAGAACCCCCAACACCCTAAGAAGAATTATCAAATCCTTTCAGATTGAAGAAAAGGGTTTGTCTAATTCAAGCGATTCAAGGTAGATTCCGAGACGAATTACGCTAAAAAAAATCAAAAGGGTCTAACTTTTTCTAATTTTTCTACAAATATATTGGGAGGAAAATCCCGAATCTAATAAACTTCGATTGAATCTACAACTGATGTGCAGCTACAGTTGAATGCTGCTTCCCGAAAAATCTACAGACAAGAAAAAAAAAATGAGGACTAGCAGAAAAGTTCAGAGGAAATTGAATGAATGGATGCTTTATTACAAAACAGTAACCTGTTTTTAGGGATTCTACATCGGGAGAGAGAACATGATTTGTATTGTTGAAAGAAAAAAAAAAAAACGCATAATTTGTATTTTAAATTACTTCCTATATTTTTCAAGTCTCGCATCAGTGACCCTATAGTTTCTGATGTACATATGTGCCCCGTTTCACAAAAAATTGCTTTGGAGTTGCCTTATTTAATTCACAACCCCTTTACATTTTTCAGAAGAATGTTAGCCAAAGGTGATGAATATTCATACAGTGCAAAGCATAAACCACCATCATGACTTACAAATACAACACTCGAACGTAAAACAATATTCTTATAAGGATAATTAAACAAACACAATGTCAGCAAAATCGTCCAATTTCGTACTATAATGAGAAACTATTTGGTGTTCGCATTAGTCATAGTATTTATAACATTGAATCTTATGATATTGTTTAGGTTATCAAGCCATATTGCGTCATTATTTATTTCATGTTAAGTTTATTCTATTTACTGATCATTATGTTTTTAAACAGTACTTGAATACTGGTCATGGCACTTTATAATTTTTTTATAACAATTTACGTCGTTACAATTCACTACCAAGCTGAAAAACTTAATACAGTATACATTGTATAGACGACATGCTTTCGTTTCCGCAATGCATACTTTGGTTCAGCGCTTCTCGACCTTCTGCGATCTTTATTGTGTTGGTTCATTTTTTTTCTTGGATTTTAAGTGATGTCAATTTAGGAACATCAGCTGCATTTATTCTTTATGAAGGATTCTTGTTCAAGGAAAATTTAACTTTGCATTCCTGATTGTAGTCTACGACTACACATTATCAAAAAACTTCATGATGAAGGTCATGTAGACTGGGGTTAACGTTATACACTGCAATTATTGCAAAGTCTTACTTCTAGTCGTCTCTATGATGTAATGTGATTCATTTTTTGGAACATTGCTGCATGTGTCAATAAGCCAAGAAGGCAGCTTCTAATTAATGCCGATTTATATTTACCATTACTATACCGACCATAGTCTTATAATTATGGATATTAGCATGGAATTTTTTGGTGTTCTTTGAACTCAGAAATAATAAGGACAACATCTTTAATGTATTGGATAAATTTTCCAAGGTGACACATTTTATTCTCTATAAAACGACGAGGGATACCATTCGTGTGACATCTTTATTTTTTTACCATAGGATGTTTGTATGCAAAGCCCTGAGAGGAGTATTCTGGACAATCATGCATTGATGTTATCAATTCACTTTGATTTTGTCAAAACCGGAACTCATATATATATATATATAGATTAAGATCCGACGATCTTCTTCTTCTTATTCCTTAATAATTAACCTTATGCAACTCTACCAGGTTATATTGTGAGATGTACACGAGTGTGTGGCATCATTCCACCATAAGATGGCCAATATATATGTGGAAACTACAGCTGTTGGAAAAGAGGTTAGTGTATTGGTACTGCAGGTGGTATAGTCAAGCATGTTGTACTTGGTATCGTTTTCAAAATTTATATATATAAAAAAGTGGTAGATACGGTTGTGTTAGATACCACCTACAATCTTGTATTTACAATCTTGTTTTAATTTTTTATTTCTTTTTTGGACTGCATATCACAGATATAGGGAAGAAAAACTGATAGTCGTAAAAAACAATTGGTCTTCTTTATTATACACACTAACATATTTGTTACATTTTCTCGTTGTTCAAAGTTCACGCACGTAGATTTAACCCAAATCTGAGTTTATACAATTGGTTTGAAGATGGGCCAAACTTTCTCACATGCAGCTGCCTTCATAAGTGTTTTGAGTCCAATTTATATACTACATTCCGGTAGCGAAAGCTTGATTTGATTTGTATCATTGTATGGCCGTCTATTAGTGCTTCACAAGTAGTATCTAGCTCTTGTGGTTGAATAAGAATGGTTCTCTGCCAAAGTAATTCAATTATGGATCCTAATAATTTCTCTTCCTTTTTGAAAATGTTTTGGCCACATACTCGATTACTCACATATGTCTTTTGACTCTTTACCATTAAAAAACAATGTTTTTTTAACTGCTATTAAAAAACAATGTTTATCAAACAAAAGTATTCATTTTAAAATCTATAGGATGTTTTCAAATTTTCAATGCAAAAGTAAGTTATCTTTGAAATTGTTTGTATAATAGTAGAAGTTATAGAACTATTGATTATTTGATTGTTATTTCTTTCTTGGTATGTGTGTTTAAACGTGCCAAGTAATGATATAATAATCCGATTGATTTGGGGAGCCTTTTCGTTTGTCGGGAAAACGCCCAGATGCAAAGTCGACTAGTTTGCAGTGTGCACAACTTTTCATGTCTACACAAAATGCATATCTAGAGCTTTAAACAACATTCAATCCATTTAAAAAAAAGTGAAATTAGAAGAAATAACATTACTCAAAGTTAAAAAAAAAAAAAAAAAGAAACCGAAAACAACAAGAGTAACGAGTTTAATAAAGTCCATCACAAGCGACTGCATGATGTATTGTGAAGCAAAAGCGAAGAAGTGAAAGAAAACTTTGAGGCCTCGAGATCAAACTCCACTAGATTATCTTGCATCTGATATCCTCCAATATCAAGCGCAGCCGTCGAAATATCTGTTCCATCCCTAAACGCTAAACACACAACGTCCTTGTTAACCCTCACCAGCGAGTTTGGCCCATAGATGTTCCACTTCACTCCTCCTCCCAATACCAAACTGATCACCGGAATCTCTTTTCCGAACAACGACCTTCCTCCAAAACTTTTAAAGCTAAAGCAGTCACTGAAGGGAGCCACGGGTTTCTCCTTCTTGGCGTTTCCGGCAAAGGCTTTGACAAGAGCTTTGTATATGGAAGACTCCAAGAAAGTGTAAGGGATCGTGCTGATCGCTGTGCCTCCCTTTTTACTTTTCTTGTTGTAAGTCAACACACTTTGGTTAAAAGAGAGCTTCTTTCCGTTGACTTCGATAGATTTCACATCTATGTAATAGCTTGTTAGTTTGAATAAGTCTTATTGACTCCACATTTGTAGGAGTAGTTGTTTAGTTGTTTAAGTTGTTGTCAAAGACACGTTTATACGTGCAGTTGTGTTTCCTTTGTTGTAGAAAATCCTCCGTATGATAAGGAGGTGTGGTTGTTCTGTTTTGGCTATTTAAAAGCCTTGTTCAATAAGATCAGAAGCAAGCCTTTTGGTACCAAACCGTTTGTGCAATAGTTAACATCTGGTATCAGAGCAAAATCCGAGAGTTGTGAGTTTACAGAAAAGAGTGAGAAATCATGTCAGGTGATACAGACATGAAGGTGGTGACGACGATACCTAAGTTCGATGGAGATTTCGAACATTGGAGCATGCTGATGGAGAACCTCATCCGGTCCAAGGAATGGTGGGATCTGATTGAGGAAGGCTACGTTGAGCCAGCAAGAGGAGTGGTCCTCAACGGAGTGCAGAGACAGGAGCTTGCCGACAAGAAGCTCAAAGACTTAAAGGTGAAGAATTACCTGTTCCAGGCGATTGACAAGTTCATCCTCAAGACGATCATCCAGAAGGATACTGCCAAGCAGATGTGGGATTCCCTGAAAACAAAATATCAGGGAAATGAGCGTGTGAAGAGAGCTCACCTCCAACGACTGAGAAGGGAGTTTGAGATTCTGGAAATGAAGGAAGCCGAAACCATCACGGAGTACTTTGGAAGGGTGTTGTTGGTGGCGACTGACATGAGGAATGTTGGTGAAGATATGCCAGACAACAAAATTGTTGAGAAGATCCTGCGAACTCTCTCCGAGAAGTTCACTTACATTGTGTGTTCCATTGAAGAGTCTAAAGACATAGAGACTCTCTCAGTGGATGCTCTGCAGAGTTCTTTGCTGTGTCACGAACAAAACATTGTGAAACATGCCAAAGGATCCAGCAGCAGCGACAACGTTCTGAAAGTAACCTCAGAGTTCAATGAATGGAGTGGAACTCGAGGAAGAGGAAGAGGAGGAACGTCACGAGGCAGAGGCAGAGGACGAGGAAGACAAGCCTTTGACAAGTCCTTGATCGAGTGCTACAAGTGTCATAAGTTAGGACATTTCCAATTTGAATGTCCTGAAGCAGAGAAGCAAGCAAATTATGTTGAATTCAATGAAGAAGAAGAGCTTCTCCTTATGGCGCATGTGGAACTCAACGGATCCAAAATGGAAGACTTGTGGTTTCTTGACAGTGGATGTAGCAACCACATGACCGGTAACAACAAGTGGTTCTCTGAGATGGACGAAAGCTTTCGTCATTCTGTGAAGTTGGGAAACGGTGCTCGAATGGGGGTGAAAGGAAAAGGCAGCATCAAGATCAGAGTGAAGGGAATGGTTCAGGTCATACAGGATGTATACTTTGTTCCAGAGCTCAGCAACAATCTCTTGAGCGTGGGACAGTTGCAGGAGAGAGGTCTTGCAATACTCATACGAGACAATGTTTGCAAGATTTACCACTCGGCAAGAGGACTCATCATCGAGACTACAATGAGTACAAACCGGATGTTCATAATCATGGCTCAGATGGCAGGAACAGACTCTTGTCTCCAAATCGAAACCGCAGAAGATGCTCACCTCTGGCACTGCAGATTCGGACACTTGAGCTACAGCAGCCTGCATCTGTTGAGTCACAAGAAGATGGTCAGGGGACTCCCTCACATCGAAGCAACAAAGAAGGTGTGCGAAAACTGTCTGGTGGGAAAACAGAAGAGAGGTTTGGTATCAGAGCGACAACTCATGGAGAAAAGCTCATGGAGAGCGACACAAAATCTGCAACTGATTCATGCTGACATTTGTGGACCAATCACTCCTGCATCGATTGGTCACAAGAGGTACATTCTGACTTTCATTGATGATTATAGTAGAAAGATGTGGAGCTATATCATCGCCGAAAAATCAGAGGCTTTTGGAATGTTTAAAGAGTTCAAAGCTAGTGTAGAGAAGGAATCTGGTAGTCTGGTGTGTTGTCTCAGAACTGATAGGGGAGGAGAGTTCTGTTCAAATGAGTTTGATGAATTTTGTAAGACTTATGGGATCAAGCGACAACTCACTGCAGCCTACACACCCCAACAAAACGGCGTGGCTGAAAGAAGGAATCAAACTATTATGAATCTGGTCCGAAGTACTCTAACTGAGAAGCAGATGCCAAAGGAGTTCTGGGCTGAAGGAGTTAGATGGATAACATACATTCTGAATCGCAGTCCTACTGCAGCTTTGGAAAGTCAAACACCAGAAGAGGCCTGGAGTAAGATCAAGCCGGATGTGAAGCATTTCAAGGTGTTCGGGTGCATTGGGCATGTTCACATTCCTGAAGCAAAGAGAACTAAGTTGGACGACAAAAGTTGCAGGTGCATCTTCTTAGGCTTCAGTGAAGAGTCAAAAGCCTACCGCATGTACAATCCCATTTCAAAGAAAATTCTGGTGAGCCGAGATGTTGTATTTGAAGAGACAAAGAATTGGGATTGGGGAAGGAATGATGTGAATGGTGCGAACACAAACTCTGAGGCACTTACCTGGGAAGGTCACGAGGAGGATTTCTTGAATGAAGAAGCAATGGCAAATGAACAAAATGAAGAAGAAGAAGCCATTACAGCACCTGCAGAAGAAGACAATGCAACAGATGATGCAGAACCAGTTGCAGTGGCTAGAAACAGACGAGAGACAAGGCGTCCTACTTATCTGCAAGATTATGAGTGTGGCATAATCACGGAAGAAGAAGCCATGGCTCATTTCATTGGTGAGTCAATGGCGCTTCAAGCTGTAACTGCGGGTGGAGATCCATTGACCTATGATGAAGCAGTGGCGTATTCAATATGGAGGGTAGCAATGAAGGCCGAGATAGACTCGATCGAAAGGAATCAGACTTGGGAGCTTGTTGATCAACCTGCAAACACAAACATCATTGGTGTTAAGTGGGTTTACAAGACAAAGTACAATGAGCATGGGGAGATAGACAAGCACAAGGCAAGGCTGGTTGCAAAAGGGTATGCACAGAAGTTTGGTGTTGATTACAATGAGGTTTACGCACCAGTTGCAAGGTGGGATACCATTCGGATGATCATTGCAATAGCCGCGTATCAGAACTGGAGCATCTATCAACTAGATGTTAAAAGTGCATTCTTGCATGGAGAGTTGCAAGAGACTGTGTTCATCGATCAACCTCAAGGTTTTGTGAAGAAAGGAAGTGAGGGAAAGGTGTATAAGCTGAGAAAAGCACTCTACGGCTTAAAACAAGCTCCGAGGGCTTGGTTCAGCAAGATAGAGAGTTACTTCATCAGGGAAGGATTTGAGAAGAACGAATCAGAACACACGTTGTTCATCAAAACTGAAAAGCAAGGTCAGATCCTCATCGTAAGTCTGTATGTGGATGATCTAATCTTTACAGGAAACTGTAAGAAGCTGATCAATGATTTCAAGGAATCGATGAAGAAGAATTTTGACATGACTGATCTCGGCAGAATGAGGTACTTTCTGGGTGTTGAGATAATGCAGAGAGAAGAAGGGATCTACATTTGTCAGAGGAAATTTGCCAAGGAAGTCTTAGAGAGATTCGAGATGAGTACGTGCAATGGAGTTAACAATCCCATTGTTCCAGGGGTCAAACTCTCAAAGAAAGGAGGAGGAGCTGTTCTCGATACCACTCTCTACAAGCAGATGATTGGAAGCTTGATGTACCTCACTGTTACACGACCAGACTTGACTTTTGTGGTATGTCTAGCAAGTCGTTACATGGAGAATCCGACAGAGGCTCACTTTCAAGTACTGAAACGAGTTCTAAGGTACGTGAAAAGCACTGCAGAGCTTGGTATCATGTATAGGCGTGGAGCAGACAAGGGGTTTCTTGCTTATACGGATAGTGATTATGCTGGGGATTTGGATGATCGAAAGAGCACATCCGGGTATGTGTTCATGTTAGCTGGAGGTGCAGTCTCATGGAGTTCAAAGAAGCAGTCTATTGTGGCATTGTCTACCACGGAGGCTGAATACATAGCAGCCGTGTCATGTGCAACACAAGGAGTTTGGATGTCTAGAGTGCTCAACAAACTTGGAGAAAGTCTTGAAGATTGCATCACAATCAAGTGTGACAACAGCTCAACCATTCAACTCTCAAAGAATCCAATTCACCATGGCCGCAGCAAACACATTGAGGTCCGTTTTCATTACCTAAGGAGCTGACTGGAGAAGGCAAAGTCAAGTTGGTGCATTGTGGTACTCAAGATCAATTGGCAGACATCATGACCAAACCACTGAAGCTAGAGACGTTCGTGAAGCTAAGGAGGATGCTCGGGTTGATTGAGGTACCAAAGTAAACTGTTCTTGCTTACAGCAAAACAGTTTAGGGAAGGAATTTGTTAGTTTGAATAAGTCTTATTGACTCCACATTTGTAGGAGTAGTTGTTTAGTTGTTTAAGTTGTTGTCAAAGACACGTTTATACGTGCAGTTGTGTTTCCTTTGTTGTAGAAAATCCTCCGTATGATAAGGAGGTGTGGTTGTTCTGTTTTGGCTATTTAAAAGCCTTGTTCAATAAGATCAGAAGCAAGCCTTTTGGTACCAAACCGTTTGTGCAATAGTTAACATAGCTATCGTCCACGTTCTTGCTTGCTACCCGGAGCATAGGAGTGGAAACTAATAGCCCCGAGAGATCTTTATGACTAGCCGGAAGCAAATACGGGCCGCCACCGATGTAAGCAAGCCCGGAATCACGTACTCCAGGCTTAGAAGGTAGACAGAGAGCAACTTTGAAAGGAATCTTGTAAGAAGAGACAAGGCGATTGACGAAGGACAGTGAGCTACTGCCGAGTCCGAGGTTGCCCTGAATACCAGAAGGAATCCCGGCCCTGATTGGAGACATGCTTGCGAGAGGCAGCCTCGCTGTGAGGTTGGATGCCACGTAAGCTGGTGATGACGATGTGTAGCTTAGGATGACGTTATCTTCGACTAGACTAGCGCCAAAGCTGTAGTATAAAAAGCCAATACACGGGCCCTTTTCACAGGTAGGACTTGGGGCGTCAGAGCAAGTATGGCATCCACCTTTCATTTGTTTGCATTTTTGGGACCCGCAGAGGATAGGAGTGGAGGTGGTTGAGTTATAGTCGTAGGGTTCGAACCATAAGGCTGAGCCTGAGACGTCTACGATCAAGTTAACCACGAGTGGTGGGTTGCCGATGGTCACGTTGGTGTAGTAGATACCGGTATGGCTGTCTCTTAAGACCGGAAAAACGAAAGTATGAGGCTTTTGCTTCGGCCTTGGCTTCGGTTTCGGGTTGTGTTCAGCTAGAGATGTGGTGGTTGCGATTAAAATAAAGAGGATGTTTAGAAAAACAAATAGGCGAGCCATTATTGCCGGTGGAAACTGGAAAGGTATAGAGATGTTTATTATGTGTGAATATCTCTAGTATTCATTTAGGCATTTATATAGAGAGTTGCAAAGCTGAAAGCGTTCGAAGCAGCAGTTCCCATGGTGAATATACTCTAAAAATATCTCATAGATATAAATATATAATAGTGAAGATAATATCTCATAAATATAATATTAATATTTGTTTTTTTATATGTGCATATTTTTAGTATTTATTTAGGCCATGTTCGTGTTTTTGTATCCAGATCTTGCATATGTATGCAAAATCCATTATATTTTTAAAAAACCTAAGTATTTGATATGCTGAATAAAATGGAGTTTAAATGTAAATTTTGCATATTAAAAATAAAAAGAGAAATACCCTAAATGAACCACGTTGAAGTTTTTATGACCAAAATAAACTAAAAAAAAATGGACAAAAATGTTTCATTAAATGGGGACAAAAGACTATTTTAACTTTCCTCTCAAAACATTAAAAGAAAATAACAAATAAACTAGGGTTTTCTGCAAATAAACCCGTCAGCTTACACAAATTTGCAAATCAAACCATCACCTTCGGAAAATGCAGGTCAATCCCTCACCACGCAGTCAAACCGCAATACAGCCCGTGGGTGTATCGATGACGTGGCACCGAAAAACGTCGTTCATAAGGTCGACGTTAAGTAAAACGCAGAGTTTTGAAATAAACAAAACAACAAGACATTTTAGTTTGTTCTGTCGTTTTGATTGAGGGTAAACGACATATTGTTTTTGTTTATCGGGGATTCTTAGAAATAATAGGGGAGAAAATAAGAAACTAGGGTTCGAACTCAAAATTGGGGAAATATTAGAAATTAGGGTTTCATCTCTGTTTAGTTTGATGTCGAGTTCCGGTGACAATTCGATGTCGAATCCGTTGTAATGTGCGACGTCGACGTCTGGGTAGAGTGCGTGGTAAAGCGTGGGGTTTCGATTTCAGAATTTAGAGTGTGGGAAGCTTGGTTCATCTTAGTGGAGTTCGATTGTGGAATTGAGGGTAAAGTTCTGAGGAGAAGCGACGCTAATGGTTCCAAGGTAAGCTAATTGTCGAATTGAAACATGAATGAAAGTCATATCTTACCAATTTGATTCTTGTCTAAATTCTAGGTCGATACATCAACGCATTTCGGATTTTTTATTGTGTTTCGAAAAGTTTATTCTGGGTGGCTTACAATTTATTTTCTTCTAATTGTCTAGTTTCGATCTATTCTTATGGGTTGGTGGTTATTGGGCTGGAGATGGATCTTATGTTGGTGGAGAATCACATGTCATAGGGAGAATGGCTTGCGATGGATTCAGCTTGGCTAGCATTTACAATGTGCTTGTAAATGGCCTCGAACTTCATGATTTCCAGCCTCAAATTTCTTGGTTTCCTCCAGAATCTCCTACAGAGAGAGAAGATATTGATGAAGAGGCAGTGTTACAAAAGGCTGTTTGTTATGCTGTTGGATCAGGTGCGATGACTTTGTTTGTTGTTAGGAAAGATGATCCGTTTTTAGTTAGGCGTGGTGGTGAAATATTTGGAGATGTGTCTTCAGATGATGAAGTTGAAGAAAATAGTGGTGATAGTGATAATGGTGATAGTGGTGGTAGTGACAGTGATAGGAGTTCTGATGATGAGATAGAAAATGTTGGGACAGAATCTAGGGAAGAGGACAGAGAGATGCAAGAGGATGAGATAAGTAGTGATAGTGATGGTTTTCATGAAACTAGAGAGAGGCCGGTGAAGTATAAGTCATTTGAAATTGGGCAGTCGTATGCATCAATTCAAGCATTTAAAGATGCTGTTTTGATGTATGCAGTGAAGAAGAAATATGACATTTCATTCTTCAAGTCAGATAGCAAGAGAGTCACTGCTGTTTGTTGCAATCGAAAGTGTCCATGGAGGATCTATGCGTCAATCAATAGCACAAGCCCCCGTGTTGTGATCAGAACTCTACAGGCTGAACATGACTGCACATGGCAAGGCAAAGTGTCTCTTCTAACTAATGCACGCATAGCTGATCTTTATAAGGAAGAGTTTAGGTTGAATCCAGAGTTCTCAGCAAATCAAGTGCAACAGAAATTGGACAGGAAGAACATTCTTGTGCCTTGGACTATCTGTGAAAGGACAAGACTGAGATGCTTGCAATCTTTTGATGCTGAGCAAGCTGAGTCATTCGCTAAGATGTTTGATTATGTTCATGAGCTTAAAAGATCAAATCCTGGTACAACTGCTGAGTGTGAAGTTAGAGAAGGAGTTTTCCATAGATTTTATGTCTGTTTTGGGGCTTTGAAATATGGCTGGAAGGCGGCTTGCAGGAAGATCATACACATTGATGGGACTTTTCTAAAATGGCGAATGACAGGTCAGTTGTTAGTTGCATGCGGAAGAGATCCAAATGATCAAATGTTTCCTATAGCGTGGGGTATTGTTGATGCTGAGACTAAAGACCATTGGATATGGTTTTTCGAGCACTTAGTGGAGGATTTGGGACTTGAATCAGGAAACGGTTTAACATTGATGAGTGATCAATGTAAAGGTCTCATAGCAGCTGTCAACGTGGTCCTCCCTTTTTCTGAACACAGATTATGTGCACGTCATGTATATCACAACTGGAAGAAGACATTCAGTGGAGCAGAGTTTGAGGATTTGTTTTGGGGTGCTGCAGATGCTTATTACATGGCAGCTTTTGATAGGAAGATGGAAGCATTGAAACAGATTTCTGAAGCTGCATATAATCAATTGAAGTTATCTGCTTCATGCGCTTGGTCTAGGTACTGTGATTTTTTTGGTTATTTCATTACCTTATCTGTCTTATCTGCCTTATGTGTCTTATGTGTCTTATGTGTTGTGATCAACAGGGCCTACTATAGCGAGATAGCGACATGTGATGCTGTCGAAAATAATCTGGGGGAGTCATTTAATGCAGCCATTCGAATTGCAAGGACAAAACCAGTGGTTGAAATGCTTGAAGAGATAAGGAGGCGTGTCCTTGTAAGCAATGAGAAGAAAAGAAAATTTGCAGCAGATGCAAAGGGTATTTACACTCCTAGAGCTAGAGCGTTGCTTGATCAACAAATTGATCTTGCGAAAAATTGTAGTCCTTTATCATGTGGCTTGGGTAAATATGAAGTTGGATACTTCAGTGATCGGTTTGTTGTGCACTTAAGGGGAGAGGTGAAATGTGCATGCAGAATGTACATGACAAGTGGTATTCCCTGCTGCCATATAGTCTCTGCACTTCGTTTGGAGAGGAATGCAGATCAAGACCCGAAGACATTAATATCTGAATGGTTTACAGTTGCGAAGCTCAAGAAATGTTATGAAAAGCCAATGGAGCCTGTCAATGGGATGAATCTTTGGACAAAAACAACTGATGTGAGGGTTATGCCACCTCCATATAAGAAGCCGCCAGGTAGACCGCCAGGTAAAAAGAGAAAAAGAGAGAAGGGAGAAGGCAGGGAAAAAGGAAAAATGAGCAAAATTGGGTTGACTATGGTAAGTAGCTCTTTTATTTTACTACTCCTTTAAGTATTTAGAGGTTTTATATCGCTAAGTGGTTTTGGTTGGTTGTGTAGCATTGTAGAAATTGTGGACAGGAAGGACACTACAAGAACAAATGCAAGAATCCACATGTCCCTAAACCTAAAAAACCACCCGGAAGACCAAGAAAGAATGCAGTAAGTGGCACAACTTCTCAGTCAGCTCTAGCTCTTGAAGCTGGTCAAGCTTCTCAACCATCACACGCATCAGAAGCATCTCAAGCGTCTCAGGCTTCTCGGGCTTCTCGGGCTTCTACTAGCATTTCAAAAGCACCCCCAAAAGCGAAGCCTGGTAGACCACGGAGAAGCTGGTTTGATACTAGCACCGCCTCACAAGAAGCTCCTCCACAGCCTACACATCAAGTTCCAAATTACGACACGGGACCTATACAGCTACCGAGAGTATGATTTGAGATACTTAATATCCCACGGCTCCTGTATGTTTATCTCTTCTTTTAATGTGTTTCGGTTATTATGTTATGTAGGAAGGTTATGGACTTTTCACAAGTCCTTTAACAGGCGATGACTATATTTCGGTTGGCTCACGTGTGGTGGATACTAGCGACAACACTGTCCTACCAAGCGACCTTTATCGAGCCAGAGAACGCAAGAAATTTGCTGTTTCACGTGGTCGTGGGAAGGGTCGTGGGAAGTGATGGCTGTGTAACACCTTTTCTTCTTTTTCCTAAGACCATTGTGCTGGCTGTTTAAGACCTCTTTCTAAGACCTTTTTATGGTTGTTTAAGTCTTCTTTCTAAGACCCGTTTGTAAGACCATTTCAAAACATTGCTATCTATAAGACTTTTTTAGAAGTCAATGAGTTAAGGTCGTACCACATATTTCGTTAGCACATAAAGCAAATTGAAAGACAAATAAGACCAACAACAACACAATGAGATATTTAAGGTTTTACATAACACAATAAGTTCAATTACAGACACAACATCATACTTAAAGTTCACAAACACAAATACAACATGAAAGTCAAAACCCCAGAGTTACATCCGCATAATACACCACATCCGCTTACCATTTGTACCACATGAGGAATACACCGAGAATCACAATGATGGAAGCAAGAACCACATTAAGCTTCACACTTGCCTTCTTTAGCTCACCAATCTCATCATCCAACTTCACCATCATATCCTTTATCTCACTGATTTCCTCTTGTGCTTTCTTAATGTCACCCATTGCACCTTTTGCATCACCTATTGTTAGAAAATGCAACTTGAAAGAGATGTCTGCAACATCATTTCGCACACTACTGACTTCCTCTTTCACATCCTTCAGTTCATCATTATGCTTTGCCAATTCTTCCAACATAGCCTCGTCAATCCACTTACGGAGATGTTCATTTCCATCATCATGGTTTGGACAGCTGAAAAACCTCCTTCCCGGATGCGAAGGGCCAAAACAAGTAACTATTTCCGCCTCTGCTCCACAAACACAGTTTTTCGGGATGCCTTTAGCTCGCAAAGCTAGTTCAGCATCGTAAGCTTCACACATTTCAGCATAATACCTCCTCTTTGTACCACTTGAATCCGATGATGATGGTTGGCTGTAACTGTAAGGCATCTATAATTTTCCAACACACAATTTCAATCTGAGACTGAAAATACCCTAAAACCCAACAATAATTTCAAAACCCAATGTCTCAATCGAAATCTCAGACTTAAGATTGCATTTTCATCAAGAAGAACCCAACTAACCTAACATCCCATCAGAACTCAAAAGAATTAAAGAATATACCTTTCAATTTCGGGCTTGTGGCTGATGAGAGACCAAGAGAGTTTCGAGTTTCAATTTTGATGGGAGACTACCATAAAGCTTACAAAGTTTCGATTTAGGTCACAAAGAAGAGAGGAAGAAGGAAGACGGCACGATTTTTTAAAGGTCTAAAACGGTGAGTTTTCCCTGTCGTTAGTGATATAACGTCATTTAAACGGACGGGCTGTATTGCGGTTTGACTGCGTGGTGAGGGATTGACCTGCATTTTCCGAAGGTGATGGTTTGATTTGCAAATTTGTGTAAGCTGACGGGTTTTTTTGCAGAAAACCCAATAAACTATGTTGAGTTTAAGGGTTTACGATTTAGGGTTTATGGTTTAAGGATTTACGACACAGGATTTAGGGTTTACGATTTAGAGTTTCGAGTTTACGATTTAGGGTTTAGGGATTAGGGTTTACGATTGAAGGTTTAGGGTTTAGGGTTTACGATTTAGTGTTTAGGGTTTACAGTTTTAGTGTTTATGGTTTACGATTTAGGGTTTATGGATTAGGGTTTACGATTGAAGGTTTAGGGTTTAGGTTTTAGGGTTTGCAATTTAGTGTTTAGGGTTTACAATTTTAGTGTTTAGGGCTTACGATTTAGTGTTTTGGGTTTAGGGTTTACGATTTAAGGTTTAGGGCTTAGGGTTTAGGGTTTACAATTTAGTGTTAGGGTTTACAGTTTTAGGGTTTAGGGTTTACGATTTAGTGTTTAGGGTTTAGGGTTTACCATTTAGTGTTTAGGATTTCTGAATCTAAACCCTAAACCCTAAATCTTAAACCCTAAATCGTAATCTAGACCCTAAATCGTAATTCCTAAACCCTAAATCGTAAACCCTAAACCCTAAATCGTAAACACTAAACCCTAAATCGTAAACCCTAAAACTTAAACTCTGAATTGTAAACTCTAATGGAAAGAAGAGGTAAATGATATTGATTTGGTTTAATGGAAAGAATATGGTAAAATAGTCTATTTGGTTCCTTTAATAAAATATTTTGGTCCAAAATGAGCTTGTAGTTCATTTTGGTCATAAAAAGTTAAAAGTAATACATTATAGTGATTTGTACAAATAAAAACTAAAACAAAATTTAATATTAAAGCATACCGATAACTTATTGAAAGAACAATAATGTGTTTTCATTTGTTTACTTTTTTTTTTGTTTACATTACTACTAACTATTTGGTGTATTCCAATTTTTTGAATATTTGCCTAAAGACTCTTTTTTTAAAATTTTTAAATGATCGTGATTTTAAAACTAGGGCAAATCTCTATAATGTACCATATTCAACTTTTTATGACCAAAATGAACTACAAACTCATTTTGGACCAAAATGTTTCATTAAAGGAACCAAATAGACTATTTTACCCTCTTCTTTCCATTAAACCAAATCAATATCATTTACCTCTTCTTTCCATTAGGGTATACAATTCAGAGTTTAGGTTTTAGGGTTTACGATTTAGGGTTTATGATTTAGGGTTTACGATTTAGGGTTTAGGGTTTAGATTCACAAATCCTTAAGATTTAGGGTTTAGGGTTTACGATTTAGGATTTAGGGTTTAGGGTTTATGATTTAGGGTTTAGGGTTTAGGGTTTAGATTTTACGATTTAGGATTTAGGGTTTAGGGTTTAAGATTTAGGGTTAAGTGTTAAGGGTTAACGATTTAGGATTTAGGGTTTAGGGTTTAGGGTTTAGATTTTACGATTTAGGATTTAGGGTTTAGGGTTTAAGATTTAGTGTTTAGGGTTTACGATTTAGGGTTTAGGGTTTTCTGAAAACCCATAAACCTTGAACCCTAAACCTTATACCCTTAACACTAAATCGTAAACCCTAAACCCTAAACCTCAAATCGTAAACACTAAACCCTAAACCCTAATTCGTAAACCCTAAACACTTAAATCCTAAACCCTAAACCCTAAAACTGTAAACCCTAATCACTAAACCCTAAATCGTAAACCCTAAACACTTAAATCCTAAACCCTAAACCTAAAACTGTAAACCCTAAACACTAAACCCTAAACCTTAAATCATAAACCCTAAACCCTAAACCCTAAATCGTAAACCACTAAAACTGTAAAACCTAAACCTTAAACCCTAAACCTTAAACCGTAAACCCTAAGCCTTAAACCTTCAATCGTAAACCCTAATCCCTAAACCCTAAACCCTAAACCCTAAACTCTGAATCGTAAACCTTAAACCCTGGATCGTAAATCCTTAACCTCTAAACCCTAAATCGTAAACCCCTAAACCCAACATAGTTTATTTGTTATTTTCTTTTAATGTTTTGAGAGGAAGAGTAGAATAGTCTTTTGTCCCCTAAACATTTTTGTCAATTTCTCCCTTTGAATTCATTTTAGTTATAAAAACTTCAAAGTGGTTCATTTTATGGTATTTCTATTAAAACTATTTGTGTTTATTTTTATTTTTTTTAACGAAACTATTTGTGTTTATTGATAATTGTAGTTTATGAATTTGAGAGAAAAAACAATACAGCACTGCCCAAAACTATAATTTTAGAATTTGAGGAGAAAAAGGAAATAAAGCACAAAAAAAAAAAAAAAAAGAAAAAAAAAGAAGAAGGAAATAAAGCACTGTCCAAATCTGAGTTTCCCGTATAGAGAACCGTGCTTTCCAGATCTATAGTGAAGGCCAATCGAATCTTTGATTTCGGTATTCATGGCCTATTTTACTTTCTTTTATTTTAATCGACCGACACTATTTTTGTCACGTTATATATTTTTCATTATTTATCAGTCTTTGATACCATATCAATTACTTATTTATCTTTAAACAGATATCCTCGATTAAACCTTAGATTTGATGCATCTTATAGAATGTGGTGGTTATGTGATATGCACATGCATGTTTTTACGCTTTCTAAAAATGTAAATCAATTAAAAATTATAAAGGGTTTATAACTATTTTTGTAACACCCGTCCCCTCGACACTCGAGAACGGCGTGCCACTAACCACGTCACATACATCAAATACCCCACTCTACAGTGTCTCATAACCCAACTACCTCAATGCTATATGTACATGATAAAAATACGAGGAAAACATAAAGAAAATCCCAAAGAAGCACTGTATCGTCAAAGCATAAAATACTTGTCCGTCTCACCTGAAAAACAGGAAAGGGAAGAAGGAGGGGTGAGTAACAGGGGAGTCACTCAGTGAGGTATGAGATGCTAATCACAGAAACGTAAATCTGACCATAGCACGCCATATATAGGAAATAGACTAAACATGCACAATCACGGTACCTAAAGTACCCAACGAACAACCAACGTCCTATTACCAGATCCAGTGACCGGCGGCACCCTCCTACCCGGAGGACAACTTATGGGATAGTGCCCACTACACCGCCCGTAGACGATTATCGACCTCGAAGGTACTGGAACAGCAGGTCGACTAATTCTGCCCAGCACCATCTCCTCAAACAACACGCGACGCAAGTACAGAGATAACGTCTCTGTACCCCCGCAATCCCTAACAACCCACATGGTCGACTAATCCTAGTTCTAGCATGTATAAAAGAATCAATTGACAATTTAATGCACAATCAATGGGTTGTATCATCTATTATTCCTAAATCCGAATTACAAACAATCCTAAAAGACTCTAGCATAGAAACGGAACACATTTAATCCTAAATCCTATCTACGGCGTTTTTTGATGAAAAGTACGATATTCTGCGGAAAGCCCTCACCTTAGCCAAAACGGGTGATAACTGCGGATTCTGAACTCTGGTTGCTTCAACGGATGCCAAATCTGAAATCACGGCGAAAGATCGAGTGAGAACGGCCTTCAAACGGCGAAAATCAGTTAACGAGTCAAATTAGTCTAAGTCAACGGTTAGACCAATTAATGGTCAAACCGGACCCGACCGAACCGGTGACCAAAACCGAGTTCAAACCCGACTGAATTCGTAGACCAAATTGAATTGAACCAACCCAGGTTAAACCAACTTTAATTAAACCAAACCAGGATCTAATTAACTAAACCGAGATTAAACTAATTAAACCAAAATTAATTAAACTAAACTTAAAAATCTAATTAAACATAAATTAAACTAATTAAATCTAATCTAACTAACCACCGAGATCGAGTGGTGTTGGTGGGGATGTTGCGATCGGAGCTCCGGCACGGGATCGATGATGCAGCCACCGGCGAGCAATGACGGAGGAGGTGGTGTGAACACGATGGAGGTCAGATCGGAGTAACTTAGAAGGTCGGAGATGGTGGAGAAGATGATAGCTTATGGAGAAAGCAACAGCTGGATCGCGACATCCTCTCTTCATGGTGAACCGCGGCGACTTGAGATGGCTCTGGCGAGACTCTCCGGTGGTGGCTGGTGAAAGAGAAGCATCGGTGGTGGCTGGAGGAGACGTCACGGCAGAACTTCACCTCTCGTCATGGAACGTGACGGTGGAGAAAGATGAAGCCGTGGTGGAGAGAGATATGGCACACCTCATTCTTTTCTTCTTCTCTCTCTCTTCTCCTCTCTCTCTCTCTCTCTCTCTCTCTCCTTCTTCGATCTGGGACTGTCGGCAAGGACTAACGAGGAAGAAGATATACTCACACTTACACATATACATGCTCTTGGGCTTTAAATGGGTTAAGGAAAAAAAAAAAATTGAGTTGGGCCACAGAATGAGTTTAGGGTCATTACAATTTTGTTCAATTTTCATAACTTGAAACCCTATGAAATACGGAATTGCTGGTGAATTTTTAATTCTTCCTCTGAACCGGATCAGCAGATACGAAATTATTGGTATTGTTAGGAATCACGACTTTTGGAATCACTGTAAAAGCGCATCATTCAGAGTTGAACGCAAATTGTGTGTACATCCTAAATGTGAATAAAACTTGTACATCCTAAGTGGAAAGATTTATAACGCCCCAACCGCCCCTACCGGTGAGTCACCCATCCCTCAGTCGGGCTCGTGGGCCCCACCCCTGTCCGACGGTCGGTGCGTTATCTGGGAGGTTCGAAAGTCATGATATACTGTCCCTGCAATGACCATGTGACCGTTTCCCGTGTTTTGGCATCACACGATACCGCGAATGACTTCCCGGTAGGTCACCTATCCTTCCACTACTCCAGCGCAAACACGCTTAACTCTGGAGTTCTTTCGGGATGGTTAACCGAAAAGGTAAGTGCACTTTGGTGACATAGGTAGCCAAATCAATTCATTTAACCTCTCCCACATATGTTTCCATATATATATTCGAAATCGGGATGTTACAAGATTTTGCTTACATACAAAACTTATTGAATATTAGAATTGTAATGTTTTGTATGAGATATTGCAAGTGTACTGAAGCAGTATCTATATATACTGCCTTTTCTCCTTAATCTACGACGACTCTCTTGGGTGTTTCTTATGTCGATGGAACCAGGAGGGGTTGAGTTAGGCTGCAACGGTGCCCTCTGTGCTCATGCGCTGGGGCCTGACAACAAAATGGTTTACACATCTGAAGCTGTAGCTAGTGTCGTCACCTGTCAACACCTAACCTGGTAGTGAAGCTAGCTCGGTTTGAACGAATAAAGGAAAATGTCTTCCGGTGATCATGGGACTAAAAAGAGATGAATTTCCAAGCATGTAGAGGAAAACATAATCTGTATATGTAGATTTAGGAACAGTGACACAAGATGTAGATTTAGGGATGAAGGGTTATAAGAGTGTCGAGCTTTAAATGTTACTTTTGGCTTATAATAAGAAAGTGAAATAGGAAAAAGTCTGTTCTCATCCCCGATAATGAATAGGAAGAAGTTTGTATTTGATACGAGGTTGTGTTTGATTATGAAGGAATGCTAAGATGTACGATCCGGGTTGGTTGAGATGATACCATATGATTACTAACGGTTACAAGGCTTTAAATGGGTTAAGGAAAAAAAAAAATTGAGTTGGGCCACAGAATGAGTTTAGGGTCATTACAATTCACCCCCTGTTACGAGGAATTCGTCCTCGAATTTAAGTTCTGAGCTGGCTGCTCGACATCTTTAAACAAGGCTGGATAATCGGATCTCATCTGAGACTCTAACTCTCAACTCTCCTCCTGAATGTCGTCTCTCTCCCAACTAACTCTGACCATCAGTAGCGTTCTCCCCTGAACCACTCTATCTCGGCGCTCTAGGACTGACATTGGCTGACTAACTGCAGTCAAATCTCTCCTGATGTCACTTGGTGGCTGCTGTAGAATGAACTCTGGCTCCTGAACGACTTTCCTCAGAACTGACACATGAAACACATCGTGAAATCCAACCAACTCTGCTGAGGGCGTTAAGCGGTATGTTACTGCCCCAATCCGCTCAATGATAGGATACAAATCCATATATCTTGGTTTAAGCTTCTTCAGCTTCCGGATATCAGAACCTCCCTGAAATGTTCGCATCTTAAGTTATACCAGGTCGCCCTCCTCAAACTCTAGATCTCTCTGACGCTTATCTGCATAACTCTTTTGGTAATCATGAGCTTCCTTAAGCCGTCTCTTGAGCATTTCCACTTGCTCAACTGTCTCCTGAACCAATGCTGGTGTTATACCTCGGTGCTCTCCCACCTCTGTCCAACAAGGTGGGGTATGGCACGGTCTACAATAAAGAGCCTCATACGGTGCCATCTTAATACTCGAATGAAAACTGTTGTTGTACGCGAACTCGGCCAACGATAGGTACTTAACCCAGCTCCCTTCCCAATCCAAAACACAAACCCTGAGCATATCCTCGAGTGTCTGAATAGTCCTCTCAGACTAACCATCTGTCTGCAGATGATAGGCCGTACTTAAATGTACCTTAGTCCCAAATGGCTTCTGAAAGGCTTGCCAAAACGATCTGATACTATACTGACTGGTATTCCATGCAATCTCACAATCTCTGCAATGTATCTATGCGTTAGCTGCTCTGCTCCGTCTGTTTTTCTTAATCGCTAAAAAGTGAGCTGACTTGGTGAGTCGATCAACAATAACCCAGATAGCATTCTTCCCGCAAACTGTCCTCGATAATCTGGTGATGAAGTCCATAGTCACCATGTTCCATTTCCACTCAGGTAGTGGAAGTCTCTGTAGTAATCAACTCGGTACCTGATGCTCTGCCTTAACCAACTGGCGAAACTGTCAACACGACACAAAGGTAGCCACATCCTTCTTCACGCCTGTCTAGTGATAATATCGCTTAATATCCCGATGCATCTTATTACTTCCTGGATGAATGGAAAACTGAGAATGATGCGCCTGCTGGAGAATCTCCTTTGTCACCTGTGTCCTTGTCTCACATAATTCGTCTTCCCTCAACAGACTCTTACCATCGAGTCACTTCTCCTAAACTTTTGTTTCTTGACGTCCCAGAACTGCCAGTGGTTGGCTAATTGCAAATTCTTTTTTTTTTAATTTACGATTGTTGGTGAAAACGGCGCTGGCCTTATAACGATCTTCCTGAATCCAACACAAATTTAACGAAGACTTCTCATGTTATTTGAATATCATGATAAATGCTAACCCTTCGGCTCCTGGAATATGCACTCTCGTTCCCAAACTGTACTTAATGCCATGGTAAACGACCCATCCTTAAAGTCACATCATGGTGGTTTTAGCTCCATCACTGCTAAGTCTCTGATAAGATCAACTCCCCTGAGTACAACAAATACAACTCGATGAATGCTTCAAGCTCCTTGTTTAAATCGACTGCCTAACTCTGTCTACTCTTCGGCTCGAACACATCCTGAGTGACCAATGCTCGACTAGACCCGCCATACGAAACTATAAGTAGCTCCAATATCCAATAGGGTATAAGCTGTCCCACCCCAAGCGACAATCGACCAACACAAGTACTAAATCAATGGTTTCCACATAAACGACATACACGAACCACAAACTCAAATCCACAATGTCAAATCCACAACGTCAAAAAGAACAGTCTCAACTATCTCGTGGTCCCCAATAACAATACTCGCGACAATAGCTTGGCGCTTGGGTGGTGGCAGAACAACCCTGAACTCACTGCGAACAATCCCTGAAAATGAGAACATGCTAACCACAATTGAACAACTCGGTCTAACTGCTGGTGCTGCAATATAACTGACAAACGAAGCATCTACTAACATAGACTGGTAGTAACTTATGACATAATCCAACCATCTGCACGAAAACACTGAACACGCTCTCCCAACATGGTCATGGTGACGACAAAAACAACACGGTGGAGATCCCGACAGCTTCGACACATTGCTATATCCTAAATAAGACTTATCAAGCTTGACTGAGCCAGCTTGAAGAAATATTGCTTCTCCTCTATCTCTACCTCATGAACGAAAAGTCTTCTCAACCAATCGATTGGATTGGTGTAAACTCGTACGACATCACGCTTACAAATATCCACCTGTTACCATTCAAGAACCTCCTGAATAAATCCTTATTGGCTATGAAACTCCAAGAAAATCTCCAAAGACGACAAAACACTTACTCGTACTCCCTGATATTCCTAGTGCCTCGAGGAGAGGGCTTAAAAGCTTTGGCATTCCTATGCCTGGCTTCATGAGGAAGGAACGTCCTGTTGAACTCCCTCTAGAGTGATTGTAGGTTAACTCATAGCAGTCACGACTACTCTCAACAAGTCCTTCTTCCCAGAGAAGGGTGTCATTCATCATAATTAAGTAGTCAAAACCAATTAAAACTCTGTGGTATACTTATTATGCTCCAAGTTACGATTTAGCCTCTTCCTTTAATAGTCTGCGGTGACAGTATCCACTGTCTTTCCAATCTGATCCAAACTGTTGTCCTGCATCTTTATCATTAACTTTCTTTACGTGGGTCCCTCTCTGTCTCTGCCAGATATTGGCGGTGGCGGTGGTGGCGGCGGAAGATCAACAACTGAAGGAGCATGTTGCTGTGAGAACCTCTCGTGGTACCTCTGAAGCTCCATCCACATTTTTGAATTACTAAAGGTCGGCTCTGCTCCTTGAGCCTTAACCGATGGTGCATATGGTGGTGACGGTGGAACGGTGGCGGATGCTTATTCTGCTTGCAGGGTCAAGTGGCGAACAATCTAACTATCACTTGAGCGCTCTGACTGTTCAGATCCTGATTAATCTGCTGAATACTGGTCTCTTCGGTTGAACCTGTTGAACAACGAGCTGACAATCCGACGCGAAACAATGACCTTCCTTGATGACATCTGAAAACCTGTTTAAACTGAGGCTGAATTGAGACAAACTTAGAATATATTAAATACCAGACAGAATCAGTGCTCCTTTGTTTGTTTGTTTTTTTTTTTTTTTTTAAAGTCCCGGGAAATTCCTTTTTTTTTTTTTTTGAAACCGTTTAAATCCGTATATGCAATCATGCTTCATACTACCCGTCTCCCGGGTCAGAACCGGACGACGCTAACCTAGGCTCTGATACCAAAATGTAACACCCGTCCCCTCGACACTCGAGAACGGCGTGCCACTAACCACGTCACATACATCAAATACCCCACTCTACAGTGTCTCATAACCCAACTACCTCAATGCTATATGTACATGATAAAAATACGAGGAAAACATAAAGAAAATCCCAAAGAAGCACTGTATCGTCAAAGCATAAAATACTTGTCCGTCTCACCTGAAAAACTGGAAAGGGAAGAAGGAGGGGTGAGTAACAGGGGAGTCACTCAGTGAGGTATGAGATGCTAATCACAGAAACGTAAATCTGACCATAGCACGCCATATATAGGAAATAGACTAAACATGCACAATCACGGTACCTAAAGTACCCAACGAACAACCAACGTCCTATTACCAGATCCAGTGACCGGCGGCACCCTCCTACCCGGAGGACAACTTATGGGATAGTGCCCACTACACCGCCCGTAGACGATTATCGACCTCGAAGGTACTGGAACAGCAGGTCGACTAATTCTGCCCAGCACCATCTCCTCAAACAACACGCGACGCAAGTACAGAGATAACGTCTCTGTACCCCCGCAATCCCTAACGACCCACATGGTCGACTAATCCTAGTTCTAGCATGTATAAAAGAATCAATTGACAATTTAATGCACAATCAATGGGTTGAATCATCTATTATTCCTAAATCCGAATTACAAACAATCCTAAAAGACTCTAGCATAGAAACGGAACACATTTAATCCTAAATCCTATCTACGGCATTTTTTGATGAAAAGTACGATATTCTGCGGAAAGCCCTCACCTTAGCCAAAACGGGTGATAACTGCGGATTCTGAACTCTGGTTGCTTCAACGGATGCCAAATCTGAAATCACGGCGAAAGATCGAGTGAGAACGGCCTTCAAACGGCGAAAATCAGTAACGAGTCAAATTAGTCTAAGTCAACGGTTAGACCAATTAATGGTCAAACCGGACCCGACCGAACCGGTGACCAAAACCGAGTTCAAACCCGACTGAATTCGTAGACCAAATTGAATTGAACCAACCCAGGTTAAACCAACTTTAATTAAACCAAACCAGGATCTAATTAACTAAACCGAGATTAAACTAATTAAACCAAAATTAATTAAACTAAACTTAAAAATCTAATTAAACATAAATTAAACTAATTAAATCTAATCTAACTAACCACCGAGATCGAGTGGTGTTGGTGGGGATGTTGCGATCGGAGCTCCGGCACGGGATCGATGATGCAGCCACCGGCGAGCAATGACGGAGGAGGTGGTGTGAACACGATGGAGGTCAGATCAGAGCAACTTAGAAGGTCGGAGATGGTGGAGAAGATGATAGCTTATGGAGAAAGCAACAGCTGGATCGCGACATCCTCTCTTCATGGTGAACCGCGGCGACTTGAGATGGCTCTGGCGAGACTCTCCGGTGGTGGCTGGTGAAAAAGAAGCATCGGTGGTGGCTGGAGGAGACGTCACGGCAGAACTTCACCTCTCGTCATGGAACGTGACGGTGGAGAAAGATGAAGCCGTGGTGGAGAGAGATATGGCACACCTCATTCTTTTCTTCTTCTCTCTCTCTTCTCCTCTCTCTCTCTCTCTCTCTCTCCTTCTTCGATCTGGGACTGTCGGCAAGGACTAACGAGGAAGAAGATATACTCACACTTACACATATACATGCTCTTGGGCTTTAAATGGGTTAAGGAAAAAAAAAAAAATTGAGTTGGGCCACAGAATGAGTTTAGGGTCATTACAATTTTGTTCAATTTTCATAACTTGAAACCCTATGAAATACGGAATTGCTGGTGAATTTTTAATTCTTCCTCTGAACCGGATCAGCAGATACGAAATTATTGGTATTGTTAGGAATCACGACTTTTGGAATCACTGTAAAAGCGCATCATTCAGAGTTGAACGCAAATTGTGTGTACATCCTAAATGTGAATAAAACTTGTACATCCTAAGTGGAAAGATTTATAACGCCCCAACCGCCCCTACCGGTGAGTCACCCATCCCTCAGTCGGGCTCGTGGGCCCCACCCCTGTCCGACGGTCGGTGCGTTATCTGGGAGGTTCGAAAGTCATGATATACTGTCCCTGCAATGACCACGTGACCGTTTCCCGTGTTTTGGCATCACACGATACCGTGAATGACTTCCCGGTAGGTCACCTATCCTTCCACTACTCCAGCACAAACACGCTTAACTCTGGAGTTCTTTCGGGATGGTTAACCGAAAAGGTAAGTGCACTTTGGTGACATAGGTAGCCAAATCAATTCATTTAACCTCTCCCACATATGTTTCCATATATATTCGAAATCGGGATGTTACAAGATTTTGCTTACATACAAAACTTATTGAATATTAGAATTGTAATGTTTTGTATGAGATATTGCAAGTGTACTGAAGCAGTATCTATATATACTGCCTTTTCTCCTTAATCTACGACGACTCTCTTGGGTGTTTCTTATGTCGATGGAACCAGGAGGGGTTGAGTTAGGCTGCAACGGTGCCCTCTGTGCTCATGCGCTGGGGCCTGACAACAAAATGGTTTACACATCTGAAGCTGTAGCTAGTGTCGTCACCTGTCAACACCTAACCTGGTAGTGAAGCTAGCTCGGTTTGAACGAATAAAGGAAAATGTCTTCCGGTGATCATGGGACTAAAAAGAGATGAATTTCCAAGCATGTAGAGGAAAACATAATCTGTATATGTAGATTTAGGAACAATGACACAAGATGTAGATTTAGGGATGAAGGGTTGTAAGAGTGTCGAGCTTTAAATGTTACTTTTGGCTTATAATAAGAAAGTGAAATAGGAAAAAGTCTGTTCTCATCCCCGATAATGAATAGGAAGAAGTTTGTATTTGATACGAGGTTGTGTTTGATTATGAAGGAATGCTAAGATGTACGATCCGGGTTGGTTGAGATGATACCATATGATTACTAACGGTTACAAGGCTTGATATAGCTTCACTGATTTCAAAACTCAAAGCCTTCATCTCCTCTATTGCTCGAATTTTCAGTCAATTTTAGTCTTTCACATATGATTTCTCCACTTTTGGAAAATTAGGCAGAAAACTCTAGGTTTAACAGAAAATTAAGCTCAGGTAACTTCTTTCATTCTCAAATTTAAGTAAATCACAGGTTCATTAGATAGTGTAAAGATAGATCGAATGATGGCAAAGAAGATCGTTTCCACATATGATCGGAAGTTCGGAACACAAGGTATGCACTTTTTTTACCCTCTATTTTTACTTGCCCTTGAGTTTATCTCTTCTATAACCTTGCCGTTTGTTTTTTTTAACTGGCTAATTTGTATGATTCGTTTCCAATTTTAGTTTATATTTATATTTACTTCAAATTGGCATGTAATTGTCTAATCTTTTACCCTATTTGCGATGCATGCAGTTGTTAACTTCACACTGTTTGCTATATGTGTTGTCGACCGTTCTATTTTCAGAAAATGACTGATTTTTGCGGAAATGATTATGTTTTTATTTCAGGAAATCAACATTGCTTCTCTTTGACCAAAAAAAAAAAAAGAGAGCTAAAGCTTGTCTTAACAAAGTAATTATAATTATTAAAGAGAGATGTCTTCTCGAGAGCGATCAGAAACATAACTGTCAATCATATTTGCTTAAGGGAAATATATCCCACAAATTTTCTGTCTCATTGCCGAGTAAATATATCACATCTACTACGTCACAATTTTAAACACATCTAAAAAACTTTTTACATATCTGTCCCTTTTTCATTATTTTGGGTCAAACCCAATAGGTTTTATGGTTTAGCTAATGTTTTCAAATAAGGAAATTATTTACAATTACTTTTTTTGGTTTATTCAAGTTTATTCAAGTTTTACTTTTTCAAATAAGGAAATTATATACTACTACTTTTTTTGGTTTATTCAAGTTTATTCAACTTTTACTTTTAAGAGCAATGGTAAGAAATCTATAAATATGTATGTGTATATTCATGAAAACAAATCATAAGCACTAGGCATTCTTCTTACTTAGTTTATTATCATCCCGCTATTCTGAACCAAAAAAAAAAAAAAAACAGTTGTTGCTGTGGGATTCGAAGATGAGCCGCACTAAAATACTTGTGTTTGCTACCTTAATGGCTATACTTGGGCTCGCTGGACTGGCGTTTTGGGGTCATCACGTAGACTTTTGGATATTTTTCCTTATGGGTTTCCTTGGGCCTCAACTGTTGCATTGTGTTTGTCTGTGTCTTTGTGTTGTTGATGATCCCGACGATGATCATCATCATGATCATGGTACCAGCAGCGATGACCATGTTACAATCACCATCAATGAACTGGACTGTGTTGACCCTTCCGTCCTCCTCCAATCGATCTCCGTCGTAGATTTCAACTCTCAGAACTTCGGAGACGCCGTCGAATGTGCCGTTTGCCTCTCGGAGCTCGCCGAGGGAGACAAAGCCAAGGTTTTACCGAGCTGTAGTCACTGGTTTCACGCCCATTGCATCGACGCGTGGCTTCAATCGCACGTCACTTGTCCTATCTGCAGAAAGAGAGTAACTCTGTTCCAAATCAACAAACCGATATCCGAACTCTCTCGGTTCTCAAGTCCGGTCGAAACTCCGGCGGTCACTAGTCAAGACGCAAGTTCCGGTAATCCAAGTTCTTGTAATGAACATCCAGCGGTTGTGGTAGACATCCCGACAAGTCCCGAAACCGGGAGAGTCTGAATGGGATTCAAATAGAGCTGATGTCCAGAAAGCTCTACAAGACTATGGCTGTTTCGAGGCTTCTTTCGATAAAGTCTCCCTAACTAGCTTAGGAAATCGGTTACAGACCAAACTGAGAAACGTGTTCAAGAAACCAGCATCTCAAATAAGCGGCTCTACCGCATCTAAAATAAAATACGCTTCTTCTATTTTTGGTTCACTGTTTTAATATTTTAATACTTAAATAATCTTAGGATTTCCAAACTCCTATAATGATGTTAATATTATTTAAAGATCCAAGTGGTCCTGAAAACCTTATATAAGAAGACATAGAGAGACAACTAAAACATGACAAGTTTCTAAAAGAAAAGAAAAATGGAAACAACTCCTGCTCTTCAGCTCCCGGTCATCGACTTCACAAGTCCAAACCTAAAACTAGGAACTGTCGAGTGGGACTCAGTGAGAGGCCACGTCCGAAGAGCTCTAGAAGAGTATGGATGCTTCGAGGCCTTGTTCGATAAAGTTCCTGTCGAGCTTCGAGAAGCGGTTTTCAACGTTTCTGAGGAGGCTTTCAAACTACCTTTAGAGACCAAACAAAGAGTTGTGTCGAGGAGAAAATACAGAGGATACGTGGGTCAGACTCCATCTTTACCTCTGTTCGAAGTAATGGGCGTTGATTTTGCAGAAAATGAAGATAAAGTCAATGCATTTACTCATAAGCTCTGGCCCCAAGGGAATGCAAGTTTCAGGTTTAGGATCTTTAAACATTTTCTTCTCTCGTTATTTAATTTACTCGGATTAATATGGAAACAGAACAAACTCTAAAACCGCTCTGTCTCTGCAGCGAGGCGGTCATGTCATTCGCGAAGAAAGTGTCGGAACTGGACTTCATGACCAGGAGAATGATAATGGAGAGTTTTGGAGTCAATGAAAACTACATAGAGAAACATTTGCATTCGACGAAATGTCTCGTGAGAATGATGAAGTACCAAGGAGTTAAAGAAACAGAGGAAGAGTTAGGTATGGACGCTCATACAGACAGAAACATGCTCACCATACTTTGCCAGAACGATGTCAAAGATGGAATCGAAGTGAGAACTAGAGATGATAAGAACTGGATCAAAGCCAATCCTTCCCAAGATTCTTCGTTCATCGTTCTTGGTGGAGATTCGTTGCACGTAAGTTTACACCAAAATTCAGTTTTTTTTTATATATAATTTTGTTCAAAGTTTATTGTGTAAAAACTCTTTTCAGGTACTTCTGAATGGTCGGGTTGTTAGCAGTGTTCACCGAGTGATGAGGATGGGAACGAACACGAGATTCTCAGCTGGATTGTTCTCTCTTCCGAAAACAGAGGATTTGATATATGCACCAGAGGAAATGGTTGATGCTGAGCATCCTCGCTTGTTTAAGCCCTTTGACTTTGAAGCATACTTTCAATTTACCACTGAGAGATCTGGAAAGAGAGATCTAGCTGCGCTCAAGACTTAGTGTGGCCTTTAAGCTTAAAAAATAATGCGTATCTTCAAAAAAAAAAAAAAAAGAACAAACTTGTATGATTTGCTTCTCAGCTGTCTTTAAATTTGCATGTAAACCTATCTCCATCACAATAATAGAAAGATAAACTTTCACTTTCATGATTATAATCTTAACTCTTTAGTTTCCGAAGCAGAACTATTCGTCTTGTTCTTTTCTGAATCATATCTGTAGTTTCTAAAGTGAAAAATCTTTTATGAATCTGAATGTTATTTGATGGTTTTGCGATAAGTTCTATGCTGCTAAAGAAGGCCGTGATGCCAAATTTTGGTATAGTTATAATCACATCTATAATACTATATGAGTATATGCTTGATCTAATAAAATTCAATTTCCATGAAATTAAAAGATGACAATCTTTATTTTGGTGGTTTGATATTCTGAACTGATATACAACACACGCAAAACAAAACAAAATTATTGTATTTCTATATTATAAACACAACAAAGCTGTCAGTATTACATTAAGAAGACTACCACGTTATGATCTTTCCGTATTACTTACAAGTTACAATCATGTAAGTTACAAGATAAAGTGTTGCCAGCAAACTAAATGTACTATAAGACTTCGAGATTTATAATAATGCTAAAATATTGTTTAATATCGAACCCTAATGGTCTTCAGGAGTTTAAATAAGAAGGCAAAGACAGAGATCTGAAACAGAACACGTTTGCGAGACAAGAAATGACGAGTTTGGAAACCAATTTTGCTGTTCAGCTCCCTGTCATTATTGATTTCACGTGTCAAAGCCTAAAACCGGGAACAGCCAAGTGGGCTTTGGTGAGAGGCGATGTCCGAAAAGCTCTAAAGACTACGTATGCTTCAAGGCATGTTCGATAAAGTCCCTGTCAAACTTGGAAAGGCTGTTTTTGATGCTTCCAACTAACTTTAGAGGGAAAACAGAGAATTGCTTCGGAAAGAAGGTACAAGGGACATTTGGGTCAGAATCCTACAAATCCTCTCTACTAGGGTATGGACATTGAATTTACAGACAATGCAGAGAAAGTCAATGTCTTTACTTATAAGCAGCTTTCGTCTGAAGGCAACATCAGTTTCAGGTTTAGGATCTTGAATTATTTAGTTTAGTATTAAACAAACCAGACTCTAAAATTTCTCTGCTTTTGCAGCGAGGCGGTTCAATCATTCACCGAGCAAGTAATCGTTCGGCACGCTCTGGAAGAGTAAAGATGTTTAAGCCCTCCGGAGGAGCTTTTCCAGTTACCATAAGAGACAAAACAGAGAACTGAGTCGGAGATGAAATACAGAGGATATGTGTGTCAAAATCCAACAAATCCACTGTATCAAGGAGTGGGTAATGACGTTGCAGACAATCCAGAAAAAGTCAACGACTTTACTCAGAAGCGCTGGCCTCAAGAGGCAACACGAGTGTCAGGTTTAGGATCTTACCAAGTCTCTTCCTCTGTCATTATTTATTCATTAAAAACAGATCAAACTCTAGAGGATCAGTGGGATTTGGTCCGTTTTCCGCAGCGAGACGGTTCTGTCATTTACCAAGCATGTATCAGAACTGAAATCCAAGATCCGGAGAATGGTAATGGAGAGCTTTTGGCTCGACGAAAACTACATGGAGGAACATCTGAAATCGACGAAACCCCTAATGCGGATGATGAAATACAGAGGAGTTGATGAAACAGAGGAGGAGCTAGGCATGGAGGCTTATGTACTCACCATAGTTTGTCCGAACAATGTAGGAGACGGATTAGAGGTGAAAACCAAAGACGGTAGGCACTGGATCAAAGCCAATAATCCTTCACAAGATTCTTCATTCCTCGTCATTAGCGGAACTATATAGATTGAAACTTTAATGTTTCATAGCTTGAAAACATTCTCTAAATCGAATCCAAGACCTGAAATATTCTGTGTAAACCAAGAGATTATACAAAGATAAATCGTGACGAGGCCATCGATTGTCTGTGTTTTCAAAATAAAAACAAAGTTCATACCAAAAATTGATACTCATGTTTTGTGTGCAATTGCCTCTGGAATAGTTGACTTCAGGGTCATAATATTCTTTCTACGGATGGAAAGATAGAATTATGATATTTTTAACTCATAGATTATCGACTGTGGCTATTCAGAGAGAAGTTTGACATCTTATGCAGAGAATCATCAGAAAATAGATTCGCTGAGGCTGATTTCAAGATAATATATATAAATGGCCCTGTCACATTTCACTTCATGAGAGAATCTAGGCCCGTTATGAGTTTTTTTTTTTTTTTTTCAACGATTACTTTATTAATTTGAAAAAGAGTTTACATAGTGTGTAATAACTGATTGAGACAGCCATGTTGGAGGAGACAAATCCTCGTCGAAAGGCATGGATGGTGTAATATTTGATTTAGCTAATAAGTGGGCTGAATTGTTACAGTGTCTAGGTACAAGGTTAAGAAAAACGTTGGAAAAAAACCGATTTAGGGCGATAGCATCAAAACAGATATTTTCAATGGCGCAATTTTGTCCTCGTCCTTTGAGTTTGTCCATGAGGACCTTGCAGTCACCTTCGAACACAACAGTTTGTAATCCATGATATAGGGCATGTTGCATAGTAGTTAATAATGCCTTTCCTTCTGCTTCTAATGCTGAGTTTGTAAAATCGAGAGTTTGTGAACCCCAAAAGAGGATAGGGCCCCAGTGGCAATATAACCTGCTGTTGCTTGATGGCTTGAACTACTGTAGCTAGCGTCAAAATTGCATTTAACTATTCCAGGGGGGGGTCGTGACCAACACTGAGATGCTGGTAGACGAGGAGAGGTATGAAAGTCTTTTTTCTTTGTCAAATGTTGAAAATCTAATATGATGATCATTTAAGTGAGATGATTTTAAAGAAAACTATGGCCATTGGGTTGAAGATGCAGTTATAATTATGTCAAACAAAAGAACAGAAGGTTGACTTAAAAAGTTTGACGAGCACTTTGATTTTTTCTTTTTATTGCAATGTTTTTTTCATATAATCCTTTGCTTAACCTAATTCTAACTGCATCAGAAATCTAATTTCAAGTTCCTGCCGAACGGTGCCAGAGGACAAGCAGGTGAAACGCTCGCTTGGGGCAGTCATTTTTTAAAGGTATATATTTTATAAGAAAATTTTAATTGTATATATATATATCTATTAAAATGGATAAACTTTAGTTCGTAGGTCTTCTTAAGTAAGAATAATGTTAATTGGGGTTTTTTAGATAAAATAATTGTTAGAAGACTTCTTAATAATTGTTAAATCTTATTTTAGAAAAAAAAATTTAATTAAACCTAAAGAAGATGAATAGTCGACGACTCTCTCGTGAAAGATCTCCTGACATTTTGCTACAGATTATTCTTTCACCTTCTCCTTCTTCAGATTTTTTAGTTAAAGAATTCAACACGTTTTTTTAGTTCCTTCACAAATTCATCAATTATCAATTATCTTCAAGTTATAAAAAGGTATTCAGTATGTGCAGTGATTTATTAGTTATTACTTAATTAGAGTGATCAATTGATCATAGATTTGCTATTAGAGAGATTGAACATATAAAACCTCTTAATAGTCTTCACACGCAGAACCGGTACATTATAATCAAAGCTTAGATCTCAATATCATCACTTAAACTCGGTTTAGTATTTGCTTGTTCAATCGACAAAATACTTTAGCTCGAATCGTATTGGTGTAATTTGTAATCATAGTTAAGTAGATCACTAGATGTGCTGATTATACTTTCTTATTATTGTTGAGGATAGATCAAAGAGCTAATTAACAAGTAGTGGGAGATCCAACGGTTAATTAACGGTAATTAATTGATTAACGATCCAACGGTTCTTGAGACCAAGACTATACAACAACAAAGGACCATGCACAATCCAACGGTTCTAATGAAAAAGGAGCACCGACAGAAGATGGTCTACAAACTACAGGAACACGAAAGAAAAGAAAAAAAAAAAACATTTCGATTCGACGAATTGATCTCCAGATCTGACGAACAGCGACCCGGACCGGTTTTAATCCTTGACCCGACCCGAGATATCAGACGCAAGGCGAGACGCAATCGCGGAATGATACATAACTTCGTGGAACGTGGAAGCTTCCGCGATTTTCTTCCTCAACTGCCTAGCTTTCTCCTCCGTGAGACAACCGCGACGACGGAGCTTTTGACCCGAATCTTGACCCGACCCGGAGACATCGATTTTACCCGGATTCGATTCCGGAGACACGGAGGAGCTTTCGATGTTGAGGTAATCCGGATCAGAGGATACGCCGAAGAGAGGAGCCCACCAAGAAACGGTTTTCTTGCGGTTAGGATCCGGGTTTCTCATGGATCCGGATCCGGAAGATGCTCGGATCGTGGTTGGAGCGGAGCAGCAGATAATCGAAGCCATGGTAACGGGAAAATGCAGATAAGGAAGTAACGTGAAGATTTGGAGGATTTAAGGAAAGAAGGTAGAAGATGAAGATGGATAAAATAGATAGTTAGGGTTTCGAATTATATATAGTTAAAAAAATTGATCTGCTACGATGAGGTTTACACGTGGAGTTGAGAGAGGATGTGGTTCGTTGGATATGTACATTACAAGCTTTTCTTTATTGAGCTGTGCACGGAGATCTTAGGTGGACGGTGACGCATTGGATTGTGACCTTGTGAGATGGATAAGTCTAAACGCGTGGAACGCCCTTTTTTTTTTTTTAATCGTCAAATTGCAGTGTCTTGATCTGCACCTTTTCTTAAAGACAAAAAACGTTTATTATTTTGGAAAACGTGAAAGAGCCGTTTGATTCAATCAAACTTAGAGAGAACAAAATATATATCAAACAAACTATAAAAAAAAAAAAACAAATTGTTTTGTTTGAGACGGACAAATTTTATATATGAAAAAAGGTGTTCATCTTAAAAACGATACTTCTTTTTGAAACAAAAGGATTATTGATATTAACGTTACAGCCTGATCTTTTTATTATAGAAGAAAACGTTACTACCTGAACCTTGATTATTTTAAAAGAAGAAAGCCTCCTAAAAATCCAAAAAATAAAACTCTGCCACCGTGAGAGTGGGATCTTATGTGAATATCCACAGAGATACTACTTTAAATTCTAAAATGATAGTGTATTCTTATTGGTTCCTTCCTCACCTACTCATGAAACACTATAGTACTATTTTTGTCAAGATATATATAATTGTATTTTTTTGTAGAAAGCAGTGTGTGGTGGTGACTGAAATTGCATGGAAACTAAACATCTAAATTCAGTTAGGCGACGCAATTCGCATGAGATTCTATGGTTGTGTCTCTTTTTTTTTCTTTCTTTCTTTTAATCTAAGGCTATGTTTCCTAAATGTAATTGGTTCGCTAAGTATTGGAGGAATTAAGTATTGGAGGAAATATTAACATGCTTAAGCTGCCTTTCATGTTTCATAGTCTCATAGATGTATGTTCTATCTACTGAAGGACTGACTTTGTTATTACGTTTGTATCTTGCTGCAACAGAGACCTCTGGAGAGAAGAATGTGTTGGAGGATGCAATGCCTGCAGAAACCACCGGAAATGAGATAGAGGTGATTGGCTGATTGCTTATGTTTCTGTTTATATGATGCATTTTTAAGACCTGGAGAATTACTGAAACCTCTGTTTTTTCTGGCACTCTAGTGTGATCATGATTCGTGAGTGTCTCCTCTGGATAAGAACTGCTCTTTTAGATACTGGAATACCAATGGATTCATATGTTTCTATATTTGACTAATCTTGAGTCTTGACCGAGAGTAGAGAGTGTGGTTTGATGTTGCATTCTGACTCTGTAATTATGTTCTCAGTGTATAGGGAAAGAAGCTACTTCACCCAATCACCCTGACCCTGAAGGTCCTTTTGGTACAAAGGATAGTTCGTAGTACAGGAGAAAATCTTGGTGTTAATTTTCTGTATCTTGACAGAATCTCACTGTGAAAATTTAAACTTCACCAGTAGATTTCTTGTCATAAAGTCAAGTTTACGTTTGTTTTCATAAATAGTGTTTTCTTACGTTGGTATACTCTGACCCTGAACTTCGTCAGTGTGTATCATTCATTTCTGTTATATATGTATGTAACATTTACTTCTTCTCTGTTTTTAACATCAGAGCTGGTCGGTTATATTTTCTTCATCTCATTGGAGTTTGATATATTCAGTCATTTTGTATACCTATCTTTATTGGGTTTCACGTAGCGTCAGTCTTTGCTTATTATTCATATTTGAAGAAAGAATGAAATAGTAACTTGATTTTGAACCATATATAAGTGTTTGTTTAGCTTTTGTTTTTCACTATGAGGTTTCTCTGCTGACTCTATGATAGTGTCATTAGTAGGAACGTTATTTCAGTAGCGGCAAAGGCAGTGGTTGCAGCGAGGGAGCTATTGTTCTACTGGCGGTGGCGGCAGCTGTCTTGGCGGCGACTGTCGTGATGGGGGCGGTGCCAATGGTGGCGAAGTTACGCAAAAGTTAGGCTGTGATAAATACATTTGAGGTGCCAATGGTGGCGAAGTTACGCAAAAGTTAGGCTGTGATAAATACATTTGATGGCCTCATGCCATTCAACTAACTAAAATCAATACCTTTGGTTTTAATTGTCGTCATGGGCTTATATATTCGGGTAATTCATGTAACTGGTTCAAAGACCATATATGTAACGTGGATCGTTTATATTTTCATTGGGTTCAGGGACCAACTGTGGGAGTGCTTCCTAAATTACACATCTAAATCTTGTAAAACCTTAAATATCAAGTTTACAGCGATAACTTCAGGCCTTCTATAGATAAACAATTTTATTTATGATATGTGAATGAAGTACTAGAAATATAAGAAAAACAAAACAATGGAGTACGAAATTCCATGTATAATATTTAAAAATATAAAATATCGTACATGGTGGCTGATGGTTTAATTGGCATCGTCCAAATTTATAACAATAATTATAGCAGTGAGCCAGTGAAGCCAGGTTCGGTGTCACATTTTATTTTTCGGGAAAGAGATCCTGAATAAGACAAGCGATAGCGAACGTAGATGCCCGAACCAAACGATAAAAGTATTAAAAAAAAAAAGAGAAAGAAACTTATATTTTCTCACGACCTTATTCCTTAATTGGTGAAGTACTAATTAATCCAGCATCCAACTTTTTTTCCATTTATTATAGTAATAACAAAAAAAAAAAGAGAGCATATGAAGAACAAGGACACTCGACGTTAACATCAAAAGCCGTTTTTATTCTCCAACACTACAAAGATGTATTCATAAAGCTTCCTCTCTATTATTTTTCTAACAAATATTCCACGGCTACAAATTTGAGATGGTCGGTTTCAACTTTTCTTTTTCAGGTTCAGCATCTGATATCGAGTTGTTTAGTTTTAATCCAAATGATTCACGCGTAATGTTTGCATTGTGGACACAGCGAATCAAGCCCAAAAGAGCCAAAACTGTAGTGAGTTTAAGCTTTTGATTCTAGCTATTTACTAGTTACTACTATACCACCATACACGCACGAATTACTGAACATATAGATTTAAATTCACTTGTATGCATATATATGAATGTGTTTGCTTCTATACCCGTAAATCATAATCTAGCTATCAATCTATTTAGAAAATTAACTAGATACATATCATACATTAGAGGAAATATACATTAAGAAACTTTTTGTTTGTTTGCCACCGTATGAAACCAAAACCAAACCTACCAAGAAAATATTTAAAATGCTTCACGAATCGATTCCGCCAAAAATTCCAAAAGTCGTACAATAAAACAATTTTCAAGAAAACGAACGTGGGAGTTCTTATTCCATTTCTATCTTAGACTAATCACTAAACATATACTTCTTTAAAGTTTCATAATGCTTGCTCTCATTATCAACTCTCCTTTTCATACATACATTCAATCTTTTTGGTTCATATGAATATTTTAAGAGTTACTATTTTAACTCAAGGGAAGATGTGTTGGTCTAATTAATAGCATTGTCTCAAACACACATGCATTTGGTTATTCTATACTATTGTTTCATTGATTAAGAGTATGATTTTGCATTCTTTTGTTAATCATCATATCGTATAGATGAATTCGAATCTTAATCTCAGTTAATGAAATGGGATAGTGCAGAAGAGTTAGATCACTAGACTACTACTCAAGATTAATATAGTTTTCAACAATAAAACTTAGATTATCAAAAAGTACATAAGCATTTCTTGTATGTGCTTAAATAGTAATATTCTTTAGCTGAGATAAGTTTTTTAAAACTGGTCTAAGAATTAAGCCTAAACAATGGTAGGAACCCTAGCTACCTTATTTTGGTTCACTAACGTCTACTCAATAAAGGCAATTAAGACATATACTAAGCATAACACATGAATACTCTTAATTAATGTAAAGCTCACATTTACAATTCTAAATTTACTCAGTGTCATAATTCGACACGCAACACACAGTTCAATTTTTAATACACATTCAACGTATTAAGTTAAGAAAATCTTTTCAGACTTACTTCGCTCAATCAAGAGAAACAATATGAATTACTTGAGATTGACTTCTGGTTAAGATGACGTTATTCAAGTCGAAACAAAGAAAAGAGAAAACTTTTGTTTATTCAAAATCGAAAATGTCTTACAATCAAGCTATTATTTTGTTTATATAGACATTGATAAAACTACATCCTACATATCTAAGAAAATGAAATAACAAAAAAGGAAAACTATAAAAACAAAAAAAGTGAATCGTAAAACAAAACAAAAATTTAGAAAAAAGAAAGAAAAATTGTTGATTATGTTGCGGACTCCCAAGTGGATACTGCTGCATCGATGGCTAAAAAGTATAGAAGCATGTTTGAAGAGTAGAGTGCTACTAGTCTACTACCATAGTCTAGTAAGCCTTTTCTTCCCCGTCTTTGCGTTAATAGATTTTAATTGAGGTTCATATCAATATAGTTTAGTTATAAATTTTTTTTGGAGGAGTTTATTAGCATATAGATCAAAAACAAAAAAAAACTTAAAATGGCCTTAAATTGCCCTTCAACCCTATGAACAAACAAACACTATACACCTTTCAATACCATTGAGGAGTTAATATTGTAGTGCCGAAAGCATCTATTTCTCATTCTCAAAATTAATGCAATTCTAACAAAATATTAGTATAAATCACGTTAAAAAGATAATCTTTAACAACAAAAAAGGTTAAACAAGATATATTAAATAAAAGTTGAATTTATCTTCGGCTGATCCTTCACTCCAACTGAAGTTATTTTTTTTCTTAAGAAAATGCTGGGGGTATAAAAAGAGTTGACTAACAAAAGCTACTACGAAAAAAAAATATTCACTGTACAAATATATTTAAATTGCAAATTGCTTGACCTTCGTAAGGAAAAATATTAATCTAATATGATACCGCAATTGTTTTTAAGTAAAATGATAATGTCATATTCCACTATTTTGTTCCCGGTAATTTTAGTCAACCATTTCCATAATTATTTCCAGCTAACAAGTAACAATTACTGCGATATACACTATCATATAGTTATTTATATAGTACCATGTGTTCAGAGAGTAATCATTCCGTAAATCTAGCGTGGAAAGAAATATAAGAAAGGATAAAAATGGTAATCATTTGGTTTATTTATGTTTTACACTTTGTCTGTGTAACAAATACAGTATATAAAAGATTATTGTTCATTCATTTAAAAAATAATTATAAAATAAAAGTACTCTTTATCAAGTTTGGAAATAAATAATAATTAACAAATATTTATTTCCATAAAAATAAACATTTATTTTAAATGATTTATTATATTTTAATAATATATAAATATTTGAAATCATATAATATCTTTATTTTATATTTAAAATTTATTGGTATTTTTAATATTTTATAAAAGACTTCAGAAAATAAAAAATTCTTTCTTGTATATCAGAAAATTATAGAGTTTAAATTCACTTTTTCTTCGACAATTATTTGTTATTCCGTTATTTTATGTAACAGAATAACAGAACAAATTTATCAATTCTATTTAAAATATTTTGTTATTATTATATTTTCTTTTGTTGTTATTTTTTTTAATTTTATTATATTTTAAAATTTTGTTTTAAATATGAATTTATTAATTTTAAATATAATTATGTGATTTAATAATAATAATTATTATTATTATTAATTTTAATATTTGTGGTATTTTTAATAGAAAAAATTGTAGGAATAATTACATTAATATAATTGTTTGATATATTTTTTTACTTTTACATTTCTAAATATGTCCTAATAGATTAAAGAAACGTTTTGATTACAATTTCTGATTGCCATAAGAATAAAATTTTGGTGAGAATTGTACCATATGAGTTATTTTCAAACTTTAATCACTAAAATGACCTCTTGCTTTCAAAATGAGAAAACCCATTAAAAAAAGGGCAATTTTCAAAAATACCACACTTTCATGTTTTTGTGACAAAAATACCATACCAAGTTGAAAATGACAAAAATGACATTTTTTTTTAAAAAAAAAGACTATTATACATTTATTTTCATATATTTCTTCCCAGTCCCTTAAACCTAAACCCTAAAACCCAAAATCTAAACCCTAATTAATGACTTTTGAACCCAAATTTATTAATTTAATTATTTTTAAACCATTAAATAAATGTTATTTTTGTCATTTTTACCTTGGTGTGATATTTTGTCACAAAAACATGAAAGTATGGTATTTGAGGGTATTTTTCTTAAAAAAATATTTAGTAATTAAAATTTCAAAATCACTCATTCCAAAATAGTCTTTTGTGTTGGCCCTCCAACTTCAAATTTTAATAAAATTGGGAAGAAACGGAAGTGATGGGTGATTGGGCCATGAAGAGTGGATACTATAGGTGACACATGCATTGTGGTGCATGTGCTCAGACCCACTCACCCTTCCCATTATTCCTTTTCAGGCACCTCCAGAAAACTTCTCCTTTTCTTTAAAAAAATAATATAATAACTTATCAATTTTGCGTAGAAGTGTGATAATTTAGTTCCTTCAAGGCTTATATTTCATAAACAATGTTTTTGAAAATTTAAGTTTCACAGGTGCAGACTCAAGAACCAAAACATATAATTTACACTATTTGAAAAATTTATTAAATTCGAAACTATTAACTTTTTATCTAATATTTCTTTTCTTCTACTTTCTTCAAACATAAAGGGAACTAAATCTAATAGAATTTCTCAGTTTAGTAATTTTTTCCAACTATTATTGTTGATGAATATTAATTTGCAAGAGACGAATTTAACTATTTATATCATATTCAATTACTAAAACAATTCCACGATAATATTTTTTTTTGTAATACACTGATCATAAACGGTTTCACTTGCATTACATTTATGATTGATATAATAAACGATCACAGTAAACTACTCCGGTAACAATTTATTTTGTTGATATATGATTGTACATACACCATAAGTGTGTGATCATGATATATACTTTTATATGTAGTACATGTCGTCACGATAGAAGGCTTTGCTTAGCATGATAAATAATCCGATAACAAAATTTTCATTTATAATCTATAAGAAATTTGCATTTTTAGGATTCCAAACTTCTTGTAAAAGACTTAACACTTATGAACCACTAGACTACGGCATTCTTCTTCCCCCTTTCGGATTTAATTTATCTAAAAGTTTAAAAAATCATTTATTATTAGTTTAAAATTAAACAGCAAATTTGGGTGAAATGGCTTCCTCAGTCCTCACTCACTCCTACATGGAAACCTAAAAGATTCTGAGTCTATCGGTGGGCACTGGGCAATAACCATTAACAATGGCAAACAGAACACAGCAATGAACAAAGCGTTGAAATTAGTGAAAAATATTTATGTCTTTTTCATCAATATCTTCTTCACCCCACCTGAAAATCCAGGTTGGTCTCTTATGTTTTTTCCATTCTTGTCATCATTGCAGTTGATCGAGATCTTTAATATATATTCAAGTACTCTTAGATAAAACAAAACCCTTAATTGCAATTAAAATCTCCAAACTAATATTTTCTGCTGGACTTTGTCTCAGGCTTCCGATGGTGAGTGACACGTGAACCACATCGCATTTAACAGTAACAAAAATCTCTACAATATATATCATATATCTATACATTTTTTAACTGAAAAAACCGCACCGCACTTATATCGCTGGTTCCGCACCGCTAATCGGTTGTGACTATTCGGATCCTCAAGCTTTCTAAGGGTATCCAATTAACCATCAATCATTTCAATTTTTTTTCATAAATAAATGATTGGAGATTGCAATTTGTCTTCTTTTTCATTTTTGGATTATGCCTTAATGTTTCAAGTAAAAACACTTATTGTTAAATATAGAATTAATATTCTTCTAGGAAGAAAAGTTTGTTTCTCTTTTCCTTTATATTTCCTTCACCACTGTCCACAAAGCATTGATTCCATGTCTCTCTCTCCTCTCTGCGTGTTGTTACAGAGCTCTCTGCTCTGTTTATTTTTTATCCCTTATGTTTCCCAAAAGATCTATTTCTTTTGTTGTATAGAGGAAAAAAAACATAATTTCTTTTATTTAATCTCTGATTCCCTTTTTATGCCTCTAGCTTTCTCCTTTCATTCCTTTTCTAGTAGTTTTTGTTAGCTGTTGTACACATTGAGCATCCCATAGTGAAAGATTCAGATTCACGTCTTTTCTTTTATTTTACATTTCCACACCATCCCTTCAATTTGGTTATATATATACACCTCGCCCTCTCATATATTTATCATCACTTGTTGTTTGTATTTTGAAACTTGAAGGCTCTCAAAAGAAAAATACGAAACTTGTAGAGTGTTCGGATACCGTTCAAGAACAATGAGTTATTCTCATCAAAGCATTGGTTCTGGTTTGTGTAATCCCTTCTTTTGATTGCTCATGTTAAATGTTTTCTTGAAATGTTAGTGATGTTTGCTGTGATTCTCTCGAAAGTAATATCTACCGATTTGGTGATTAACTTGGGTATCTGAGGATTCTCCGGTTATCCTAAAGAACGAAATAAATTCTCTGCTTGAAATTAGTTAATGACTCTGTATTTGGTAAAATCTTTGAAGGTAGTAGAAATGCAAGAGGATACGAATTTGGAAGGACATATGTTGTGAGGCCTAAAGGAAAGCATCAAGCAACTCTAGTATGGCTTCATGGTCTTGGTGACAATGGCTCTAGGTACACTCTTTACATGGCTTGTTTGTACTATAATTATGATTCCTTTTGTCTTAAATGTATCGGAGCAATTTTTTGAAGCTTAACTCATGCTTGATGCTTTTATTTGCCGTCTTAAGTTTTGATATGTCTCGGAAAAAGCTTAAACTTTTGGGTGTATATAAATGGGGAAACAAAAGTGTTGCTAAAGTTTAATCTTGGCATGTTCTCTAATACCAATTTTCAACTACGAGTTTTATATGTGCTTCTTCTTCTTCTTCTTTTCCAACTTTTTTTTTTCCATGAAGATTTAGCTGTATATAAATGTTGTGGCGCCGCAAAAAACTAGTAATAGATTTTCCATCAGCTTTCCTCTCAAATGTCTTATCTAATAGGAGGAATATTAAGTTTATAAGTTCATTAAAGTTTGTAACAAATATAAGTTGTATACCTTTTTCACGGCTCTGGGTGGACCACTAGCTGACTTTAGATCTATATTCCATTGCTGGTAGAATATTAATTTACAAGACAATTTTCTCGTCTCATATGAAAAGAATATTCCATGACTTGTGTATTAATCTAAGCAAATTCCAGTGAAACGTCCACGCGTTTCTCACCTTGTCTCTGTTTTGTCTTCATGCAGCTCTTCTCAGCTCATGGAAAGCTTGCAACTTCCAAATGTAAGAATCCGTTAACATATTTACTTTGTAATGAATCCACCAAAACCACTTTGAAGTCTTTTTGTACTGAAGTTTCTAAGAAAGAGTTATATGCTGCTATTCACAGATAAAATGGATTTGCCCCACTGCTCCTACGCGCCCTGTTTCAAGTCTTGGTGGATTTACTTGCACTGCATGTAAGATTAATTAGCTGGCTTTCTCCTACGCTTGAGATCTTCAATATTTTTTTTTTTTTTTGATGTCTCTAAAAGTAATGCTAGAATTGGAAACTAAATAAATGGTGGTATATTAATCAGGGTTTGATGTTGGGGAAATTTCTGAAGACAGTCATGATGATATGGGAGGTTTAGATGCCTCAGCTTCACATATTGCTAACCTTTTGTCCTCTGAGCCAGCAGATGGTAAGCATATGACATAACCTAATTTTAGATTATAAAAATTATATCAATTCTAGCTAATCTTGAAATTGTTCTTTCTGTTTTTTTTTTATATAGTTAAAGTGGGGATAGGAGGTTTTAGCATGGGAGCAGCAATATCTCTGTACTCTGCCACTTGCTATGCTCTTGGACGCTATGGAACTGGCTACCCTTACCCTATAAACCTACGAGCTGTTGTAGGGCTCAGCGGCTGGCTTCCCGGCTGGAAGTAATTATTCTTCGATCCCTTGTGTTGTGTGAACTTTTTCTTTTGTTTCGACTCAATGTTACATATATAGAAACCTAAACTTAATTACCTTTGTAGGAGCTTAAGGAGCAAAATAGAATGTTCGTATGAAGCTGCAAGGCGTGCTGCATCGTTACCAATCATACTTACACATGGAACTTGTATGTGTAAAAAAAATCCCTTTTTAATCTACAAATATTCATTTTCCTCGCTTCAACTAATGACCCCGCGAAGCTGATCTTCTTTACCGATTGTTTTGTGCCACAGCCGATGATGTGGTTCCTTATAGGTTTGGAGAGAAATCTGCACAGTCTCTTGGCATGGCTGGATTTCGACAAGCCATGTTTAAGCAATACGAAGGGTAATTAAACTTCACTTAATTTAAGAGTTTCAAATATAATTTGATTTTATAATTTGTTTGAACGTACTTATAATTAAAGAGTTTTGGGTTTATGCTAATGTGTAGACTTGGTCACTATACTGTTCCCAAAGAAATGGATGAGGTCGTTCATTGGCTCACAACGAGGCTCGGGCTCGAGGGCTCACGCTAAACAATACAGACTGCGATGCATCTAGTTATATATATAGGCGATATGGTCGGCCGCTGAGAACAAATAATAACTGAGAACAAAAAGGAATTGGTGGGGGAAGAGAAAAAAAAATAGTGTAAACTTGAGATAGTAGGATGTATAATGGGTGGGTTTCTTGGGGGTATATAAGTTTCAATGGTTTGTTGTTTTGTGATTTATTTTGTCTTTTGTTATTTTGTCCATGTTTGGATTCTTGATCATGAATAAAGGAGTTTAATGCTTTTCTTTGCCTTAAGGTCTTTCCAAGTTTTTTACATATCAATTAAAACCAAAGACTTCTTATTGCTGTATCAAACTGATGCTTTTTTTTCATTGCAAGTTACAAGGCACCAAAATGTGCAAGGGAATCAGTCCAAGTGAACCCTGTTATAAAATCAGTAAGACTTAAACCTGCCACATTACATCTAATTAAGTTGCGTGGAGTACAATTTTCTTAAATATACTAGTATATAGTTACAATCTATCTTTGTATTCACCGGCTTACGCATGTTTTATTGTAGGACTATATTTATATAATGAAATTTTGGTTATTGCTCAATTTTTGTAGGTTTATTCTTTCGATGTAACTTTTTTTTTTCCTTTTGCTAATGTATTAGTTATGATCGATACATTAAAATACCTCGTGGAAAAAAAAGAGATGCCACCGGAAAAAAAGGTTTAAAATATCCCTATCGCCAGACTCCAGACATCCTCCTCCACTCCTTGACCAAGCAACGTTAGGGTAATACGTCCTAAAACTATTCATCTCCACAAAATTAAGCGAATGTCAATCGTCAAATCGTTTTCTACGTGTCAGTGGGATGCTTAGATCCAGGATTTTACTATAATAAAATTTTCGAATTGTATAAATACCGTATCAATCCTTTCAAGTATTCTACAAATTTACAATCTTAATTAACTAAAGAGACATTCACAGATCCAAAACGAAGATGTCGTCGAGCCAAGAATTAAGCCACAAGGCAGGAGAAGTCACCGGTCAAGTTCAGGTACATACAATGATACAAACACCAAATGACATTTTACAATTAATCTTGTATATATAAAATGAAAAAGAATGATAAGATATCACGACTCAGTGGCCTTTTGATATCGTATTATGCATTATTCATGTGCCTTTTGATATCGTATTATGCATTTTTCATGTGCCTTTTTAATATATAAAAATTTCAAATTTACTTTCAAACTCTGACCAAATATATTTGAAACCCGAAATTATGGTTTCATTTGCATATGCTTTGGACCGGGGTACTGAAGTACACTTTAGATATTTTTATTTTTATTTCTTAAGCTTTGACCATCAATCAATTTTCTAATGCCATTTTTTTTTTCCTAAGGAATTATACTTTTTTGTTTTGTTTTATTACAGCTGAAGAAGGAAGAGTACTTGAACAAAGTATCACACGCAATGAATCAGAATGCTGATCATCACACTCACTCACAGTGCCACGCTGAATGTGATCAGAACAATCCTTCCCTAATTTCCCAGGCCTCTAATGTCATTCAACAGGTTTATTCTTCTTCTTTTTATGAATGATATATATAGACATGATTTATATATACCCATGCACTGACATATATCATTGTTAATTTTGGAGTGTAGACAGGTGGACAAGTGAAGAATATGGCACAAGGAGCAGCCGACGCTGTGAAGAACACTCTTGGAATGAGTCCTAGCAGCCCGGCCGGCACGACCCGCCCGAGCAACCCTAGCTCCAAGAACGTTTAAAAGGAGTTGTTTTAAGAAATGCTGGCCTGCTCTTCTCAATATAAACAAAACTAATCTTGTGTTTTAATTGCTTTGTTTGTTTTAGTTTCTGAATTTTTGGTCTTTTTATTATTGTACGTTGAGACATGTTTACGTGTCTCACACTCATCATAACCCTTAGTTAAGGGTTTTTCTTCTATTATGAACTAATCGGATAATAATATCATCTATTTCTTATTTAATTTATATAAGTATTATTCAATGCATTATTAGTCCAGCTTGATTAGCCTACGTTATTAATCGGAATCAGATCCACTCATGATTCGATTGAAGGCTCTGATACTCTGAACTTTCTGTGTCATTGATCTATGTTCGTTATGTTGTATATATACGTGTCACGTGTGTGATCCCTTGAATATAGAAATCGACTTTATCATATCGAGTATCGTATAGAAAAAGCCTAATGTAAAACAATGGGTTCGAGTTTATTTACGTAAGCTCTTGTTGTGGTAATAAAGGCCTTTGTGGACCAAAGTAATGGGCCCATAAAAACCCAAACCAAATCCAGTTTCCTCTTTTCTTGCTTAGCTGTACAAAAAAAACAAAAACAAAGAACCACTCTGATTGTATCGAACAAAGTGAACGAACCACTGTCAAAATTTTGGATTTCATCGTCGTTGTCGTCGTCACTACGTCAAATCAAATCGTCTTCCTCGTTCGTATTTGCATTTACATTGTTCGAATCCTTCTCCTCTCCCTCCATGAATACCTGTAAGCTTCTCTATCCGTGGGATTAAAAACTGTTCCTGTATTTGGATCTTTGTTTTGACTTGTGGTAAATTCGTTTCTCAATTCAATTTATTGCTCGCCATTTTCGTTAATGCTATTATTAATATTTGCTCTGGATTCTTGTATCTCAAGTTAATGCTATTAAAGTTCGTTCTTGACAATTTTTTTTTTAGATTTCAGTTTCAAGACTTGCTCTGTTTTTTTTCTTGGTGACGTTAGTTTGTGAAACATGTAGCTTTTAAGGTCAACGTTCTATAAAAAGGGCATTGATGTGTATAACCTTTGCGTTTGATTCAGGTAGCATACGAGCTTCTAAGATCAATATTCATGCAACAAATTTTGGTAGATTAAGATGTGGAAACTTGCTGATACCGAACAATCAAAAGCTATGTATTGGCCAAAGCTCCATGAAGTACTCGAGTCTGAGGACAACTTCTGTGAAAGCTGTACAATTATCTGTTGTTCCACCTGCAGAATCAAAAGGTATTATTACTAATCTTTCTTTTGTTCTATCTGCAATTTCTTCTTTAATATAGACTCACTTTGTTTTTTGCTTTACTGTTTTTTTTTTTTTCCATAAATTCCTTTAGACAATGTGTGGCTTATGGAATGACATTTAGATTTGGAAAGAGTGTTTCTTTTTGTTTATGGTTTTTGCAAGTTTTCTACTTTTAACAATCTTCACCACAGCTATTGCAGACGTAGAAGATCCTGAAGATACCAAACCATCTGTTGTGAATACTCAGCTCATTCCCAAGTCCTCTGAGGTAGGTCTTTTGTCTCTACAAAATCTCCATTCGGTCTCACATGATTGTTTGCAAGTAAAATGCTACTCATTTTGGTTCTCTCATATCCCTCAAAAGCAATCAACATGAGCTGAGTATTCACAACTGTGTTGTGACCTTGATGATCCAGCTTGAACATGATTCTTTGTCATTATATTTGCTTTTACATTATTTAGGTGGAAGCACTTCTCAGTGAAATCACTGTTTCTCCATCAATTGCAGAGTTTGAATTGAAAGTAAGCTCCCACTTCTGCTTTCTGAACTGGCAATTATGTTATCTTTGTTGCTCATCCGAGTACTCGTCTCTCTCTGCTAAAGATCTCTTCAGATCTTTCCTGATAATTTCTTCTCTTCTCCCACTAATAGCTGGGAGGTTTCCGCCTATACGTAGCAAGGAAACTAGCTGACCAAAGTAGTCCACCACCTGTGATTGCTGCTGCGAGTGCAACTCCTGAGGGGATTACTACAAATGGCTCAGCCACCTCTTCATCATTGGCTGTCGCAAAAACATCATCTTCTTCTACCAAAGCTGCTGATGAGGGTTTAGTGATTCTCAAATCTCCAACGGTTAGAGACACAGATGATCGTTTTTAACTGGCATGACTACGGCTAAACTTTGGATTATCTCTGAGTGGATCTTTACTGTTGCAGGTGGGTTATTTCAGGAGATCCAAGACCGTAAAAGGGAAACGCCTTCCTACAATCTGTAAAGAGGTACATCTTAATCTTATGTTTAGTTTTTTGTTGTGGTCTCTCAGATAGGTTTTTTTTTATATTTTTGGTTACTCAACAGAAAGATGTAGTGAAAGAAGGTCAAGTTCTATGCTACATTGAACAACTCGGTGGCCAAATCCCAGTTGAGGTAACCATAACAATAATAATAATAATAATAATAATAATCACATTTTGGTTTCTTTGCTCTTCTTCTCTTTCTCCCTCGTCTTATTTTTGTTTCTTGCTTTCTTTCGTCCAGTCTGATGTTTCCGGTGAAGTTGTCAAGATACTCCGCGAAGATGGTGGTAAGGCTTTCTTTCTTTGTGCTTGCTTCTGAGTCAGTTCCTCTTACCGACATGACTTTCGACTTCTGTTTTCTTTTCCGATTCAACAGAGCCTGTAGGATACGACGATGCTCTCATCACAGTTCTTCCTTCATTTCCTGGGATCAAGAAGCTTTAGTAAGAGCTAATATTGTTTTTTAATTATGTTTTTGATTTGTGTATGCTTCTTTGTCTTTTCTCCACATAGTCAAATAAGCTCTACTAGAAGAACAAACTCTGTCCGTACGATTCTCTGTTTCACTTAACTGAATTGAATTGGATTTTTTTTTCGTTGATAATAGAACATTCATTCATATATATAAATCAATGAGAAAAATTACAAAACAAATACACAGTTTAAAAAAAAAAAACCAAACAATTTCTTCAAAAGAAACCTAGCAAGTTAAGTTTAAACAAATGCATTAGTGCCCCCAAATTAGAATATCATCCCCAATTTCTTCACCTAGTTCCTGTCCAGTAACTTGAGAACTGTTACAAACCAATAAAAAGAATGATAATTAGTTTAAGCCAAGGATACAAAATCTGTACTGAATTAAAAAGGTTTGATAAGTTTTGGACCTGAGAAATTGGGAGGAGAGTTACTCAATATGTATAAAGCGTCACGCCACTCCTGTGGCGTTTTCTTGGAAGCCATGGCTCGACCGATGGTGACCAAAGCCAGAGGAAGACCGTCGCACCTGGCTGCAACCTCTTGAGCCACCTTAGCTATGTCCGGGTGGCTCTTCACAGTATCTTCTCCAACATTCTTCTTAAACAAGTCCCAAGCTCTCTCCCAAGCCAACTTCTCCACTTTGATCTTCGTCTGTGCACTCATCTCCTTACAAACGTCTTCGCTACACGTCGTAAACACAACCTTGGACCTATTCAGAGCATCAGGCGGCGGAACTCCAGCTTTCACTGTACAAAAAAATAAACATATAACTCGTGTCACAAGTAATGTAAAACATTCACACACTCTTGCACCGCAAGTAATCGATTTTACACCTTACCAAGATCAACTTTCTCCCAAACATCATCAAGAAACAATGCGAAACGTCTCTTACTCAAGATCTCAAAGATCTTCGCAGCTTTTTCTTCCTCGGTCTTACTCGTCCACGTCCTATCCAAAAAGCCAATCTTCTCCCTGATCGTGTCTTGAATCTTCTCGAGATTCAGATTCTTGGACACAAACACCCATAGAACGAAATCAAACCCGTTCGCTTTCTGCTGAAGCAACCTGTTATTAACCTGAGTCAAAACCGTCGTCTTTCCAACACCTTCCACGCCGTACAATCCAATAATCCCAGTGTTCTCCATCGTCAAACACCTCCAAACCAAACCGGAGACCGCCTCTAACCCAACCGTCTCCTCATCATTAGGTTTAACCGCGGATTCGCTTCCTCCTCCAACGCCTCCGACGTTTTCAGCAACAACGTCAAACATTCCTCTGCTCTTAATCTCTTGAACCTCCTTCAGCTTCTTGCAAATCTTCTTCTCCATCTTGTGGCTAGAAGATAGCAAACCCTGGCTCGAAGAAGAAGACGAAGAAGACATGAGGAAATACTCTTCTGCTTCTTTTATAACAGTGTCGGCTTGTCTAAGCCATGATTGGACTTTGTCTAGCCGCTTCATCTGTTGCTGCTCTTCGCAAATCTTGACCCTTTTTATCACGTTGCTCCCAAGATCTTTGAGTTCTTCCGTTGCGACCTTTAGCTTCCTCACATTATCGTTAACCTTCCCAACGTAGATGCATCTAACCAAACTCTTGAAATCTTTCCCCATCTTTCAACTTTTTCCCCAGAGAGTAGATTCTTGAAAATATGTTTGTGTGTGTATATTTATATGAATATTGTGTGCTTATTAGTCGTAATATTGACTGACTTGCACGTTGTAATTTGTTTGCTAATGTCTAATGACGGTTGTTGGAAACTTTTGTTTTCTCTGTCGTTCTATGGAAATGATTAGTACATGTTCTGATGAAACTCTGCACTACTTCGCCAATTAGCCATTAAATAACCATAAAGAGTTATGTAATATTTTCGTACGAGTCAGATTTTTCAGCATCCTCCTCTTTCTTGATAAAATATTATAAATATAGTTTTAAAAAATTATATTATGTTGGTTGGTCACCCTTTGTGGTTAACATGTCAAGTTAACTCCTAAATCTTTGTTATCCCTAATTTTACAAATAGTTTATAATTTCATCATATGCAACCTAAGTCCGTCTGAATCTGTCAAAACTCGTGTGCTGCAATTTTTTAGATATCTTTGTCGGGATAAACATGAACCTCGGAGATTTGCTAAAGATAAAAAGAAACTCCCCTAGAGCACATTTCACCATAGAAAACAAATTGATAAAACTTTAAGGTGTAAATAGAAGTTGGGCCTATTATGTTATTGGGCCGCGAGCTTAAAATTTACAAATCCCATGGGCTTTATGTATATATTAATTGATAAAACGTTTAAATATTCAGATTGGCTCCATATTTCATTTGTCTCCCACATTCATGGCGGCGATTCGAACATTCTCTTCTCTTGTTCGCGCTCTTCATCAAGCCCCTAAAGCTCAAGCCTTTCGTTTCTTCTCTTCACTTCTACACGACCCACCACCAACGGAACTAGTCAACGAGATCTCCCGCGTTCTGAGCGATCACCGAAACCCTAAAGACGACCTCGAACACACCCTTGGCGTTTACTCTCCACGCGTTTCGTCGAATCTGGTCGAACAAGTGTTGAAGCGCTGCAAAAATCTCGGCTTTCCCGCTCACAGATTCTTTCTCTGGGCAAGAAGAATCCCAGATTTCGAACACAGCTTGGAAAGCTATCACATTTTGGTGGAGATTTTGGGTAGTAGCAAGCAATTCGCTTTGCTTTGGGACTTTTTAATCGAAGCCAGAGAGTATAAGTACTTTGAGATTAGCCCTAAAGTGTTTTGGATTGTGTTCAGAGCTTATAGCAGAGCTAATCTACCAGGCGAAGCAAGCCGAGCTTTTAATCGAATGGTTGAGTTTGGGATTAAGCCTTGTGTTGATGATCTCGACCAGCTTCTCCATTCGCTTTGCGATAGAAAACATGTGAGTCACGCTCAGGAGGTTTTCGAAAAAGCCAAACTTGGGATCGCACCGACGGCGAAAACGTATAGCATTTTGGTTCGTGGTTGGGCGAGAATCAGAGATGCATCAGGTGCACGCAAAGTGTTCGATGAAATGCTCGAGACAAACTGTCTTGTGGATTTGCTTGCTTACAATGCTCTCTTAGACGCTCTGTGCAAATCAGGTGATGTTGATGGAGCTTATAAGATGCTTCAAGAAATGGGTAAGCTTGGGCTTAAACCAGACGCGTATAGTTACGCGATTTTCATCCACGCGTACTGCGACGCAGATGATGTTCACTCGGCTTATAAGGTTCTTGATCGGATGCAAAGGTACGAACTTGTGCCTAATGTGTACACATACAACCACATCATCAAGACACTCTGCAAGAACGAGAAGGTTGATGATGCTTATTTACTGTTAGACGAGATGATTCAGAGAGGAGCTAATCCGGATACTTGGACTTACAATTCGATAATGGCTTACCACTGCGATCACTGCGAAGTGAACAGAGCAACAAAGCTGATCTCGAGAATGGATAGAAACAAATGTTTGCCGGATAGACACACTTACAATATGGTTCTTAAGCTGCTGATAAGGATAGGGAGATTCGACCGTGCGACAGAGATGTGGGAAGGAATGAGCGAGAGAGAGTTTTATCCGACGGTTGCTACTTACACTGTGATGATTCATGGGTTAGTGAGGAAGAAAGGGAAGTTGGAGGAAGCTTGTAGGTACTTTGAGATGATGATTGATGATGGGATTCCACCGTATTCGACAACGGTTGAGATGCTGAGGAATCGGTTAGTGGGTTGGGGACAAATGGATGTTGTTGATGTTTTGGCCGGGAAGATGGAGAGGAGTAGTTCTTGTTCGATTAGAGAAATGGCGGTCGAGATGAGAGGGAAGAGAAGGAGAGTGGGACGTAGGAGTCAAGAAAGCGAGGATGATGAGTCTGACCTTGAAAGAGTTGTATGTATTCAAGATTTGGATAGGCAAAATTTTGAAATTTGAAGTTATTGAAATATAAATGGAAGTTTGAAATTTTCTAATCACAAACGGAACCAGCCATGACGTGGTATTTACGTCACATTTTTTTTTCCAAGAGAAAAATAAAAGACAATTTCCGTTTTGTTAACGGAAGATCTCCGATTTCTTCTGCTCTTGTATTTCTTTTCTTCTTGATCTGCTTTCTGTAAACATACCTCCACTCATGAGTAATAGAAAAATTACTAGATCGGGTATAGACAATTTTCCATGTTTTTCAAACGGAATGTTTGAAAGTGCAAGCTGAACCTGAAGCACTCGTGGATGGAATCAAGGAGTACAGCAAGGAGACAAGCCTTCTAGAAGAATCTTGGAGGAAGATATGCGCCGGAATACTTCTAGAAGAATATGTCATGAAGATCTCGGAGAGCAGGCATCAAAGGAATATTCTAACAGAAGATCGTGAAGATAAGAGGAGTATATGCGAGTCCTATATTTAAGGATAAGTATTTAGCGAGTAAGATTAGATTTGGAGAATCTTGTTAGTTAGGAGTTAGTTCAGACCTATGGGTATAAATAGGTTGAGCCGATGCTGTGTATAGGCATCCGAGAAAAAGAGAGAAAACACTTAGAGTTAGCTTCTAGGAATTGGGGGTTCTTGGATCGGAGATCTCGGAACACTTAGTTTAGAAAAGGCAAGTTGAAGTGTGTTTTCAACTGTGCTGAGTGTAGGAATCATTTTGAAAGGTCTTGTAAGAGTTTCAAAGAGTGATTCAATAAAAGTTTCTTGTACGGAAAGTTTTATTGAGTATTTTTACACAAGTTAGATAGTTCTTGCATTTACATTTGGTATCAGAGCAAGCACTTGTACTCTAAAAACAGGTGAGATCTTGCGGAGTAAAATGGAGAGCTATCACCATCTCATTGCAAACACACGTGTTGTGCTGGATGATACCAACTACGGTTTTTGGAAAGCTAGGATTAAATCGGTGATCAAGGGGATCGACGTATTAGCATGGAAGGCTGTAACTCATGGATGGAAGGAGCCCCCATAAAAATGAAGAAGGTGAAGAAGATGTGAAACCTGAGGAGAGCTGGACAGAAGATGAACAGAAGGCTTCAAAGTTCAATTCACGCGCACTCACTGCCATTCATGGTACAGTAGCTCGCAAACAATTTGAGCTAATCCAAGGATGTGACTCAGCAAAGGAAGCATGGGACATTCTTCAGGTTCATTTTGAAGGAACAGTCAAAGTGCAGAATTCAAGAAAGGATATGTTAGCCACAAGTTTTGAAAACCTAAAGATGGAGGAACATGAATCAATATCTGATTTCAGTTCAAAGATCAGTTCTCTCGCTCAAGAAGCACTCACACTGGGTAAACGATACAAGGATAAGAAACTTGTAAAGAAGTTTCTCAGGTGCTTACCTTCAAAATTCATGGCATACAAGGCAGCAATGCATGTATCGCTCAACACTGATACAATCAGTTATGATGAAGTAGTAGGGATGCTTCAGGCTCATGAATTGGAACTAGAAGGACCAAAGAAGGATAAAGGTATAGCACTGATGTCCCAGTCTCATGAAGAAAAACAACTTCCAGATGATGATCTCAATCAGCTTACTGGTACGACGCTTTGATCGCCTAGTAAGAAAAGCAGGACAAGGAAGGTTTCCTAAGAAAAACTTTGGTGACAAACAGGAGTACCAATCAGGAGAAGGAAGTAAGAATGACAAGAAAGCTGAAATGCAGTGTCATGAGTGCAAAGGATATGGTCATTTCAAATCAGAATGTCCTACTCTGAAGAGAAGAGAGATCAAATGCTTCGGTTGTAAGGGGTTTGGTCACACTCAACTCGAATGTGTCAATGATCAGAGGAAGAAGGGCGAGAAGTCCATGCTTGGAATTGAAGAAGAAACATCTGATGAAGACACTGACGAGGAAGAAATCAACAATTTTGTTGCATTCGTTGGAATTGCTGAGTTTGGAGAAGAAGGTGAAATTACTGACACAGAAGATGAAGAGGAGTTCAAACAGAGCTACAAGAAGATTTGTGACACTCTTGTTAAGGTTGGTAAAGAAAACATTCTTCTCATTTCTGAAAAACAGCGACTCGAGTCTGTCATTGAATTACTTCAAAAATAACTTCAAGCTGAGAAAACACTGAGTGGACAGTCTGTCACGCTGATCAAAGAGAAGTTGGAACTTTCTAAGAAATCAGATGAGGTCCAAAAGATGCTTCAAGAAGAAAGAGCAAAAAATCGGGGACTGCAAGCCCAGATGGATGAACATCAGAAACAACTCAGAATGCTTACTGGATCAAAGCAACTTGATGAAATTCTGGGTTACGGAAGGACTGAAAAGACACACATGAGTCTTGGATATACGGGAAGAGGAGGAAACGAAGAAAAGGAGCTCAAGTTTGTGCCAGCAACCAAAGTTCAAATGAAGAGCCAACCCCAATATCAAGAACCATATCACAGAGCCAGTGGATGGGAACAAGGCATGAGACAGTTTCCTCAAAGGAGGAATCCGATGGTGTATTCAGGGCGAGTTCAAAACAACTACACTAAGCCAAGGTATGACGTGCATCAATTTCAGAGGTATGGGAAGCAGTGTTTTTACTGCAGAAAAACTGGACATGTAAAGGCATTCTGCTATAAGTTTTGGGAAAAAGTTGAGCAGGCAATCCGACATGAGAGGCAACCACAAAACATTCGCCAGAAACAAGTGTGGGTAAAGAAGTCAGAACTGTATCCAACTGCAGCAGCAACTAAATCAAGAACAGTTATTCAGTGCAACATGGCGTTTGTATCAAAAGAACCTGAGAAGACTGGTCCTTGGTACTTTGATAGTGGCTGTTCCAGACACATGACAGGAAGTCAGGAGAATCTGGTAAAGATGAAAGCCATCAAAGGAGGAAAAGTGACTTTTGGTGATGGAAGCCACGGAGCAATCAAGGGAAAAGGAAGAACGAGTCATGATGGACTACCACAGCTTATGAACGTCTACTTTGTCCAAGGATTAAAAGCCAATCTTATCAGTGTAAGTCAACTGTGTGATGAAGGACTCTCTGTGCTGTTCACCAAGACAGATTGCAAGGCATTGGATGAACGCAATCAAGTGGTACTAAGAGGGGTCAGATCAGGCAACAATTGCTACATGTGGGAAGAAACTTCATCAGTATGTCTCTCGGCAACCACATATGTTGAACTTTGGCACAAACGTCTTGGACACATGAACATTCGGAACATGACTCATCTAACAAACAAAGAGCATGTTAGAGGAGTTCCATCACTCAAAGAAAAAGATGCAATAGTGTGTGGTCCATGCAACAAAGGGAAACAAGTCAAGGTGCAACACAAGAAGGTTCAAAATGTCCAGACAAACAAGACACTTGATCTTGTTCACATGGATCTCATGGGACCAATGCAGACTGAAAGCATTGGTGGAAAGAGGTATGTGTTTGTCTTGGTAGACGACTTCTCGAGATACACATGGGTGAGGTTTTTGAGGGAAAAATCAGACACTGTAGAAAGCTTCAAGATATGGGCACTACAACTCATCAACGAGAGAGGTGGCATCAAAAAGGTCAGAAGTGATCATGGAGGAGAATTTCAGAAGTGATCATGGAGGAGAATTTCAGAACGAAGCAATGGATCTGTTCTGTGGAAAGCAAGGAATAGCACACCAATTCTCAGCACCAAGGACACCTCAACAGAATGGAGTTGTAGAGAGGAAGAATCGGACTCTTCAAGAGATGGCAAGAGTGATGCTTCATGGGAGCAATGTTCCAAAAAAGTTCTGGGCTGAAGCAATCAGTACAGCATGCTATATCATCAATCGTGTTTACCTTAGAGCTGGACTGGCTAAGACACCATATGAGATATGGAAGGGAAAAACTCCAAACCTGAGTTATTTCCATGTCTTTGGTTGCAAGTGTTTCATTCTCAACGACAAAGATCATCTTGGGAAGTTTGATGCCAAGTGTGATGAAGGGATCTTCCTGGGGTACTCAGGACATAGTACAACTTTCAGAGTGTACAATGTACGAGCTGAAACGATCATGGAATCAGTCAATGTCGTATTTGATGACAAAGCTGTAATCGAGTGGTGCGATACTCCGTCTGGTAACAAGACCACACAGGAAGAGAAGGTGACAAATGAGGAGACACCAGCCGAGGAAATTCTTGATCCAAAAGTCCCACAACAAGTTCACAAAAATCATTCTCTTTCAGATGTCATAGGAGACATTGAGGAAGGGCGTAAAACGAGAGGTGTGAAGATCAACTTTCAGGAGATGTTCATTTTGCATGCTTTGTATCAAGTATTGAACCACGAAGCCACAAAGAAGCTCTTGCTGATGAATTTTGGATTATCGCCATGGAGGAAGAGCTGGAACAATTTGTTCGAAATGATGTGTGGGAATTAGTTGAAGCACCGGCAGATGTTAATGTTGTTGGCACAAAGTGGATATTCAAGAACAAGACTGATGAAGCTGGAGTTGTTGTCAGAAACAAAGCCCGGCTGGTAGCTCAAGGGTATTCTCAAATTGAAGGAGTCGATTTTGAGGAAACCTTTGCTCCGGTTGCAAGGCTAGAATCTATCCGATTGTTCTTGGGTATGGCATGCATTCTGAACTTCAAGGTCTTCCAGATGGATGTCAAAAGTGCTTTTCTGAATGGTATTCTTCAAGAGGAGGTGTATGTTGCACAACCAAAAGGCTTTGAAGATTCAGCTAATCCCTCACATGTCTATAAGCTCAAAAAGGCGTTGTATGGGTTGAAGCAAGCTCCACGAGCATGGTATGAGCGGTTGACTGGGTTCTTGATTCAGGAAGGGTACATCAGAGGAAGTGTGGACAAAACACTGTTTATCTTCACTGATGATCAAGGTACAATGATGGTTCAAATATATGTTTATGACATTATCTTTGGAGGTACTTCGCAGATTCAAGTAGATGCGTTTGTTGCAAGCATGACTAAGGAGTTCGAAATGAGCATGGTGGGAGAGCTCAAGTACTTTCTTGGACTACAGATCACTCAGTCTAATGAAGGGATTTTTATCTCTCAATCGACATATGCTAAAAACCTGGTGAAAAAGTTTGGTCTTGATCAAAGCAAAGAGGCACGTACACCTATGAGTACCAACACCAAGTTGTGCAAGGATGACAAAGGAGAATCAGTGGATCCTACACTGTATCGAGGAATGATTGGGAGTCTTCCGTACCTAACCGCAAGTAGACCAGATCTTTCATTCAGTGTTGGAGTGTGTGCCCGTTATCAAGCAAATCCGAAGCAGTCTCACCTTCTTGCCATCAAGAAGATCATCAGATATGTCAAGGGTACAATGGAGCTGGGAATTTTCTATTCAAAAAGCTCTAACAAAAACCTTGCAGGATATTGTGATGCAGATTGGGCTGGGAGTATGGATGATAAAAAAGCACAAGTGGTGGATGTTTCTTTCTCGGTGATTTCCTGGCTGAGCAAGAAGCAGAATTCAATCTCACTCTCCACAGCTGAAGTGGAATATATTGCAATGGGAAGCTGCTGCACACAACTCCTCTGGATGAAACAAATGTCAGCCGACTATGGTATGGAATCTGGACCACTCTTAGTTTATTGTGACAATAAAAGTGCCATTAACATTTCAAAAAATCCTGTGCAACATTCTAGAACTAAGCACATTGACATCAGGCACCATTTCATTCGTGAACTAGTGGAGGATAAACAAGTAGTCATTGATCATGTTGTTACCGAGTTGCAGTTAGCTGATTTATTCACTAAACCACTGGATTTTAATCGCTTTATAACCTTACGCAATGCCCTTGGCATTTGTGAGTGCTAATGTGTTTTGTCTAGTGGTGTCAGGACTGTACAGAAAAGGATTCATCATGTGTCTTTTGTCCTAATTTAGCTTGGAGTCATGGTGCTCATAACGAGTATCAGCTACCTATCATGCCGTCATGTTAATAGAGATCACACGGGATCCTAGTAGATCCACAAAGTGTACACATGGGATCCTCGAAGATCCACTATATGTGATGCAAGTCTCTTAAAAAAAAGATGAACTTCACCAGAAAAAAGGAAGGGGATACAAAAGTTTCAACACAAAAAAAAAAAGAGGAGGATGGTAGAATGATCTCGGCATGATGAAGGCATGGTAGAGTGAAAGCTGCAGAGTTGGGACATTTTCAATGATGGCCAAGCACTACAAATCGTTTAGGATCAAAGATCTTGATGGAGCTGAGTACTAATAAAGTCTTACAACATTGACAAGGCACAAGGCAAGGTTAGTTTTTCTTGAGAAGTTTCATTTTTTTAAAATAAAAAGGCTATGCAAAGTGGTAACTCTTGATTAATGTTTATCTCTAACCCCATATGTTCTACTAATGAGTGTGGTTGCTAAGTCTAAGTGATTAAGATCAAGGATGAGGATGAAATAAATCGATGGTTTGTCAAATATCTAAGAGGAATGGCCCAATATCCATAGAACTTCAAGCCCAAGAACCAGTGTGTGTGTCGGCCCAAAAGGAAGGATCTTTCAGCTTCTAGAAGATCGATCAAATAAAAGAGAGGGAAGAAGGATAGTCACGAATCACTTCGTGATTCTTCAGGAGATTTGACATCCGATATTCTCACAGCAAGTTTCGAGAAAATCTAGGGCTTTCCCGAGCAGCATTTAATCGTGAAGTCTCCTGAACAAGGATTTCATCTTGCAAACAGAAATCGGAAATCATGGTGTACGAAACCAGAAGAGGAAAACTCGGCCGAGCCAACAGCAAGCTCATCTCAAACGATTCCTCAACTCCGGTGAGTTTGAGCAGTTCATCAGGTGAAGAAGACCCAGATCTTATCTCCACCGGCAACATGCAGACTCTAGGTGTCCAGATTGGCCAAGGTCTCGTCGACTATCCTGATTCTGAGCCGGAGTCGGAAGCGATTGGGTTTCCTGATGCAGAAGCTGAACAGGCTGTCAAGGCAAATCAGCCTGAGTTGGATTCAGAAGCCGAAGTGAAACAATCGGGTGCCTCTCCAGCAGTCTCATCTCGTGCAGAAGGCGAAGAGGCGCAACTCGATCCAAAAACTCCAGAAGCTGAAATCCAAAAGGAAGAAGATGATTGTTCCACCAAACAAGCTGAGAAGGTGACTCATTCGTCGGGTAGATCTGTCAAACCAGTCGCTGCACCCAAGTACCAGAAAGGATCGACAACAGCCAGCTCTCCATCTACCTCTCCCGTATCAGTCGCCAAGAAGGAGAACAAGCGAAAGGCGGCACCAACTCCGTCTCCAGCCAAGGCAGCAAAAAGGGTCAAGCATATCATTCAGAGACCTGCACGAGTCAAGAAGTCAAACACGCCAGTACCAGTCAAGAAACCGGCTACAAGGAGTCAAAATCCGTCACAGAAAGGAAAGGCAACAGTGGATTCTGATACGGAGACCGACGAGGAACAAGAATCTGTGAAGATTCAGTTACGTCGTGAGAGCTTTGAGAGTCGACAGTTCATTGAAGAACGACTGGTCGACATCAAGTCAGAGAGTCAATGGGGATATCCGTTACTCATTGAGCGTGGAGGACTTACCCCAACGGTAACAACCTTATCCAGCTACTCCCCAGGCATTGTTACTGAATTTTATACAATGTTGCCATCAAAGTTGGAAGATTTCTCTGAAAAAGGAGTGCGAGTAACAGTACGAGGACAGAGGTATGAGTTCTCACCGTCTCTAGTCAATGAGTGTTTTGGTCTTCAACCACTCTCAGATAAGGAAGAGAAAGAGGATGTTGATCATGATGGAGTAGGGAAACAGACCTTGACTGAGCTGCTCACTGAAGGGTCAAAGTCTGATTGGGCAGAGATTAGTACAACTGTTCTATCACCTCGTTTTGCAGCGTTACTAATGATTGCAGCTCACAACTGGATTCCCTCGTCACACAAGAGTCACATCTCTGTTGAACGAGCTCAGTTGATATACAAGATGCATTTTGGTATTCGGACTGATTTCGGGAAGATGGTGTATCGACAAGTTGCACATCTGGCTGTTCTTAACCGTAATGATACAAGGTGGCTAATGTTCCCTCGAGTCATTCACGCTGTTCTTCAGATGCAGCATACTCTGGTCCTTCGCAGCAATGACATTCTTGTCAAACCAGTTTTCTATCAGAAGGATGTGAGGAGTGGAGAGGCCTATCTCAAGCAGGAGAAGACTCGCAAGAAATCCGAACCTTCATCAGCCCGCGCCAAAGGACAAAATGAGGCGGCTCCGGGAGAGATCTATCGACCAGAGCCTATTCAGATGCCATCAAAGGATCCAACTCGTGAGGAAATACTGAAGTGTCTAAGTGATCTCTCCTTCTCGATCTACATGATCTCAGGAGTAATTGGACAGCTCCGAGGACAGCTCGAGAAAATGGGTACGATTTCTTATCTGGTTTCTTTTCTTCGAACCTATTTATGTGTTTTTTTAACTTCGGTTCTCACAAGCAGGGGGAGAAGCAGAGGTTCCAGAACAAAGTGGCTGAGTTGTGGGGGAGCATAGGATCAAGAGCCATATTTTTTTAGGTGTTTAACTTTGGTTTTGGTGTTTTGGTTTGTGGGGGAGTTTCTTGATAGGTGTTTAACTTTGGTTTTGGTGTTTTGGTTTGTGGGGGAGTTTCTTTTTTAGAACCTTTTAATGACGTTTGGTACTTGAGTTGTTGATGGCTCTTGATATTTATGAAATTTCAGGTTCACTAGCTTGTTTTTAAGTATTCGTGTATCTGTGTTTCTGCTCGTATGTTTTGTTCTAATATTTCAGGTACTTGTGAGATACTCGAAGCTAAAAAGGGGGAGATTGAAAGTGCAAGCTGAACCTGAAGCACTCGTGGATGGAATCAAGGAGTACAGCAAGGAGACAAGCCTTCTATAAGAATCTTGGAGGAAGATATGCGCCGGAATACTTCTAGAAGAATATGTCCTGAAGATCTCGGAGAGCAGGCATCAAAGGAATATTCTAACAGAAGATCGTGAAGATAAGAGGAGTATATGCGAGTCCTATATTTAAGGATAAGTATTTAGCGAGTAAGATTAGATTTGGAGAATCTTGTTAGTTAGGAGTTAGTTCAGACCTATTTGTATAAATAGGTTGAGCCGATGCTGTGTATAGGCATCCGAGAAAAAGAGAGAAAACACTTGGGGTTAGCTTCTACGAATTGGGGGTTCTTGGATCGGAGATCTCGGAACACTTAGTTTAGGAAAGGCAAGTTGAAGTGTGTTTTCAACTGTGCTGAGTGTAGGAATCATTTTGAAAGGTCTTGTAAGAGTTTCAAAGAGTGATTCAATAAAAGTTTCTTGTACGGAAAGTTTTATTGAGTATTTTTACACAAGTTAGATAGTTCTTGCATTTACAATGTTTCCAATATACAAGAACCACTCATTTCTCGGGGATTTAAGTCATAAATTTTCCAAAAGAAATAAAGACAATTTACGTTTTCTTCTTCTCTTATATTTTCTTTCTTCTTATCTTGTATTTCCTTTATTTTGCTTTTCATGGAGGTCATGATTTCCCCACAAGCTATTAGAGATATGGACAGTTCTGAGTTCTCCATTTTTAAAACGGAATGTCTCTGATTTCCTCGCCTCTTGTATTTCCTTTCTTTTTAGGTTAACCCTCCTATATATGTGTATATATTTGCGTCTAAGAACAAAGAGAAGTCTACACAAATATTCCTTTCTACTTTCAAAAGCTATCTTCAGCTTTCTCTTCTTTTTCTTTTATAAAATTCAACATGACGAGTTTCATCAATCCCCGCGCCACTAGACCCTACTATGATCATAATTAAAAAACTAACAAAGAGTGATCTTGCAGATAATTTGAAACTACCGAGACAACAAATTGAATCTGTCTCACGATGATGAATGATGTTACAGCTGAGAGTTTGCAAAACGGTGTGGAAGTGGAAATCCACGACATACTTAAAAGAGATGAATACAAAGTTACCCTCAAATGTGCTAACAACTATCAATACTGTTTCAGAGAGGGTTGGTGTATCATGAAGCATTCGTCGAAGAAGGCCAAGATCTGAAGCTCTATTGGCATCATGGTTACAAAAAATTTATTGTTCTCAATTTTACTTATACTGTACAACATCCATTCGCTGCCGTGTAGGGTACATGTTTGCTTAATTACGTTTTCCTTTTCGGCTTTCCATATCTTAAATTGCTTTTGTTCTGTTTTGGATCTCATTCATATTGTTTTAGTTAAGTTTTGTTTTTTTTACTTGTTTCTTATTTTTTAATAAATTTAATTGGATTATCTTGATGGAATTCCAAGAAAACATATCTCTAAATATATATCTTTTACATTATGAACAATCAAGAAAGCACCAATGTTGTCGTCTGGAAGAAAGACAATTAGATTCAACTGAGTTGTTCTACACATGTGAATGTTGTAGAATGTGGAAGACAAGACATAAATTTTTGCGAGAATCTCTATAGTATAGGTTTATAGTCTTTATTGGTTTATACGTCAATTGGTCTCACCATGCAATTGTACAGAGATTCTGCGAGATGTATAGGTCAAAAAGAGACGGGAAAGCCTCAGCTTCGTCTTGTTGCCTTGAGTCAATAATTTGCACAAAGATTTCATGTTCTGCTTTCTTTAAACATACCTCCCTCATTAGATCATGCATACGACATGTCATAACTTTCGAGGTTACAATGTCTCTTTCTCCAACCATCACAGTGCATCTCTTTACTAACTCTTCAGGGTAATCTTGCTCCATAGCCACATTTGACAAGGAACATCGCGACTCATATTTCAGCATAATACTATCACTTTTCTCTTTGGAACATATCTGATTTTTTTTTTTTTTTGAAGTATGTGAGTTTTAGCTGAACCCTTTAAATGACGAAGAAGGTTCGAATTTTCCTTTTCCATATTTTAACCGGAGGAGAGTTCCTCCGTTTTCTCTGACGAAACAGAGTTTTGCCACCGACGACGAAAGTGCGAAGCTTTATAGATCTGATACACTTGCAAACTCCGATCTGAAGTTTAATACTACAACCCATCAAATGATTGCGTCTCCGGTGAAGCCACTGTTCGTCTTCATCTTGACTTTCTCTCTTCTCCTCGCCGTTATTCTTCTATCTCCGTCGCCACATTTCCTGCAGATTCCGGTTCCTCCCGGTTCAGCAGTGTAAGTGTTTCGTCTCCGTAAATTCCACTTACTGCTTTGTTTTGGAATCATATCAACGATTACAGTATTGGGAAGCACTCCAATGTTGTCTTCTTGGCCGCAAACGATGGACAAATCAGTATAAATTTACAGACTTTTCGTCAAGTAAAAAATCTGACTTAGTGTTCTCTGCTTCAGGGGTTCTGAAATATGGAGTGTCAAGAGGATAATGGAGTGGAGGCCTTGCAAATGGTGGTTAGATGGACACCTCACTCGTATGCACTCTTCTCTTATCATTCTCCCAAGTGTTTGAGTTGAAAGAGTTCACTCTAGCTTTGGTCAGTTAATAGATCTCATGTCTGGTCACAGTACTTGGGATTAAGAAAGTTTGATGCAAATCGTTAATTAGTTCTAGACGTTTATGTTTGATATTGACTAGCCATTTGTTTATCGGTTCCAGTAACAAAAAGCTTGGTTTTGGTTTCAAAAGAGAAGACTTTTCTTAGTTGGGTGGAATGTAGAATGCTTGTAGTGAGTTTACTTCTCCTGAACTTTGTGATCGGTCTTCATTGCAGACAACTGCTTTGGTTTTTTGTTCAAATGCTGCAGCTCTACCAGCTAAAACTAATGGATACATCCGTGTTGATTGCTATGGCGGCCTGAATCAAATGAGACGCGATGTAAGTTTGGAATTTAACACATAAAGATTTCTACTTGCATCTGTTTATGCTTTAGGAAACAAATGATTATGATGATGTTATGCTGCTTCCAGTTGTGTGATGGAGTTGGGATTGCCCGTTTGTTGAATGCTACACTTGTTCTGCCAAAGTTTGAGGTAGCTGCGTATTGGAATGAGTCAAGGTTAAAGCTTATGTTGCAGATTCAATTATGCTTTCGTTTATTTGATCAAGGAAGATAATTAATATCAATTATGTTCATTGGTGCAGTGGATTTGCAGATGTGTTTGATGTAGACTACTTCATTCAAAAGATGAGTGGTTTTATCGAAGTTGTAAAAGAATTGCCAAAAGATATTGCATCAAAAGAACCATTCAAAGTAGACTGTGGCAAAAGGAAAGGTCAATTTGATTACATTGAAAGTGTTCTTCCATTGTTGTTGGAACATCATTACATTTCTTTTACGCCAGCAATGAGCCAACGCAGGGACAGGTGCCTTTCTAATAGTCGATATTGTCTCTGTCTTAAGTTGCTATTTCTGGACATTTTCAAGTTTCTTACACTTCTACTTTCATACAATGCGTTTCCAGGTATCCCCAGTTTGCAAAAGCCACTCTATGTCAAGCTTGTTATTCAGCTTTGCGCCTTACTAGTTCCTTGGAGAAGAAGGCCATCGAACTTTTAGATGCTATTCCCAAACCCTTCTTGTCGCTTCACCTCAGATTTGAACCGGACATGGTAGCTTACAGCCAATGTGAATACCCCAACCTCTCTCCTTCATCTATCGCTGCCATTGAAGCTGCTCGTGTTGACAGGAAGCCATGGACAGGAGAACTAGCTCAGACTTGGAGGAAGCGAGGCAAATGCCCTCTGACTCCAAATGAAACAGTTTTGATGCTTCAGTCACTTAACATACCAACAAGCACAAACATATACTTAGCAGCTGGAGACGGTCTAATGGAGATGGAAGGATTCACATCCGTTTATACTAATGTGTTCACAAAGTCTGCTTTACTTAACCAAGAAGATTTCACCAGAATGCATGGAAACACAAAAGCTGCATTGGATTATCATGTGTCCATCAACAGTGACGCGTATGTGGCTACTTACTTTGGAAACATGGATAAAATAGTTGCAGCTATGCGAACATATAAACGGATGCATAATACTCTGTTCCTGAGCAGAAAAGCATTTGCAGAACTCACTTCTCAGGGGCTTGAAGGCGCGGAGCTGAAGAATGCTCTTTGGGAAGTTCATAAAAACGATTTTACAATTGGTAGAGGTTTTGCTTTGCCCGACTGCTTCTGTGAATTTGAGCTGTAATGCAGATTCTTTTCTTACTTCATTCTTGAGTTGACACAACAAATGTAACAACAATTTGTTCATGTACTATATGCACTTTGAGAAACGCTCCTGTTTGCAAATACAAAAAAAATAGTACACATTCTGAGATCAGTTTCTTGTCTTCATTCAGCAGCAAATCGGATTCTACAATTCTCAGGTTCTTTCGTGTCTGCATTTTTAACCATTACATGCAAAATACTTGAAGCCTCAGATATCACTGCTTGAGGTAAGTGTCGCTCTAAAACATGTGAATACCTAACAGCTACCTCAAGACCCTCTTTGTCCAGACTACAAAATTCCGAGTTCTTCCATTGCTTTGAGTTCCCCACCACACAAAAACCATGCAAAATAGCAGCAAATGAAACAGGATCAGGAGAGAAACCTTTCTTCACCATCCGATCCTGAAACCTGCAAGCAGTCTTCACCATTCCATGTACAGAGAGACAAACGATGACAGAATTGTAAGCAGCAGCATGGTCCAACCACCCATCTGATTTCAATTTATCGAAAAACTCAAAAAACAGAGAACTTTGTCCCTCATTATACCCATTTGGTTCTGAAAGAACTTCTCCAGATTTTTTCTTCACAAATCCCTCAAGAAGACAATTGAAGGTAACTTCATTAGGCACACACTTGTTTCTTAACATTAGCTCCCAATAGTAAACTGCTCTCCCAAGGGTACTTCCATCTTTAGCATAACTTCTTATGAGCGTTGTGTAGGTAACAACGTTAGGCACAAGACCACAAGATTGCATCTCTTTGAAAGTCTCTTCAGCCCTTTTGAAATCCCCTTGGCAACAAAATCCATTAACAAGGGATGAGTAAGTTACCACGTTTGGCTTACATTTACTCTTACCCATGTCTCGCAAAATCTTTGTGGCAGTAGCCATATCCTGTTGCTTTACATATCCGTCGATGATCGTGGAATAAGTAAACTCATCGGGTACAAGATTTTCTTCAGTCATCCTATCCATGCACATCAATGCCTCATTCAACAGTCCGGATCTGCAAAACCCCTTTATCATAGCATTGTGGTGCACGACATCAACCTTCACACCGTTTTCAATTGAGATAGAGGCAACCTTCTTTGCCTCATCAAAATCACCACTTCTGATGTATCCATCTATGAGCGTAGCATACACATAAGCATCTGGTGAAATTTTCCGGTCTAGCATCTCCATGAAGAGAAGTTTGGCAGATGAAAACCTGCCGCTCTTGCACAATCCACTCATCAACATATTGTAGATGGCAGCATCCGGTGAAACTCTATCTATCATTTTAGTTTTCATCTTAACTGCATCATCCATATTGCCTGAAACAACAAGACCATGAATAAGAATTCCATATGTAACTATATCTGGTTTGCATCCTCTCTCAGCCATCTGTAGAAGCAACTTAGAAGCAATATCATAATCTTTGATTTTGCAATAGGCTTGTATAAGAGGGGCATAGCTTATATTGTTCAGAATCAACCCTTTATTTGATGCTTCATCCAAAAGCCCAACAGCATCTTCCAATTTCCCTTCTTTACACAAACGATTGATCAAAATGTTATATGTTGCTATATCAGGCTTGCAGTCATTAGCTACTATCCATCGTATACAATCAGCTGGTTCAACCTTATTACCGTGTCTATACTTAGCATCCATGATGTTGTTCAGGAACCGAACATTGACTATTAAACCTCTTTCTTTCACTTCCTTCAAAAGTCGATCACTCGCCACGAAATCCCCCTTTTTGCAGAACCCGTTTATCATTGTACCAAAAGTTTCCAAAGTTGGCATAAACCCCTTAGATTTCAACTCCTTGAAAACTAAATTGGCATTTTCAGTATCCCCAAGCTTGCAGTATCCACCAATGATTGTGTTGTAAAACACAATATTCGGAACACAACCTTTCCCCCATCGGTCTTCAATCAGCTTTCTACCTTCTTCCACCTTCCCTTCACTACACATGCCTTTGAGCAGTATACAAGTACTGTAATTATCGACACAACCACCTCTCCGACACATTTCGTCATACACCTTCCGTGCATCTCCAAGTCTCCTACTTTTCACGTACAAACTCAACAACGAGTTACAAGCAATAACATCAGGCACAGAACCGTACGATTCAACTACATACTCATAAATCTCCGCGGCTTTACTCAACATCCCTGATTCAGCATACGCGTGAAGAACGTGGCTTAATGCTTCGTGAGTAACCTTCACATTTTCTTTCCTGAGATTTCCCAACACATGTTCAATCTCGTCGAAGATTCTGTGTCTCGCTAAGAGCTTCAGAAACGAAGAACAAGCAAACCCATTTGAAAAGAACTCGTCTTTTCTCCGATTCGATAGCCAATCAAACAGCTTGACCCCGGATTCCACATCTTGGATTCGATCGAAAACGAAAGGAGAAATGTCGACGAGGCGGACTTCTTCATCGTCATCGAGATATTTGGACCAGTTTTGCTGGGTTTTGAGGATGTTGACGGTGTCGCTAACTTGTTTCCTGATTTTGGGAGGGATCGGAAAATGATATGGAGGAGGATTAGCAAAGGGTTTGATGCGAGAGAGAAGGGTTTTTGACATTATAAGACGACAGTGAAATGTGAATGTTTTAATTTTGTCAACGTCGTTTTTGATTCATAAGGAGAGAAAATCCAAGTAAATTTATCCTCTCTATATGGTCCCTCATATTGTAGTGATTAGCTAACATCTACCCCTAATTTAGATTCGATTCAGAGTAACCCCCTTTGTGCAACTTTTTAAGATTCGCCCAACACTTGAAAGTTTAGCTTAACGTTTTCTAGGTTTGATTTTAGCATTCGTTTTTTTCATATTTGGTTTTCTTTTTCTTGGAAATTTCGAACTTAGACTGAACTAGAATCAACGTTCATTTCGGTTTAATCATTTTTGAATGCATAAAATTCAGAATCGCTTTGGTTATTCGATATAAAAATTACTAGAACACTACGAAGATTCGGTTCGATTTTAGGATCTTGAGTTTCCATTTGGTTTGAAACTATTTTCCCACCAGATTTTTTTTTTTGTTATTTGAGAGGAGAGGGAAACGAGGCCGTTCATAAGATATCAAATCTCGATTTTGGTCATCTAAACTCCACGATTAAAAGTTAGCTTCTGATTCTACTGTTTTAAAGTGGTCTAAACCACAAAATGACTAGTCTTTAATTTGTGTTTTTTTCATTGAAACAACAAAGACCAGAAAGGATGATAAACTAAAGGGTTTGCAGAGCCCATTCGTGTCCAAAGGACTCAATCCTTAGACGTTATAACGAGTAAACCCAATGCACCTATGAGAATATACTGCAACAAGAAAAGAAGATGCAGATGTCATGGTCACAGAACCAAAAAGCTAAAAATTTCATTTTGGGTTGGTTCATAGAGTGAGAGAATGTATTACCTTGATGATAGGTTTTTCTGTCATAATTATAGTCACCCATCCAACATAAGGCAAGAAGCTGAAACAGTCAAAAAGGTAAACCATTTATGAGTAACTACAGCTTTTGGTGTAGACACGGTACTGAGAGCTTTGTGATTGAAGTAAATTAATTACCCAACAGCACGACCCATTATGTGATGTCGATGAAGCCAAAGCTGACCTTCAGCATAGAGAAGTCTGTCATCTCCATAGTTATTGTCACCTGGAAACAATAAAAAGAAATGAAAATGTGAATGTGTGTTGAAGAATAACAGTAATGATAAACAACTTACATTTTTAAGGTGTAATTTCAAATCAATATAAACCAAATTGACCAGTACCTTTTGTCAAAACATCGACGTCTCCTGTATTTTCCCTTTCGTGAACCTACAATGTGATCAATCCCAAGAATCAGCTGGATGTTACTATCTAAGTACCGAGAGAAAAATAATGAGGAAGTCTAGAGAAACGTTACCTTAATGACACGATGGACAATGGGAATATCACGACCCTAAGAGGAAAAGCATGAACCAAAATACCAATTAGGAGAAAGACCCACGAATCAAAAGGAAGCATATCAGATGCAAAAATGAGAGAGGGAAACTTACATCGACATTGAAAACAACAATCTCGCCTGCTCGAATCGGATCTTTACTCATATGCAAGAACAGTATATCACCCTACAAGATATCACACTCGATACACTAAGATTTAAAGTGTGAGCAAAGCCGATGCCAAATGTAATGCATCTCGGAAAAAACTAAGTCCATTTACCCTCTTAAAGCCAGGTTCCATACTTCCAGATAGAACAACGACAACGGGAGATTCGCTTCCAGTGACACACATCAAAGCTTTCCATATGATTAAAGCAGATGTAACAATCATCCCTAAACACAGAGAACAATTTTTTCAATTGTCATATACTACGAACACAGTTTTTTCATATGAGTCATCATGAAAACAAATACAACCATCAAGTGTGCAATCTTGTTTGCTCAGGGAAAAAAAAAAGTCGCAAACTTTAACACTCAAAAAGTTTAATATTCGACCTCAAGATGTAACACTAGTAATCTATTCGGAATTAAAGCTAAACTTTCAGGAAAACAATCTCATGAAACACCATCGACTTCATCAATTCCAATAACCAAACTTTTTCAGATTAAAAAAGAAATGCAATTGGAGACGCACTGTTCATACATTAGTGAACCGGTACCAATTCCGATCAAAGAAATCCAAATCGAGCTGAATTCGATTAACGCGTGAGAGGTAACGAAGAACTAACCAAGACTGATGGCCTGAGTGAGAAGCTGACGGATCTGAATAGATTTGATAGAATCTACGGTTTCTCCGATCCAACCCATCTTTGACTTTCGATATTTTCCGATTGTCGACGAGATGATTCAGATCGCAGTGATGAACGTTGTTTCAAAGCGAAGCAGAGGAGAAGAGTCTCTCAGGGTCAAGCTTTAAGCCACGATTTCTCCAAGAGCGTTTTTTCCCAAAATCAGAGAACCGGTTTACAAACTAAACCAACCCCGGTTTAAATCCTAGAGTTGTCTAACATTCTCAGTGACGTGGTTTAAATCTTTGAGTGGCTACATTTTGATGACGTGGCATGTATCGACCCTATAATTAAAGCTAAAGCCAAATTTTAAAGTGTGGCTCTCCGGAGAAGTTTTCCGTTTCTGCGTTTGGCGGCGAGTTTCGGCGATCGAATCTTTAAGATGTCAATCCTTATTCCGGCGGGTTTCGGGAGATTAACGGTTCCGTCGCGTGCGCAAGTTAGATTGAGAGTCTCTGCTTCCGCTAATCCACGCACTTTGCGTCGCGATTCAGTGGACTGGGTCAAGGAAACTTCAAGCTTTTTCGAAGAAGACAAGAGGCCGATCATGTTGTTCGACGGTAATCACTTTTATTTAATCTCTAATTTTCAGATAGAAACTCATCTCCTTTTATTAAAATCCATGTTCAAATGTTTAGGTTGTTTGGATTCTTCATATAACCATTGTTCGCAAATTTTCATCATTTTCACTTATGCTATGTAGTTTAAAAGGGCATATCTCAAAGGATATAATATAAGGTTGATCACATACAACAGTTTCATGTACCAAGTAAATTCGATATTTACATGAGTCTTATCAGGTGTTTGCAATCTCTGTAACGGTGGCGTGAAGTTTGTTCGGGACCATGATCAAAACAGGTTAGTGTTTGATTTGAGTCAACAATGTCGAATTAGAACCTTAGCTTTGTTCACTGAGAGGGCCAAATGAAATTGTGTTTCAGGAGCATAAGGTTCGAAGCATTACAGAGCGAAGCGGGAAAGAAACTGTTAATGCGATCAGGAAGAGCTCCTGATGACATATCGAGTGTCGTACTTGTCGAGAAAGATAGGTAAACAACATATCAATCAATGTGAAAACTAGAAAAAATCAAAACTTTACAGGCTATTACATAGTTTGCTTACTTGTGTGATATATGTGTGTTTTCTTCAGGTCTTACATAAAATCAGAAGCGGTTTTGAAGATCATGAAATACATTGACTTACCATTCCCACAGCTCGCGTTCTTTTTGCAGTTTGCGCCTCTGTAAGTTCTCGCTTTACAAGTTTTAACGAAACGCCTTCGTGTGAGTGATCTTATTAACCAATTTGCTTTCGACGTTTTGCAGGTTTGTGAGGGATTTTCTGTATGAAAACGTTGCAGACAACCGGTACGCAATGTTTGGTCGGTCTGATTCATGTGAGATCTAAGAAGAATACATCATTGATTGTGTGATCCTACTTTGCCAAAAAAAGAAACTAGATATGAGAAAAAATGTTTCCTACAGTTAAATATGTGCTTTTTTATACAGATGTATAGTTACAACAGCCTTTTGAACAACCGATACATATGTAGTTTCTCTTCGACTTCGAGTCATGTACTCATCAAATGTATAACCTTTTGGATGATGATATTCGTATCAAATATGGAAAAACCTTTGCGGTCGTGTAAAATTACTCTTTTACAGAGAATGTGTCAGTGGTGCTGGCTACAAGACGCTAATTGAAATCTCTGAGTGGCACGCTCTCTACGGTATGTGTTCTGAGAAGCTTAGTATATCCGGCAATGAATCTGCAGAGAATTTTCAAGGAAAGTTTTCATCATTTACTGGTAAGGGAAGAAAGTTTTCACAACGTTGGGGTTTTATGAACGATGGTTCATTGAGTCTTTGGTGAAACTTACCCCGCAAGAAGGATGGCTAGAGATGTAAACCTGAAGACGTGTTGATAACACATGTGTTTTGATTTCTTGTGTTTCATGTCATAACCAGGAGGAATGTACTTGGGGTTCACGTATCCGTACTGCGGACGGAGAAGAAGGACAAACCCGAGGAAAAAACCGGCTAAGAATCCTCCACAGTGAGCAGAATTGTCTACACGTGGTAAGAATCCGACGCTTAGGTTCAATGCAATGATCAGGATTAATGTCATGAGTGCGGTACACTGCAAAAATAATTAAGATTAGCTTTCAATAATGAACCATCATAAATCTGAATTTGTAAATGATACACTATTTACCTTATTTTCATAGATTGTCCAGTTTGTGATCAGCTCTGAGAGCATTGCACCGAGTAACCCGAACAAGGCGCCAGATGCTCCCACCGATACCTTTTCTCCTCGTGAATCTGTCAAGCAAGACATAAGGCTTCCACCAACCCCGGAGATCACATACAAAGCTCCAATTCTCACTGTAATTTCATCAAAACCCTTAAAGATCAGATAAATGCAAGTTGAGGATCTTGACGATGAAAACAGAGGGGTTTAAAGGGTCTTTTACTGAATCCGAATTCTTGTTCCAGACGCATCCCAATACAGAGGAGGCTGATCATGTTAGCCAGCAAGTGAAGGAGACCACCGTGAAGCCATATGCAAGTGATGAGACGCCATTTCTCACCTTCCTCCACAAGTCTCCTTTCGAGAGCTCCAAGTTTTCTCAGCCTGAACTCAACAACAAAGATTCATCCCTTATGAATACAACCAAGTCTTAAAAGATTGCGATATCAAGAATTCATCTTCCTTACGTGGGAATAGAAGGGCCGAGAAGCATGTTCTCCTTCATCGGTTGAAACGAAAGCCTTCCAAGGACATCAAACAAGAGACAGTCATCTGATCTCGCGGGACAATCGTTGAGATACATGGTGGTTGCGAATATGATGAAGTTGGCTGCCAAAATGAGAGGCACGAGCCATGCGTACCATGGCACAGGAATGGGCGGGCGAAACTGCGGTCGAGCTGGTGGTGGTAATGGTGGTAATGGTCGTGCTCCGTTTTCGATGTCTGGTGGGATCGGCGGTCTCTTCCCCATTTCTGGAAAAGAGTATAACGCGCGTTTGCTCGTTGGCTTTTTGGCTGAGGTTTGAGGATTAGATTGGATTTCCGGCAAATTGGGGAAAATGTGAAGCTGAGAGAGAGTTCCGGACAAACTTGTGGCCAAAGTAATGGTTTCCACTTTTTTTGTCTCTCTCTCTCTCTCTCTCTCTGTTTTTTTTAAAAAGTACTTCAAGCAGTTATGTCCGGTAAATTTGTTTGGTCTAAACCGAACGGATTCTAATCAAAACCAGCTTGGAGAAGAATAATTAACCAAACTGAGTCAAACTGAATTATTCTTATTTTCTAACTCCCACAGAAAATCAAGATACCGGTTTCTATACATCAAATATACCTGATATGCAAATTTCTAATTTCAAAAAGCATGTGTAACCAAAAAAGATAAATTTTTTTGGTTAATATTTCTAACCGATTAAAAATCATTATAGATTAGAAAGCCATTTTTTTATAGCTGCTTTTGTGTCATTGTTTATCGGTAATCCCTGTGATTTGGACCATGTCTTAAACTCACATCGCGTGGTTTTTGGAGCAGAATCGTCACAGACCGTTACGTCTATATGTTTTTAATATTTTACTAATTGTTTATTTATTTGTAAAACTCGTTTCGATCTTTTACTTCACCTTCTATTAATATCGCAAAATATATTCAGCAGCTCCACACACAAAGTAGCTCTCATTCAAAGAGCTTCCTTCTCGGATCAAATCACATCTCTCTCAATCTCTGTGAAATTTTTCAGGTAATAAGTCCTCTCTATCCTTTCTTATTCCCTTACAAATATTTACAGTTAATGTCTTAGCTAGATCAAGATTTCCTCTGTTTCTTCAGAGTTTGAGTGTCGGTTCAGTTTCTCGGGTAGTTTGAATGGAATTTCAAAACAGTTAACGTATTAATATCTGATATTGAAGCCTTTTGTGTAATATCCAAGATTTGTTTAATTACTAATGTATGAGGAAAACGATTGCTCTTTTACTAATGTGTTAGAATTGTTATAACGTTTATAGGCGAAAAAAAATGGAAGAATTTTTGTTACATGGAAGGTTACATGCTACAATCTATGAAGTTGATTCTCTCCATGGCAGTGAAGGAGGCAGATCAGGTTTCTTAGGAAAGGTATTGTCATTTCGTCTCTTTATAAACATACTTTTCAGATTCTAGATCCATAAAAATTTCCTTTGAGCTTTGTTCTTAATCTTTCCAGATTCTAGCAAATGTGGAAGAAACAATCGGTGTTGGCAAAGGAGAAACTCAGCTATACGCTACAATCGATCTAGAGAAAGCTAGAGTTGGAAGAACCAGAAAGATAACAAACGAACCAAAAAGTCCAAAGTGGCATGAATCTTTTCATATTTACTGTGGCCACATGGCTAAGCATGTTATCTTCACTGTCAAAGACGATAACCCCATTGGTGCAACGTTGATCGGAAGAGCTTACGTTCCTGTTGAAGATATTCTCCATGGAGAGGAAGTTGATAGATGGGTTGAGATATTAGATACTGAGAAGAAACCTATTGCTGGAGGATCAAAGATCCATGTGAAGCTTCAGTATTTCGATGTTGAAAAAGATCGAAACTGGAACCGAGGTATCAAAAGTGCAAAGTTTCCTGGAGTTCCTTACACGTTCTTCTCTCAGAGACGAGGATGCAAAGTTTCTCTGTATCAAGATGCTCATATTCCGGGAAACTTTGTACCCAAGATCCCTCTCGCTGGAGGGAAACACTACGAGCCAAGTCGATGTTGGGAGGATATTTTCGATGCCATTACTAACGCGAAGCACTTGATTTACATCACTGGTTGGTCTGTTTACACTGAGATCTCTTGGTGAGGGACTCGAGGAGGCAGAAACAAGGAGGAGATGTGACTATTGGCGAGATACTCAAGAAGAAAGCGAGTGAAGGTGTGAAAGTTATCTTGCTTGTTTGGGACGACAGAACATCGGTTGATTTGCTGAAACAAGATGGACTTATGGCTACACATGACGAAGAAACTGAGAATTTCTTCAGAGGAACCGACGTGAACTGCGTTTTGTGTCCTCGTAACCCTGATGATGGTGGAAGCATTGTCCAAAACTTGCAAGTCTCAACTATGTTCACTCATCACCAAAAGATTGTTGTTGTGGACAGCGACATGCCTGGATCATCAGGATCAAGATCAAGATCAAGAAGGATTGTGAGTTTCGTTGGTGGTCTTGATCTCTGTGACGGAAGGTACGACACTCCATTTCACTCCTTGTTCAGGACATTGGACACTGCGCATCACGACGACTTCCATCAGCCGAATTTCACTGGCGCAGCGATAACCAAAGGCGGTCCTAGAGAGCCATGGCATGACATTCACTGTCGTCTTGAAGGACCTATTGCTTGGGATGTCTTGTATAACTTTGAGCAGAGATGGAGTAGACAAGGCGGTAAAGATATTTTGGTTAAGATAAGAGATCTCAACGATATCATCATCCCTCCTTCTCCTGTTCTGTTCTCAGAGGATCACGACTCGTGGAACGTTCAGCTGTTTAGATCAATCGATGGTGGAGCAGCTGCTGCGTTTCCTGAATCCCCTGAAGCTGCTGCAGAAGCAGGTCTTGTGAGTGGAAAAGACAACATAATCGACCGAAGTATTCAAGATGCGTACATTCACGCCATTAGACGTGCCAAAGACTTCATCTACATCGAAAACCAGTACTTCCTTGGAAGCTCTTTCGCATGGAGTGCGGATGGAATCAAACCGGAGGAAATCAATGCGCTGCATTTGATCCCAAAGGAGCTATCTTTGAAGATTGTTAGCAAGATCAAAGCCGGAGAGAGGTTTAAGGTTTATGTCGTTGTTCCAATGTGGCCTGAAGGGATCCCAGAGAGTGGATCAGTCCAAGCTATATTAGATTGGCAGAGAAGGACAATGGAGATGATGTACAAAGATGTGATCAAAGCACTCAGAGAAAAGGGACTCGAGGGAGAGGATCCACGAGATTATCTAACTTTCTTCTGCCTTGGAAACAGAGAGGTCAAGAAAGATGGAGAGTATGTGCCTACAGAGAGACCTGAACCGGATACAGACTATATCCGAGCACAGGAAGCACGTCGCTTCATGATCTATGTTCATACTAAAATGATGATCGGTGAGTACTGTTATTTTCACAACTTTTATAATAATTTGAAAATATTAACGAAGTGACTCAACCTCTCATTGTTGCAGTTGACGATGAGTACATTATTATCGGATCAGCAAATATCAACCAGAGATCAATGGATGGTGCAAGAGACTCAGAGATAGCAATGGGAGGATATCAACCATATCATCTCTCAACAAGACAACCAGCTCGAGGTCATATCCATGGATTCCGCATGTCGTTATGGTATGAACATTTAGGAATGCTCGATGAGACTTTCCTCGTCCCATCGAGCCAAGAATGTGTCAAGAAAGTTAACCGTATGGCTGATAAGTATTGGGATCTTTACGCAAGCGAGTCACTCGAACATGATCTTCCTGGTCATCTACTTCGCTACCCGATCGGTATTGCGAGTCAAGGAGACATCACTGAGCTTCCCGGATGCGAATGCTTCCCCGACACGAAAGCTCGTATCCTCGGTACTAAATCTGATTACATGCCTCCAATTCTTACAACCTAAGCTCCGTGGCAGTATCTATTGGTAATAAATAACTTTCTCTCCTCTTTCTTCTGATGCAGTTTAGTAATAAAACTGTTAGCTTCGTTGTCTTTAGTAACTAATAAAGTTATATTATCATTGGTGTGATGTTTCACCGCTATGCTTTTTTTTTTTTCATTCGGACACTAAGGTTTTGGAGAGAATGTAATCTGGTGCATTATTTTGTTACTAATTATAACTTATGAACTTATCTCTTTTAATTTTTGGTTGGATATTACTATATTAGTTGCGTTTTGATAAATACGTCTCGTTTATACATGTATAGCCTGAATTCATTATTTCGCGATGTACACTTCAAATTTTCTTATGTTTGCGATTGGATAAATCTGTATATGATGATGAGAATGTTATAGCTTAGTGCTGCCATTGAAGAAGGATTCACTTCTATTCGGAACAAAAATTTGATCGATTAGGACATCCTCGGAACTTTTTCTCTCTCTAAAATCTCTCTCTAAAATCTCCTCTTTTCCATTTACCTCCGGCAAGCCGCCGGCCGTCTTCGTGGCGGGCTTTCGGCTTCGTTTATGAAACCTAAGAAGAAAAACCTTAAGACAGCCATCCTTTGCTGTTTTCTCCAAGTTCGCTGCCATCTCAGCAGCTATGGCCTCTTCTAATAGGACCAAACCATATCGCTACAGCCTTCCGGCTGGTATCCCCCCCCCATTTACGGATGTATCGACGGCAGATAAGGTCGCTCCTCCTGTCGGAGTTGTGGATGGGTAAGATCTGGACTCTCCTCCCGTCTCGGGATTAGCACCGAAAGCAGATCTAAAATCTTCTACCGTAATTGGGAACTCAGGGACGGCGTCATTTACGGCGTCGGAGAAAACAATTCCACCTCCACATAATCAGTCTTGGTCAGCAAAGCTGTTCGAACCGTCTCAGTTGGAGGAGATAGGAGAGCCATCACAGCATGTATCAGGTGTTCCCTTTGTCTTCATTCCGGATGCGAACATCGAGGCCGCCAAAGAAGAGTTCAGAGAATTTATTTTCGCAAGATTCCACGGAGATTGCCCATCGATGGGCAGGATTATTGGGGTCGTTAATGCCATCTGGGCTCGCTCAGGACCTAGGATTTTTGTCCACAATATTGGTCCAGGGACTTTCCTTCTCAAAGTGTCAAATCCACGGACGCGACAAATCCTGTTAAGTCGAACAGCTTGGAATATAGCAGGCTCCGCAATGTTCGTAGCTCCATGGTCACCAGATTACAACCCAGAATCTCTTCCTCTGTCTCACGCAGTGGTACCGGTGGAACTCTGCAATGTTCCGTATCTTCTTTTCAACAGGGAAAGTCTATGTCGTATAGCTACTGCTGTGGGCAAACCAGTTTCGTTAGCCCCGGAGACAGATCGAAAAGAGAACTTTGAAGTCGCAAAAGTCTTTGTCCGGGTGGACCTCACCAAGAAGCTACCGGAGAAGTTAATCACTGGGTTCTCGAATGGTCGAGAAGTTGTCATTGATGTGTCTTACCCATGGCTTCCTGTCAAATGCTCAACGTGTCGCAGGTTTGGACATGAAAAGAATATGTGTTTACGCACAGGGTCTTCAAATCATTCATCTGGCCGCACTATGTCTCGTTCTCCATCTAGACCAAGAAACCATGGCAGGGGAGGAAGATCACAGCAGCGCAGAACTGAATGGCGGATAAAACTCAGCGAACCAGAGCATGTGCTGGCTGAGAAGTATGATGGCGATGGTGTAGTCAAAGACGGGGAGCCTCATCTGGCTGAGAAATGTGCATCTGATGATGTAGTCGAAGTCTTGGAGGAAGGAGAAATAGCTTCATTCACGGAAACGGAAAAGCAGAGTCAGGAACAATTTACAAAAATTCCGGAGAATTTATCTGTAAAACTTACCTCAACTGAGACAAAGGAGCCCGACAGCAGAGAGTCTTCTGATACAATGCCAAGCTCCCCTAAGTCGACTCATCCATGTAAGGAGTCCTGTGACTTAGACGCTTCGGAAGCACATTTCATTCTGGTTACGTACCGGAAGCGTGGCCGCAAGGTCACACCAAACTAACCACATATCATAATGTTCTTTGCGTGGAATATTAGAGGTTTGAATAGTGATAGACGCCACAATATGACTAATAATTGGATTAATATCCATAGGCCTCTCTTTGGAGCTTTCTTGGAAACTTATATAAGAGTAATAAACTCTGATAGAATTTTGCGAGCGATCCCGGATGGTTGGAAGTTTTTTGGGAATTTTGATCACCATATTACGGCAAGGATTGTAGTTGTTTGGGATCCTCGAGTCACGGTAATAGTATATAAAGCTAGTGTGCAGGCTATTACATGCGGTATTTACATTCCGATGGAGAAGGTCAGTTTAACTGTTTCTTTTGTCTACGGCTCAAATACTTTGGAAGAAAGGAAATTATTGTGGGAAGAACTGCGTCTTCTTAATGTTTCTACTCCGGTAAATTATCATCCTTGGGCCGTGGTTGGAGATTTTAATCAAATACTTCGTGTTTCCCAACATTCCTTAGCTGGAACGTCGGAGATTGATACATCAGGAATTGACGATTTAAATCTAGCCCTTCAAGATGCTGATCTTTTTGAAGCTCAGTCCAAAGGCCTTCCTTTCAGTTGGTGGAATAATAATGAGGCAAATCCGTTCTCCAAAAAAATTGATCATGCCCTAGTTAATGATGCTTGGTCTATTTCTTTTCAGGATGCTTATGCTGAGTTCCTTGAGCCGCTAGAATCTGATCATGCACCCTGTTTGTTCAGAATGTCATCTCTTACTAGGAAGAAATGTAAGCCCTTCAAGTTCTTTCAACATGTTATTGATCTGCGCGATTACCAGGACAATGTCAAGGAGGCTTGGAAATGCAAAGATATGGAGGGTTTTTCTCAGTTCAGATTGGTGCGATCGCTAAAGTTGATCAAGCCGGTGTTACGTCGGTTGAACAAACAGAATTTCAGTGGTATCTCAACGAGGGTGAAGGATCAAGCAAATAAAGTAGCTCAGCTTCAGCACACCTTGTTGTCTTCTCCGAATGCACAAGCGGCAAGGGAAGAGCACGAAGCAAGAGCGAAATGGCAGACACTTCTAAAAGCGGAAGAGAAGTTCTATCGTCAGAAGTCAAGGGTTCGTTGGCTTCATCTTGGCGATCGCAATACACCGTTCTACCAAAAAATGGTGGTCCAACATGCTTCAAGGAATCACATTCATCTGCTCAAAGATCATCATGGGAATCTTTTCTCCACTACAGATGAACTTCAAGAGCATGCAGTTGAGTATTTCAAAGTGATTCTAGGACACACGGATCTACCACAATCTCAAATAACTGTTGCTGAATTGCAAGACTTATTACAGTTCAGATGTAATGACGATCAAATCACCTCTCTTCAGAAGGAAGTAACGGATGAAGAGATTAAGACCACACTCTTTGCCATGCCGCTGAATAAGAGTCCAGGGCCAGATGGATTCTCCGTAGAGTTCTTCAAAGCCTCTTGGGATACGGTTGGGCCAGATGTGATAAATGCAGTCAAGGAATTCTTCAAAAATGGTCGCCTGCTAAAGGATCTTAACACTACGGTTGTAGTTCTTATTCCAAAGAACAATGAAGCCAGTATGTTAGGAGATTATCGACCAATCAGTTGCTGCAACACGGTGTATAAGCTCATTGCAAAAATAATAGCTAATAGGCTAAAACCTGTGTTGCTATCAAGCATAAAACCGAACCAGGCAGCTTTTCTGAAGGGTCGTAGCCTAGGTGAGAATGTCTTGCTGGCCGCCGAGTTAATAAGGAACTACGACAAGAGCTCATGTGCTAAAAGCAGCATGTTGAAAGTAGACCTGAGAAAGGCATTTGATACTGTGTGTTGGGACTTTGTCCTAAAGGTCCTAGAGGCGGAGAGGTTCCCTCCTTTATTCAGGGTATGGGTTAAGGAATGTATTACATCTCCTAGGTTCTCTGTCGCCATCAACGGCGAGCTTGCGGGTTTCTTCAAAGCAGAGAAAGGCCTAAGACAGGGTGATTGTATATCACTGTACCTGTTTATCATGGTGATGGACGCATTGTCTTCTCTTCTTGATTCTGCTGCTTCTCGTGGTCGAATAAAGCTTCACCCTCTGTGTGATAATCCAAGCGTAACTCATCTGCTTTTTGCCGACGACTTGCTTGTCTTCACGGATGGATCGGTTGAGTCTCTAACTGAGGTAAAGGAAGTAATGAAGAGGTTTAAACAAATCAGTGGCCTCGATATCAATCCTTCCAAGTCCGAAATTTTCTTTGGAGGTTATGATGACGTTCAAGCTTCCCAGCTTAGTGCTTTATCAGGTTTCACAATTGGATCATTTCCAACAAGATACCTGGGATTGCCGCTAAACACTAGGCGCTTAACACTCTCAACCTTGCAGTCATTCATTGAGAAGATCACAAATAAGTTACATTCATGGACCTCCAAATTCTTATCCTTTGCAGGCAAAATCACTCTTGTTGCTTCTGTTATCTATGGCATGGTTAATTTCTGGAGTTCAGTCTTCACATTGCCAAAATCATTCTATGCAAAGATTGATTCTCTATGTTCCGCTTTTCTTTGGAAGAATAAAACAGGATCCGCTGCCGGAGCAAGAGTAGCTTGGAGGCTTATATGTAGACCAAAATCAGAAGGAGGGTTGGGGATAAGGCAATTGGAGGATTTTCAAATGGTCTTCCTCCTCAAGCAGATTTGGAATTTATTTACAAATTCAGGGTCATTATGTGTTGCCTGGATGAAGAATCATGTGTTCCGGAGAAAGAGTTTCTGGGAGACTAGAGATACAAACAGGTTCTCACCACCAGTTCGGAGCATGCTACAGATAAAGCACATGTTGGTGGACCTGCTTCGCTGTGAAGTGGGAGACGGCACAACAGCCTCTTTCTGGTATGATTCATGGACGTCTCTTGGACCTCTAATTGACTATATTGGGAATTCAGGACCAAGACTTTTAAGAATCCCGAGAAAAGCCACCGTCTCTTCGGTAGTTCGCGAAGGACATTCGTTCTTCCCAGGTGCGCGCTCTGATGCCATCCAATCCCTACAGGTACATCTCTCTTCTATCACACCCCCGACAATTGACAAGGGTTGTGATCGTTATCAATGGCGTGCGGGTCCAAATACATTCAGGAGTTCCTTCTCCACTAGGGCTACTTGGGATTTTCTCAGGGAAACATCTCCATCGGTGCCATGGTATAAGGTTGTCTGGTTTAAAGAAGCTATTCCAAGATGTTCCTTTATTACTTGGTTGGCTATGTTGTCTAGGCTGCCAACTAGGGATAGACTTCGTAGATGGGGTGTTATAGACACTGAAGCATGTGTCCTTTGTCACAGCGGCATCGAAACGCATGAACACTTGTTCTTCCACTGCTCATTCGCCTCAGAGCTCTGGTCCCACTTCTCTTCTGGTTTTGGCACACCAGCACCTACAACACTCAGACAAATCGCGAGTTGGATATCAGACAGCAGTCACTTCTCTCCGCAACCTATGGCTGCGGTGGCAAAGCTATCTCTTCAGATTGTAATCTACCTTGTTTGGAAAGAACGAAACCGGCGTATCTTCTCTGCATCCTCCACCAACGAGGTTGTTTCACGCATGGCCGTAGATAGAATTATTCGCGACCGTCTCTTATCATATTCTTCAGGGTCTCCTTCTCATCCTTCTCTTCTCGAATTGTATTTCCGTTCCATCTCCTCTTCCTTGTAACCTCTTTTATTTTCAGTTGTCTTGTTGTAATAAGTTGTTTAATAAGTTGTTTAATAACAACGTGTAAACTCTTCTAAAAATGGTATAAATATTAACATTAATACCAAAAAAAAAAAAAATTTGATCGATTAAAGCAGAGAAATCGGACAAACCGAACAGTTTCAGAACCAGACCAAACCAAAAGAGCACTTTTTCCAATTCGATTTCGGTTTGCGATAAACATTATTCCCCCTTTTTTTTTTTTTTTTTTGCGCGCGCGTCACTCAAAGACAATTAAATCATGTCACGTGAGTTTATTAGGGTTCACGTGACCATCTTCTTCTTCGATAGTATCTCTTGTACATGGGCCGACTTCAGAAAAAAAAAAACAAAAGATAAATCTTTTCTTCGATTCTCTCTTCTCTTCCGGCTGATTTAAACTCACGCCAGTAGCTCGCCGCGCATCTCCGTTCTCAGTTTCTCCGTCCGGGTTTCGAGTCGTCGATTAGTAAGGTTTTAACTTCAGTTTTCTTTCCTTTGTTTGTTCTAAATTTTCAGTTTTATTAGTTTTGCTATGCTAATCTGCCTTTGTGGTCTTCTACTCTTTTGTTTAATATTTTGTTCTCTTTCACGGGTTTGCGATGTAGGCCTGGTTTTGTTAAGTGTAAGACCTGAACTTGTGTTGGATCAGATTCTGTATTACATTTAGCTAGTTAGAATGACATAGACAAAAAAAAAAACTGAGCTTTCTTAGTATCCCAAGTTCCTAGTTCTGTAGAAATTGATGGACAATGTGGCAAAGAGTTGTGCTTTCCGTCACTGATTTGCTTCTTATACTGTACCTTTTTTTTTCGGGTTTGAAAATTTATATGTTTTCTTTTCTTTGTTTATTGCCCTATCAATAATCAGCTATAGAGAGACTAGGTTACTGTTTTATCTGGCTGCAATGGCTACAGAGAGGGTTGTTGATGATCCGATAAGACGCTCAATGGATGCGATCCAACAAAGGCTTCAAAAAGATCAGCTTCGTCAACAACAACAACTAAAGTATGAGAAAGACAAGAAAGGAGCTTCTAAAGAGTCACATCAAGCTGTTTCACTGTCAACTACAAAAGGTTTGTTTTTCTATGGTTGAGTTAAAACGACAATTGATTCACGGTATAAATTCTTTAATTGGACTGTGATATTGATGGAAATCTGGCTTTGTAGATCACCAGGTTGATGATTTTGCTGCATATACAAAATTGTCCCATCCCGTTGATGAGAATTTTCTGGCAACCAGTGTTAAGGTAAATTCAAGTTGTTGAAGAGAGCAAACCACTGTCTTCTTCTGCATGATTTGAGATATGGTTTCTCAATGTGTTTCTTTGTTTTTTGTTTTTTTTTTGTTTTAGTTTTCTAGTGCAAAGAAAAGTATAGCTGACAAGGTTTTGCATACTCTCCTACGAAGCGGTGACTCTGCTCAAAAGTACTTGCAAGGTAAACATGAGAAGAAGGTGGAGGAGAACAACTATATCCTTCTTGATAATTTCGTACAGTCACGTTCTTCTTCAGCCGCCGGTTCTAAAAAAGGATCACAGATTAATTCAAAACGTTCTAAAAGCCGTATGTCTATGAAGCGACTCAAGAAATCTGGTGCTTTGAATCTGCCTCAAGATCTCCAAAAGTGAGTTTTTGTTTTTTATTGCTTTCACAGAGGTTGAACTTACTCCGATACTTTGAACAAAATTTCTAAATGTTTACTGGTTCACTTGTGTTTGGAGTGCAGGTTTGATTTGTTTAAGCCAATGCATGGTATGTGGGAAAGTTGCATGATGCAACTCATCAAGGTGACCGGGTAAGCTACAAATACGAATTCAGGCATTGTGCTTTATATAAGAAGGAAATTAAGGGGTGTAATGTATGTAGCATTCACAATCATTTTAAGCTTGGTGACATTCTTAGACAATCTACTTTTTGCAGGAAAGCTCAGTTAGCCTCTACTCTTCTCTCAGCAGATCTTCACGGTGCTTTCATGTTTGGTAATCCTGCTCTTCCAAAAATCAACTTCTCTGTACTCTTGATCACACCTTCAAACTAGTCCTGACCGAGGAAGATGTTACTTTTTTCATATTCTATTTGTTCGTTGTAATCAGACCAAACCTGTTTTACTTGTGATAGTTGCTGAATGCAAGATAGCGTCATTCACTGGTGTGCAAGGCATAATGGTGCGCGAGACATCAGAAACATTTGGAATAATCACAAGAGACGATAAATTTCGAGGTACCTTAATAGCTTTTCACCGATATGGTTGCGTTAAATGTCAAACTCTTTCTCTTCCCAAATCCTCAAGGCTTTAACTTAGTTACTGTTATCAAACTGATTCAGTTGTTCCAAAGAAGCTCTCTGTCTTCATCATCCAACTCGACTGCTGGAAAATCACAATACATGGATACAAGTTTACTTCAAGAGACAATGTTCTTCAACGTTGATGTTAAAAGGAAGCTCTTCATTAGGATGTTACTTCAAGTGACGTTAAGGAGAGCTTCGTGTGCGAGACTAGGATGTTAACAATGTTCTTCATTAGGTGCCGGTGAAGAACTCGCAGGAAGCATACATGATGGAGATGCGAGCTTCTAGAATGGACTTGGATAGTGGGTCTTTTTGCCACTCATTGAATTTGTTAACTGAGTTCATCATTAATAATGGTGGCAGGTTCAAGCAGCTGATTCTCTTTTAAAACTCGTGTCGGAGCTGAAGCAAACTGCGATTTTCTCTGGATTTGCTTCACTTAACGATCATGTCGAACAAAGAATTGCAGAGTTTGATCGGGAGGTCGAGAAGACAAATCGATTGTTGGCTTGGATTGGCGATGATGCATCGGCCAGTCTTATAGAGCTTGAGTCTCACTATTACTCTTCTGCTCAGAGGTTGGCTCTAGTAGACATTTGAGTGATTTTTAAATCCTAATAGATAGCACTGCAGGATCTTCTTCTTCTAATTTCTTTAGGCCGTCACTACTCGTCCGATGGTATATAAGTGCTTTAACATCTAAGTTCGTTTTTAATCCAACTTTTTGTTAGCCGCTATGCCAAAGCATAAAGTATGTAAACATTTTTTCGACTTATTCAATGCAAAGTTATTTTGGAGAGAATGTAGTCTGGTGCATTTTTGTGCTTATGTTGTTGCTAAGTATTACTTGTGAACTTATCTATTATCTCTTTTAATTTTTGGTTGGACATTACTCATTAGTTACGTTTTGATCAATTCGTCTCGTTTATAAATGTATGGCATAAATTCATAATTTAGCATGTTCAAATTTTCTTATGTTTGCGATTGGATAAATCTGTATATGCTAATGAGACTGTTATAGCATTTAAACGCATAAACAAATGATTAGTGTTAGTATGGTGCATTGTGATACTTCTTCTTACTATTAAACTTATAAATTAATCTATTATCTCTTTTTCCTCATTTTATTAAATTTAGTATCATGTTTATTGACTTAGGATCTAAGGGTATTATTGGTTTAATTGAATTTTAATTCAACTATGTTTTTACTTTTTACATAGGGTTTGCAAATCCTCAATCATCTTATATACATGGATTTTAAAATAATAGGAAAAACGACATATTTCCCCTCGGAACTATCATATATTAACAAATTCACACAAAGTTTTAACCTCGTCCCATAATTTAAAAGTTCGAAATATATTTATACATAATTGTTGGTTTTAAGGGTTTACAATTTAAACCGGATACAAAATCAATTATATCGGATATCAAACCGATTTAAAAACCTGACCCCTCTCTCTCTCTCCCCTTCACGAAGCTCACCACCGACAATGGTTGCCGACGAACTCGCTCCACCGTCTCAACCCGTCATTGCAGATCCGCTAATGGCAGAAACATATCGAAATGGTCATATACACTATCAAAACCCAACCCAAAAGCCAATTAGCTTCAAACTATTACTCGTATATGGATTTGAAGCTTCTGGCAAATGGTTATGCTATGGATATGGTCTTGTTAAGTTCTCTCCATTTTGTGAAGTCATGATCGACACAATTAACAAACATAAGCATAACAAAGGTTCAAAACAAACTTTTAGAATAAGTTCCCAATTAGACATCAATTATCATGATACTTCACAATCGATATTGGAATACTCATAAGTGAGGAGGAACGGCTTCAAAAAGAGGAATTCAAGAAGAGGATTCAGGATTTAGGATTATGAGAATTTGGAAAAAATTTTATAGGGATTTGGGGGAGATTTGGGGGACATTTCAATTTTAAATTGTAGTTGGTTTGTTATTTTTGGTTTAATCATTTTAATCAGATTCTAATCCGGTTTAATCTCATTTATTATTGGTTATGTTTAGTTTTGGTAAACAGTAAACCGCGATTGATTACGGTTTGTGTAGAAATTAGTTTCGATTTTTGGTATTTTGTGTTAATAGGTTTCGAACTACGAAATTGTGAGGATATATGTTTTTATTATTAAAATTATCAGGATACGGGACGAAGCTGAAACTTTGTGTGGATCTGTTAATATACAAGAGTTCCGAGGTGGAAATAGGTTGTTTAGGTTTATCTTTTAGTATTTTTCAGCTTAAAACACTTCTAAATCTGTTAAAGTCTTATATGAAATCAAAAAAGTACAATTGCTTTTAAATTTTAATTCATCACGGTTAGAATATTACAAAACAGTTAATTCACTCTTACGGTTTATACAAATCATGCATGCATGATCTTAATAGTAGGTTTTTGGATGTTGTGAGGAGTTGGGCCAGTCCGGTTCGGATACAATCGGTGCTAGTCAAACAAAAGCTGGCTTAAAATTTCCAGAGACGTTAAAATCTTGTAATCTTGCGGACCAGTACTCTATTGTCTCTTGTTAACCACTAATTAAATGCAACCCCCAACAGAAAAACATGTTTAATGGATTCGGTCGTTTCTGGCAGGATAAGTACCATATAAATTAGATTGGACTTGATTATGAGTTTTACCTAAATCTCAACAAAACAAATTCGAAATTTCATGACTGGATTACGGAAGCTCACAATTTTTTCTTTGGCTTACCAGCAACAACATTAGTCGTGGATAAGTAGTAAACGTGTGAGGTTGATTTTATTTAGGACATCAAAGTCACTGAACCCATGTGACAATCTCTTTCTTTCTTTAGGCTCTCTCAAAACTTTTAAGACTTTTAACTTCTTGTGATGTCTCTCTTTCAAGTAGTTATTGTCCTATGAACAAGTTGCCGTACGATAATGATATATGCTAAAAAACTTATCTCTTGCTACATCTATTTCGTTATACATAATTCAGAAGAAAAAAGAATTAGATACATAGATATGAAAAAGAAAAAAAAATAGTATTGAATTCACAACGATCACTACGATTTTAGATAAACGTAAAGAGTTCCAACGTAACATCTGGACCACAAATTGCTCATAATTCATTCATAAATAAATCGTTGAAAGGTGTGTAAAACACGGAATCAAGTACTCAAGCACAAGAAGAAAGATAAGTTGGTCTACTCTTTTTATATCACAATCAAAAATCTTCAAGAAGTTTCCGAAGAATTACACTTTGACTAGTACTCTTTGGAAATTTCATGTAAAACATGTTCGTGGCGTGTTGGTTACAAAAATAACTTTATGCGGTCAAATAAATAGTAAAACTAAAGTAATAGGATACAAGTAGATAATTTGATTAATAAAATAAAAAAAATTCCGGATTATATTGTTTGTGTAAGTTATTATTAATATGCATTTTTCTTTTGGCAGAACATACCGAAGGCAAAACCATAATAACGACTTAACGTCCTTAAACGCGGCAAAGTTAGGTTTTAAAATAGGACACGTGGCAACAGCCCGTGTTCACGTAGAGGCCAGGTTCTGATTTGGTTCTGTCTAGAAGTTGATGAAAGAGATGGAATCAAAACTGAGTGGAAGAGATTCATTGAACTCTTTAGAATCTCTCCATCAATGTTTTTGTCTTCCTATATGATCTCTTCAACACATATTCCCTTGATTTTTAGTTATCTACAAGTTGCTTGTATTAGACGTATCATATATTCATATGTATCAGTAACTAGTTAACTACCAAGAGTACGATAACTAAAGAAAGTACAAAACTCCATTTGCTTCATTTTACTTGATATTTTGAGCAAAAACACAAAAATTAAGGCATGTATTTTTTTCTAAAATAAGTATCATTAAACCTATATATTAAAAATAATTTAACTAATTATAAAAAATAAAAAATATAATTGGTCACACAATTTCTAATAAAATTAAAATTAATTTAAAAATATCAAAACATCAAATAATTTAAAACACAAAAAATTCTCTACAACATCAAACAATTTGAAACAAAGGTAGGAATAAATTTTGAAGGAGTATAATTTTTAACGACAATTAATTTTTATAGACACAACTTACAATGTAAATATAAGTACAAACACGCACTAATTATTCAAACACAAACTGTTATTTATGGGTTTTCGATCTACAGTCTTCCAAATTTCACGTTAAAAATTTTACCAAAAAAAAAAAAAAAATTCACGTTAAAAGTTCAAACCACCCAAACTTACGACATGTATTAAAGAAGAGGAATTAGGTGGTATAACGTAAAAAAAACAAAATATAAAAACTAACCAAAAACACCCCCTTTCTCCTCCTATCTCTCTTCTCTCTTTCTACAAAACCAATTTCAGTTTTTTTTGGGTTATTCTAAAAATGTCATTTTAAGCATGAACTTGCTAAAAGTGGTCATTTTAAGCATGAACTTTTGACGAGGCCACTTAAATCACCAACTTCGGTTGACTATTTATTTAAACCCTCAAGTTTCGTTGACTAGGCCAAAATGAGCATGACGTTAACTTATTTAACGGAGCTGTTAACCGACGTTAATGCACTGTTACCATCCTCCGTTAATCACAAAACGACGTCGTATTAGTTTTGGAAAAATGTCATTTAAAGCACAAACTTTCAATTTGAGGTCATTTAAAGCATGAACTTTCAAACTGAAGCCATTTAAAGCAGGACCTATGAATGTAAGCCAATTAAAAAAAAAAACAGATTTTCACCATCTGAATATCTGTTTTTTTTTTCAATTTCTATGGTTTAAATCTTCTTTTGTTTTCAGTGGTAAGCAATGCTCATAAAGAGTTATTGGAGTGGTACGCTGAAAATAGGAATCAAAAGATGTTGTTATTTAACCGCTCATTTAACACATATTAAAATTTATGTTAAATGTGGTAACTCTATATTCATTTTGGCTGACTTAACAGAACATAATGCTTATAAAAACAATGAAAGTTCATGCTTAAAATACCGATATCAAAATTTTATGCTTTTAATTGGCTTACATTCATAGTTCATGCTTTAAATGGCCTCAGTTTGAAAGTTTGTGCTTTAAATGACATTTTTCCAAAACTAATACGACGTCGTTTTGTGATTAACGGAGAATGGTAACAGTGCATTAACGTCGGTTAACAGCTCCGTTAAATAAGTTAACGTCATGCTCATTTTGGCCTAGTCAACGAAACTTGAGGGTTTAAATAAATAGTCAACCGAAGTTGGTGATTTAAGTGGCCTCGCCCAAAGTTCATGTTTAAAATGACCACTTTTGGTAAGTTCATGCTTAAAATGACATTTTTCCCATTAAAGAACCAGTGGTTAAATAAAGTTAATAGAGTTCTATAAAAATTCATTCAGCCGTCAACTGTTCACACTTTTCAAGAAACTTGAGAGTCACTTTGCTTTTTCACTAGTCTAAAGCATTTACTCATTTACTTATCAAAAATAAATCAAAAAAATTCGATTCATTTATTGACATAAATTACTCCCTAGGTTTCCTTTTTTTTGTCAGCAAATGAAAATTCATTAAAAGAGTTTCTCAGCCGAAGGCCAAGTTTGATACGGGAAACATAGAAGATAGAACTGCTCTGGCCAAGAGGTCAGCAGCAGTGTTATGGTTCCTTGAAACATAACCGAAGGAAACAAAATCGAAAGATGAAATCGCAGATTGGACATCATGTGTAATTCCATACAATTCAGTGTTGGAGAATCAATCTCCTCCAGCCTTGTCTTTGGGCGTAGATCACGGCTTCAGACAGTGCGAGTGCCTCCGCCATCAACGGGGATGAGACATTATCCCTGGTGATAGAGAGATCCTTGATCGGTTGTCGTCGATGGTTGAGAAACGCACAGCCTATACCTGCAGTTGGAGTGTCTGGTTTCCAAGCACCATCAACGAAACAGAGGATGTTGTCCTGATTCTGAGCATCGATACTCTTTTTGGGTTGAGATTGTGGTGCCGTGGCTTTCTTCTCCATTGTTTCTTGTGCTCTTTGCCATTCTATAGCCTCCTTGATGGCCTTTCTAGCTGTGTCGGTGGCAGAGAGTGTTCTATCTTCAAAGATGAGCTTGTTGCGCGCAGCCCAGAGAGCCCAGCATATCCACGGAAAGATTGACGTTCTGGAGATACCCGTAGGTGGTAGGAGAGTCCAAAAATTTGACAAAAATAAGCTTTCGCTAAAGCTTGTCCAACTTGTAGTATCGATGGCATCCCGTGTTAGCACCAATCTCAAAACTTGTTGGGCGTAGGGACAGTGGAGGAAAAGGTGGTCTGTAGTCTCCATCTCGCCACATCTTCTGCATTTAGCAGCATCTAGCAGGGATCTCTTGGCTAGGTTTTCGCCTGTGGGTATTGCTCCCTGAAGTACCTTCCATAAGAAAAGCTGAATTTTTGGTGATACCTTCTTGTTCAAGACCAAAGCATTCCAGTCAAGTGATGGGCCAGCTGGTGTGGTTTGAGATTCCACATCGGTCCCTTGTAACGAGTAGTGGTATCCCATTTTGGTGGAGTACTCTCCAAATTTCTCTGCAAGCCAGACATACCAGTCTCGGGCTTCCTTTTTGCTCGGCTTCAGTTTCAGTATTTGCTCGGCCAGATGCGGAAAAATTTCTTCCACCCGAGCTTTATTCCAATCTTTGGTGAAGGGGTCGAGCAGGTCAGCAACTCGCAGGTGGAGGGTCTCCTTTGTCGGTGGACCATATGGTGTAGTTGGGGTTGATAGAGAGACCTAGGCGTCGTACCATATCGATGTCTCTTTCCCATTGCCAATTACTTTGCCAAGCATAGTACGCAGTAGATCTCTCCCGGCTAGTAGACCACCCATCCATGTGATGCCGATGAGGGGATTTAGCAGGTGAGAAAATTTCTTCTGTTTGAATACTTACCCAGATAGATTGTGAAGTTTTCACCGATATTAAAACAATATCAATATTTGACAAAAATACATTATTATTATTATTTTTAAATACAATAAATTTAATTTAAAGAAAATTACTATTCATCATTAATAACTAATGTATAAAAAATTCAAAAAATATATCTTTTAAAAACATTTTTCAAAACTTCATTTCTTCAGAAACATAAAAAGTATTTGTTAAACATAACCTAATATATATCCAATTGGGATTCCATTTGGCTGGTTTAGTCATTGGTTTAGAGAGTAAGTTAGTCAGAAACCAATCTATAATTTTATAACAACAAAAAGAGAAAGAAGGGACAAGATATAGAAATTAAATACTATATATTTTTCTAATAAAAAGACCATATCAAACTAATGATGACAAACAAAAAAATTATTAACTACGAATGTAAGAAACGTGCATAAAGTTTAATATATTAGATGTGGTAACCTTCTTAATAAAATAGAAACTAAAATGTATTGCACCAAGATGTGGTATTTAATATGTAAATAACTTTATAAATCTTTCGATATTTTAACAATTATGTGAACATATTCTAACAAAAAACAAAACAAAATATAAGTTTGATCATTATTAACTTGTTATAATTATTTTATACCTCCTACACATAAATACACATGCAGTGAATCTAGTTATAAATATGGTGAGAAACTAAAGACAGCGAAGATATAATTATGAGAAGAAGATTTTTTTCATTTCCAATTGATATATGAGTCTGTGACCAAACCAAACCCCAATCTTTCACTCTCCCTATCTACTTTTTTCCATCAGTAGACAAAGAGAAGACAGCACACAAAGAAACTCCAAACTTATGATTATTGTCAGAACCTTTTCCCTTAATTTTTTTTTTTTTTTGATAAATCTTGGAGAATAGATTGATCTCTCACCGTTCAAATTTTAACAGTCCTTTTTGCGTGACGTTGTTGTTACGAACTTACGACCAATCTCTCTGCAACACACACATGCCCTCATTTTAAACTCATTCATTGATCAACAAGTACAACCTCTCTGCCTCTTCTCGGAAGAACGAAAAAAGGTTAAGAAGTTCAAATTCAAAACTTCATCTCTCTCTCTCTCTCTCTCTCTGCATCTGAATCTCGAGCAACTCTTCTCTGATCCCAAGTAAGCACAGATACACATGACCTGCATACTGAGCTGCTCTCATGGCGTCGTGATCGCGACCGCCATGGTTTTCTCGAGCACTGCTCTGTTTCTGGCGATTTCCCGCCAATTCTCTGGTAATCAAACATCAGATCTCCAGGATCAACAGATCCTCCGTTCATGTCTTTCTTCAGGTACTCTTTTCCTTCTCCGATTATCCTCCGGTGATAAAAGTTTCTGAATTTCTTTTGTTTTTGTTGATGCAGAGGAAAAGAAGAAACAGAGGAATAAGAAGAAGAAGAAGAAGAAGGTGAAATTTGCAGAGAATGTGAAAGAGCCGAAAGGGAACGGTGAAGAGTATCGTAAGAGGGAACGTCTCCAGAGAATCTTAAAGGAACCGAGTATTAAACCGGAGAAGACCGATTCGGTTTGTAGAAACGACATGCCTGCTAACCGGATTGCTCTGTACAATGGGATTCTTAGAGACAGAGATCATCGAGTTCAGTGCTCCTATTAACCTTTTTCTGTTTCTTCTTTGGCAAAAAAGGAAATTGAAGAAGAAGAAAAAGAGAATTTTTCCTGTGATTTCGGGAGAAATATCTCTCTTAGGGTAATTCTTGTAGATAACCTTTTCTTTTTTCCTCTTAGCTTTTCTGGGTCTCTGTATGTAAATTTCTTCTACATAATCAGTGTAAATGATTGATATCCAAAACAGAGTTTTTTACTTTTTAGCAACAGGAAAAGGGTAAAAAGCTAAAAAGTCTCTCTCTTTAAAATTGTTTCTTATTTTTATTTTATGTTGTCATTGTCTGGATACTTGTTTGGACTCTGGAGACGGATCATTTTATGTTTTTGGAGCTGTCATAAATGTTATATGTCGTGGTTAAAACTTGTTTACATTTCATTGGTATGACTTTATCTCTTGATCTTTTGCATAAAGTGAAGCACAGTGAAGCACAGTGTAAGCATGTGTGTGAAGATTCCGAATATTCGACCAACGACTCGACATACATTCATTATCAGTGTGAATCAGTGAAATAACCTCTACTCTTTTACTCGTTACTCGTTAGCGTAACATTACCGTATAAAAATGATTAGGCCTTCAAGGGATAACTTTTCTGATATAAGAAAGAATTGATCAATAGTTAAGATTCTTAGAAGTATGAGAAATAAAATAAACTAGATGACCATTTATACTTATAACATGGTTATATACTTATATGAATGGTGAAGAAGCCAGATTTTGACCAAAACCTTTTTCCTTTCCTTTAATTCACGGGAAGTCTTCACATGTAGGGTTTGGTGAACCGGAACAGACCATAATTAGCCACTATAACCAAAACAAACCGGTCGTCCCAAATCGCGAACTTGGCTGGTAGAGCCGAAACCACGTGACGGTCCACCTAAAATATACCTTCGTGTCTACTACTTGTTTTTTAGAGTAATTAAATATATAAAAAATCATAAAACTAGTTATATATGTTATCTGCTTTTTTGCATGCAATCGCTACCACTAAATCAATAGTTTTAAAACTAATTATTTGTTTTATTTCTCCCCGTAAGTTATATACCCACTAACCGTTACCTAACATACTTTCCCGTTAGCTTTTGAAAGTATTTCATTTTCTTTGTTTATTGGCAACAGTATTTATTTTCGTTTAATATTGTATTGTAAAGGAGAATAAAACAAAAGTACTGAGGCACCAATAAGCCAACGGTCCAAGGGTGGATAAGGTCGGTCCAAAAGCTAATAATTCGACACTACTCTGTACACATGGCTTTCTAGGTCGTTACCGGTCCCATTTAATTTGTTTTTCTTACAAAGAAAAAACCAGAAACGGTTTTTTTTTTTTAAATGATATAGTAGATTATAGTTGCAAATAGTCTGGTCATTTTAACCGAAACCAAAATACCAAACCGAAATTGAACCAAAATAACTAAAATCGAAACCAAACCGAATTTTAAGAACACCCATTAGATATTGAATTAAAAATTTACAGATATCAGAACCAAATCGAAACCGAACCGAAAACCGAACAAATAACAGAAACAAGATCCATATACCTAAAAATATTATTTATATTTATATTTAAAATAACTAAATAGTTTTAAATTAACCAAATATTACTAAAAAGCCGAATTATATAAAATTATCCAAAACATTTTATCCAAAATATCATATATTATCCGAATTATCCGTATTTTTATCCAAATTATCCGAAAATATCAAAAAAAAACCGTAATCGAACTGGAACCAAACCAGACCCGAATTTTTTCGGATAATACCGAACCGAAACCGAAAAAGCCAAACCAAAACCGAACCGAACCGAATTTTATGATTAACCGAATGGTTACTAAATCTCTATAACCGAAATAACCAAAAACCGAAAAAGCCGAACCGAACCAGACCCGAAAAACCGAAGCGCCCAGGCTTAGTTGCAAATCGGAGCATGGATCATGCCTTTGCACGATCCTGTTTTTCATTTTATCCCGTTAGTGGCTTGTTATGAAGATAAGCAAATTTTATATCGAAATTTTATATCTCGTTTCCAAGAGTCAGAACCAGTTGTTATCTATATATAAAGAGTTCTCTACTGATTAATAAGATGAAAGAATAAATTTTATATTTGACAAGATATTACTATTTCACAGTCTTGTAACCTTGTTGAATCGTTTATTCGTATGTATTTGAGAAGTGTGATCCGACTCGCATTTCATCTGTTTTGATTCAAGTTGATGTGTAAACCAAAGGGTTCAAAGACAGAAGAAAGACACTCAGAGACACAGAGGGTTGCGCTAAAGGATGTTATTATTGTCTAGGATAGTTAAGAAACTGAGATAACTCTAGAGAAAGCGTAAAAAGTTATAGAAAGAAAAAGAAAATCTCACAAAATTAGTTAATTTCGATTAATAATGTTAATTTTTGGTTGAAATAAAAGAAAAAAAATCAAAATTTTTCTTAAGGATTCTCGATCTTTCTAGGAATTGCTAGCTCAAGTGTCAAGACGGTTGGTCTTGTTTTTCTTTGTTCAGCTATTATTCATCTTACTTGAGTAATTCCATATTAAAAAAAAAAAACAAAATATTGAAAGGAAAAGAATCTTAGCTTGTGATTATCCAGAAAAAGGTTGTAGAAGAAACAAGAAGCTGCTCTGTTTTGGGTTTCTAAATCAAACCAGAAACTCTTAGAATCTTCTCACACATCTCATAAATCGTGCCATAAAGCAAAAAACCCATCTTTATAAACCGAACAACGCTTGGCTTTTTCCTTCAGATTCAGAACAAGAAAACAAGATCAAGAAAATATAGGCTTACAAAAATGGCTTTGGCTCGTTTGGCTTTGAGAAACCTTCAACAAAAGTTGTCTCCTACTTTCATGGGTCCGAACGGTGAAAGATGTTTGGTGGGAAACCGACATAGCCAGAATAATCTGAACAAATTCATGGCTACTTTGAGTGGTGAACAAGAGGAAAAGAAGAACACAGAAGTGAGTGTCTCAGAGAAGAAATCTCCTCGACGGATCTTTCCAAGGAGACGTGGCCGGAAAAGTCTCTGGCGTAACGCCGACGATCATGACTACTTCGCTCCCGCACTTAATGGTATGTTTGTATTTCTATGACAGAGAAATAGCCAGAAACATGCATAGAATTGGATAAACGTTTGTCATATCAGATCATTAATGAAATACTATTAGCTAAGTTTCAAGAAGTTTCGCATTCTATGTTTGTACTTTAGAAGTATGGTTGAAACTTCAGAACTATTGAACTAATCTCTCTGTGAAAAACAGAGTTCTTTCCTCCGAATCTAGGAAATGCTCTGATGCAAGCAACAGAGAACATAAACAGGATTTTCGACAATTTCAACATTAGGCCATCTCAACTAATGGGTCAAGTGAAGGAGCAAGACGACTGTTACAAGCTCAGGTACGAGGTTCCAGGGCTAACCAAAGATGACGTGAAGATCACGGTGGATAACGGGGTCTTGATGATTAAAGGGGAACACAAGGCGGAGGAAGAAGAAGGATCACCTGAAGAAGACGAGTACTGGTCTTCGAAGAGTTATGGGTACTACAACACGAGCTTGTCGTTGCCTGATGATGCTAAGGTTGAGGAAATAAAGGCGGAGCTCAAGAACGGCGTGCTCAATGTTATGATTCCTAGGACGGAGAAGCCAAAGAAGGATGTTCAGGAGATTTCTGTTGAGTAGAGAGACAAGTTGTGGAGTTTTTTTTTTTTTTTTTTTTTTTTTTTTTTTGAAATGTTAAATTTATATATCAACAAAAAAACAGAACCATGGCAATTTTGACCATTGGTTCAGAGGTTTGGTCAACATAATTGTTTCAAACTAGAGCATTAAAATATTACATATGAGTAATCATGTTCCATCGTTGAAGCAGTTTTTCCGTTCTCTCATCTTGACCATGAAGTCGAAGTTGTATCTCGTTCTTGATCGTCTCAGCCGTGAATTGAACAGAGTGCGAGAGGGTTGTGTGAATTCTACCGTTTCTCTCCCTCCATAACCAATAGATCGTTGCTTGGAACGCCATTTTTGCAAGTATCTTGTCAGTGGTAGGTAATCTGTTTTTGAGTAGGGATCGTACCGTATTGTTCCAATCAGGTGTGATCCTTCTTTGAAGCAGATTTGATACCACACTCATCCATACTGAAAAGGAGTATGGGCAGGCGACGAATAGATGATCCCGGCTTTCTTCGGATTCACCACATAATGGGCAATGCTGGATTAGTCCCCATAAGCGCATCCTAGTTCCTGTGGGCAGACGATCCCTCATTGCAAGCCATAAGATGAAGCTTTGACGGGGGATAGCTTGGGGAAACCAGACGAGGCTGTGCCATTCTACGACCGGGTTTGTTTCTCGTATCAGTTCCCATGTTTTTTTGGATTGAATCTCTGATCGTAAGTTTCTGACTTTTGTTTCCAAAGTATAACATCAGATCCCGCATCATGATTAGGCACCGAGAGCCTGTGAATCTTGGCTACTATATCCCGATATTGGTCGCTTCTCACTCTCCACTGTTTCCAGCGATTTCCTTGTACTGCCTTAGCAACCTTATCGTTGCGCTCTATACCCAGAATTCTTGGCCCCGCATCTCCAAATTTCTGTATCAGTGGACCTGTATCTAACCAGTTGTCAAACCAGAAATGTGTAGATAACCCATCCCTTAACTCCATTTTGATAAATTTGGAAGCAATCGGTCTTGTTCGAAGTAACTTCTTCCACATCCACGAGCCCCTAGTTGTTGTATTAGGAATGTCCCAGAATGAAGACTGTCTGAGTAAGTAATGTCTAGTCCAGGCAACCCATAGAGAACTGGTATTAGATAGCAGACGCCATATCATCTTGAGGTTGAACATCGTTGATACATCCTCCAGTCTTCTGATTCCCAACCCACCTTCATGTTTAGGCTTTGCGAGGTCCTCCCAGGCAACCTTTGACTTATTAGTGTTATTCGGATTTCCAGACCAAAGGAAGGCACAACACATACTTTCAATTTGGTGTAGGCATCGTTTGGGGAGTTTAAAAGCCGCGCACCAGAAATTTGTGATGCTAGCGATGACCGATTGTATGAGTTGAAGACGCCCTGCATATGATAACGCTTTGTTTGACCATGCCGTGAATTTATTCCTGACTCGATCAAGTAGTGGTTCATAGTCAGAGCTCTTCATGCTTCTTGTTGTAAGTGGGAGCCCCAAGTATCTGATCGGTAGCTGTTCAATAGGTAGACCAAGTTGTGGAGTTTGAGAAAGAAAAAATGTTGTATCCCATTATGTTTTGTGTGTGTGCGAATTGAATAAATCACTACTTAACATAACTAATTTTAGTTTGCCCACAAAATAAGATAAAATATGATGATACTCCCTAATGTTTTTCTTTCCGTATTTCATTAACCATTTTTTTGAATACTAGGGTTGGTCCGCGCTACGCGCGGAATTATGTAATTATTATTTTTTTTTAAATATTTATGTCAGCCTTTTTCATAATTTGTTTTTAAAATTTTAATTATGTGAAGAATTTAACAGTGTTAAAAATTTCTATAGTATTAATTTTTTAAACCTAGAGCATTTATTTTTAAATATGAAACCATAAATTTTTGAATTTAAATGTAATTTTTTTCCAATGTTTTTTGATATTAGGTGATAGGATGAATACCGTTTTTTCATTATTAATAGTTTTATCATTTTATGTATGTGTAACTGGCTTTAAATAATTTTACATAAAATAACATGTGCGTGGTTGCCAATTTTTTCTATAATGAAATTAAAATATCTTTGCTTTATATATATATATATATTTTTAAAACACCTTATATGACTACAAAATATAGAGAAGCTGATTTATAGCTCAAATAATATGACCACGTACCATGAACGTGTAGCTTTCGCCTTACGCCTAACCCCTTATTGTGATACCAAATTTGACACCAATATATTTATTTAGGTTTGTGAAACGGTAATACAGTTAATATTTCTTAAATCCCATGAAACTCTCCTTTCCTTTAAACTGGAGGAGTAAATTACCTGATTTACTTGTTTCCTTTAACAGTGAAATATTTGTCAGGTTGCATGATTTATTTCTTTTATTTAAGATACTGTCGAGTATTATGTGTGAGCATGATTGACTATTTACATATTAAAACACAGGAGTATATATAGGGTCTGTAATGATTATCATAATATGGTAACATGGTAGTCTAGATATGAGTTTTTTTGAAATCTGGCGGTTAGAAAAAGGAACAATAAAAACACAACTCTGAAATGGAAAATAACTTGCTTAATGGAAAGTAGACTACAAATTAAAATAAAGCAAAGGAAAAAGGTTTCTGCGTAATGGAAAATAGATGAGAAATTTTAATAAAGCAAAGGAAAAAGGATTTATTTCTCGATACGTTGACGCTTGCCGTTCTTCTTGTCGGTGATCTCCTCCAGGATTTTATTCTCGCCTTCCGAGGTTTCATATTGCCTTCAAGGTTCTGGCTCGCAATGTTATTATCAATTATTCCAGAAACCGTGAAAGTTTGTCGAGAAGCCGTGAAATTGTATGGTTTGATCTGTATTTGGAATTTGGAAGAGCGGCCAATGATTTTTTCAGAAAGCTTGGAAACTCAGTGTTGATTCTTTCTGCTTCGCTGTTGCCAGTCTTGGGAAAAAAACAGAGTTAAACTTGACAGTTGATGAATATTTTTCAGGAAAGAATTATTTAGAGTAATATGTACCTCCTTGGTTTCGTTTAGAACATCAGCTGCATCTCTTCCTGCAAGTTTGACGCCATCTTAATCAAAAATGACAAATGTTGCCTCCTATTTTTCTTTATCACGAACCAGGATCTCAAAACGGTACCTGTATATTTAGAGTAGATAATAGTAGCATTGTCGTTAGTTAATCTTGTTATATCATTCAGTGAAGATGTTTCGTAAGATTATTAGATGGTGTCGTGATCAAACCTTATTAGGCCTATGTTGTTGGTTTTTTGGCATTTGGGGCAGTATAAGGTTGTTTCAGACTTGCCCAATTTTGTCTTGCATTTGCATGAGATATAGTACCATCCACGTTGGTGTAGAACATCAACAATTGTTGCCAAGGAATAGAAGCTGACCACCTGTTAATCATAAGTTGGAGGAAGATTCTCTTAAAAGCAAACATTGGGACATTCGCAAACTGAAAATCGCATTATCTTCAGGGAACACCACATTCAAATCCAAGTTTATGTTATAAATTGTTGGCAACCGAAAACATAACTTCGCAACTACAAAAAGGATTCAGTACAAGCTTGCTATAATGTCACGGTGATATTACTGAACTAACTAAACCATATTACCTGAGGACTTTCAGACTGGAGATATTGTTTGATTTCACTGAGTGTAACCGTCGCCAATTTGGAAATAGCAGAGGATGAGCTTGTAACAGCTGGCATGGTATCCTTGACTTTACCTAGCCTGTAACATGTTTATGAAAGAATCAATGAGAAACGGTACATTGTTTGTCGAGACTAACATTATATGTTTAGACGTAACCATGTCATGTATTCTTTTGTTTCGTCGATCTCTGAGTCAAAGAAAAGGCGGGTGGATGATGTTGAGCTGAGTGTAACGGCCCCTGGATAGTTGGAGATATTTTAATAAGTGATTCAGTACTATATGGCAAAAAGTATGATTTACGAAGTGGGTGAGTAAGGTAACCTCCTGTTGTTTTTGGGTTAACAGTTGTGATGAGCAGGACTGCTGGTTGGGATTCAGTGCTGTTCCACCGTTCACGGAATTTGGCGGCAATGTTGCCCCAGAGATAAACGCGAATGGTTTCTCCGCTGTTTTGGCCAGAAAAAGCAAACGTTTACTTGTAAATTATTTAATCAGACATCATATTTAAAGTAAACTCGGGTGAATAATTTACTCTTTCATAAGGAGGTGAAAGAATGATGGATTTCGTTCAGGTTTTAATCATATTAAAACAGCCCTAACAACAATCCTAAATCCACGGATCGTGCCAATTGAATCTATATTGAATATATATGAAATCTCGAACATACCTGGAGATTATGCAGCGGAATAAGGACAGGTACAACGAGATTAGGAGCGCCTCAAATGCTGCGCCTCTACAGGAGTCCACACGCACACAAACTGGACGACGGGATGCTAGTGCCTTCGCGAACGATTCGCGATCGGGTTTTCTGAAGCTTCTCTCAAGCTTTCTCAAACGTTTCTCTGTGTTTTTCTGAGTCTTCCAAAGACTTCTGATGTGTTTTTGGTGTTCTTCTGTCGAGCAGCCCCTATATCATATATATAGGCTGGAGCTGCCGACGGGTGTCGATCGACACCAACCTAATTGGTGTCGATCGACACCATCCAAAAGTCAATACTTCTAGAAGTCGTGACCGAACAAGTGTCGATCGACACCCACCATTGGTGTCGATCGACACCCTCACAGAAAGTCGATATCGACGTATATCTTATATACGTTGATCATAATCATTACTCTAATGATCAAAACCCAATTTATAATATCCAGTTTGCTTAGGTGTGTGACCCTATAGGATCATATGATAATGGTAATGAGTTCATAACTCATAAGTTATAAGCGGCTTCTAGCAAAACATTATAACCGTCCAATATCATATGATTGTCTTATCTCGACATCACGACTCTACTAGAGTAAATACAAGTCTGATTTCAGGACATTCCCTTCAATCTCCCACTTGTACTGGAATCAACTATTCCCATAATCCCTTTGTCTCTATATCTCGATCTGGCATAAGGCAAGAACTCGTGTCATCCTTAATCAACCAAACCATGTTTATCGAACTCTGATTTATACTGATAAAATACAAACGATTGACATTCAATCCGTTTGAGCGCGGCCACGCATTTCCAGTATCAAATCTTCGATAGGCCCTGAGATATTTATCTCCCGTTATATGGGAGGGACAAATTCCATCTTGTTCCATCCCTGTTCCCTACACACTTCATAATATGCCCAATCAATGCCTTTATAGCCACCAGTTACGGCTGACGTTTGACAAGGTCAAAGCACACCAATTCATATGTAAGAAATCATGATGAACTCAGGTCTAAGGACTATACTCTATAGTCGTAATGAGAAACTCTTATGACACTCATATAACAATCTTGTAGAGTTCTCATTAGCGGGTCATGTCCGATCATGTGTTCTCTAACACATATCTATGTGATTGACTTTAATACTCTTATTAATGACTCCATGAAACTTAGTCATCAGTCACCTCACATACTAGTCTCACGCGGTTATTAATGTCCAATTTTAATAACCTCGACTATGGACACAAATAATTTATGTCATCTATCACTTATAGAGTTTCATGATCAAATCACGTATTTGATGATCTATAAGAATGCCATAAATTACTTTTGGACAATTATTTAATAACACCATTAAATAATACTGAAACAATTTCATTAATTAAAACATAACCAAATGTATGTTTACATGAACATCAAAACATAAATATGATAACTCCCACTAAATACAAGATTACTGCTTAAGGAATCTAATGCCTATAGCAGCAGCATGACTCTCATGCTTCGGTCGTGGGAGTGGCTTGGTCAACGGATCAGCGACGTTCTCGTCTGTCGGAACTCTACTGATCTTGACGTCGCCTCTCTCAATAATATCACGAATCAGATGATATCTCCTCTCAATGTGTTTGGATTTCTGGTGTGATCTGGGCTCCTTAGCTTGAGCTATGGCTCCATTGTTGTCACAAAACAATGCCACAGGCTCAGAAATGCTAGGAATCACACCAAGCTCAGTAATGAACTTCCTAATCCAAACAGCCTCCTTCGCCGCTTCAGAAGCAGCGATGTATTCAGCCTCGGTTGTCGAATCACCCACGGTGCTCTGCTTGGAACTCTTCCAACTAACTGCACCTCCATTCAGACAGAAGACGTAACCAGACTGAGATCGGAAATCGTCTCTATCTGTCTGAAAGCTGGCGTCCGTATAACCACTCACTACAAGCTCATCACATCCTCCATAAACCAAGAACTTATCCTTGGTATTTCTCAAATACTTTAGGATAGTCTTGACGGCAGTCCAGTGACTCTCACCGGGATCTGACTGGTATCGACTCGTCATGCTTAAAGCACAAGCAACATCTGGACGAGTACAAAGCATGGCATACATAATAGATCCTATTGCAGAAGCAAAAGGAATCCTACTCATGCGCTCTCGCTCAGCAGGTGTCGAAGGACACTGCTTCTTGCTGAGAGTAATGCCATGAGACATCGGAAGCAAGCCCTTCTTGGAATCATGCATGTTGAACCTGTGTAGAACCTTATCAATATAAGTGTCCTGGCACAGTCCAATCTGCCTCTGTGATCTATCTCTATAGATCCTTATTCCAAGAATATAGGCGGCTTCGCCCATGTCTTTCATCGAGAAACAACTTCCTAGCCAGTTCTTTACTGACTGAAGTAATGGAATATCATCTCCTATGAGAAGTATGTCATCTACATACAGTACGAGAAATGCAACTGCGCTCCCACTAGTCTTCTTGTAAACGCATGGTTCCTCTTCGTTTCTGATGAAGTTAAACTTTTTAACTGCTTCATCAAAACGTAGGTTCCAACTCCGAGATGCTTGCTTCAATCCATAAATGGATTTATGAAGCTTGCATACTTTCCCAGCATCATTAGGATCAATGAAACCCGGAGGTTGTGTCATGTACACATCCTCCTCCAGAATCCCGTTAAGGAAAGCTGTTTTCACATCCATTTGCCAAATCTCATAATCATAATGAGCGGCTGTTGCTAGGAGAATCCGAATAGATTTAAGCATAGCGACTGGGGAATAGGTTTCATCATAGTCAACACCTTGAACTTGTTTGAAACCTTTTGCCACCAACCTAGCTTTGTAAATCTGAACGTTTCCATTCACATCGATCTTCTTCTTGAAGACCCATTTACACTCAATGGCTTTTACACCATCAGGTAAATCACCCAAAGTCCATACTTGGTTTTGTGACATGGAACCGATTTCGGATTCAGCGGCCTTAAACCACTTTTCGGAGTCAGGGCCCATCATTGCTTCTTCGAAAGTCGCAGGTTCGTCACTGTCAATGATCAAGAGATCATGACAATTAGTCACGAGAAATCCATATCTCTCGGGCTCTTGACGAATCCTTTCGGATCTGCGAACTTCTGGCATCACAGGCTCGGGCTCTACAACTCTTTGTAGATCCAGCCGCTGCTCTTCCTCAATAGGTTGAGCAGGCTCCTGTGATTCTCGAACTTCTTCGAGTTGTACTTTACTCCCACTGTTTTTCTTGGAAAGAAATTCTCTCTCAAGAAAAACACAGTTCTTAGCAACAAACACTTTGTTCTCAGAACGGTTGTAAAAGTAATAAGCCTTGGTTTCCTTAGGATAACCAACGAAGTAGCACTTATCAGATTTGGGTTCAAGCTTATCAAATATCAACCGCTTGACATAAGCTTCACAACCCCAAATTTTAAGAAAAGACAAACTTGGAACTTTTCCAGTCCACATCTCATATGGTGTCTTCTCGACTGATTTTGATGGAACTCTGTTTAGCGTAAACGCAGACGTTTCTAGAGCGTATCCCCAAAAGGATAATGGAAGATCTACTTGACTCATCATCGATCGAACCATATCTAATAAAGTCCGATTCCTCCTTTCAGACACACCATTCCACTGAGGTGTTCCAGGAGGAGTGAGTTGTGAAACAATTCCACAGTTACTCAGATGATCACTGAACTCTTGGCTTAAGTACTCACCTCCACGATCTGATCGAAGAGCTTTAATACTTTTGCCAAGTTGGTTCTGTACTTCATTTTGGAATTCCTTGAACTTTTCAAAGGATTCCGATTTATGTCTCATTAAATAGACATAACCAAATCTACTGAAGTCATCAGTAAACGTGATGAAGTACTGAAAGTTTCCTCTAGCACTAACACTCATTGGACCACATACATCGGTATGTATAAGGCCCAATAGGTCACCGGCCCTTTCATTAAATTTGTTGAAAGGGGCCTTTGTCATTTTGCCCATTAAGCAGGATTCACACTTCTCAAATGATTCAAAATCAAATGAGTCTAAAAGCCCATCATTATGAAGCTTTTGAATCCTTTTCTCATTAATGTGGCCCAAACGACAATGCCAGAGAAACGTGGGGTTCGAGTCATTGGTTCTTAACCGTTTAGTACTTATGTTATAGACAGGCAAAGATTGGTTAAGAATATAAAGTCCATTCTCTAATGGAGCGCTACCATAAAACATTTCATTACGATTAAAAGAACAACACTTGTTTTTAATCGAGAAATGAAAGTCTTCTAAATCCAAAACAGAAATAGAAATGATGTTTCTGCTTATAGCAGGTACATAGTAGCAATTATTCAATTCCATACAAAGCCTGACGGCAAAGACAAATGATAAGTTCCTACGGCCAATGCAGCAACTCTTGCTCCATTCCCAACGCGCAGGTCCACTTGTCCCTTCTCCAGAGTTCTACTGTTGCTTAGACCCTGCATATTTGTACAAATATGAGCGCCACAGCCGGTATCTAATACCCAAGACTTAGAACCTGAAGTAGTAACATTTACTTCTATAACATAGATACCTGAAGAAGTCGTCTCATACGTCTTCTTCGAGTTCTTTAGATCTCCCAAATATTCTTTGCAATTTCTCTTCCAATGCCCAGACTTGTTGCAGTAATGGCATTTATCAGCATCAGTAGGGCCGCGTTTGGGTTTGGAAGAAGTCTCAGGCTTATCCTGATTCTCAATCGGGAATGCCTTAGCTTTTCCTTTACCCTTAGCATGTTTCTTAAACCTTTTACCCCCTTGTACCATAAGTACATTAGGGGTGCCCTTTTTGATGTTTGGCTCAGCTGTTTTGAGCATGCCATGAAGTTCCGTCAAAGTCTTTGTCATGTTGTTCATGTTATAGTTCATGATAAACTGATCAAAGCTTGACGGCAATGACTGCAGAATGATGTCCGTAGCCAACTCTTGGCTAAGGGGACAATCCAGTTTTGCCAAGTTATCAATATAACCCATCATCTTAATGACATGTGGGCTGACTGGACCATCCTTTGGTAGCTTGCACTCAATGAGAGACTTGACCGTCTGGTATCTCTCAGTTCGTGCTTGCTCCTGAAACATCCCTTTCAGGCTAGTGATCATCTCAACAGGTGACACCACGTTCTCGTATTGCTTCTGCAAGTCCGAGTTCATGGTAGCCAGCATGAGACAACTCACATCGACCTCATCATTAGAATGCTTCTCCCAAGCATTCCTTTCAGCGTGTCCGGCATTGGACTTCGGTTTCTCAGGGAGAACCTTTTCAAGGACATATTCCTTTTTCTCCTGTTTGAGAACAATTCTCAAGTTCCGATACCATTCAAGGAAGTTCGATCCATTAAGCTTGTCCTTCTCAAGGACGGATCGAAGCGAGAATGTGTTTCTGTGAGGGGAAGTAGCCATAGCTGAAAAACAAAATTGAGAGTTTTAGTTTTTGATGTTCAAGAAATGAGAAATCTTAACAATAAGAAACTCACATTATATTCAAAAAACAATTTTCCTCAATTGAATATAATGATCCAAGATCCATATTTCACAAAAATTTGAGTGAGCTTTGGCCCATCGCCCAAACCTTAGCTATTTAGGTAAGCAACACTTTGCTAATTATATCATATATAATTCTCGGTCTTGGATTAATATCTAATATCGAATCCAATCCTATATCTATGGGCCCAAAACTATTTTGATAGCCCATTTAAGCAAACCAATCTTTTAAGTCCGTAGTAACGATTACAACCTGCCTCACTCATGTAATTGCGGACACCCTGCTTTGGCAGACCCATCACACAATGAAACGAGCCTTGACAGTTGACAAGATTGGGAAGATATCATTGCTTAATATTAGGTTTGAGGAACGGAACCTTAAATCTAGTTTATATCAATTATATATCCTAGATATTTTAAAACCTTTTTAAAATTTTTCTTAAGTCAAAACCGCAAATTCTGAAGTGGTGTCGATCGACACCAAGTCAGTGTCGATCGACACAACTTTTGTGTTGACCGACAGATTCTGATCCGGTTTGCGATAAACCATTTAATCGATTAAACCGATCAAATCAATTTGCAAATAATCGACCGGTGTCGATCGACACTACTTTAGTGTCGGTCGACACCCACCAAATCAGTTTAATTAACGATAACTAATTTACCGTTTAAACCGATCGTAAACTAAAGTTTTCACGCGAAAACTATTTTTCACGCGAAAACCATAGTGGTGTCGATCGACACCGAATTGGTGTCGATCGACACCGAAGAACTCAGAACGTGTTCTTCATCAAAAACGATTTTTGATCATGTGGATTTACATATATTCTATAGATTCAATACAAACACACCGCTCTGATACCACTGATGGATTTCGTTCAGGTTTTAATCATATTAAAACAGCCCTAACAACAATCATAAATCCACGGATCGTGCCAATTGAATCTATATTGAATATATATGAAATCTCGAACATACCTGGAGATTATGCAGCGGAATAAGGACAGGTACAACGAGATTAGGAGCGCCTCAAATGCTGCGCCTCTACAGGAGTCCACACGCACACAAACTGGACGACGGGATGCTAGTGCCTTCGCGAACGATTCGCGATCGGGTTTTCTGAAGCTTCTCTCAAGCTTTCTCAAACGTTTCTCTGTGTTTTTCTGAGTCTTCCAAAGACTTCTGATGTGTTTTTGGTGTTCTTCTGTCGAGCAGCCCCTATATCATATATATAGGCTGGAGCTGCCGACGGGTGTCGATCGACACCAACCTAATTGGTGTCGATCGACACCATCCAAAAGTCAATACTTCTAGAAGTCGTGACCGAACAAGTGTCGATCGACACCCACCATTGGTGTCGATCGACACCCTCACAGAAAGTCGATATCGACGTATATCTTATATACGTTGATCATAATCATTACTCTAATGATCAAAACCCAATTTATAATATCCAGTTTGCTTAGGTGTGTGACCCTATAGGATCATATGATAATGGTAATGAGTTCATAACTCATAAGTTATAAGCGGCTTCTAGCAAAACATTATAACCGTCCAATATCATATGATTGTCTTATCTCGACATCACGACTCTACTAGAGTAAATACAAGTCTGATTTCAGGACATTCCCTTCAAAGAATACTCTATCTTTTGATCTGTCACCAAAAGATTCTGGTGCCGTTTCCAAAGTCGTTGGTGATTGAAGATTGTCACCGCTTATGAGGCGTAGCTGTCCAATAACATCTACCAATATATAAAAAAAGGAATCTATAACTATAAGTATCACTAAACTAATTGATGTAATTGGAACAATTTGAGGGAAGAAATACATACCGAAGAGGTGCATGTTGGTATCAGCAATCGCAAAAATCAGCGGAATTGTGAACTCTAAACTTATGGGTTGCTAAATTATACTCTCCCTCAGACACTGGCACCTCGTCCATTTTGTAAAGAAACCAACACCGATAGTGCTTAGCACTAGCCCAAGACCGTAATACCCGAGAAACCCAAGAGAATAACCCTCTAAGTATGGGAATGAATATGGAAGAACAATTAGAGAATACTTGAAAAACTTTTAAAGAGAATTTTAGAACTTATGATGAACACTCTTTATTATTTCAACTTCTTGTACTTCTTACAAATGAGGGGGTGAGGAGGTATTTATAGCCTCCAAAAGATCTTACAACATAAATCTAGATTTTTCTACTCTAACCTCCTTAACCTAGATATTTTTTAATTTTCTAAATTTTTTAATATAATATCTAGATTTTTCAACACAAATATCTTATCCATAACCTCCTTACTTCCTAGATTTTTCTACCATAATATCTAGATTTTTTATCATACAAATCTAGATTTTTCTACACATATATCTTATCCCAAAATCAAGTTTAATTTCAATACTCCCCCTTAAACTTGATTTTGTCAACCATCCCGAGCTTTGAACGAAGTAGTTCAAACTGGCCTTTTGGCAGTGACTTGGTGAAGATATCTGCAACATTATCTTCACTTCGAACCTCCAAAGCTTCAATCGTTCCATCAAGCACCTTCTCCCGTATGAAGTGATGTTCCAACTCAATATGCTTAGTCCTTGCATGGAACACCGGATTATTTGCCAGCTTGATAGCACTCTGATTATCTCCATAGATAGTAACTGGCTTGTTGATTGGCTCGAACAAGTCTTCAAGTAGTCTTCGAAGCCAAATGCACTCTTGAGCTGCGAGTGTTGAAGCTTTATACTCTGCTTCAGTGGTTGACAACGACACTGTTGCTTGCTTCTTGCTGCACCATGAAACACTTGTGTCTCCACACAGAAACACATAGCCCGAAGTTGATTTCCGATCATCCAGATCTCCACCAAAGTCTGCATCCGTGAAACCATAGAGATAGACCTTGGCATTGTACTTATACACCAAACCCATGCCAAGAGTTGTCTTCACATACTTCAAGATCTTCTTTGCTGCTTCTAGATGTGGCTTCCTCGGTGTCTGCATAAACCGACTTACAAGACCAACCGCAAAGGAAATGTCAGGCCTTGTAATGGTTAAGTACAGAAGACTTCCTACAAGAGATCGATAAGGTCGAGGATCGGGTAGCAGAGATCCTTCATCGCGCTTCAGCTTAATGTTTACATCCATCGGAGTAGTACGTGTCTTTCCTTCGTGTACCCCGAACTTCTCAACAATCCTTTTCGCATAACTTTGCTGGCCGATGAATATTCCATCCTTTACTCTTTCAACCTCCAAACCAAGGAAGTTGTTAAGCTCACCCAACTTCTTCATCTCAAACCTTATTGACATATCCTCTTGTAGACGAGCGATTTCCGCTTCATCATTCCCGGAGATTATCAAGTCATCCACATAGAGAAGAACTACCACGTGGACTCTTCCATTCTTCTTGAGGAATAAGCTCGGATCAGAATTAGATGGGACAAACCCGCAGAACTGAAGAAACTGAGCAAGCTTTCCATACCAGGCTCTTGGAGCTTGTTTTAACCCATATAGAGCCTTCTTTAGCTTGCACACATAGTCAGGATGCTCTCTTGATGTGTAACCAGGTGGTTGCTCCATATAGATTTCCTTATCGAGTTCTCCATATAAAAATGCATTCTTCACATCTAACTGCCATAACTTCTAGCCAAAGCTTGCAGCTAAAGATAGAAGTGAACGTACCGTAGTCATCTTTGCCACTGGACTGAAAGTCTCATCATAATCTTCTCCATACTTCTGGGAGAATCCCCGAGCAACCAACCTTCCTTTGTATCTATCAATGCTTCCATCCGTCCTTCGCTTGATACGGTACACCCACTTGCATGATACTGGTTGGACATCCTTGGGTTTTGGAACCAAATCCCAAGTTTCATTTTTCTTAAGAGCATCCATCTCCTCCTTCATTGCGGTCTCCCACTCTTTAACTCCTTTTGCTTCATCATATGATGATGGCTCTTCTTCATCTAATGGAGCTGCAAAATAGCATGAGTAAGTAGTGACAAAACTATCATCTCTGAACCGAGCAGGCTTGACAATGTTCCGTTTCGGCCGTTGATTAGCCATGGAACCATGTTCTTCTTCCTCATCTTCTTCTTGGTTTGTGCTCCCCCTTTCACCTTGTGTTTCTTGTTCAGAACTTCCACCTTCACTTGGTATCTGAACAGCTGGTTCATCACCTTTGAGGGCACTCGTACCATCTTTCTCAAACAAGACTTGAGGAGGTCCATAATAGGAAGAAACTTCATCAAAGACAACATCACGAGATACAGTGTACCTGTGTGTCTCTGGATCCATACACCTCCAACCCTTCCTTTGTTCATCATAGCCGACAAAGATGCACTTCTTCGCCTTTGCCTCCAGCTTGGTTCTATGAGAATCGAACACATGGACGTAGCAGATTGATCCAAATATCCTGAGATGTTTCACCGTTGGCTTCTTCTTGTGAACCATCTCATACGGAGACTTCATATTATTTGGACTAAGCGGCATCCGGTTGATGACATAGGCTGCACATCTCATACCTTCCGCCCATAAGGCCTTAGGTAAATTCTTCGCATGTAGCCAGCTTCTACAAGTCTCGCTTAGATGTCTGATCTTCCTTTCTGCTACTCCATTCTGTTGAGGTGTATATGGACATGTAAATTCTCTCTTGATACCATGCTTCTGGCAGAAAGAGAGAAACTCCTTTGACATAAACTCCCCTCCATTATCCGTCCTTAGAGTCTTGATCTTCCGATCTAACTCTCCTTCCACGGTGACCTTGAATTCTTGAAACCTTGAAAATACCTCTGATTTTTCCTTCACGAAGTATACCCAAGTGTACCGTGAGAAGTCATCAACGAACAGCAACATGTAGTGGAACCCGGAATAGGAGGATGTTCTCGTTGGACCCATCAAGTCACTATGGACCCTCTCCAATGGAGCACTGCATCGTGAAGTAGAGTTGTCAAACGGAAGCCTATGTGATTTTCCATATTGACAACCTTCACAAAGTATTCCTTCATTCTGAATCTTCAACTTTGGGAGCCCGTTAACCAGATCTTTATTCACCATAACCTTCAGCTTAGTCATATTTATATGACCAAGCCTAGCATGCCATATGAAGGCATTATCATTCGTACTCATCTTCTCCACATAAGTGTTGGAGGCAGATAAGACATAAAGATCTTTAACCCGTGCTCCAGTGTGAACTACGTCTGCCTTTAATTCCTGAATATTTTTCAAGAATTTAACATCTTTTGGGCCAAATAAAACGTAGTTACCTGAGTCTACCGCATTCACCACTGAGAGAAGGTTCTTCCTTACTCCAGGGATATGATATACATTCTTGAGAGTGATTGGACTTCCATCATCTCCTTCAATGACAACAGTCCCTTCCTTCTCAACCCGGTGGATTGAATTATCCGCGGTAATAATGGCTTCTTTCCCGTCATGACTTTGAAGACTGGAAAATAACTTCTCATCTCCGGTAATATGATGGCTACAACCAGAGTCCACGATCCAATCATTTCTCAGATTTTCAGTTTTGAATGTACCTGAAGATGCAGCCTCCACCGTGAAGCATTTTCCCCATTCTTCGTCTTCAGCATGAGCTTTTGATTCCACCATATTTGTTTCCTTCAGCTTGACTCTGCAGTCTTTTTTGAAGTGTCCAATCTTTCCACACCGGTAGCACTTGAACCGCTTCTTATCTCCCGTAGAAGATCCTTCCCGTCCATCATTATTCTTCGGACCTTCAAACTTGGGTTTTCCTTTGATGCTCTGTTGCCTCCGAGCTACGAAAGCACTCCCCGAGTCATCTTGGATTTTGACTCCAGCCATTTGTGTGGCTAATGATTCTTGCGAAGCTAGCAGGTTCTCAAACTCCTCCAAGGAAGGTTGTGTAGCCCATCCTTGAACGGAAGTCACAAACGGTGTATACTCGGGTCGTAGACCTCGAATAATAGACCGCTTTAACCGTGCTTCCGAAATAGATTCCTCAGGGTTAAGAGTATTAATCTCAGAGCAAAGGTTCTTTACCTTGATGAAGAACTCTGAGATTGAAGACTCCCCCTGCTTCGCATTCGCCAGCTCATTCTCTAACAATTGTAGACGAGCTTCATTCTTCTTGTTGAACAACTGATCCAGCGCCTGCCAAATGGAACTAGCGGATGTGCACCTTGAGACATGCTCAAATACTCCCGAGGATATTGACCTCTTCAACGCAAACTCCGCCTTGGCATTCTTCCGTGTCCATTCCTTTGTCGCTTCCGTGGTTGCAGCATCTCCCCTTGGTGGTGTTGTGCTGCTACCACCGACGACATCCCATAAGTCCTCACTCACCAAGTATGACTCCATGCATGACTTCCATAACCGGTAGTTAGATTGGTTTAAGATCTCCATCCCCAATCCAACAACACGACCCATTGACTCCATACTTAGAATAAACTCAAGCTCTCTTTAAATCCCGATCTTGAAAGAACCAAATTAGAATGGCTCTGATACCATGTAAAGAAACCAACACCGATAGTGCTTAGCACTAGCCCAAGACCGTAATACCCGAGAAACCCAAGAGAATAACCCTCTAAGTATGGGAATGAATATGGAAGAACAATTAGAGAATACTTGAAAAACTTTTAAAGAGAATTTTAGAACTTATGATGAACACTCTTTATTATTTCAACTTCTTGTACTTCTTACAAATGAGGGGGTGAGGAGGTATTTATAGCCTCCAAAAGATCTTACAACATAAATCTAGATTTTTCTACTCTAACCTCCTTAACCTAGATATTTTTTTATTTTCTAAATTTTTTAATATAATATCTAGATTTTTCAACACAAATATCTTATCCATAACCTCTTTACTTCCTAGATTTTTCTACCATAATATCTAGATTTTTTATCATACAAATCTAGATTTTTCTACACATATATCTTATCCCAAAATCAAGTTTAATTTCAATACATTTTTGTCTGGTCAGTGAAACATATAGTCTTGGCGTGGTCCGTCACTTTATAAAGGGATTTGCTGGGATTGACCATGAATATTTCCGGCTTGTAAACGGAGTTGGCTTTCAGATAAACTTCAAAGCGGTGCAGCCTGTTTGCGGAGATGAAGCTTTGAACTACGTTTGACTGGTTTTTTTTTTTATTAGGTCGATGATGGAGGATAGGAAATTGAGAAGTTCGTGGTGAGAATGACATAGACGTACCTCAGAATCAATGACAAGAAGTTCAACACCCATTAGTATGCTGCCTTTTGTGAAATTTCGAGCTTCCCAGAAGTGAATCAACCTGACGATGATTTCCTTACTGCAAAACTGAGCTTGAGTTGTGTTCAGAACTTGGAAACTAAAAGGCTGGACTGAATCGGAGAGAGATTTGGATGCCATGATTCGATTTAGTATATTGTTTGCAATTTTGTTTGTGTGTTCCAAGGTTTTTCATGCCGTGGATTTTATAACGTTGCAAGGTATTTAATTGGAGAGGAATGGGAAAGGCCATTAAAATCAGACTGGTGAAACGGATTGCACAATGAAGATGAGTTAGTGGGATGATAAATCGTTTGGGATTTCTGGGTTTTACTGATGCAAAGAGACGGGAGGAAGAAGATGGAACGATTAGGAAACGCTCTTCCAATCATAATTTAGTCGGGATAACAAAAGAGTTACGTTTGTACACGTGGCAGGTGTTTAGGAAGGTTTTTCTTGACACACGTGGATAGCCTCTGAAGCCCCAAAGAGCTTCTTTCATTTAGTATAGATTAATTGAGAATCACCTAAAATAATAACAATTTTTTTTTGTATTGTTGTCAATCAATTATTTAAATAAAAGATAAATAAATAGAAAACAAAGGTCCAAAGATATCTCAAGAAGAAAATGGCGACGGCGTTTTCCTCCAACACGAGTGCAAGCTCCAACCTTTACCTCCATCGCTTGCGTCAATACCACTCTCACCTTCCATCTCCGTCTCTTCCTCCGCCTTCTCGGCTGCATCCTCATACCCTTTTCCTCGCCGTTACTCCTCACCGAGTAAAACGCATCGCCGTCGCTCCTCGCCGTCCTCCAACCCCACCCAGTCCCGATCCACCTCCGCCGACGAACACTAGCGAACCTACAAGTTCGTTTTTTCAATCACAGCCATAAATCTCTGGTTTTGGTTGTTGCTAATTCTGGGTTTCACTTTCACCATTCGTAGAATTCAATAATACTGCTATGGAGATGATTCAGTTGCATAATCATCAACCATTTGTTGTTGGTATCGATTCGTAGAAAAGGTTGAATTTTTTCTTATAGACTTTCTTCGTTATAAGCATTAGGGCTTTAGAAAATTTCCTCCTTTTGACGATTAGTGAATTTGATCCAAAAGGTCCACCATTTTTTCATCTGTTTTTACTCTCTAGTTGTTTACTCATTGATCTTTATAAAGTAAAAGCCTCTGCTTAATGTTTCCTGTATAGGTCTTGTGGAAGTAGCGTCGATGATTCAAGACCGTGTAAAGATCTTCCTTGCACTACTAATTTGGATTTCTCTCTTCTTCTGGGCTTCAGCATTACAAGGAAGAGGCATTGGAAAGGGAAAAGGGAAGAAAGGCTCCCGTTTCAAATAGTTTAAGATAGGATGATGAGAGACTCCTGTACACGTTTATATACATGTCCAGATGAATTTCATTTACCAAGTAAGCATCTTTATTGTAACATTACAGTTTGAAACCCGATGTAGATATACTCTGTAACAAGAGTTTCAGAAAGATAGAGATTTTTAGCTTAAAAAAATCAGTAGAAAGATAAGGTTTCTATTATGATGAGAACTTAAGAGCCAAAAACTAGCTAGCTAAAGTTATAAAAGCCTTAAAACAGCTTCACATGGTCTAGAAAAGTGTAAATTCTCTTACCTTAAACTCTCTCATTCCCTCCGATTTCGACTCTTGTGATAGTTTTCCTCTGGAGACTCTAGTAACAAACTTGGAAAGGGTCGATTCGTAGTTCGGCGATAACATTATTTCATCTGTACCAGTGACTTATAACTACATTGCCCACATAGGCAAATTGTTGCAGGATGCACTGCTCCAATGGACTCAGATCTAACAAAGCACACTATCATACCACTAATGCATATACAGAGGTGTGTAATGATGGTTGATCATTCTCTATGAACTTGATGGTCTTTAGGGATCACATTATCTCCTTCATGTGCCCATGTCATTGACAATACCTTGACCGTTGAGAGGGTTACATACTTACATATCATCCACAGAAGCACGTACTTGCTTCCGTTTAAGATTCGACGCTCTCTAATACAGACCAAACCACTGATTATGTATAGATGTATAGAAACGATCACATGGAAAATTCATGGCGGCTACAGAAGACTAGTTCTCATCTGGATTTTAAGGCTAGGAAAAGAAGAAAAAAAACTTGCCATCGTCGTTTCCGCAGGTGAACAAGAGCTCCGGACGAGCAGAAGATCTTGTCAAGTAGGACTCTGTGAATGCTCAACGGCGGAATATGGAAGCCTATAGCTTCGATAAGCAACGACATCTAGCTACAATGAGATCAATTGGGATCGATTCAGCACTAAACGAGTACGAATATCGTGTAAGGATCTATGGTTTGACGATCCTTCTGCAGTGATTCCATGGCGGAGAGACACTTGCGTTAAACCCTAGCTTGTTGTCCAAACTATATAATTGCTATATATATATATATATACTAGGTGACTCACCCGCGCATATGCGCGAGATTAAATATTTATAGTTAATTCTTATTTTTTTTTCTCTTAAATTTTGTTTGTTTTTTGCATTTTTTATTGTTTTAAGATCAAATATGAAATAATGATACATAACTTTTAGTTGTTGTTTTAATTATGGTTATTGTTTTGGATTAAGTTATAATGATTTGCATTGTTTTGGATTACTTTATTTGGCAAAATTTTCAATTTACATTTATGATTTTTGTTTTTGTTTTTCTAATTTTTTTGTTTATTTATATCTTGTAAATATGGTTAATTAATATTAGTTTGAATATTTTATGTTATCTTGATAAAAAAAAAATTCTTGGCTTTTTCTATATACACGTGTTTGGTTTTTAATTTTTTTTGTAAATCTACTGATCAGTTAAACATTGAATCCAAAATTTTAGGTTTGATTTAGTGGGTTTAAACCTATTTAGACCCATTAAAATTGGGCAAAAGTTATATAATTATAAATTGATCTTTTAACTTTCTAAACCACCATATTCACAAATCTAGCGATACTAAAATAAAGCTGTGTACCTCTTAGAAATAGTAGATGTATATTTTTATTGGAAATGGTAGATGTATATTTGTAGTTCTAAAACAAATGATCTTAAAATCATGTTGGATATTGATCTTGACAATCGTAAATATGTATTATAAAAATTGATAATTCTGAAATCAACTATTTTTTTATCTAAGAAAACATAAACAGAACATAATTTAAATTATTTAATGCTTTTTAATATTTCTTTATAAACAACATTTTTTGTGTCCTTTTGTGGTTTCCCTTCTTTGTCAATAATAAGAATCTTCAGATTAGACATTGTTTTAACTTTTGAAACTATAAACTTTGTAAAATAGAAATTTAAAAGTTCAAAATTTATTTTATTGCAAAAAGAAACTAAAACTTGGATAGTTATCAAAAAGTAAAATAAAATAAATATGTAAAAAATAAAAATGAATTTGCAAAAACTAAAAAGAAATATTTTGAAAGTAAAAATTCACTTTAATTTTAGAAATTTAAACTTTTATTGCAAAAGAATTAAAATTAGATAGTTATCCAAAAGTAAAATAAAATAAATTGATAAAGAAGAAAAAGGAAATTGCAAAAAACTAAAGAAAAAAGAAATTAAAAAAAAACTTTGAGATATTTTCCTTTTATTTTTAGATTTAGGTATGTGGATATTTCCTTTTTTAATTTTAATTAATATTGGGATATTTTTTTATTATTCTTGTAAACACCTTTAAAAATTAATAATTGTATTTAATATAATAATTTTAACTCAAAAAGATTAAAAACTGAATAGGAAATTCCAAAAGACTACCATTTACAATTATAAAAACGTTTTGAATTTATAAAAAACTATTTTGATAAAATATATATCTTTTTAAAAACAAATTTCTATTATAGCGAAAATAATTAAAAATTGAATAGTTATTGAAATGTAAAATAAAATATATTTTTAAATAATAAAAAGGAAATTGCAAAAATTGGAAAGATAAATTTGAAAAATCAAACTTGTAAATAAGAAATAGAAAATTGCAAAAACTTGAAAAAAAAAATTAAATTCCTATATTTTCTAAAACATGTTTTAATATATAAATAGTTATTTATTAAAAAAGAAACTAAAAATTTCCTTTTTAAAAATAAATAAGTAAAAATAAAATTATCTCATTAAAAGTAAGTTATTTCCTTTTTAATATGATTTATAAAAAAAGCTTTTCCTTTTCTTAATTTTTCGTTTTTTACCTATACAAAAATATTTTAAGTAAGATATTTCCTTTTTAATATGATTTATAAAAAAGCTTTTCCTTTTCTTAATTTTTCGTTCTTTTACCTATACAAAAATATTTTATGTTTTAAAATTCATTCATTTTATTAATGTGCTTTTTAAAAAAATAATCATTAAACAAAAAATATATTAAAAGGTTCACTAATGACAAACTAATATAATAATTGAAATTCATTAAGGGTATCTCTGTAATCAACCTCGTGAGAATTAACGTGAGCGCGACACGTAGGAAACTGACTTCTCAAATAATATTATAGAGATATATATATAAATTAAAATGGTGGTTGTAAGTATTCACGATATGAAAATAAATGTAGTTATTTTTTGGTTCACAAATGTACATAGACCATTTATATTATTTTTCTTTTAAAATGCTGGGACAATGAAATTAACCAGCGCATGATTGGTTGGACCTAATTATGTTAGAAATGGAATTTTGTGATAAGAGCAAAATATATTGATCTGATCACACTGAGCATTAATTAACCATCTAACTAAATTAATATTTGATAGTAAGTTAGTTTATTTATTTATTTTGATACTAACATACAAATTTCCCTATATCCAGAGATCTTCACATACAAGAAAAACTAGTTTTGAATTAGTTGTTTCAAAACTACAAGATTTTTTGACAATTTTTTATTGCAGATTCACAAAGGAGATTTTTTAAAAATTGATTAGTTGTCATGAGATCATCAACAGGTCATGAAAAGCAAAGCTTTAAAATTCAAAATAAAATATAATAATACCTACTTTATTTTAAATAATACTATATAAACAATTATCCCTGTATCTGTAGATATGCACAATCATTCTCACTATTATTTTAATTTTTTTGTATAAAGTATTATATTTTTTCGAATTAAAACAGCTAAACACAGCCAAATCCAAAGGGTGGAAAAAATCCAAAAGGGGTTAATAGAGAAAGGAGATTCTATACTAAATATTTGTTTTTCTCTTCTTCAAGAAGTAAAACTCGTTAAAGACGAAATTTGAGTACCAAAGGAGTTTCCTCTGCTTTGCTGTTACATTCTTTAAGGGAAAAAGGCGTTACCTTTGCTAACCCCTTTCTCTCTCTTTCTCTCTGCTGCAACGAGGAAGAGTCTAGAAACGAAGAGAGCTAAAAATTAAGAGACTTTTTTGTTTATTTGTTCGTGGGTCGTTTCAAAGATGCAATTTTTTAGTTGCTTCGGCTGTGGAAAAGGATTTGATCGGTAAGTATGGGTTTATCTTGATTAAACTGATTTGTTGGTATATGGTTTATCTGATTTCTCCACTGTTGGGTTCCTCCGAAATGTACTCTTGGTTTCATCCGTCTTTCCTAATTAGGGTTTTGAGATTCTTTATAACAGTCTTTCGGGTTGTCGGATGCTTGAATTTAGGAGCCTATTCATGTTCAAAATCTCTTCTTTAGTGTTAATCTTGTTCTACTGTTTGATTAGCTTTATTTTCGGAGTTGATAAACCTAAGAAGAAAAGAGAAACTAATGTTTATTTGTCTTCATGTGAAAAATTCACACAGGAAAAAGAAGGTGAAGACTGAGCCATCATGGAGGGTTTTCACACTAAAGGAGCTTCACGCAGCCACAAACAGTTTTAATTATGATAACAAACTCGGCGAAGGTCGATTTGGTAGTGTGTATTGGGGTCAGCTATCGAATGGATCTCAAGTAATAATCTCTAAATTATGTTTTTGCTTGATACGTAGAGAGACATGTTCTTGCTGTTGCAACATTGTATTGATTTAGTTCGTATAACTTGGTTTATAGTATTAGAATCACAATGTGCGGATTTGGTCTTTTTGGTTTCCGTTTTTGAATTGAGGTTTTTTGTTGTTGTGGTCTGTAGATTGCAGTCAAGAGGTTGAAGGCGTGGAGTAGCAGAGAAGAGATAGATTTTGCTGTAGAAGTGGACATTCTTGCCCGTATTCGCCACAAGAATCTATTGAGTGTACGAGGTTACTGTGTGGAAGGACAAGAACGGCTAATTGTATATGAGTACATGCCAAATTTGAGCTTGGTCTCGCATCTTCATGGTCTGCATTCCTCTGAGTCGCTTCTTGATTGGACAAGGCGGATGAATATCGCAGTTACCTCTGCTCAGGCTATCGCGTAAGCCTTCAAGGTCAAGATAAGTTCATACTTATTTTGGAAAGATCTAGCGTTTGACTGATTGTTCGTTTTCATTTTGTACAGATACTTACACCATCATGCAACACCTCGGACAGTCCATGGAGATGTGAGAGCAAGCAATGTGCTGCTAGACTCTGAGTTTGAAGCTCGGGTTACTGATTTTGGATATGGTAAGCTGATGCCAGATGAAGATGGAGCTGCTAAAACTACCAAGGGTAACAACATTGGGTATCTCTCACCAGAATGTATTGAATCAGGAAGAGAAACATATATGGGAGATGTGTATAGTTTTGGTGTTGTTTTGCTGGAGCTTGTTACGGGTAAGAGACCTATCGAAAAGCTAAACCAAACAGCAAAACGGGGTATTACCGAATGGGTTTTACCTTTGATTTACGAAAGAAAGTTTGGTGAAATTGTGGACCAGAGGCTGAACGGGAAGTTTGTGGAAGAGGAGCTGAAGAGGGTAGTTATGGTTGCGCTTATGTGTGCTCAGAGTGAGCCAGAGAAGAGACCAACGATGTCTGAGGTCGTGGAGATGCTGATGAATGAATCTAAGGAGAAAATGGCTTATCTTGAAGGTATTCCACTCTTCAACAGAAACAATGGAGGGGAAGTTATAGATGAAAGCTTAGAGATCATTTCTGAAGAGAAAGATCATCAAAAAGAAGAACAAGAATAGATAAATTCTCGATTTTCACACAATTCTTTTTTTCTTTTGCAAGGATCTGGTTTTGGTTTTGGTTATGCTTGTTTTTAGAAGGGCGAATGAGTTTTCAGTTTTAGTGTGTTTCTTCGATTTTTTACATTTCATTTTAATCATTGATGATTGAGAGCTTGTAAGGGAGTGTAATGGTACATATTTGGTCTTTATGGTAAAAGCAAACTAAAACATTTGATCATATGAGCCGAGTCAAGAACGGTCTGAAGCTCCATAACTTGAGACCGAGATTACGGTTTCGAGATCGGAACATCTTGAATGCCTGCAATATTAATCTGTCTGTTCTTCTAGGTTTCAGTTCACATGTTGGTTATCTGTGGTCTTAAATCTACAGCTGTAAAGTAGACACACTCTTGAAACTTCACCGGCTTGATGATATTTCACGTATCTTGAACCTTCATCAAAGCTAACACAAGTTCCCAAAGTAAGGCTTTCTTCCGTATCTTGTTCGCAGACTCCATTCGTGAAACGCTATTTTATATTGTGACCAGGCAGCTTGTTGGTTTAAACTTTTTAATGTTACACAAAGCCACTTCTTCGGAGAGAAAACATTTTAGCTCAAATAACGCTCTATCGATTATTTTGGCTTGTACTTTGTTTTAAGCTTAAGGTGCTTGAGCTTTCTCTGTTCAACTGTAGATATTATGAAGCCTTGAGAAGAGAACTTCCTCTCGTGACAAGGAAGTTGCTGAATCTTTATCGCATGCTCAAGTTGCATAGAATAAATCTCTTGGAGAAAAAGTTTTGAATATTGATTGACACTTGGTGTCTAGCTTCTCATCTTATATCATTGACTTAAAAAGTCTTTCCATTTTCTCTTTTTTACTTTCTTGTATAGGTCCTGTGGAAGTAGCGTCCATGATTCAATACCTTTTTTGCACTAATAATTTGGATTTGTCTGTTCTTCTGGACTTGAACATTAGAAGGAAGGAAATGGTGAAGGGAAGAAGGACTCCTGTTTCACATAGTATTGATAAGATCATAAGATGATGATTGTTGTTGAAGAACACTCCTCCTCTACACATGCAGAGGAATTACATGTGGAAATTAATATTTACCAAGTAAGCATATTTCTTGTAACAGTGTTGGTATATATGAAAGAGACGTATAGCAAGGTACAACGGTATCATGTTATACAGAACTCCATATTATCAAAAAGGAAACAAGAAGTTTCACTAGCTATAGTTGGAACGCGAAAGTGAAACTAAAGATAACCAAATTACATAGTCCATAATATACGAAAACATTGATAAAGATGATAGATGGGTGTCTGGAAAAGATGAAAACCATAAAAGACAACCGTAGATAGTCATATCCAATAAGCAACAAAAGAAAAACAAAAACAGTGATAAGGGTTCGAATAAGATCCTTACGATGAGAACTTGAGAGACAAACTAGCTAAGCTACATTATAAAGTCCTAAAGCACTTTCATAAGCTTCACATCCTCTACATGGTCCAGAAAAATGTAAACTCTCTCACCCTTATGCACTCCTATTCCTTGGATTTCAACTCTTCTTATAGTTTTCCTCTCGAGACTATAGTAGAAAACATAGAAAGGGTCGGATAGAAAGTAAGGCGATAACACAATTTCATTTGTACCAGTCATTCCAACGAAGTACAAGTTGGCCTCTGCTTCTACATACTGCCACATGGGCAATTCGTAAATATGCTTTGACCATTTGTGTTTTTCGGGGTCTTCGAGAACCAACATCTGGAAACTTGTAGATGCTCCAGTAAGATAATAAGATCCTTCTGGCATAAGTAATCCCAATTTACCCTTGTAGTTTATTAGTTTACCCTGGTAGTTTATCAGAGTTGCTCTACGAAGCGATTGCGTTTGCCTGATAATATTAAACTTCTCAGACCTAAAATCAAAGCAAACTATCATACAATCACCTTTGTAATACAGAACACCACTGATGCATATATGACCATCCGATGTAGGATACGCAACAGGTGTGCCACAGTCAATCTTTCTCCACGACATTTTTTTATCAGTTTCTAATGTCAGAACTTGAAAGTCTTTAGAAAGACCATCTCTTTCATCTGCCCATCTCGCTAACAATACCTTGGCTCGTTTCTCAATCGGATCATACCCAAAAAAAGTTCTGAAAAAAAAACCCTTTCTCATCTCCAATGTCGGTAAAGTGAAGGATTGTCTCGTGCTAGGGTTACATATGAGTGGATTCTTCCTTCCGTTACCTAAATATTCTTTTAGACAGACCAAACCGCCGACATGTCCAAAACTATGAAAGTTAATTAGTATGACATGAAAAATTCATATGATAATTGGCGGATATAGGAGAATAGTTCTCATCCGGATTTTGTGGCTGAGGTGAGGAAAAGAAGAATGCCTTGTTGTCTTTTATGAAGGCGAACAAGAGAAGCGGACGAGCAGAAGATCTTGCGAAGAAGGTCTCAGTGAAATCTGGACGGCTAAGTATAGAAGCCCATAGCTTCGATAGGCAACGACATCTTGTTATAGATCTCCCCGGTAATCTTGAGAGTATCTCGATTATGAGATCAGTTGGGATCGGTTCTGAGTATTCGTCACCATTGAATGAGTTCCTAGATCGTGAGCGGCGTGTAAGGATGGTTTGACGATCCTTCTGCCGCAGTGATTTCATGGCGGAGATACGCTTGCGTGCGTTAAACCCTAGCTTGTTTTCCAAACCAAGCTATATATAATATTTGCTATATATATAAATGGTTAAAATAGTGGTTGTGTATTTATGATATGAAATAAATATATTTAAGTATCTTATTAAAAACTGGGACAATGACATTAACCAGCGCATGATTCGTTGGACTTGTATTTTGGTGAAAAAATGTTTTTTTTTTCTTCTTTTTCTTTCGTGTGCGCGCAAAAATGAATAATGTTAGAAATAGAACTTCTGAGCATTTAACTATCTAATTAAATGAAGATTTGAGGGTATATGTAAATCTGATTCTACAGAAAATTCCCTACATCTAGAGCTCTTCACATACAATCAAAAGGCTAAACCAAACAACGTAACATAACCGGGTATAACTTTGGTTTAATTACGGAAGAAAGTTTGGTGAAACTGTGGATCAAAGGCTAAATGGAAAGTATGTGGAAGAGGAGCTGCGTAGGGTAGTTTTGGTTGCGCTTATGTGCGCTCAGAGCGAGCCAGAGAAGAGACCAACATTGTCTGAGGTTGTGGAGATGCTAATGAGTGATAATAGCTTATCTTAAAGCTCACCCATTTTTCAACAGAAATGATGGAGGGGTAGTCTTAAATGAAAGCTCAGGGAACATTTCTTAAGAGAAGAACCATCAAAGACAAGAACAAGAATAGATAAAATCTTTTTCTTTTTTTTTTAGAATAGATAAAATCTTTGCTACGCGATCTCATGCATTCCTTGGTTATGATTGCTTTTGGAAGAGCGAAGTTGGTTTTAAAGTTTATTGTGTGTTCTTTTATCATTTTAACAATTGATTTTGATCACTGATGCTTGAGAGCTTGTAAGGGAGGGTCAAATGGTACATAATTGGTCTTTATGGAAAGTCTTTCTGATAAAGAGCGAAGTAGAGCGGTCTTCCGTATCTTGTTCGCAGACTTGATTCGAGAAACGACTATTTTATATTGTGATCAGGCAGCTTGTTGGTTTAAACTTTTTAACTAGAACCAGATCCAAGCGTATCTTATTTTGTATTTAAACAAATATCAGTTAATAAATTTATAAATTTATAAATATAGATATATATAAATTATAAAAGTATGAAAAGAGAACAATAACATTGGACATAAACATTAATACAATATTTTAAAGCTAGGGTTGGAATTATTAACTAAAGTTGTTCTTGATGACTTGGTAAGAAACTGAGAGAAATAAAATACTTTTAAACAAAAATAAGTAGAAAAACAACAAAATATTAAGAATTACATCAATGTAATTAAAATATAAGTGAAAGTAAATTTTAAATTTGAAAACAATTATTTTATTTAAAAGATCATGTTTAGCTTAATATTCATATTTGTTAATATATTGGACTTTAAAACAATTATTCTTATGCCAATGAGTGAATCTGAGGAGATAATGGCTTATCTTGAAGCTCACCCTTTCTTCAACAAAAATAATGGAGGGTTAGTCTTAGATGAAAGCTCAGAGATCATTTCTGAAGAGAAGGGACCATCAAAGACAAGAACAAGTATAGATAAAATAGATTTTCAAAAAAAGAATAGATAAAATCTTTGCTATTCCATTTCCCACATTCCTCGTTTCGGTTATGCTTGTTTTTGGAAGAGCAAGGTTGGTTTTTAGGGTTAATTGTGTGTGTTTGATCATTTTAACAATTGATTTTGACCACTGATGCTTGAGTGCTGATAAGGGAGTGTAAAATGGTACATATTTAGTCTTTGTGAAAAAAGTCTTTCAGATAAAAGCAAACTACAGCATTTGATAATCTAAGCCTTGAGTTAACCTCCACGAAGATTCAGTTGGAGCCTGGATCCAAGACAGGAAGCCGGCAATGCAAACTGATTGATTTGTCGGTCTGACGAGTCCCAGGAACCATGAACTGGAAAATCACAGTCAAGCAAGCACCTTGAAGTGCAATCCCATAGAAAGCTGAATCTGGTTTGGTTAAGTGACACTGAAGGCTCTTGGAAAAGTGCTTAACACTCACCTGCACAGACTGAGCATCACCTCTAGCAATCGCTCTCTCTGAGCGAGCCTGAGCGCTCAAGTTCCTATCCTCAGCAGGAGCCTGAGATTTCTCTCCAACAACCGAAAGCCTCTGGAACTCAGAGCCAAGCCTAACCAAAGTCGTCGAGATTTGCACCTGGAGATCACCGTGTTTGCTTATCGTGACATTAAGAACATCCCCAACATGTTTCATGCGATCCACAAAGTTCTGCAACTGGTTCGGGTCTTGCACTTGGACAAGAGTAGGAGGCAGGTCTTGAGCCGAGTCAAGAGCGGTCTGAAGCTCAACAATTTGAGACCGAGATAAAGGTTTGGAGATGGGAACATCTTGGATGACAGCAGATTTGTATCCTTTGGTCTCAAACGTGAGGAAGGGCATGGGCTGTGTACAGTTAGGAGGAAGCTTCTTCACTAGTTTGATCTGAAGTCTATTCGAAGCCAAACCGCCGCTGAACTCAGTGCAGATGCTGACACTGCTCTTCACCGCTCGGAACAGAAGAGAAACATCCAAGGAGAAGGCGATGCGGTCCTCGTTCTGGCTCGAGAGACGGTAGTCATCGAAGAGAACGTCTTTGCGGAACTGAGCAATGCATTGGACTCCATCGCCGTTGAGAAGGTTGTGGAGGAAGAACACGTGTTCTTTGGTCAGGAAAAGATAACAGGTCTTGCCCATTTTGTCAAATGCTGCAAGAAACCTCTTTTCTAACAGATTCACTCCGTTTTCAGTCACAAACGCCTTGAACTTCATCTCTCAACTGTTACAAGCCCAGATTCAGTACACCTATCGAATTTAGTTTAAATTAGCAAAAACTATTCTTCATTAAAATCCAGTTTGTTTTCCCCTAAAGCATTTACAGTTACCAAAATCGACCGATTATCATCGGAGATCTATCGACTGAAACAAAATAGTAGTTTCCTCAGCTTAGATTAAGAGAAAACAAAACTTACCAGAATCTAAAGTTTACTGGATCTGTTGCTTCTTATCGGATTTTCTCCTCGGAAGCTGAAGATAGAGTTTATTATGGATGATTCTAGCTGCGCAAATCAGAGAAGAAATCAAACAATCTGTATCGCCATTCACGAAAATTTTCTGGGGAAGACGACGGATTCAGAGAAACTTATGAATCTACGAACTCACCAGCGAACATAAAATTCAGGAATTTTGCGCCAAATCAACTTGAATTTTTTATCCCAATTCTGCAGGAGAGGGAAAAGGGAATCGTCACATTTTCAGAGACATTTCGGCGCAACTGGTTAGACACAGGCCCATTAATCAGATATAGGCCCATTAGTCTTATAAGCCAACATTTCCTCACAGGCCCATTGGGAAAGCTGATTAAATTTTTGGATCAAACTACCTTTTGCATTATTTTTGGCTTCATGCATCTTTGCTTGTTATTATTACAGCTCTTACAACAAAAGAAGAAGAAGAAATAGCCTTTTAAAAAAAAAAAAATAATATATACAGATATAAGTTTCACAAATCCTTGTATAAACACTAAAGTAAACACTACTCGTGCTTTTCTTCTACACTATGAACTCTTTCCAAAGACTGTTGAAGAACTTGCATTGCTACTTTATAATGATCCAAAGAAACAGCTCCTTCTTCAACTAACTGAAGAGCGTTTTTGTACAACTGATCAAACCATTGAACCCGGTCCGTGCCATCGACAAAACCAGTCAAGCCATTATCAGCCGCGTGGACACGTTTGTAGTCTTTTCTCCACCGCGGTACAACATACCGCAGAGGGATTTCTTCAACGCCATTGAAATTGAGAACACAGAGAGCATGTCTGCATAAGTATCCATAGAAGTTGAAGCAGCTGCAAATGCACCGTACTTCACCCACTGATCTATTGTACAGAACCTCGAAGTCGCGGATTTCTCTTCTGTTGGATTCGACTTGGACCCTTTCTTTCACAAGAAAGATCACGAAAGGCCCGTCTACGTGGAGCTGCGTCGTGCTGAAGCATGAGTACATTTCCTCTACCTCTACTTGGAATCTCTTGAACATGTCTCTCGTGTAGATTCTCGAGAGCTGTGTCTCGAAAGAACACTTTGTTTTCAGCTCGGCTGTGCTCAAGGTGAGAGACTCTATGTCGCCGAGAGTTTCTTCCCTCTGCTTCTTATGAAGAGCTAACTCGTACTTATCGAGAAACTCTTTCAACGGTGTTTGTTTGTGAACGTACCTCTCGAAAAACGGGCTCAAGGTTTCTCCAGGACGAGCAGTAGCGATTCCTGCGAAAAACGTGTCTTTGAGATAAACCGGAGCCCATCTAGCTCGATCTTCGTACAAGGAACGTAGCCATTCATTGTCGATAACCCCGAAACTGTGGACCATAAACCCCCAAGCTGCTTCAAATTCAACAACTTTTAAGGTTTCGTAAACTGCTTTCGTGAACGCCTTCCTCACGCCATCGTAGTTATGCAACCCTCCTAGTTTCTCTGGGATCTTCCTCACTATATGCGCGAGACTGAATCTGTGATGAGACCTCGGGAACACTTGGGAGATCGCAGCCTCCAAAGGCTTGCATCTGTCTGTGACAATGGTTTGAGGAGAACACTTCATGAGACCGAACCATACTTTGAGCAACCAATGGTAAGACTCAATTGTCTCCCCAGCAAGAAGACCACAACCAAGCAATGTAGTTTGTCCATGGTGATTCACTCCGACAAATGTCACCAGCGGAATCTCGAATTTTCCGGATATATAAGTGTTGTCGATGAAGATGACGTCGTTAAAATAACTGCAAGAGACTCTAGAGAAAGCATCTGCCCAAAATACATTCCTTAGTTGACCTTCATCGTTTATATCCATGAGGTAAAAAAAGTTTGGATTTGTCAGCTGCATACGGCAAAAGTAGTTGTAGATAGCTGCGGAATCTCCTCTTCGAAGGTTCAGCAAATCAGGTGATCCAGAAGAACTCTGAACCTGTTTCTTCATAGTCGAATTTGGGTTCACGTTGTTCCCAATATCCATCACACGAGCCCTGTACAGCTTTATGGTCTTAGCATCAGAGTCTGGGCTAGATACAGACTTCCTCTTGGTCCCGGTCCTTTTAACCGACTTATATATCTTGGAACCGAGCGAATGGTTATGGTCGAGTGTAACTTCAAGTACCCTCCACCTCTTAGAATCCACTTGCCTCATTCTTATCATTGCAGGACAACCAGTTCGTGTTTCCTTTCTTACACGGTTCACATCGTTAACCCTCTTGAAACCTTGGCTGCTGCAGCAAAGCACCGCACCATACTTCTCTTTGCTACGCCGCTTGAACCATGAGTTCTTCACTCTTACTCGGAACCCAACTTCCGAAGCGTAGCAGTTGTAGTAGTTATAAGCATCATCGTATGACTCAAACTCCATTCCAACAGCTGGGGCATCAAATTCTTTACTCTCAGCAGGTAAACCAATCTGTTCATCAAACTCTCTCGTTTCTTCTTCTTCTTCTTCGGTCTTTCTTTGTTCGTTTTGACTAAACCCAACATCCATCTCATGGTCACTACTACAAATCAGAGCTTCTCCTATCCTCAAAGTGCATCCACCATCTGACAACGGATCATCTCTTTCGTGAGTCTCATCGGTTTGTAAATACGCAGATGCCTGTACCTGTTATACACCATCAATGATGATAAATGTGTAAACTTGCAAACACCCAAAATTTGAAAAAAGGTACAAACTTTATCACTAATTAAGCATTTCAATTCCTATTTTGTTCTTAAACAAACACACACACACACACGAAAACTCAAATTTCGGGTCTAAAACCATAGTCAATCCAATGAAATCAGAACCACAAACCAAACTACTGAAAAACACGACCTTGAGAGGATCGATGCATAATCTTCACACACACAGAAAAAAGACAAAACAAAAAGAGGGGCTTTTTTTAGTGGTTAAAATACATACATCTACATCGCCGGAATCACTTCCCTCCATTGGAGCTTCTCGGCTCCCTCTTATTCCTGTTTCTCAACTCGTGGGTGTTTCTGAAAATACTTGGCTTTATTCAATTAGCCGGAGAACAATCGTGAAATTTGATCGGTCCGGGATGGATCCGGCCGGGTACTGCACGGAGGATCCGGCCCGAGAGTGAATTTTGCGCGGGTATTTGACCTTTTTAAGGCGGTTGGTAGTTAAGCTTTCTTCTTCTGACGGTGAAGGTCTTTTGGGGCTCGACTGGTGACTCTAGCATTTCCATAGAACAAGACACCTTAGGGTTTCTCACAGGTTGACACGCACGTGCCGTCCAAAACGCTGTCGTTTTCAATTGAGTGCGAGTGAGTTTAGCCTCCCTGTGTCCAACGATGTCGTTTTCCCTATATTTCTGTGGAATATCAAAGCAATCCTATAGTTTATTAATTTCTCGATTTGTACCCTCAACTTTATTTTCAACTAATTTTTCAATTATTCTTTTTTCTTTCGTAGGCGGACATATAAATTAGAGGAAATACGGTTTTTTACTTTTTGGACAAATCAAAAAGAAAAAAAAAATGCCTTTGTCTCTGCTCTCTCCTCTTCCTCTGCTCCACTCATTCTCTCCGACAAAATCCACCGCTTCTAGAATCAGAGCTACACCGTCGAAATTCCGCTTCTCCGTCGTCAACGCGACGCCGGAGAAGGGGAGCAGCGGTGGTGGCGGAAATGCTCCTGAGGACGATCCAGCTTTCAATCCATTTGGGTTTGTCACGGACAACCCGTCAAGTCGGAGCGCAATTCAGCTGCCGGAGTCTCCGGCGGAAGACGGTAACGTCGGTCAGATGCTCTACGTAAGTTCACATTTCTGCTATTTCAAAAATTTTAATCCGAGACGAGCTTTGAAGTTGCTTTCAAACTCCATATGAGATCAAGAAACACTTTGAACTATGGTTTTTGTTACTGTTTTGTGGTTTTAGAGGACTGAAGATAAGGGAAGAGAATTTGGCTCGACCATCAAATCAGGGAAGCTGAGATGGTTTGTGAGAGAAACTGGTAAAATGATACATCACCAGCTTCTGTGTTTCTTCTTTCTTCAGTGGATTATCAAAGTTCTTTCTTTTTTTCCTGCAGGATCAAAGGAGAGTCGTCGAGGAACCGTTGTCTTTGTTCATGGAGCTCCAACTCAGTCTTTTAGTTTCCGTACTGTCATGTCTCAGGTGCTACACTGAATCTTGACTACTCTTTGCTAGTTTTGCTTCTAGTGAAAACTCGTTAAGGTTTGCAAATAATGTATAAATGTTTTTTGTGTTTCTTAACGATGTAATAATAGATGTCAGAAGCTGGGTTTCATTGCTTTGCACCTGATTGGATAGGATTCGGATTCAGCGACAAGCCGCAGCCAGGATATGGCTTTAACTACACAGGTTTTGTTGATTTTACCATTAATAGTATTGTGTAACGCAAAATCGTGTATATCTAATAAGTTTCAATCTTGTCAGAGAAAGAGTACCATGAGGCGTTTGATAAACTGCTGGACGTGCTAGAGATCAAATCTCCTTTCTTTCTCGTTGTTCAGGTTCGGATGTGTGTACTGATCTCATTTCCGCATAGAATGTGTATCTACAATTCATTGAGACCGTTTCTTTTCATATAACTTATGTTTGCATTTGGTTGTGGTCCCTCAAGGGATTTCTTGTAGGTTCATACGGTTTAACATGGGCACTGAAAAATCCAAGCAAGATTGAGAAAATCGCCATCCTTAATACTCCACTTACCGTTTCATCCCCAGTTCCAGGATTGTTTAAGCAGCTGAGGTTCGACTTCTAGTTACTTCTTTGTGAAAGCATCACCCTAGTGCCTTGGTTATCTATTCATAACTCTAGGCTTATCTTGTGTCATTTTCTTCTGATTGCAGAATTCCTCTCTTTGGTGAATTCACGTGCCAAAATGCTATCTTGGCCGAGCGGTTCATTGAAGGAGGTAGCCCGTATGTATCAACTGAACCATTATCTTTGCGTGGAGTGTATTCTCTACCTTAGTTTCAAAATGCATGTGCTTGGTGATAATTGAAATTTGGCTAACCCTTATTCCGGTTTGATAGCTACGTGCTGAAGAATGAGAAAGCTGATGTCTATCGTCTACCATATTTGTCAAGCGGAGGGCCTGGGTTTGGTACGTAGGAGAGTGATGCACATTACTCTCGTTTCTTATGATGATTCAATAATGGTTTTATCTATGAGATATCTCACAGTGAGTTTCTGATGTATTAATTAGCCTTGCTCGAGACTGCTAAAAAGATAAGCTTCGGAGACACCTTGAGTCAAATTGCGAATGGGTTCTCATCAGGCAGGTACGTGCGTTTCTCTACATTTTCCAAAATTTACATGTCTGCAGATAGGTATTGTACTCTGCTGAGAGACTTGGTTACTTCACAGCTGGGATAAACCCACGCTTCTGGCTTGGGGAATATCTGATAAGTACCTGCCTCAGTCTGTAGCAGAGGAATTTGAGAAACAGAACCCTCAAAATGTCAAGCTTCGACTCATCGAAGGTGCTGGCCATTTGCCTCAGGAAGACTGGTATGTTGTTGATACACGATCCTGCTCTTCTTCACTTTGATGTTTCAGAGATATTTGCTAATCTTTGAAACTTTTTTTCCTACAGGCCAGAGAAAGTAGTTGCTGCCCTCCGATCGTTTTTCTAACTTCCAGAATTACACAAGGTCAAAGGTAAGGACAAAGCCTTGGTACAGCTAAGATAACTAGCAATAGTAGATCATCACAAAACGGAAGTAACCAGTTTCTACCATACTTACTCACAAAAGAAAAACAACTTGGAGCCATTGGGTTCTTTAGCTTTTCCTTCTCTTTGACTTCTTGTTACCAGCTTGGCTAGCAGCTTTCTCTTCAGGTTTTTTCTTTATCGCAGGCGTTTTACGACGGCCTCTGGGTTTCGTAACTTTCTCTTCAGCTTCGCTATCATCTCCACTATCAGCATCGTCGTCCTCATCGTCACTATCTTCTGTTTTTCTCTTCGAAGCAGGCTTCTTGACACGGCCCCTTGGTTTCTGTCCTTTCTTCGGATTACCACTATCATCTTCTTTCTCGGATTCTTGTTCATCTTCCTCTCCATCTCCGTCGTCGTCTTTTGGTTTTACACCTCTTTTACCCGGTCTAGCCTTGGCTGCTTTCTCCGCATCTTTACCAGAGAGCTTCTGCAGCTCTGGGACATAAGCTGTTGTCTACAGACGAAAAAAACATTCCTTCACTTCACTACATGAATCAATCACCCACAAAATAACAGTGGCCTATAGCAATGTATATATATACACTTACCCTTCCACCAGCAGTGATGAAATCAATCTTCTTCCCTGCAATGACAAAAACAGACTTCATTACCAATCATATTATTCAGATGCGTCACAATTCATTGTCATGAAAATTAAGGCATTATAATGAGATTATCAACTGCACAGATCAGCCATTTCTGTTATGAACTGTTTAAAGTAGATGAAAAGAGTTCTGAGTGTGAAAATCTGAGATTCAGACCATCAACAAAAGCCTTTCCTGGCTTCTCTTCCCTAGCATGAAAAATCCAGTTACTAGGAAACTGACTACTGTCTGCATCAACTTCCACGGCTTTTTCTATCACCTGCAAAATACCCATCATCAAGATTATACATAGATAGTGGGACAAGCTTACCATTAACTTTCCCCGGTTTTTTCCCCCACCGAAAATGAAATAACCATTCAAGAGGAAACTCTTTGCTATCAGCACTGACTTGAACCGCGTGTTGAATGACCTACAAATGTGGTTCCTTTTTTTTTTGTTCTCTCTAAATCCCAAATACACAATGCATCATATGCAAGTTCACAGGTCGTTCTGTTCTTCCCATGTTTTGTAGGTAATGTTTTGCGGGTTTTTAAGAGTCTTACCTCTTTGATGGATGTGTGCAAGGCTTCACATTGCTCTTTGGAGAGGCTGGAAGCAGTCTGCAACGGGTGGATTCTGGCCTGTGAAAGAGAAAGACAAGCAGAATTAATCCTACAGCATGTAAATCGAGTCGTCAAATGTAAAAATTTGGAAACAAAAGCGGATACTCTGTGAATCAAATGAGTGGTTACATAGATCATTCACTTCATCGCAATTTTTCTTTTAAGATTTAAAGCTCAGCTTACTTGGTACAGCACTTCATCAGCGATCCAGTTCCCAATACCTGAAATGAAACTCTGCAAAAGAAGATTATTTCAAATTATTGCAGGCTTTGAAATGTTAATTAACCAAGTTTCTAGTTATTACGACAAATGGCAAGGACAAGAAAGAGGTGAAAGATGCATAAAGGTCAAGAGGAGAGAAAAATGAAAGAAACTCTGAACCTGATCAAGTAGGAGAGGTTTTATGGTTATTTTCTTTTTGGCTAAGCATTTCGCAAATTCATCAACTGTCATAGGCTCCAACAACGCATCAGGGCCAAGCTCTGATATTGGACGCACAGAAACCGGCTGCAATAGCAAACATCAATACAAACAATAAACACTAAGTTACAGCCAGATATATAAGCTTAGTAAAGAAAAACAAGATAAGAGTTAATGCATATATATACATTATCTAAAAGCCGAACTTTGGCAAATCTCCTCTTGTCAGTAAACGAAAGCTCCAAACCATCATCAAGCTGTAAACCAAACAAAAATAGGATTCATTGTGAGTGAAGCAAGTAGTGAACACATCTTCGTTTCAGCAATCAATTAAAAGAAGAAGACTCAAACCTCGACAAAGAACTTTGAATACTTAGATGGCCACTCCTCTGATTCCTTTACAGCAGACCTATATATAAACAATGTACATACATATCAATCTTCATCTACTTATTCACAGGAACTAGAATTTTTGCACTGCTCATACACAGCTATACTTTAAAACCTTCACCTTTTATATTTAGTAACTGCAACGCCTTTGATATATATAGCACCAGCCATACCTGAGGAAACACGTCGACCAAAATGAAAACCAGAACAATAAAGTCTCACACTTTCACTCCTGTCTTATGCATCAAAGTCAAAAAGGTCGAGAATTTGAACATGAACTTCATTTTGGCAAATGTTGGATTTTCCATGTAATTTTGATCTATCAAAAGCCCTGAAACCCTAAAACTGTTTCAGAGAAATTACCGAATTGAAAAGAAGGAAACGGCGGAGAATCTAACTCGAGCCAGAGGTTTTTCCCCTTCCGGCGAGCAGCGACGACGGTTTTCCCGAGGATTGAGTTTTGGAAATCGGACGGCGAGACTCCATCGATCACTTTGTTGTCGTCGGCGATGATGACTCGGGTAATCTTCTTTCCCAGACAATTCTCCTCTATCGCTCTCCTCGCCGCCTCTACCTCCGGAAGCTCCGGCATGTTTTCTCGTCGGCGAAATTAGGGTTTTGTTCTCTCGAGTTCCCCTTGGCGCGCTTTTATTTCCTCTGTTTAGTTTCCGATTTAATAGTAACTAACGTTTCTGCTCTCTTTATCTTGTTAATAAGCAACTTAATTGTACTTTCATCTAAGCATATTCTCAAATTGATCCTTTTTTTTTGTCAAGATGAATTTACTCTCGAGGATCAAATTCCCAAAAATCCAAGTAATTGAGAAAGCATATATACATGGAAAATTAATAAGAATCGGGGGCTTTGATAAGATCAAAGTGTTTATGGTCTCATGCATTTGATAAGAACGTCGACGAATCTCTTGTACATGTGTTGCTTCATGTACATTTTCTCAACCTTTTTGCGTCCTTGGATCCCCATTTGTAGCCTTGTGTCTGGATTTCTAAGTAGAAATAAGAGATTGTGAGCCAATTCTTTGTTACCTAACCGTCCCATTGAGTGAAGTAGACCGGTCACGTTATGTTCCACCATCTCTTTGGTTCCTCCTGCATCTGTTCCCACCACTGCAAGTCCATAAGCCATTGCTTCGATTGTCACTCTCCCAAATGTTTCACCAACTCCCTGCAAAAAACGTTCAATCAGAGCCCTGTTAAGGGCCACTACAAGAGGACTTGAAGACCAAACCGAAATGCTTAATCCTAAACCAAACCGAAATTTGTCAAAACCTAAATTTTGAGGTCTGAGGAGGATTTATTACCTGTGAGTTTGTCACGTAGACATCTGCTGCAGAGTATAATGAAGCAACACGAGTTGTTGCTGGAGTCCAAGTGACTGACTTGGATAAGTTTCCGTGGCTTGATAAGAAGCTTAACATCTCTTTAACGTATCCAACTTTGTTGCTCTTTGAGCCCACTGATCCTAAGAGGACTTTAAGTTCTTGCTTCTGTCTTGTTACGGCACTGTCATGTGTGAGAGAAACACTCTGCACCTGTCGAGATGAGCCTCTTAGACTATGTTTCCTCGAGAGACTGACTTTCTCTTTCCTAATGATGCCCTTGTGATTCCTTTGAGCTTCTTGTTCTCTCTCAACAAGTGCTAAGTCAACAGATTCTAGGAGAAGAAGTTGTCCCTTTCCTGGGTTTATGCTGCTAAGAGACATGACAAGCATATCTGCATCTGTTAAACCTAACTCTGCTCTGACTGATTCGCGTAAGATTTGTCTCTTCTCCCTCATTTTCTCTGGAGAAAGTGTTGGTGTGTTGAGTGAGGAAGGAATCCCAGCTACAAAGGCCAACTCATCATTAACAGATAGAGGCACAATCACTGGTTGTGATCTAAGCTTTATATGCTCCTCTTCGCACCATGTTAACCACTGTTTGCTCTGTGATTCAGATAGAAAAATAAGCAATTTCACTCGGTCAAGAACTGGTTTAGCTCGGTCAAAGTATTCCCTTCGATTCTCCATAATCCACCAAGCTATTTGGCTTCCACCAGCTGGATGATGATTCATGTATTGATCTGCAGGAAATGAAAAAAAAAAATTAAGATCTGCTTTCCTTTCGCTGTAAATTAGTAGTCTCAATATCGCATAATGAAATCATTCTTACCTATCCATGAGGTACATACAGCTGATCCTGCGATGACCAAATCTGCTTTCATGGCAGTCTTGAAGCTGACTTCTCCTTTGTCTTCAACCACTTTGATCCTTCTCCTAGTGAGCTCTTGCATCAATCCACCTCTCCTGCTGAGAACTACTGCAGAGACTGTTGCGCCACAGCTCATAAGCTCAGAAGCCAGCTCCATCATGGAAATTGGAGCGCCAGTCATGGAGAGCTCGTGGAAAAGCAAGACGAACCTCCTTGACCAAACAAGGCGTTTAAAATCTGATTTCCTGTCGCAAGTCCCAGACCGTCTATGCGGGCTCCATTCAAGAACTCTATCCTCTAGTGATCCAAAAGGACCAAGAAGCTTACCATAAGTAGCATTTGTCATTGGAAGTTGTGGATCTTGCTCATCATCCAAAACCTTACTCTCAACTTCTTTACTCACCTTCTGCTTACCACGGATCTTACCACGTGAAGTCCGGCCAGTTTTTCTCGTCTTCTGCCTGGAACTCAAGCTCCGTCTAGAAGCCACATCCTCCTTCTTGCTTAGACTAACATCCGTCCTCTTATTCACACCAGCATCATCTTTACCGGTGATACTCACCAACGCCTCAGAAGTCTCATTAGCAACAGAACCCATACCTTTGTTCGTCTCCACATGTAATACATCCTTTCTCAGCTTGCCTCCAAACCGCAAAAACTCAACTTTGTTTTCGTTATCATGTGCCCACCGAGACTGAACATAAAACCCAAGATACGTCCAAAGAGTAATCAAAAGCAGCCAATAAACCAGCCGGCTACTACGAAACCATTGAACCGGTCCTCCTCCTCCTCCTCCACTACCTCTGCCCTCTCTACGTGGAGTCCTACCAGAATGCACTCTAGGTGAACCCCTTGGAGTAGACCTCCCTGACAGTGAGGACTTAACGCTTGTCTGTCTCAGCGGCGACAAGCGAATGTCCTCCATGACACCAAGGCTATGGTCCAAAGATTCAACCACTTCAGTTGAAGAGCCTCAACACCTAAAAAGAGAAATCATGCAATCAGTCTACAACACATCAAAAGATTGACATCCTATGATGGCTATATATAAGTTTCCTTACTTATTCAAAGTTGATCAAACTCTAATTACCAAAAATCTGATACTTTATGCACTTTTGAAGCAGTATGCGTCTATATACAGTTCAGATCAAAACTACTCAATCTGGAGAAAACTCCACAGCTTCTCAGATTACAATTCCAGATACTTCCAAATTTAGTTTCTCATTAGGTTCCCAGATATCAAGCATTATAAATAAACAGAAAATCGCATCGTCTCGGTCAGTTAAAACTTACCAGAAGCTGAGTATGGATCCGACGCAAGCTTAATTGACGCGAACTTGGAGAACCCAACCTATGATTATAAAGCGACGAATTAACACGAAACCTCAAAGTCAATGAAACTAAAAGCAAAAGAAAGATGAAGTAGAAAGAAGCGAGAGATCGAAGCTTACTTTGTAGTATTCAGTATTCTTCTTCTTCTTCTTCTTCTTCTTCTTCTTCAGAGATCAGAGCTTGAAGAGAAGCGGAAGCATTAGTTTCCTCTTTTTAATTATCCACTTGTTTCGTTCTTAATTGTATTTACTTTGCTCTTAATTATTTTTTTGAAAACTTTTATTATAAAAAAAGAGCTCACAAAGGCCTTTTTCCCAAAGCCCAATATTTTAAAGGTCTTTTAACATTTGAAACCGAGAAGGAATAGGATAAAATTCACACGGTATTTATAAATGAAAAAAGTTGCAGACGATGGAAGAAGATCTGGAAATAAAAACAGTTAAAGCTTGACACTCTCAGTGGAGATGATGACACAGAGAAGCAAGCGCAGAGAACGATCCTGGCCGCAATCGGAAACGCAACCACCGTTACCTCACCACGACCCCGACATGCCGTCCTCTTCTTCGTCGGCCTCTTCCTCTTTGATTTACCTACCAGGTTTAAGGTTTGTGCCAACTGACGAAGAACTCATCTACTATTACATGGAACCCTTCTCTCGAAACAGCAAAATATCATGGCCCAATCTTCCTATTCATCATGTGAACATCTACGAATCTAATCCACAACAACTTTCAGGTTTGTCTCAGTTGATTTCTTTCTTTATTTGTTGATTATATTTGTCTCTTTTATGAATGTAAATATCATAGGGCAAAACTGCATCTCTTACTTTAGAATGAAGTAATTATAAAATGTAGTTGAGTTTTGTTCCAACCAATATTTAAAAAATTGTTAGGCGGTAACTAGACGTCCAATAACAACCCTATAACTACTAATCGGGGACTAGACGTTAAAAAATATTAGATTGATTTACTATATATTTAGATTTCATAGGTTTCATATTACATATTTCTATCCATTTTTTAAAAAAATCAACTTAAAAGTGTAAATTAAAAAAAAATTAAAATTTATTTTCCCATAAATATATCTAGATTCATTATATAATTCGGTGATTTTCGTAACTAAATATTCTAACAATATCTTAAATAGAAAATTGAGCCATTTTAGTAAAATTTTAGCTCAAATTGGACAGTTATGCCGGACTTTTGTTTTCTATGTTTGTGTATGTGAATTAATGTCTCTGTTCTTTTGCTTGGAAACAGGGAAATACAAGAAGGGTAATCTAAAGGAATGGTTCTTTATATCGGAGAGGACCAAGATAAAGAAAGATGGAAAAAAACAAAAACGTGGCGACAATGGAGGTTATTGGCATGCAACATCAGCTGCCAAGAAGATTAATGCGGGAGAAGGCGTAGTTGGCTACAGAACCACGCTATCTTATTACGCAGGGAAACAATCAAACGGAGCAAAAACTAATTGGTTAATGCAAGAATTCTGGGTTGAGTCTTCTGACCGTAACAAGACGGTATGTGTGCTTACTTGGATCTCAAGTTATTCATATTGTGACTCCCAATTTGTGAGTTTTGTATATTTTTTAATCATTGTTTTGTTTTGTTTTGTTTGGTGCATGCAGGTGGATCATGCTCTGTGTAAGATATATCTGAGTCCAATGGCAAAAAATAAGAGTAAAGTAGAAGACGTTGAAGCATTAGAAGATGAGTTTGTGTTTGTGCAGCCACGTAATGTTGATAATCAACAACCGCAACCGCAACAGCAGTTCTGTCCACCTCCGGCCCCGCTGGTTTTGCACCAACATCAGCCTCGTGATGTCAGTGACTCTCACCGCCCGCAGATTTGGCCAACCGAACCAGATTCACATCAACAGCAACGTCATAATATTGCGTATCGTGAACCGCACCAATCACAGCCTCTTAATACTATCAATCATCAGCGATCCCATCTACTGCAGTTTTGGCAATTCACCCAGGATTCACATCAAACGCAGCCGCATAATAATGCATATCATCAACCGCACCAACCGCAGTCTCTAAGGACCTTTCCGCATCAGTTCTCACAGTCTTGGCCAGCTCCATTGGACTCACATCAATCGCATTGTTATGGTATTCGGTATCATGAAACGCAGTCTCTTGAGTATCAGCACCAGCATCAATCACAGTTTGGCTCAGCTCCAATGAATTTATATCACCCGCATCAACAGCAGTTTTGCCCAAATCCACTGGATTCATATCAACCACAGCTTCATCATCAAAGCTCATACAATTTTGAAGGAAATTTTAACGACACAATGAACGCAAATCTCAGCAACAGCTGTACAAAGTAGTTCCGTTAGCAACTCTACGTCTCCACTATCTTTGAATGAACATAATTAACGAAAGATAATTGAATGGTTGAACGAGTCTCTATCAAGTTTTAAAACTGTTTGCATCAACTTCAGATTCGATCAACAGGGCTCGATAGATTAACAAAAAGGAGCATGTTACAAAGTATGCAAAATGTTTATTTTATTAGAAATCTGGATTAAACATTCTTTGTTTTCCTCTCTGTCTCCCAATTTTCTCTCTCTCCTGATATAACCAACACACAAAGTCTGAAACAGAACATCAACACAAAATACAAAACAATAACCAACAAGAGCTCTAGGTTAGCTCTAAACACAACCAAGAATCTCAATTGTTCTCTAAAGAGAACTAAGAAACTTAACCCATATGATCTGTGCACTCTGCGTCGCCTCTCTCGCAAATTCCTCAGCCGCTTGCTCGTCTTTCGCCTTCCTCACTGCTCCGTGATACTCTTCGTAGGCCTCGGAAGCATCAACAAGAAGATGGGAAAGACTTTTCACAATCTCCTTAAACTTTACATCAACAGACTCCCTCTCTGTTTCAAGCTTCTTCAACAGTTTCTTGATCGCAAAGATTCTAACGTACAACGCGTCTCCTCTTTGAGCAAGCTTTTTAGCTTCTTCGAAATTAGCGTCCACGAAGTTTTGCTTCTCCGTGGCAGTTTCTTTGAGCATTTTAGCTCGTGCCTTTGCGATGTGGACTCGCTCAGAAGCTTCAAGCCCTTCTTTTATGACATTTCTGTATTTAGCTAACCTAGATATGTAACTGATCGGAGCTGAGCTTAGCTCTTCGAAAGTTGCAGCCATAATGAGAATCTTCTCAAAATCTTGACGTGTCACGAGCTGACGAGCGGTTAAGCCACGAAGCTCTTTCAGTTTAGCTCTAAGGCTCTCTACAGTCTCTGATGTAACTGCTGATTCGCTTGTGGAAGAAGAAAAGGATGAAGTGAGAACTTTATATGCACTATGAGATTCCTTTTCTTTCCTGTGATTCTCAACTAGTTGAGTCAAAGACTTAGTGAGACTAGAAGAAGTCTCTTCTCCCTGCAAAATCGTGAAAAAAATAACAGGAATAAGAAACTTTGGAGATAAATTGTTATCGTGATCCTTTTCTTGTTGTTCAAGAAAAGGTCAGAAAGCAAAACCTGGACTGCAGATTCTTCAGAGAGGATCTCGTCTATGCTATATTTTGTTGATATAGCGATTGAAGCATCTTCGTCTTGCTTTAAACCAGAATTGTCTTGATTAAAACAGCCACAGACACCCGACTGTCCTAGTCCAAGAGACTCTAATGTAATCGAACCGCTCTGTTTCTTTGCAGCTGTGAGAACAGGAACTGTCTTAGAAAACTGGCTGAGACAATCAGTGGAATTTAAAGAGTTTTGGTTTTGTCTTACATTCTTCTTTCTCAGCATCTGTGCTAAAGCCACGTTGCGCTTCTGCAGAACAAGAAGGTGGAATCGGACACTGTTAAATTATACTTTCTTTGCGTAGGAAAGATTATTGATAGGATCTTGAAGTACCTTCGAATTCGCGTTCGATCTCTTCCAACATTATCTTTCTCTTAGCAGCTGAAAACAAGAATTAATTCAAAGTCTCAAAAAAAATTCATGAGAAGGATGCAAAGAGAAGAAAAGGGATCAGAGAGTTTTACATTGTTCTTCAGTGTTCTTAGAATCATCATCTTTGATCTGTTTAAGACCTCCAATAGCAGCTGCAAGTAGAATATTGAATAGGTTCAAGATTTCATCTGAAGCATATGAGCTAATTTGAACAGATAATGATATGTTTTGATACCTTCAAATTCACGTTCGATCTCTTCAAGCATACTCTTTCTCTCTGCAGCTGTAACATGAGATACGTAACTCTTTCTCAGAATTAGTAAAGAAAAGTAAGCAGTAAAATAAATTAGAAAATAAGAGTGTCTATTTTCTCCTTACATTGTTCTTCATCATCACTGCCTTGAGTGAAATCATTTACTCTAAGTTGTTTCGTAGCAGCTACAAGTATAAGAGAGAAACTGAATCTTACGATGAAACAGAGAAATTTAAAAGATGAGATAAACAAATGTTATGTGAATGTACCTTCAAATTCCCGTTCGATCTCTTCCAACATGCTGTTTCTCTTTGCAGCTGTGATAATGACATAAAAGAAACATAAGTCTCAGAATATCTTAGGAGAGAAAGAGTAAAAAAACGCAGAAAAAAAAGAGAGGAAAAGTTATATACATTGTTCATCATCAGCACTTCCTCCAGCAAAATCATTTAGTTGTTTAAGATCACGTGTAGCGGCTGCAAGTAGACACATTCTTAGAATAATTCTCCATGTTTGGTTCTATTGCAACTGATATAAAGATACCTTCAAATTCACGTTCAATCTCGTCCAGCATACTTTGCCTCTTTGCAGCTGAAACAATACATCAAAACTTTTCTCAGATTTTACGTAAAGAGGGAAATAAAAGCAGATCAGAAGAGAAGAGTCTTTTACTTTGTTCTGTGTCTTCACTGGAATCATCAACTTGGAGTTCCTTAAGGCTATCTGTAGCAGCTGTAAGTGATAAATGAAGAGACAAGACTCTCAGATACTCCTCAGAGCTGTGATATGAACTAGTTAACACCAATAAATGTTATGTGGAAGATACCTTGGAAATCACGTTCGATCTCTTCTAACATGCTTTGTCTCTTTGCAGCTGTTTTACAGCAAGATCAATCTGATTCAGAAAACCATATGCAGGAAAAGGAAACTTTTTGAATAAGATATGACATAAGTAGTTATACCTTGTTCTTCTTCAACTTTGTCCCCGGTTGAATCATTATCCTTGAGTTCTTCAAGACTTTTTGTAGCAGCTGTGAATAGGAAATGAAAAGTTAGAAAACTGGAATATATTATTATAATTCTTATTGAAACATAAAACCTGTTTAAGGCAGATAATGGTATGTAAAGTACCTTCAAACTCCCTTTCGATCTCTTCAAGCATACTGAGTCTTTTTGCAGCTGCAACAAGACAATAGAAGCAGCTTCAGAGACAATGGATCAGAGAAAACCAAAAGGGATCATGAGACTTTACATTGTTCTTCATCATCCTTGCTTCCGGTAGAATCAGAAACCTTTAGTTCTTCAAGGCCTTCAACAGCAGCTGCAAGTAGGACATTGAAACATACAAACAAACTCTTAGATGATTCTCACATTCTTCTCATAATTTGATGAAACTTGGGAACAAAAGAGTATTGGTGTCTCAAGAAACCTTCAAACTCGCGTTCGATAGCTTCAAGCATACTTTTTCTCTTTGCAGCTGTAACAAAACACACAATACCATTTACAAAACGCGAAATCAGAGACAAAGGATCAGAGCAGTAAAAGAGGGAAGAGGTTTATTACATTGTTCTTCGTCATCTTTGTCCCCTGTGAAGTCATTAACCTTTAGTTGTTCAAGATTTTTTGTAGCGGCTACAAGTAAGAAATGAAACAGAACACAAAGCAGACTCTTTTAGATTCAAGATGTAATCTACCAAAACAGAGAAGTTATTTGAAGACAGTTCTCAAAGAGAATATACATTCAAATTCGCGTTCGATTTCGTCCAGCAAACTTTGTCTCTTTGCAGCTGTAACAAAGACAAGAGTACTGCCTTAGTGAAGGATACAATTGAGTCACAAAAAAAAAAAGAAGTAAGAGAGGAAGAGTTCGTTACATTGTTCTTCATCATTTCCTTCACTTAATTCATCAGTCTTTATTTGTTTCAAACTAGTTGAAGCAGCTGCAAGCAAGAGAAGCAAAAGAATAGAAAGTACCAAACTTATTCATAAGTGAGGTTTATAGAAACTAAGTATAAGCTGTGGATAGAATCTCTGAGATACCTTCAAAATCGCGTTCGATGTCTTCCAACATCTTCTGTCTCTGAGCAGCTGAAATAAGAAACACATAACAACTATCTCAGAAAAAGAAAAAGAAAAACTCTTGAAGAGACAAAAGGATGCATATAAAAAAGTGTAAAAGAGAAAGTTTTTTCATACATAAATCTTCATCATCCTTGGATTCAGCCTCAACACCACCAGATCCAGCTTGGTCAAGACCATTGAGATGAGCTGTAATTAATCAAGATAGACGATAAAAAGGTATGATTTAAAAGGGACTTTCTTGATTAATCAACCTTTAACCATAAACACAATCACTAATAGAGATCAAGATTTTAACATACCTTGGAATTCAAGTTCGATTTGATCCAACAGAGTCGAACGTTTAACACTTTCATCACTAACGGCTCCAACCTAAGCACAAGAGAAGACAAGAAACTTTCAACAATAAACTAACTCTGAAGAAATATCTTAGGCAGATTCATCATAATCCAACTCTAAATCTGCTGAATCCTAACTCCTAACCTTGGTTGAGTTATCAACTGGATCACTGAAAGTACCCTCAGATTCTTCTGACAGAGACAGAGAGATAGTGTTCTTATCAGCCACTGTAGTGTTCTTCTGGTTCTCACTCTGTATATTTGCAGCTGAAGACACACAAAAACACAAACATAGAAGCTGTCACAAAGAAGAAAACAGAATCAAGAAAAAAGACAAGGAAGAGACGCAGAGAGAGAGAGAGAGCTCTTACACTCATCATCGTATTCCTTGCCTTGAAGAGCATTGACACTATCTGCAGTTCAACAAGTATACATAAATAACAATTCAAGAAACCAGAAAAAAAGAGGGAAATTTTGGATAATTCTGAGTATTTCCTTACCTTGGTATTCACGTTCGATTAGATCCAAGTGACTCAACCTACTAGTACCATCATCCTAAAAATATACCAAATGAATCAATTAGTTCTGCCATTTTTCTTAAGGTTGAATAGAAAAATAAAAACACTGTTTTTTTGTTTACCTGACAAGAAACGTCATGGAAGCTCGAAAGAACAAGACACAGAGATAGACCCAGAGCAAGAAAATTCATTCTCATGGCGGAGATTTCCATTACAAGAGCGAAAGACAGCAATCTTCTAAGCTTGAAGAAGCATATGGCTGTGGAAACGTTTTTAAAACAAAACAGTTGTAACTAACTCAAACGTGGGTTTTATATTTATCTCATGGCTCTTCTAGAAAACTCATATGGTGTGTACTGTGTGTAGTAAAACTAAAACAGATGTTAACTCTCTTTTTTTTTCCTTGATAATAACAGATGTGAAATCTTATCCATATATCTTCATAAGACCATTTTCATAGATATAATAACATACCGTTATCTAAGTGGAATATGATAGTAATAGTTAATAGAATATAAAACTGAAGAAAAAAAATCTTAATAACATACTTAAGTTAAAAAAAAAAAGGAAAACATTAATCTACAGTCAAAAGATTTTATTTGTTAGTTTAAGTTTTTAAAAATTATAAGTAGAAATTGTCTTTTAAATCATTATATAACGTAAAACAAGCTCATAAATATAAAAAATTTCTACTTAAAACAAAAGAAGGATGTGTTTATCTTTTATAAAAGTTAAACACATCCAGCAGTTTTTCTATTTATGAACTTCACATCACATCAGTATTCAAATAGCTTCATATTAACCTAGTTCTAGAATATTCAACATAGAAGAAGGGGAGGCAAAACGACTTAAAAGTGTAAGGAATCAAATTCATACGCACTAAACTTAGACGAATCTAGACATTTCATTAATTACTCGGCCAGCACACTACTGCGTTATCTTGCCCGGAATCATTTCAGAAACTTTGTTCATTTTCTTATGTTAGATTTAATTACTGGAATTATCACTACAAGAAAACAAGCATATACCGAGGGAAAAAATCCTCGGTATTCCGTCGGAATAACGGTATTCCGACGAAATACCGAGGAGTTTTTCCGTATAGTACGTCCTCGGAATTTCCGACGGAATTCCGAGGAACACAAATTCCGAGGAAATATCGAGGAGGACCATTCGTCGGAATGGTCGTCGGAAAATACCGACGTAGTATAAACCGAGGACTATTCCGACGGAACAAATCGTAGGAATGCGGATTACAAACTGAGGAAAATTCCGAAGAAGCCATCCCTCGAAAATTTTCGAGGAAATCCTCCATCGGAACATTCCGACGACGAGTTTCCTCGGAATATTCCGACGACGCCCTTCCTCGGAAATTTCCGAGGAAACCGTTCCTCAGAAATTTCCGAGGAAACTCTTCGTCGGAATATTCCGATGGAGGCTTTCCTTCGAATTATGAAAAAAAAATTATTTTTAAAAAAAATAAATATTAGAAATTTAAATTCGAAAATATAAAATTAAAATTCAGAAATTTAATTTCAAAAATATAAAATTAAAATTCAAAGTCGTACAAATAAAAAAAAACATTCCAAGTTTTTGAAAAAAAAAGCTACGGGTTTTGGGTGTTCGAGTCTTCCAGGGTAGAGAAAGCGACGTTCGGGTGCAACGTCCTCATCATGTCCATTATCTGCTGGTTCAGCTTCCTCTGTGCCTCGAAGCTCGCTTGTTGAGTCGCCATCTGAGTCTCCAATGCAGATATGCGATTATCCTTGTCCTGCAACTGACCCATAAGTGTTTCGGGATCAACGAAGGGCGGGGCTGCAGCAGAAGACGTAACCGACCGGGACCGACGAGCCAAACCCAACAATCGGCCATTCTTCTTTGGAACCGACTGAAATAGAAAATAGGCAAATGTAAATAATAATTAAGATGAACTGAAATTTAAAAAAAAAACTTACCTTTTCAACGATTTCATTGATCCGATCCCGAGGCAATTGGGAACCCGTCGAATCTTCGTCCTCGGTTTGAAGCTGAGATGCTGCTTCTTCCACCTGACTGTGGATGAGGTCGACGACACCCTTCACAACACCATCATCAATCTGGCCGGTCTTCTTGTTCGTATACGCCTTCTTCAATAGGGTGAAATCATCAACCGGCTCACCATCATTTTCTTCCACCTTGATATCAATATAAATATTAGTAATTAGAAGAAATGATGAGAATTTAAAATTTCAAAAATTTTAAAATAGAATAAAAAACGACTGAAATTACCATGCGATCCCTCAAAGTGGCTTGGGACTGAGCACCCAAGTTGTGCTTGAAGACGCCATTCCCTTTACGATCGCTCTTGCGGTTGGTGGAGTTGGTGGAAGAAGTCGATTTCGTCTCTTCCTTACTCCAATGCACAATCAACTGCTCCCAGACCGCGGGGTTTATCGACTTTGGGACCTTTTGAAAAAAAAATTGTTAGATGAATTAAAAAATAATTTAATAAATTTAAAAATTGTTTTAAAAATAAAAAAAAAAACCTGGTCCATTTGGCACTTCTTCTTCCACTCGTGAATTTGATATGAATAGTTGGTCATAACTTTATGCACGAAGTGGTAATAGATAAACAACGTATAATCGGGATTCCAGTTGAATTATTGCTGAAAAAAAACAATTAGTAGAAAATTTATATTAAAAAAAATTAAAAAAAATTAAGAATATTTACCGCAAACTGTTCAAACCACAGAACTTGTTTGGCTCTAGGGAAGTCGATGAAAGTCGGATGTCCCACGTCCAAAGACAGATACATCATACGGTTGATCCATGAGCTGATCCCGTTCGAGGATCGATCGAACCATGTTTGACCCTGTCCAGATGGATACGGAGTGAGAAACGGAAGATGGTGACGACCTGGCTGTCGAACAACCTCTGCAACCCTCATCAGTTCCGGAGGACCCTGAAAGTTCGGAGGAATAGTGGGTGCAGCACCGAAGCCAGAAGGAGCTTCGGGAAATGGAGAGGGAGATGTCTGGTGGGAGCTGCGGGGCGATGGGGAATATTGAACGGAGTTGCTCCCCGAGCCACGACCACGACGCTGTCGAGGAGGCCGGATCTGATCATCATAATATTTGTAGTTTAAATATATAAAAATAGTTATAATATCAGAAAAAAATAGTTTTAATATCAGAAAAAATAATTTTAATATATTTAAATTGTTTAATAATTACAAAAAAATAGTTTAATAATTACAAAAATAGTTTTAATATATTTAAATTCTTTAATAAGTACAAAAATTGTTTAATAATTATAAAAATAGTTTTAATATCAGGAAAAATAGTTTTAATATATTTAATTTGTTTAATAATTACAAAAAATTGTTTTAATACTTATAAAATAGTTTTAATATCAGAAAAATAGTTTTAATATATAAAAATTCAAAAAAATTATAATTTGTAAGTATTGTTCCTGGAAACTTGAAAAACGATTTTAAAAATAGTAAAAACCTTTTTTAAAATCATATACACGTTTTTAAAAATTAAAAAACGTTTTTAAACATAAAATAATTCCAAAGAAAACTAAAACAAGAACCTAAAATCCGAAATTCAATCCTAAACTATATTTCCAAAGAAAACAATTTATTATAATCAACAAGGTATCATATCCTCTTAGATAGGTAATCAAATTTTATTATTTTATCTGTAAAAATTTAGGTTGTAAATCATTAATAAATTAGTTTATTTAACATTAATCTATCTATACTATTAATTGAGGTTACCTTATAGAATAAATCATGTGTTATATTACACAAGATACCATTGTATTTTAATGGTTTTGTAAATATTCATTAAGGTTATTTTATTCAAATGATAAACGTCAATTATGATTAAAATTTAAATCAGAACTAAATCAAAACAAAAACCCAGAATAATCAAACAAAATCTAAATTTTCTTTTAAACATATTTAAAATATTATATTTTAGATTTTATGTGAAAAGATTTTATGCAATAAGATTTTATTATATATATATATGTGTGTATATAATAGATTAGTAAATTTCACTATATAGTTTTAGTTTAAAAAATAAACATTAAATACATAACAAATTAAATAAACAGGTTATTTTCATAGATGTGAAATTACTTTCATTTATAATAAAATCATTATTTTATATAAGATAAAATATTGTACAAAAGAATACTACAACATATGATATACTAAAAACTATATATATATATATATATATATATATATATATATGTGTGTGTGTGTGTACATGTATACATAATCTCAAAATAATGGGTCATTACTTTTTTCTTACTTAGATACAATTATTTCACAAAACAAATAAATAATTTTTTTTAGGTTGCTTCGTCAAATTATAGTTATTTTATTTGGACAATAATTGACAGGTTAGCCTATTTTATTTTTATTAAATATGGAATTACATTTTTCAAACTAAAATAATTATTTTAGATTAAATAAAATAGTATAATATATAATATTTAAAATTATCAATATGAATATATATATGCATATGTAAATCAATAAACATATTATATAGTCATACTATATGTACATGATCAATATAAGTTATATAATATTATCATCTATTTCAAAATAAAATTATTAATATATCTCAAATTAGGACTTCATAGATATATTTTTCATGAAAAATAAAATAAAAATAAAAAACAAAAACCAACTAAAATTATTGGCAGTTCTCATAACATATTAAAATTATATATTCGCAAAAGATAAAAAAATTTACACACTTTCAATTTCGAAATTTACAAATTTATATTATTAAACATAAAATTAAATATAAAAACCTAGTACATGTTTTTAAAAAAATAATACTATAAGTCATTTGTAACAAATGTCATATTATGATACATGATTATACAGTATATTTCATGATTTTTTGTTACTTGTTACCCCCACCCCTAAAAAAGAAAAATATTCGCTATCTATCACTTATGAACTTTTTCTCATTTGAGAAGTGAATAATTTATTTGTCAATAAGCGATAACTGTTGACAAAAAAAGCGATAACTGTTGCTAGGTGCCAAAAAAAGCTGCTTATCTAATCGTGTCTTCAGATTTTTTTTTTTGGACCGAAGACGTGTCTTCAGGTTTGATGTGATAGTTTTTAACTTTATACTAACTACTGTGTCCTCGCATTCAAGGGCCGGGGGACAACTAATACCGATAGAAGGTCGTTTCAACGTTGAACATGTGATGAATGTAATACAAATGTGTGTGCACTGTGCACTGTGCATGTATACTGTGCATGTATAACTAACTTACTACTAGGACATGAATGAGACAACGCGTTAAATGCACCATCTCAATTTATTCACAATACATAAATTTCCAGATATTATAGATATCTATTGGATTTTAAAATTATATAAATAAACCAAATATTTTTTGGTGGATTTTAATTTTAAATAAACCAAACTATATTTACAGATTAATAAATATATTAGATTTTAAAATCAACCTTAAATTTAAGTGTCACTAAGTTTTTTTTTTATATATAACTCAAGAGTAGATCCCAGATCCAAACAGGCCCAAACTATTTTTCTGGAGGCACGTGATCCATGGGTAAGTTCGTGCACCGGGTTTGCAAATCGGCCAAAAACAATGGTCCATACTCGTGTGGTGTCCAGAGACAAAGTGAAAGAGTTCCCTCCAGCAAGGTTCGAACTCACAATCTGGGTGCAGGAAAGAGCCTGTCCTTACCGTTGGCCCACGATGTTCCGGACATTAAGTTTTATGGTAGTCTTGCAGTCTTGGTTATGGTAGCCTGAATAATTCCATATACCATTTGTTGGGAGTGGGTCTGGTCGACTCCTGGTCCGGTCCACCAAAAATCATCATCGGCCCAAATGAAGAGTAAATCAATTAAAAAAGCTAAGGCCCGAAGAAAGAAATAGCATTGGCAACAGAAAGAAAAAGAAGGACCAACCTCGCCGACGTAGCGTGTCTTGGGGAAAGATGAAGGTCAGTCCGATGTCGATTGATGTGACCTATGTTTTCGGCGAAAAGGGAAGGTCATCGAAATAACCATTGGATAAAAGAGAGGCACTTAGGTTTTAAGTGCATACCTACAATTCACGAGAATATAGGTTTTTTCTATAGTATAAATTCGGGTATTAAACGCTCATAAAAGGCAGAGAAAAACAAGAGAGGATTCCTAGAAAAACAGATCGGCATAAATACCTGTTCATCTCGGAATAACCTAAAATCTTAGTATTGCCACTTGTAATCTGAACAGTAAAATAACAACCTCGACTTCCATTTGTTCTTTAGAGCATCTATTTCATTATTGAAAGAGTCTCCAGACCCCAGAAAAACAATCATCCAAGTAAAGAACTTAACTACATAATCAACACCATTATTTATTTTTTCTCAAATTCACACATACTTTCATCGAATTGGATGAATTAATGTGGGTTTATGTTCGGAACCCTGGGTTACTAGCTAGAAAAGCACTTTCTTGATTATTTTTCTTTCTATCATTCTATTATGTAATAATAATAAAAAAGACCCAAGGACAAACAATCATTGTAAAACGTTCCTAATGTCCCACGATGATTCAGATCTGACCAAACAAAAAAAATCTAATAATTGAGTTCTCCACTAATCCTAAAAGAAAAGTCATAAACAAGAAGATTGGAAAACGATCGATGAGATATCTGATGGTTAAATTAGAAAGTTTACCTCTTTAAGTGATTGGTTTATAATGTAAGACTCTTGCAAACACAAAAGGAACTTGAGTATATCTCAGGGGGCCGGGATCGAGTGTTGAGTATTGATCATATTTAGTGGTTGAGCTCTGTATCTTATCTATTCTATTCGTTCAAACATTCCTGCAGATTTAAAATATTATGTTAAAACGAACTAAAAAGAAGACAACGCCATGTTACTATTTTGTTGACGTAAGCAACATTTTATTATTACGACGACGACTTCAACAACTCATAAGTCTGACTAACATAACATCCAAAGAAACCATAGAAAATACAAAAAAAAAAGACACGATAAACATGATCCGTACGTTCAAACAATCTGATATTAATCCTCAAGCACAAGTCCCTTGCATATATTTGGTCATTTTCGGAGGATTCAAGTTTTGGATTCTCGATCTAGAGTTCTTCCCTCACTATCTTGGAAGTTGGGAATCCCGGCTTAAGGAAATCGGAGTACCATTTGCCCGAAACTTTCTGGTGACGAGTCAAATTGTTTTGGAAGTCAATGTAGTAAAGCCCGAACCTCGCCTTGTATCCATCTTGCCACTCAAAGTTGTCCATCAAAGACCACACGTAATATCCCGTAACGTTCACCTTGTCGTCGCTACAAAAAAACAATCATACTCATCAGATTAATCATTTATTTAATATAAAATGTTTCGACTAGTTTTTGGTTTGAGTTGACATTTTTTGTTTTCACTTACCAAATGGCTTCGTGCAAACTCAAGAGATGCCTCTGGAGGTAATATTTCCTGTTGTGGTCATTTGTCCCAGTTTTCACGTCATTGTGAAGGTCTCCAAGGTTCTCTCCATATCCTTAAAAGGAAAACAAAAGAAAATTCAAATTTCGATTTTCTTTAGATAAAATGGAAACTGATATTAAAAGAAAAGGGTTCTGAACTTTTTCTCTAACCATTCTCAGTGATCATAATTTCTGGGTCTCCATAATTGTCCTTAATATACTTCAAAAGTTTCCTCAGTCCTCTTGAATACACATCCAGTTTACCACCAGCAGGCTAAAAGAAACAAATTCAATCAATACATTAAATTAAGATTATGTTACATATTAGGAAAATATATTAGTATTACAAAATTATAAGGTACTAATAAAGAAAGGTTTAAGTGTGAGAAAAATATTAATAATCAAAAGATTCCGTTACCATGCTACCAATTTTGTATCCATCCACAGTCTTGCCTGGTTAATCGAGCAATGCGCATCAATATTAGTAATTAGAACAAGAAAGATTATTCAAAAACTTAGAAAATTCGAATACTTACTTTCCCATTTAACTAGAGAATCCGTCGTCCAACTCGGGCTCTTGGAATCTCCTGTGTTCATATTAGCTCCAAACAATGAAGTATAATAGTTCATTCCAACAAAATCCGCAGAATTTTTAAGCTTTCTCTTTTCAGCTTCTGAGAATTTTGGCAATCTATGACCAATGCGATCCTTCATCGACTGTGGATAGTCTCCGTAAGTTGTTGGATGCAAATGCCTGATTTTTGTTATAAAAATTAAAACATAAGTATATACTTATTAGAATGTTTGCCCCCCAAAAAAAAGTATATATTAGAATTTAACTTGTGTAAATTTATATAAAGGTGTTTAATTATTTTACCATCCCAAGATGAAATCAAGCACACGTTCAATGGGAGCCCCAACACTCTCAAGGTCGGCTGGTTCGAACCAAGCTGGACTGTGAGCAATTCCTATTTTACCTCCGGCACACTAAACATTTTCACCCGATAAAAACGACAAAACTTTAGATTAATATGTAAGATGTCATTTAAAAAAAAAAAAGATCAGACTCGTGTAATCTGAGATAAACCTGTTTGCATTTTCTGAAGGCATCGACGGATTCAGCATGAGCCAAGAGTAAGTTGTGACTGACTTGATAAGCTTCGAATCCTGACCGTCCATCTTCACAGAGGGGTCCGTTTTCTTCGATGTACGGTGAACAACGTCCGGGAGCTTTTTTGCCGACGTCGTAACCGGCGCGACTAAACACCCATGGCTCATTGAATGTGATCCAGTTTTTCACTTTATCTCCGTATTCTTGGAAAGTAAAGTTTGCATATTCCGCAAAATCCTGACTATATTTATTAATAACATATAATTATATTCGGTTATTAAAAAGAAGAATTATATAAATATTTAACAAACAACGCGTGAAAAAAAAAACTTACACAATGTTTCTACTCAAGAAACCACCATATTCATCTTCTAAGTCTTGAGGAGTATCCCAGTGAAAGACTGTTACTAGTGGAGTTATCTCTATATTCCCAAAGAGAAAGAAAAAAAGTGTTAATTGATTAAATTAATATGATTTTTATTATCTTTTTTTTTGGAGTGTGAAAAAAGAGTTACTGTTTTTGAGAAGCTCATCGATGAGATCGTGGTAGAATTGGACTCCTTGTTTGCTTATTCCCTTAGACATTCTTCCGTCTGTTAATTATTTCGCATTTCCACACTGTTATTTTCTTTTTTTTAACCAAACTAAAATATTGATGAACATTCTAAAAAGAAAAACTTACGGGGAAAAATTCTCGGCCACGCAATAGAAAGTCTAAAAGCATCAGTGTTGAGGTCTCTCATCAACTTGATATCTTCCTGTTAATAATAATAAATCATTTTAATGAATTATTAACCATACGAAAAATCAATTAAAACATAAGAAGGTAAAAAAAAAACATGGTATTAATGTGTTTACCTTGTAACGATGGTAGAAATCAACAGCTTCATCAGCGGTATGATTTTGACATCTATCTGGAAATTTATTTCAAAATTGTTTAAATAAAATATGTGTAAATTATAAACATTAATATATCGATAAAAGGGAAGAAAAAAAGTTGACATACGTGGGAATTTCTTAGTGAAAGTATCCCACATGCTTGGACCTCTGCAACCTTCATTAACAGCTCCTTCAACCTATATTCCAACATTATAACAAACAAAAAAATGTTTAATAACCATGTAATTCAATATAAGACGAAGAAGAAGAAAAAAAATGAAACATAAATTTTTGAAAGAAATATAATATGTAAAAGATGGACCTGAAATGCTGCTGTTGCGGTTCCCCAAAGGAAGCCTTCAGGAAAGCTAGCTCTGCTAAATTTCTCAGCCTGACGACAAACAGGTTCAGCGGCTTTCGTCGGAGCTCCGACCAGAGTTAAAACCAGGACTAACCCTAACAGTAAAGGAACTCTCTCGAACTTCACCATTTTGTGTTTCACTCTCACTCTCTTAGTCGAAAGACAATGTTGGATGAAGGAATTGATGATGATGAAGGGAAGGAGAGCTTATGTTTATATACAGGGTTCTGTCAGTGTGTGTAGTAAATGTGATTTCAGTACCATCGCCAGAAATGCGTGTTGATTGATATTTTGAAGTTTGGTTGAAATATAGATTATACCAAACACGTGCTTCTTCTTTTTAAGTGTGCGGAAACAAAATCAAACCGTTTTTCCCATTTACGAGTTGGCGCCCTTAATTAATAACGTATTGTTTGATTGATATTCGCTTACTTTACTGAAGTAAGTTGATACTAATATTACCATCATTCGGTTTTTGATATACAAAATATAAATGACTTGTTTGTAGCAATTTATATATATGGAAAGGCGTTCACGTTGGAATTATATTTTTTTTTGTTATATAATTGCTGTCTTAAATTTTCTGATTTAATTTAATTACAATCATTTTTCACTTAACCCACATTTTTACTGCGCCAATTTATTAACTAGAACATGTTAAAATTTATGTAAAAAATCATCAGGAAACAAAACGAGAATTTCCAAAGTAAGAAAATATATATAGTTACCAAGAAGATTCTCAATATCTGAGCCATTGTGTACTATTTGAATGACCACTATGGGCTTAAACACATTATTTACGTTTTCAATCAGTAAAATAATTTGGATTGTGTTATTAAAATATGGAAAAATCATCCTGGCAAATACAATCAAGAATTAAAGTGGAATAATAAAAATTTCTATGAATTTTTTTTTTGTCAACAAATCTCTACGAAATAAAAAGCTTAGAATTTTATTTAGATAAATGGAAAAATAATAATAATTTAGGTTGCATATATATTGTGTATGCTGTCTGTTTACCACTTCACAAATTCTTTGGAATAAATTAAAATTCGATATTACAAAAAAAACATCATCAAAGATTATCTAACAATTCAAATTTGAATGCGATGTAAAACAATCAATTATGTGTTGGAACTTGGAAGCATAACGACATCCTACATCTTTAATTAATTATGAAACATAACAAGTAAATAATTCAAAATTTACAGATACAAAAACACAATTAGTTTACAAAGTACCAGAGCCGTGCCTATGTGTTAATATTAGAAACATTGGCCTACATTGAAATTTTTTTTCTTCTCTTTCTTTTAAACATTGCCTATGTCCAATTGTCTAAACCAAAAGTTTTAGTAAGTTATTTAAATCTTTTCAGCCATAATATAGAGTTATTTGTACTGCACAAGTTTAAAAAGAAATATTTTTTCATCAAAATTACTTGTTCAAAGATACAAAGTAAATAGAGGATAAATATACAAATATTTAAAACATAGTCAAAATTTTTTTTAACATCTTTGGTAAATTTTGTTTTTGTTATATAAGAACCGCTTACGGCCTCTATAATAGTAGGCACGGCTCTGCAAAGTACGAATATTCACGTTTTATTTTTCCTTAATCACTACAAATGTAACCTACATAGAGGTGATGATATAATCACGTTTTAATTGTCCTTATATTAACATTCAGAGACTCCATCTAAACAATAATAATACGAAAGTTGTGATGTTATGAAAGAGGTGACGCTCTTGTTGCTCTTATAGGGATTAATGTTGTAATATTAGTATAATGTGAAACTAGGGGTTAGCCTTAGACTTGTGTATATATTGCAATCGATACCAAAGTGTTCAATAAACATATATTATTAAGCAATCTATTATTCTTTGATAACTGGTCACCTCTGGGAAAACTGTTCACTAGCTCTTACGGGTCCTCATGGTTTCGTTGACCTTGGCCTTCCGATTGATACAACTGTGGCAGATGGTGTCAACAGAAGACGAAAACGGCACAGAGTAATCATCCTGGATCAGATCAAAGAGGAGATTCAGAGGTTGAGAAACAGAGGTCTAACGCACGAGGATGATGCGAACGCTGACAATTTCCAACAACGTTTTGATTCCAAAGCGACGTGATCTCTGCTCCACGGGTCACATACTCAGGTTGACTGGCACAAATGCATATGGTTTAATGGCGCTACCCCAAAATTCTCTTTCACCAGCTGGCTATGGGGGGATCGAATTCGGCAATGGCAGATGGATCGTGCATCTTCTGCAACGTCTCCCTTGAGTTTTTTTCTTGTTCCTACTCAGCTGAGGTGTCGCAGGGGATTGCCGAGAAACTTCTGGGTTCGAGGTACACGACGGATTGGTCGACAAATCCGAAACAGAATCCTCTCCTTTCGACTTTCAGGCTCTGTTCGTTACGAGGATGCCATGGAGCTGTGGTTCTCTACTCGATAATACCATCTCTCTATTCTGTAAAGTTGTAATCTAATCTTTTTGTCAACTCTTCCCAAAACGATGCAGTGATGTAACGTTTTTTTTTTGTTTGAATAGTTTAAAATTCTTTTAAACAAAAAAAAAATGCAGAACGATGAGACATGGTGAATTCCATGATCATCGGTTGGATGTTCGCGAGCGTTGAAGAGAAACTCTGTTCGTCGATCTCTTTGATTGACAACGCTTCAGCTATGTGGTAAAGTCTCAAAAGTCGTTACCGTGTAAACGAAGACATCGAAGAACATCAGCTCCACGCTGATCTTACTAAATGCAAGCAAGATGATGATACTGTTGAACAGTATTTCTCGCATCTGAAACTCTTATGGGATGCTATAGCCGATGGAGGAAAAGATTTTGTGTGTTGCTGCCATGAAGAAATACTACAAGAAACTGGAGCAGATGCGGATGGTGAAAAAAAAAAGCACTTTCTTGATTATTTTTCTTTCTATCATCATTCTATGATATAGTGATAATAAAAAGACCTAATTAAGGACAAACGATCATTGTAAAACGTTCCTAGTGTCCCACGATGATTCAGATCTGACAAAAAAAAAAAAAAACTCTAATAATTGAGTTCTCACTTCTACACTACTAGTTCTAAAAGAAAAGTCAAAAACAAGAAAGTTGGAAAAATATTAGATATGTGATGGTTAAATTAGAAAGTTTACCTCTTTAAGTGATTGTTTTATATTGTGAAACTCTTGCAAAAACAAAAAGAACTCGAGTATATATATATCAGGGGGCCGGATCGAGTGTTGAGTATTGATAGTTACTAGTTAGTGGTTGAGCTCTATATCTTATCTATACTATTCGTTCAAACATTCCTGCAGATTTAAAATATTATGTTAAAACGAACTAAAAAGAAGACAACGCCATGTTACTATTTTGTTGACGTAAGCAACATTATATTATTACACCATATCCACATGATCCGTACGTTCGAACAAACTGATTTTAATCCTCAAAACAAGAATCTTGCAATATATATATATATATATATATATTTCATCATTTTCGGAGGATTCAAGATATGGATTCTCGATCTAGAGTTCTTCCCTCACTATCTTGGAAGTTGGGAATCCCGGCTTAAGGAAATCGGAATACCATTTGCCCGAAACTTTCTGGTGACGAGTCAAATTGTTTTGGAAGTCAATGAAGTAAAGCCCGAACCTCGCCTTGTATCCATCTTGCCACTCAAAGTTGTCCATCAAAGACCACACGTAATATCCCGTAACGTTCACCTTGTCGTCGCTACAAAAAAACAATCATACTCATCAGATTAATCATTTATTTAATATATAACATTTCCACTAGTTTTTGGAATGAGTTGACATTTTTTTTTTTTTTTTACTTACCAAATGGCTTCGTGCAAACTCAAGAGATGCCTCTGTAGATAATATTTCCTGTTGTGGTCATTTGTCCCAGTTTTCACGTCATTGTGAAGGTCTCCAAGGTCTTCTCCATATCCTTAAAGAAAAAGATAAGAAAATATAAATTTCAAATTTCTTAGATAAAATGGAAACTGATTAAAAAAAAAAGAGTTCTGAATATTTTCTCTAACCATTCTCGGTGATAACTATTTCTGGGTCTCCATAACTGTTCTTAATATAGTTCAAAAGTTTCCTCATTCCTCTTGAATACACATCCAGTTTACCACCAGCAGGCTAAAGTAAACAAATTGAATCAACACATTAAAATAAGATTATGTTCTTATATATTACTATTGTAAATTTATAAGGTACTATAATAAAGAAAGGTAAGTGTGAGAAAAATATTAATAATCAAAAGATTCAGTTATACCTTGCTACCAATTTTGTATCCATCCACAGTCTTGCCTGGTTATGTGGACAACAAGACGCATCAATATTAATTAGAACATCAGAAATAATTTGATAACTTAAAAAATATCGAAATACTTACTCTCCCACTGAACAAGAGAATCCGTCGTCCAACTCGGGCTCTTGGGATCTACGGTGTCCAAAGTAGTTCCAAAACTTGAAGTATAATAATTCATTCCAACAAAATCTGCAGAATTTTTTAGCTTTTTCTTTTGAGCTTCTGTGAATTTTGGCAATCTATGACCGACGCGATCCTTCATCGACTGTGGATAATCTCCGTAAGTTGTTGGATGCAAATGCCTGATTTTTTATTTAACAAAAGAACAAACTTATTAAATAAGTTTATGTTACAATTTAGGAATTTAACTAATGCATGTGTATTATTTTACCATCCCAGGATGAAATCAAGCACACGTTCAATGGGAGCTCCAACACTCTCAAGGTCGGCTGGTTCGAACCAAGCTGGACTGTGTGCAATTCCAATTTTACCCCCGGCACACTATAAATTTTGAACAAAAAAAAAGACAAGATTTTTGATTGATATATATAAAATAATTTTAAAAAATAAAATAAAAGTAAGACTCGTGTAATATAAGATAAACCTGTTTGCATTTTCTGAAGGCGTCAACGGATTCAGCATGAGCCAAGAGTAAGTTGTGACTGACTTGATAAGCTTCGAATCCTGACCGTCCATCTTCACATTTATCTCCGTATTCTTTGATGTACGGTGAACAACGCCCCGGAGCTTTTTTCCCGACGTCGTAACCGGCACGACTAAACACCCATGGCTCGTTGAATGTGATCCAGTTTTTCACTTTGTCTCCGTATTCGTGGAATGTAAAGTTTGCATATTCCGTAAAATCCTTCCTATATTTATTAATAACATATAACTATCGAGTTATTGAAAAAGAAAAAAGTGATGTAAAGATTGAGCATCAAGAAAAGAATCTATCTATATACACGCAACAAAAACTTACACAATGTGACCACTCAAGAAACCACCATATTCATCTTCTAAGTCTTGAGGAGTATCCCAGTGAAAGACTGTTACTAGTGGCGTTATCTCTGAATTCCCAAAGAAAAAAGAAACAAAAAAAAGAAAAATTGATAATTGTTAAGTGTTTTTTTTTTTTTTGGTCGAGATAATTGTAAGTGTTAATTGGTTAATTAAATATGATTTTAATTAAAGGTGAAAAAGAATTACTGTTTTTGAGAAGCTCGTCGATGAGGTCGTGGTAGAATTGGACTCCTTGTTTGCTTATTCCCTTAGACATTCTTCCATCTGTTAAATATTATATATGCATTTCCACTTGTTATTATTTTCAAATATTAATTTGTTAACCATCTTGTAACTATTAATAGTAATACCCTAAAATATTGATGAACATTTTAAAAAGAAAGACTTACGGGGGAAAATTCTGGGCCACGCAATAGAAAGTCTAAAAGCATCAGTGTTGAGATCTCTCATCAACTTGATATCTTCCTGTTAATAATATTCATTCTGAAAACTATTAACCATCAAAAAAATTATTTAAATCACAAAAAAGATAAAAAGAGATGATAGTTTATTGGGTATATATTTATTATTACCTTGTAACGATGGTAGAAATCAACAGCTTCATCAGCGTGATGATTTTGACATCTATCTGGAAATTTTATTTCAACATTGTTTAAATAAATATGTTCATTAATAAACTTTTACTTAACGATAAAAGGGAGAAAAAGAAAATCTACGTACGTGGGTATTTCTTAGTGAAAGTGTCCCACATGCTTGGACCTCTGCAACCTTCTTCAACAGCTCCTTCAACCTATATTCCAACATTATAACAAACAAAAAAAAAGTTTAATAACCATGTAACTCAATATAAGTCGAAGAAAAAAAAACCATAAAACATGTAATTTTTTTCAAGAAAAAAATTGTAAAAGATAGACCTGAAATGCTGCTGTTGCGGTTCCCCAAAGGAAGCCTTCAGGAAAGCTAGCTCTGCTAAATGTATCAGCCTGACGACAAACAGGTTCAGCGGCTTTCGTCGGAGCTCCGACCAAAGTTAGAACCAGAACTAACCCTAACAGTAAAGGAACCCTCTCGAACTTCACCATTTTGTGTTTCTCTCTCACTCTCTTAGTCGAAAGACAGTGGTGGAAGGAATTGATGATGATGAAGAAGGGAAGGAGAGCTTATGCTTATATATATACAGGGTTCTGTCTGTGTGTCTAGTAAGTGCGTGTTGATATTTTTAAGTTAGGTTGAAATATAGATTATACAAAACACGTCCTTCTTCTTTACAAGTGTCCAGAAACAAACTCAAGTCGTTTTTCCTATTTACGAGTTGGCGCCCATAATTAATACGTACTTTACTTTTGTAAGTTGATACCATTGTATATTACCGTCATTTGGTTTTTGATATACAAAAATATAGATGACTTGTTTGTAGCAATTTATGTATATGGCAAGGCTTTCACGTTGGATTTACATTTTTTGTTATTTAATTTCTGTCTTTAATTTTCTGATTTAATTTAACTACAAACTAAGTAACTGCCATCATTTTTCACTTAACCTACAATTTTACTGCGCCAATTTATTAACTAACACAGGTTAAACAGAACGAGAATTTCCATTTAAGCAAAAAAATATTATATAGTTACTAAGAGGATTCTCAATAATTGAGCTATTTTGTAATATTTAAATGACCACTATGGGCCTCAACACATTATTCACGTTTCAGGTTTTTACTCGTTACTTGTTCTTATTCTTACTATCCTTTTACCGCTACTTTTTCAATCAGTAAAATAATTGGGAATTTTTGTGATTTAAAAATATGATAAAATTTATCCTGGAAAATACAATCAAGAATTAAAAATGGACCAATAAAAATATGTAAGAACTTCAGAATTTTATTTAGATAAACGGAAAAAATATTATAGTTTAGGTTGCATATATACTATGTATGCTGTCTGTTTACCACTTCACAAATGCTTTTGAATAAATAAAATTGGACAATAAAATAAAACATCATCAAAGATTTCTAAAAATTTAAATTATAAAGCACTCTAAAACATAATAAGTAAATAATATATACCTTACTCCTAGACGTGTCCAATGAGGAGATAGATAAAAAAAACGAAACTCCATCAAACATCATAAGAGAAGAAAATTCACATTCCAGCTTAAATAAGTAAGATTTGACTCTTTTTCACTTTGTTCATTCAAAATTTACGGATACAAAAAAACTTTGTTTGTACATACGCGCTGATGGTTTTGCCGGTTTCTTCAACTATTTGTTGGAACTCGTTTTTGACGAAATGATTTTAGATCATTTGCCGGTAGGTTTCCGAGCGAAGACGTTCGTCGGAATGACCGGACGTTCGTAAGCACTATGAAGTAGTGTAATTACATGTCAAAATCGGAGTGGTTTGAATGCGAAATGGAGGTCCATAGTAGATAGCTTGTAAAGCTTTATTATTTGGCTAAGTATAAAAATTAGCAAATACTCTACATTGGATAAATGGATTTGTATTTGGGTTTAAATTTGTTAATAGGATTTTATGTCCATTAACTTATTTTAATAAACCTTAAAAGGGAAGATTGTAGGAACATGATTTCTACGATACGGCAAAACTGAATATTTGCTAAATATAAAGATAAAAACATAATTAAAATTACAACACTTGATACCAATATTTGATGAATAAAACGGTTTGTGTGGAGTCGAAACACTCTTTCAGAATTAAAAGACATGCAATTTAAACACGATCAACTGTGAAAAAATCACTCAAATGAAATATTCACAATGAACAAATGTGGAACTATTAAACTATTCACCCAAAAATCAAGCAAGACATTCTCGTCTAAATTTTTTTTCTTAAATAATTTAAACCAAACAGGATCAATTAACCGGGTGAAACCAGGTTTATTAAACCAAATAAAAACCTGCAGCTCAAACGTTTTTCAACAAACATATTTCTTGTTAAGAAATGCGAGCTGTAACCGATGCAATTATCATTTTGCGAACGCAAGCAAAAGTAAATCAGTAAATAAATTGCATAACCAACGTGCAAAGAGAACTCCCTCTTCCAGCTCATCAAAGGTTAGAACACGGATGAACACACCTGTGCTTAAGAATTCTAAAGCAAGGATTGTTAGTTTCCAAATATAAACGATTTTAAAGAATTTTACATGTAGAAAATTCTGAAAAATAATCATAGAAATTAATCCAAATAATTCAACAATTATTTGTCGAACCATTGCTCTTAGTTTGATAATTTTCCCATTAACAAACCAAAACAATCATCGATTATTAGATCATAACCTGTATTTAACAAAAACTTAACAAATGATCAGTTTTTTTTTTCGTTAGTAAATAACGAAAAAATTTAAGAATTAAGATTGTAAGAACATGATTTCTACGATACGGCAAAACTGAATATTTGCTAAATATAAAGATAAAAACATAATTAAAATTACAACACTTGATACCAATATTTGATGAATAAAACGGTTTGTGTGGAGTCGAAACACTCTTTCCTTAATTCTTAAATTGCCCGTAGTGTGACGGTGTTTACGCAATCAGAATCCCAGGATAAAACCACACTTCCGACTATTCCGCAACACTCAGAATAGAAGCTAACGAACCTCAGAAACTATGTTGTACTCTCAGACTTTTGAACAAAAACTAACAAATAATAAAATAATATAATGAGAGAGATTGTTGCTTTCTGATTATTTGGTTTTATCGTATGTGTGTAACAATAAGTTGCACAAGTCACGTTTCTAACTTTAAAAAAATAAACGTAACATACATGGTGCTCTTATGGAGAATTAAGTCACACATCAATTGCCATAATGGAGTTTGATCTCCTTGACCATCTCCTTGACCAATGTTAATGCTAACTTCAAAATGCATATATTATTAGCTTTGACCAAATCAATGTAATAATATATTATTTTTGGATTTGCTTTTTTTTATGTTTATAAAACACAAAAAATCAACAATAATAAGGTTTATTAAAATAAGTTAATGGACATAAAATCCTATTAACAAATTTAAACCCAAATACAAATCCATTTATCCAACAAGGTGATTTGCCATTACAAATTGAGAATGGTCTGCCACTTATGATCTTGTGTGCTTTATAGATTGGAATTCTGATGTGTATCTGAATGTCCATATTCTATTTACAACATATCCATATGTGGTGGAAGTGTTATTGGTTACAAATATAGTGAAAAAAAAAAAAGTTTGAAAAAATGGTGGTATTGTTATCACAATGACATCTATTGTGATAGATGTGTATACTTGCTCAAAGTAAGAATATAGCTTTGAAAAAGTTCAAAGCATACAAGATGGTAATTAAAAACCAATTTGAGATAACTATGAAAACAGTTATAAGTGGCAAAAGAGGCAAGGTTGATGAGAATTAAATGTGTTTTCTAAGAGAAAATGGCATTATCCATTCGAAAAACTGCTCCTTATTCACTTGACTCTGATAGAGTTGCGGGAAAAAAAAAAATCTGAACTCCTAGTGAGATGATAAAAAAATGTTTCTGAGTTACCTCAAAAAATGTGGGGGAATCGTTACTTACCATATAAAGTTATTGGCAAGGTCATATGAACTTTGAGGAGGTAAAGTACATTTCTACAAATACTTGAAAGTGTGGGGGTGCATAGCAAATATTTGTTTATGTATTTCAGTGTCACACAAGTAACTCAGTTTGTAAATATTGGAAAGCTATAACTCGAGTATTGAGCCACATGGAATATACTTCGAAGTTATGAGTTGTGTTAAACAATTGATCTCAAATGGAGTAATCTTAATAGATTATATCCAATCAGATGACAGCCTAGGATCCATTTACTAAAGGTGTGTTACGAGATCAAATTGTAAAATCATCGTGAGGAATGGGTATAAAGCCTATGACTTAAGAGGATGTTTGGCGGTAACCCTACCTAACTAATTTACTTAGGTTCAAAGGGAAAACTAAGTTAAACTGAATCTGCCCAAAGCACTGTGAGACTTTATGTCTCTACCCAGTTCCTAGGATGATGAACAGTGCTACCTGTAAGGTTTAGAGGATAAGCAATTGTTTTTAATGATTTGAGTCCATTGCTTTGAGATATAAGTGGAGTAGTACAGGATACTCCTTTAAACAAAGTTAATGGCAAATCACCTTGTGAGTGTGAAATGGGGCCGTTTCTAGGAGAATGAAGGAAAGGCTATATTCTCTAACTTCACTCATGATTAACCAGGCATGTTCACGGCCAAAATGAACACAACAGAGAACCTATTTCTATGAGAGATTAAAGCTGTGTTTTAGCTATTGTCTCGGTTTACATCAAAGTCTGGGTGGTTCAAGACATCATGTTCACCTCCTGTTCGAGTAAATCCGATAGCTATTAACAATGACTGGTTCAAGGCTGAAAAATGCTACCAACTCATCATGCAGTGGATTTTTCGCTTGTACTCTCAAAAGTCCTAGTGTCAGGTCTTGTCGAGTCTTGTCTAGGAAGTTAAGTTTATCGAGTCGTCATGTGTCTAGAGTCATTTCTATTCATGTGGGGGATTGTTGGAACTCGTTTTTGACGAAATGATTTTAGATCATTTGCCGGTAGGTTTCCGAGCGAAGACGTTCGTCGGAATGACCGGACGTTCGTAAGCACTATGAAGTAGTGTAATTACATGTCAAAATCGGAGTGGTTTGAATGCGAAATGGAGGTCCATAGTAGATAGCTTGTAAAGCTTTATTATTTGGCTAAGTATAAAAATTAGCAAATACTCTACATTGGATAAATGGATTTGTATTTGGGTTTAAATTTGTTAATAGGATTTTATGTCCATTAACTTATTTTAATAAACCTTATTATTGTTGATTTTTTGTGTTTTATAAACATAAAAAAAAGCAAATCCAAAAATAATATATTATTACATTGATTTGGTCAAAGCTAATAATATATGCATTTTGAAGTTAGCATTAACATTGGTCAAGGAGATGGTCAAGGAGATCAAACTCCATTATGGCAATTGATGTGTGACTTAATTCTCCACAAGAGCACCATGTATGTTACGTTTATTTTTTTAAAGTTAGAAACGTGACTTGTGCAACTTATTGTTACACACATACGATAAAACCAAATAATCAGAAAGCAACAATCTCTCTCATTATATTATTTTATTATTTGTTAGTTTTTGTTCAAAAGTCTGAGAGTACAACATAGTTTCTGAGGTTCGTTAGCTTCTATTCTGAGTGTTGCGGAATAGTCGGAAGTGTGGTTTTATCCTGGGATTCTGATTGCGTAAACACCGTCACACTACGGGCAATTTAAGAATTAAGGAAAGAGTGTTTCGACTCCACACAAACCGTTTTATTCATCAAATATTGGTATCAAGTGTTGTAATTTTAATTATGTTTTTATCTTTATATTTAGCAAATATTCAGTTTTGCCGTATCGTAGAAATCATGTTCCTACACTATTCTGGGTCGAGCAAGATCCACCTCGTTCTTGTTATTCCTTTTATGCGATTTGTGATTTATGTTGAGATTCTCCTTGGTCTAAGCTTTCTGTTTTCTTGGTCACTATCTTCTTTTGTTTGATGGCCCGAACTCTGAAGTGAAAGTTGATGTTTAGGTTGGGTTTAGTTTGTTTTTTTTTTGTTTTTCTGTATTTTTAGTCTAGTGTTTGTTTATATTCTTTTTACTTGGGTTTTTGATTCAGGGGATTTGTATCCCACCTGTTTAGTGTATCAAGTTTGTATCCTAATTTGATCTATTGATTATGTTAAATGAAAGTTATAAACGAAAAATGTAATTATAGAAATTTATAAACTTTTCTATTGCGCCAGAATATTTATTGGTCTTCTACCAAAAATAATTATTGTGAAAACAAGCGTACTACTATTCTTACTCAGTTGAATATATATACATGAGCTGGATTATGAAGGATGCAAACTTCAAATCGTAATATTTCACAATCTAATCATATTTTATGCAAACTATAATCATTTTTTCAGTAATAGAGAATTATTTTAAGAAAATTGAATAATGTCCCTATAAAACAAAAATAAAGGCTGGTGTCTGACAAAAAAAAAGAGAGCTAGTAATAATGTCTTTGGACTTTTGTTTGAGAATTTTGTAAAGACAAAGACCATTGTGAAATAAGGAAAATGTGACAATATTGTTAGTTGCTTAGTTTTAACCACCACGAGAAGAGGGAAAAACGTGCACAGACAGAGTCTCTCTCTACTTTCTTTGTAGTTACAATAGCTGTGTTTCTCTTTGGAACAAATTATAAATGCCCAAGTGTTTGTCTTTGTCAAAGATAGATATCTAACCTTATCTAACAACACTACATGTCATTATAACTCTTACACGCGGCATATGGAGATTTGGATTTCCTTTTCTTTCACTAGATATATACAGTATGTTGCTTTTTTATACATTAAAAGGTGTGTATTCGATTGTATTAATTATACCCTATTTTAATGGTCCAAAACTACTTTGAAAAAGGAAAAATTTCTAACTCTTCATTCTGATTACTTGATTCCAGAATCAGTCGAGTTTAGATTTTCGGATCCGTTGAGAATCATGAATAAAAAACTTCTGTTGTATTTACGAGTTGTTTCTTTAGTCTTGTAATTTTTAATTTTCCATTCTTCGAGTTTTCTTTAATTATCCTGATAGCGTCAGTGTCTCTCTCTTTTAACTTTTCTGAAAGACAATTTAACAACTATTAGCTTTTCCTTGTGAAATCAATGTTTCTTTTTACATATACAATCTTTGTCGTTTAAATGATCTGAAGAAATCAAAATGTGATTATTAGACTTTTTACATTCTATTCGACGATGGAAAAGAAAACAATAACATTTGACATTCACCGAAAAGGCAAATAAATTATAGAGACGCTTTTCTTCGACATTGTACAGCAATTATTACGGCTTTTGCCTTTTTGAAGGATACAAAGATGCAATGGTTTCTAGAGAAGGCGATACCAACACCCATCGCTAATATTATTAGGTATGGTCACTGTACTATCACACATTCACACCGTTAGCTCACGTGTCGCATATTTGCATATTTTCAACCCAATTTTATTGGGCTGTGTAAAATTTTGTTTTAATGTGAAGAGAAATTTGTTAATTGGGAAAGGATAAATCTTAGAGATTGAGTTTATAATATTGAATAAATCTAAATAATAAAGATTGTGTCCAAATTATTAGGAAATACTTACAGATAATTATGTAAGATTTTTGTTTTTCTTTTACTTGCAGAAAAAAAAGAATATCTTTATAATTATGGAATATTTATGTTTCCCTTTTACTTGCAGAAAAAAGAAAATATCATTTTTCGCATAGGTTTAGCTTGCAGATGAAGCTACTCCTCTCATATAAATAGAGGTCTCTTCTCTTCATAAAATTCATCCACAAGAATTAGTTGAAAAGCTTTCAAGAGCAAATACTAAATTGCAGCAATCTCTCTAGTCTTTTAATATCGTAAGTGTCTCGAGAGTATTCGTATATTTAAGTTCGCAGATTCTGTTTTGGGTCTAGCAAAACAGTCTCATCACGGTTGTATCCTGGGATTCAAAAATCGCAATAGAAACCGTCACACATTACAGACGATTTATTGAGTTAAAGAAAGAGATCAAATCTCGACTCCGTGTTTCGTCTTATTTCATAAACGTTTTAAGGTCTCGTTTTAATACGCTTTTTTTAATATATTGTTTTATACCATCGATATTGTTTCGTGATTTCAATCCAGATTTTCGCGGTCTAGCACTAACTTCTAGCTGTATCAAAATCTAATTAAACATATTTTTATTTTTATTTTTTTGTTTTTTTCCGACATAAGCATATTTTCCTACAAGTGTGAGATTCAAACTGCATATTTTAAAAATGATATAATGTGGGAACTAAATTTAAACAAAATCATTTTTGTAAAATTATATTATGAAAATATAACTACTTTATATTGGTGTACAATACTTTATATTGGTTATAGAACAACAAATGTTAAATATTCAACATTTTATATAGGTTACATGCCAGCATCGAATTTCTGGATTTGAGGAGGAAAGAAAATGATTCTATACTAGACATTCATAAAAAATTTCCCCCTAAAGATTTTTACTTCCTTAAAATTCGATGCTGGCATGTATAGGCCTTTAGTGGATTTGAGGAGGAAAGAAAATGATACTTTGGCATATGCGTTAAGGCCTCCTCTGGAGATAGATAGCATACCGGGCACGCTGAACACAATTACAAGCGGGATAAGTAAATGCAAGTTCCTGTAAACTAGAGACAACTGTTGAGAGAGCTTACGGCGTGGTCCGGGCCTTCTGAGTCCAGGTGGAGGAGGAGGAGGAAATGTAAAACTATCGCATGGATGGTGCGAAGGGAGAGATGGAGGAGGATGGATGATGTCTACATCACTTCCTCTAACGCCATTCCACATGAACGAATCACTAATGTGATCATTGTTCGAGTTTCCAGTATAGAAAGAAGTCAATTCTCTACTTATCGGTGTTTGGTTGCTTCCAAAATCCATCGTCTCAATACTCTGATGAATGTTTGGAGTATTACTCTCTGTTGTATAAAAATGCAGGCATTACCATGAGATTCAAATATCATAATCAAGATTCCATTGAAGAATAAAGACTTGAGCTTTTACCTTTGTTGATAGTGTAAGAACCCAAGACAAAGACTACAAACGCAAGGCTGAGAAGGAGCAGCATTGCCACTCGCCTGCGGCCTAAGTACCAGCAACATAAGAAGGAGAGAGATCTTTCCTTCTCTTTAGAATTTGAAGTGAGCATTGTGGAAGAAGAAGAAGAAGAGGTCGAAGAAGATACAGACTCAAAAGCTCTGTGTTACTGCAATGAGCCATAACTCTCGGTAACGAAGTCCAAATGACATTCCAGTCATTGTCTCTTAAACCCTCTAAAGCGAATTCTCATATCGAAAAAAAACCAAACACTTCCTCAGATCTCTCACAAACTGCAACCTAAGAAAACATAAGCAAAACCAAGATTCGTAACCACATACATTGCAGAAACAGACAAAAGCTTTGTAATTTACCAGCGCAGGATCGATTTGGTTCGGATCAGATTGTAGAATCAATAACAGACAGCGACAAAGACCTGCATTTGCACTCGAAACGAGAAAACTTTGATCACATCTCGATTGAATCGAAAGTAGCCATCATTGGCCGATGGTAAATTGAAGAGAGCCCATAAATCGGAATATATCCCTAATCCAAAAAAAAGGGCAAATTTTTCCAAGAGATACCTTACAGAATCGAAAAAGATATTACCTTTAGATTGAATAGTATGTTCTAAATTCGTCTCTGGATTTTACAAAAACAATAAATGGTTTGGTGAATGCATCGCCAAATTTCACTGATCCCTTTGATCTGCGGAAAACATTCAGTGCATATTTTGGATTTGTCCACGATTCAGTGTATGTCTACGTTGGTTTTAAGGGTGATAATTAAAAAATTATTCGGCACAAAAATACTAATATTTCGCTGATTTAATTTTATTACAGTGGAGATGTGTTTTGTTAGTTGAGCCTTTAAAACTTGATCGTACCTTTCTTCGCTTTATCCATAAGAAGAAGAAAAAAAATTAAATATACCGCCCCATCTGCTAATCTCCCAACATCCAAAAATAGTCCCAAATAGTAATATTCCTAATTACTCGAATTTGGGTATTTTGGTTATGAAAAAAACAACCAGCTTAATAACAACATTTTCAACCTCTTTCTAATGTTTAGTTAATTTTAGACATGTATTTGTTGATGTGAAATGTTAAAATGTGTTAATATTTTAATTTTTAGTTTAAATATATTATATAGTTTACTAAATATGAACCAACCAAATAGAATTTTTTTAAAATTGTTTCGTTTTGAAAGTTAAAATTTGATATTTGTTTATTGTTTTATTTTTATGTAGATCATTGTATTATGTAATTTATATTAGTTTTCTATTTATAATAAATAGAAGAATTATATATAAAATATTATCTATTGTATTTTTTTCTAGAAACAATTTGGTAGCTTCATTATATTAGAAAAAAAAATCGGATAAGAAATGTGATATTATTTGAGAGTGGTTCTCAACACTTGTGACTTTGATATGATGGTCGTGATTAAAATAAATAAATTTGAATATCTACTCAAAACTGAAAATATAGAGTTCTTCATTTTGAAATCAAAAAAGGAAAATCAGTTCACTTCTGGTTTGATGTCAATGGGGAAGCTGGCACTTAAATTCTTGGTATTCCAAGACATGCGACAGTTGCTGAAGCCGCTAGCATCAAGATTGAGGGCAGATACTTTTAAGCTTTATGGACTAAAATCTGTTCCATGACTGTGCCACACCCTGAAGCAGGCAAAGCTTGTTTTAAAAATACATGTTGTGGGGGTATATCTTTCAGAATTTTATGGCTTCAACAACATGAAATCAGATCTGTACTAGCATCGACTTGTATGGTTTTTCGCAAAGTGTGTCTAAACACACTAAACCACATTACTCAAACAAGTCATCAAAAACACAATACTCCATATTGGTACGACACATTGAACCACAGCACTCAAACAAGTCATCAAAATCTGGATTTTGTTCTGCTGAAGATGGTATTTCAGACATCGATATAATTTATGTGGAGGAAGCGCAATTATGGGAGGTATAATTGTAGTTACATTCCAGCAATTAACCTGCACTATCCACAAACCTATTCGAAACTAAATATGTTCTCTTGGTTTCAGGTTCTTGCACAAACTTAAAGGACCTATGCGCTATTGGTTTGAATTAAGCCTTTACTTACCATTAGAGAAAATAAATAAATTATTCAGGATTCTTCATTTGTATCACATCTATATTATATGAATATTTTTTCAAGGTTTTATCAGTAAATTTTATATTTCATCAAAAAAACAATCTAAAGATATACTCAAAGTTAGATTATACAATAATTTTGTAGCGTTTAGATAACTAAATAGGAGTAGATAAATAAAAAATTTATCGATTAAAAAATTACTTAAGTTTTTAGGATAGACTTTTATTCTATATATTAATTCATTGCATTATATATTTTCTCAAATAACTCACTTTCATATTACATTAACCATTTATAAAACAGAGTAGCTGCATGTGGATCTTTGCTATATCCATAAATACCATTTGCCACGGCTTTCCATGTACAATTACTACATCTATCGGAATCTCTAGTCGCATCGTAGATGTCAAACACGCCTTTCTTTATTTTTCCATGGCTAAAGCCACAAAAAAATAGTGTAGTCTTTTGAAAACCAACACGAAATTTCCATTCATATAATCCACCTTTGTTAACATTGCGAAAACCTACATCTCTATCTCCGGATTTACAATGTATTCCCATAGAGTAGTTATTATTATTATAAATCGAGACTTTTGCAGGATCTCTGGTAAACAATCCATCTTGTTGCAGAGCTTCAGAACTGATCAAAGATACCACCATTATAGAGATAGTAAACATTGAGCACACAACAGATATGAAATTTCTTTTAGGTGAGTTCATCATGAAGATTTGTTACTGATCATTGTATTTTCAAAAATTCATACTTTATATGTAATAAGATGCTAATTTTTAGAAAATATAATATACACTAGTTTATTTTGAATTGCTTAATTTAGTCAAAACAGACTAAAACTATATTTTAGTAATTAATTGTGAGAAGGAAAAAAAGTGATAGTATTGTCTTTTTAAGAATTCACAATTTATATGCAAGATACTAACTTTTAGAAATATAATTAATGCTATATTATTTTGAGTAATTTAAATTAGTCAAAAGTTTCTTAAAAGTTGAAATACTTGATTAGTAATAAAAAAAGAGGAAAACGTTCATCAAATAACCCATGTATAATAGAAGTAGTCAGAATATTTCCCAAGATATCTTTCTCCAAACTAACTAGATTTCTAATTTTATATTTATTAGATTTACTAGATTACAAGTTTATGTAATTTAATTACGTTTTATTAATATATGTTGTTTTTCTTTTAGTAAATAAGAACGAACCATATAATAATATTAAAATTATATGAATTTTCAAAAACAAGAAGAGAGAAAAGGTAGGCTGGAAATACATTCTAAACAACACAAAATCTTGTGTTTCAGCTTGCTACTAACCAAAACACCATATGAACCAACACAAAGAAAGGAGAAAAGAAAAAAAAAGAAGAAAGAAAGAACAGGAGTCGTTGAAATTAGAAAAAAAAAGCTGAACTTGTTCACCCTGAGTCTCCACTTTGGAACCCCAGTGGTGGTTCACTTGGCAGGATCTTCTCCATCCCCTGTCATTAACTCAAATAAGAAACATATTGAATCAAATTGCCATTAACCGAAATTAGATGGAAGCAAGAAGAGATGGAGCCGGGTTATACCTTTAACCTAGTTTTCGTTGTGTTTTTTCTAAACTCGAAACCTTGATCTCTAATCCATGAAGTTTCAATGTTATTAAACCAAGTAACAAACAAACAAACTCTCTACAAACAACGAAAAAAAAAAGAAAAGAATGTTTAAAAAAAAAAAAGATAAACAATAAAGCTCACAAGATTTGTATGCTTCCTTTCTCTTCGTTTTTAACATGTTTCCTAGCTCGTGAACATGCTGCAGATTCTCTGTTTTTGATGATCCTCTTCTGTCTCTTCTCTACAGTCTTCTCCGCGATCTCTCCTCCTAATGAAGCCATTCTTTCCCATAATAATCATAGACACTGAAGACACCATTTCTTGCATCTCACAAATTGGATATGGCATAAATACTTGATGTTGATGCTGTGTCTGGTGATACCGAACCCATTTCTCATCTGAAGCCCATTTAGACCTAGTTAGACATTGTAATAAATTAACGAATAATTTAACTTAAAACTGGATGGGACTGCTTAAACATAATCATACTAAACATTGAGGAGGATATCACAGAAAAGACTTACATATGAGAAAAATATCAAATCACTAAGAATCAAAAGGTGCTTTGTTTTCTGAATTCATATTTGAACATGGAAAGAGAAAAATAGAAAGAATAGAGCCCATGGGGAGAGGCAATGAGCAAAACTCAACTCAACCTCGTGAACGAACAATAAACATGACATTTATAAAATACAGTTAAATCATAAATGCATGATATGTTTTCGGTCAAATAAAGTATTTAATTGAACATACAAACATGACAAATTCTGTCAAATGATAAAATAGTGTTAGTCCAATGGTATCATTCATATGGTTGACGTATAAATTGATTATATGTGGTACATATAACTAGTATATATAGTGGTTCTCTAAAAGAATACATGTGATCGTTGTAAAACTTATATCGCCCTTTTTCAGATGATGGGGCCCAAAATTTGTTGTGTTGTCTAAATGGAGAAGACAAGTCTATTAAATTTGGTTGCAAGTCTAATGTTGATAAACTCTTCTCCAAAATTATTCGACAAACAACCGATACTGACGACGATTGATGTTTCTAAGTTTTTTAAAAATAAAGTGTTAGTCCAATGCCAGCCATGAGACCATTAATACGCATAATGGAGTATGAAATAAGATTTTTATTTGATTGTAGAATATGGTGTAAACTATGATTAGTTGACCATTGATTGCAGTTATCGTCTTTATTAGAAAACTGTTTCTAAAGAAAGCCAAGAAGATAGAAAGATAGAAATCGCTTGCTGACAAAAAATGTATAATTACTTCATTTTAAACTGGAGCATACCTATTTAAAACTTCTCTCAAGTTCATTAGTGCAGGGATTATGGGAATAAAAAAGATTTCTTGTTTTATTTTTCTGGTCAAAGGAAAAAAAAAAAATTATATAATGATAATGGAGGAGAATACGAAAAGACTAACGTTCCTCTTTCGTCCCAAGACAACTCGATTTTTACTTCCTTATGATACAGAGTGTTTAACACTTTCGTTATATGCAAAGTGTATAGAATCATATAAAGTGAAAATCTTTTACTTCCTTTAGTGATTCTATACTAGACATTCATAAAAAATTTCTCTCCCAGGCACGTTTCTCTAGGTTGTTTCCAACCACCAAGATTCCTCTGTCTGGATTGTCATTGTCTTCCCGTTTTTATCATCCTTTTAGTAAGTCAACTTTCTAAAACCGCCTTACTCCTTGTTCCTAAGAGGGGCCCACCCCCTCCTTTGGGACCGTAAGGTCGCAAAACCACTTTCCGTCACCGTAATACCACCAAAAACTCCTCTGTTCCACCTCTTCCTTCCGTAGTCACGTGTAGGGTTGGAAGTCGACGGTTACTCCTTCCACCCTCACTTCCCTCACTTCCCTCTGCCTCCCACGGCTCTGCTTTCTGCTACTCTGCGTCTACCACTTCAGCTTTCCAACGCCGCTGAATCTTTCCGGTGGTTTTCTTCAAAATGGCACCTCGTCTCACAGCATCCGAGAAAGGGAAAGGACTCCAACTAGCATCACCTGAAAAGAACTGTAAGAGGATTAAGGCGCCGGAGCTCGACACTTCTAAACTGATTCTGCAGAACCAGCTAACGCTTATAGGCCGAGTTACTAACCCGGATAAGCAGCTCATCGGTCCTCTGCTCTCGTCTCTCCACAAGAACTGGAACCTGCGAGGTACAGTCATTGGTTCAGACCTAGGTCATCAACGGTTTCAGTACAAATTTGAACTGGAAGAAGATCTCCAACGGGTGTTGGCTCTGCGCCCCCTCCACTTTAACCGGTGGATGCTTATTGTCCAGCGTTGGGAGCCAATAATATCCTCATCCTTCCCTCATGAGATACCTTTCTGGGTTCAAATCAAAGGGCTTCCATTACATTACTGGCATGAACAGATGTTGTATACAATCGGCCATGGTTTGGGAACCCTTGAGGACTATATTATCACTGATACTTCTGCAAGAATCCGTGTTCGTGTGGATGGTCTACTCCCTATCACAAAAGAAACTGTTGTAGACTTTCCTACCGGCGAGGAATGTCCTGTTTCCCTAGAGTATGAAGGACTGGAGCTTCACTGCACTATATGTCTCAAACTCTCCCATCACGCATCTCAGTGCCCTGACGTGGTACAGCCACTACGATCTGAACCTCAAATCACGGAGACACGGGGTCCTCCACTGCATCGTTATAACTCTCGGCAAATTTCTGACCCTAGAGATGATGGCCCTCCTGATTTTACTAATACAGAGTGTAGCAACCGGGTTGATCGACATGGAAACCCATTTGGGGAAAGAGTCGTTGCCTCAAATTCTCGAGTACGCCCCCTGACCAACAAAATAACTCCGGGTTTCACCTCTAGACCTCATCAGATCTCACACCACAGTCACTCCTACTATCGACCTGCACGAGTCTCACCTCCTCCAAAAAAGGTTCGGTCAGATTCGCAGCCTACAGCACACAGACAGGGTTTTTCCACACCTTCTGCAACCCAATGGAGGATGAAAGCTCCGGCACTGAAAAGAACCGAGGAAAACGCTCTAGTCATTCATCCTCAGGTGACTCAGCCCTCTACATCTATGAGACTCCCGGTGGGAAGAAACCTTGAGTCTACTAGTTTCTCTCCTCTGGCCCCTGTCCAATCTAGAGAAGAGATCCTGAGTGAACTCCAAGAGGTAACTATTCAGTATGTTAATATTGGAGATCCAATTGAGAGGGAAGCGCGACTGCAACGTGTGTTTCGTAGTGAGGCAGAAGGTCTTATGGATTCAACAGCAGACCAGATCCTTGCAGCTTCTGCAACAGCTCAGAATGCGCTCCCCTCAGCACCTGTAGCTGCACCTTGGATAGAAGACCCTCAAGAGGTTCAAGAGGACCAAACTGCCACTCACCTGTTACCAAACCCACCTCAAACATCACAGGAGGATACCACACAGACTCTACCTAAGAGACGCGGACGAATCCCTAAAGCAAAGAAAGTAACCCAAAGTCCCAAGAAGCTAATTGGTACCAACTCCCGTAAGAGGAATTTATCTAGAGCCAACAACTCCCCGGGGAACATGAGAGCTTCCCAGAACCACCTGTCAAGTCAACCCTCAGGTTCTATGCTGCCACCTCCAAACTCCTCGGCCACGCCTAGAGCTGCTACCCCTCCTATCCAGCTGATACCAGCGAGAGTGAGAAATCACCAGGATTTTCCCACTCTCTCCCATCCTCTTCCTTAGCCATTGCTAGCTGGAATTGTTGTGGGATTGGGAACTCCCAAACAATCCAGCATCTGAAGGAGATCCATCGCAAGCATCTCCCTAGTATCCTGTTCCTACAAGAAACAAAAAACACTGATGAAGTGGTTCTTTCAAAACTACAATGGGCTAACTATGAATCTCATTTTCTAGTATCACCTCATGGACAGTCAGGAGGAGGACTGGCTCTCTTTTGGAACCCTGACGTTGAGCTATCTATTTTATCCACCTCTCAAAATTTCATCCACTCAGCTATTACTTATAAAGCTACCTCGTTCAAAGCAACCTTCGTCTATGGAGAGCCTGATCATACTAAAAGGTTGGCTGTGTGGAATCAGATCTCTACTCTTCATGAAAACCAAGAGGAACCTTGGTTCCTAGTGGGGGATTTTAATGAGATTGTGGACAATAACGAGAAACAAGGCGGCCCGGAAAGGGCAGAGGGTACCTTTGTGGCCTTCAGATCTTTTCTCTCCTCAAATGATCTCTTCGATTTGCAGCATTCAGGGAATTTCTTCTCCTGGAGAGGCCAACGAGGCCGCCACCTAGTCCACTGCCGACTTGACAGGGCACTGTCTAACTGTCTTTGGACTGAGGCTTTCCCATTTGCTCGTTGTCAATACCTGCGTTTTGAGGGATCAGATCATAGACCGATTATCGCTTCCCTGGATATCACCAAGCGCAGAGGACGCAAGTTATTTCGCTATGATCGTCGTCTTAAGACTAATCAAGAAATCAAAGACCTAGTCGAAAAGGTTTGGAACGATGATCATCAACTATCTGTGGAAAACCGTATCTCCAAGTGCCGAATCGCCATTTCTAGATGGAGTAGGGAGTTTCACACAAACAGCCGCCAAGTTATTGATCTCGCCAAACAGCAACTAGATGCGGAACTTTCGGCTTCAATTCCTGACAATCAACGGATCGCCTCCCTTAATGCCACACTTCTTCATGCTTATAAAGCTGAGGAAGACTTCTGGAAACAACGCAGCAGACAGTTATGGCTCTCCTTAGGCGACAAAAATACCGGCTACTTTCATGCTATTACTCGACAAAGGAAAGCAAGAAACAAATTTTCTGTTCTGGAAGATGAAGAGGGAGTTGCCGTTTTTGAAGAGGACCAAATTGGTGAAGTCATTAGTCGCCACTACACAGAGCTCTTTAAATCGGAACCCCAGAATGGCACAGACATCATACACCGAGCTCTGCAGCCGCGTGTAACATCGGACATGAATGATCAGCTCATTAGTGAGCCCACAAAAGAAGAGATTAAGGCTGCCCTCTTTGCTATTCACCCCGACAAAGCACCTGGTCCGGATGGCTTTTCAGCCAGTTTCTTTCAATCCAACTGGGAGGTTGTTGGACCTGCAATAACACAAGAAATCAAATCGTTTTTTAGCTCTGGTACTCTGACTCTATCTTCGAATGCAACCTATGTCAGACTCATACCCAAAGTTCTGAGTCCCAAGAGAGTCTCTGACTATCGCCCCATCGCTCTATGTAACATCTTCTACAAGATCATCTCCAAATTACTCTCCATCCGCCTGAAGCTTATCCTTCCGCACATTATATCTGAGAACCAATCTGCCTTCATTCCTGGCCGGGCCATTTCGGACAGTGTGATGATCACCCACGAAGTTCTTCATTTTCTTAAGATGTCTGGAGCTGTTAAAAACTGTACCATGGCAGTCAAAACAGATATGTCAAAAGCCTATGACCGCCTAGAATGGCCTTTCATTCAACAAGTATTTCTTCGCCTAGGTTTTCATGAGAAATGGGTTACCTGGATCATGAACTGCGTCTCATCTGTTTCCTACTCCTATCTGGTCAATGATAGTGTGCAAGGCCATGTGATTCCCCAGAGAGGGATCCGTCAAGGGGACCCTATCTCCCCCTACATTTTCATCATCTGCGGGGAGGTTCTTTCTGGTCTGTGCCGAGAAGCGGCGTCCAAAGGTACCCTCCGTGGTATTCGGGTTGCTAGGGGATGTCCTCGGGTGAATCATCTTCTTTTCGCTGATGACACCATGTTCTTCTGCTCCTCCTCAAAGCCTGCCTGCGAGGAACTTAAAAAGATTCTTAATGACTATGAGAAAGCATCCGGTCAGAAGATCAATCCAGGGAAATCTTCAATCACTTTCTCTCGCCTCACTCCACCTGGCTCTAAAATTCTGGCCAAACAATTATTGGGGATTGAGAAAGAGGGAGGCAATGGCAAGTACTTAGGATTACCAGAACACTTTGGAAGACGAAAAAAGGACTTATTTACGTCTCTGGTTGATAGAATTCGACAGAGGGCAATCAGTTGGTCTACTAAACGACTGTCAAGGGCTGGAAAGATGACAATGCTTAAATCTGTTCTTCAAGCCATTCCTACCTATGCTATGTCCTGCTTTCAACTACCCATAAGTCTTTGTAAACGAATACAATCTGCCCTTACTCGGTTTTGGTGGGATTCAGACCCTGAGAAAAGGAAAATGTCTTGGGTCGCCTGGGATCAGCTAACCAAACCAAAAGTGGAAGGTGGATTGGGTTTTAAAGACATACTTACCTTCAATCATGCCCTACTAGCCAAACTCGCTTGGAGGATTCTCACAAAACCTCAGAGTCTACTCGCCAGAATCCTGAGAGGCAAATATTGTACTCGTCAGTCTTTTCTTGATACGCCTTCTACCCCTACTGCCTCCCACGGTTGGAGAGGTATCATTCTAGGGAAAAATCTTCTTAAGGATAACATCAGTTTGGCCATTGGGAACGGACGGACTATCCGCGTCTGGCAAGACTCTTGGCTCTCCTTGTCTAGCTGCACCAAGCCCTTTGGCCCTCTCCAGGTGGGTGACTCTGATCTTAGAGTTTCTGATCTTCTCTCTGATGACCTAAAAAATTGGAACATTACAAGAATCAGAGAACTTCTCCCTTCTCTAGAACCAGAGATCTTATGTCTACGACCGAGTATCACTAACCAAGAAGATGCATACGTCTGGCACCATCTGAGTTCTGGCATCTACACTACAAGTTCTGGCTATCGAGCGGCTATAAATCTTAAATCTCAGGCTACCAATTCCACCAATGCTAATCCTTCTAGTGGCTTAAACTGGATCAAAGATGTGTGGAATGGAAATTTTTCACCAAAATTACGAGTGTTTCTTTGGCAATTACTCAATAATGCGATTCCAGTTGGCTTGTCTCTTGCTTCGCGCGGTATGCTGGTCGATAGCTCGTGTCGCCGCTGTGGAGCTCTGGAAACGGTTCAACACCTTATGTTTCATTGTCGAACGGCCGCAGAGGTTTGGAAATTGGCTCCCTTCTCAGAAGAGCCGCCTATCTCGGACTACCAGACTTTTGCAGAAGGATTAGTGGCCTCCCGGACTTTCCGCTGCCTCCCTCCCTGTGGGGTTTCTTCCTCGCTGTTTCCTTGGTTATGCTGGTCACTGTGGACGGCTCGTAATAAACTAATCTTCAAAGCTAAAGATGCCTCCCCCACCGAAATTCTTCACCATGCGATTCAATTGGCTCGCGAATGGATCCAGGCCCAAGGAGAGACCACCGCACCGCCTTCACTGCAATCATCTGTGACACCGCTGCAACCCGCCGAAGACCCAAGCGTATATACAATTCACACTGATGCCGCTTGGTTGACCTCATCTAGACAAGCAGGTATTGCGTGGATCATCTCAAGATCGAACACCACCATATTGGATCAAGGCTCGAGTCACATTGACCACATCCCATCAGCTCTCATGGCGGAAGCCATAGCCATTAGGACAGCCCTGCTCCAAGCCTTGTCTCTCAACCTCACTTCAATTTGCCTCAAATCCGACAACCAAACGCTCGTTCGAGCCATTTCAAAGGATCTCTGCATCAAGGAACTCTATGGTGTTCTAGCGGATATCAAATCTATCTGTTCGTCCTTTAAGTTTATCTATTTCGTTTATGTTTCGCGTAACGCAAACGTCTCTGCTGATTCGTTGGCTAAAGCGGCTTTGTATCGGTCACCCCCTTAATGGGCCTTGTTGTATGACTTTGGGTTTTATGAAACTTCAGTTTGACAAAAAAAAAAAAAAAAGAGGAGGAAAGAAAATGAATGTGTGTGTTTCTTTTTATTGCATGTGTAGCAATAGATGGTCATAGAATAAATTTACATAAATATAGATAATAGAATAGAGGTAGGTCTATATCCAGATATTGCTGGTGAATGGTTATTGTGGAAATGTGGGAAAGAAAAACCAAAAGAAAAACCATTGGAGAGATGGACTGAGAAAATAGAGATTTTGGATTTTTTTAAGTAAATATATCTATTGAAGTTGTTAAGAGGTTTAAACTCTGGCATTTTGTCCATCCAATTATGTTTTTTGGTCAGTGAATCCGGATCTAAAATTCATGAAATTTATACCTGTTAAATAGTTTTAACAAAATGTTGAATGCAATAAAATGGAATTTTTAATTCATTTTACATAATCATAGATAGAATTTTAAGTCAATTTACAAAATCATTGATCCAATCAGAGGAGGATTTGGAAGAAAACAAAATATTTTACAAAATCACTGACTCGACATATCCCCTGAGTTTTATCCACAACTACATATAATGTCATCATCTGTATATCGAACTAAAAACGATTTGAGATGCAAAATGAAAATGAAAACGATTTTCCCCGCCTATAAATTATTAACATTGGGCTTACGAGTCTCTAACATTTATATGCCAATAAGTATTGGGCCTAGTCCCACAAACAGTAAGTGACGACATATTAATGCTTACGGCCCATATTATCTCGCACTGATTCAGAGCTCGTACAGCGGACTAAGAGCTCGTTGACTGGTCCGATCTTGCTCTGTTTCGGTCTGGTCCGATCCAGTTGTAAAAACTGTCACTTAAGAACAAGCCTTACAAAACCAGATCAAATTTTAGATCTTAAGGAGTCAGAACCTTGTGAAACCGGAAGCAGATATAATGAAGCATTCATACGGTTCATATAAAGAGATTAAGAAGCAGATTTAAGTCTCATGGTAACCATAAAGTCTCAACAACTGTGGAAAATGAAAACAACAACAAACTTGTTCAAATCTCTAACTTTCTCTGCCTCAAAATTCAACTACTCGAAAGTAACAAAACAAGACACAAGGGCGAGGACAAGTGTTTCTACATGTTTCTTTACCTTTTCTTCAAGCATCTGTAGCTGTAGGAGAGTTCTCAGGTGTCTTCAATGGAGGAGCTGTTTCCGTCGGTTTACTGTCTTTATGTTTGTCAACAGCTACGCGAAACTCTTCCACGATCGTTGGGTCTTTGAACTTCAGTGCAAATGTAGAGAGTCCTTCTTTGCCTTCGCTTACACTATTCACACAAGCGAATGTGATTCCTTTCTTGTCCATGCTTGCAAGTTTCATTTCTGGGTAGAGACTAGCGTTTAAGATCAACCTGTAGTTTCCTTTAGCTCTCATAACTAGCCTTGCTTTACCACCATTACTGGAGACGTTTACCTTGACTTCTCCTTTACCACGCTCTCTCCATCCTCCATCAAGATATTCAAACATAATCGAATCAGCTGAGAAGGCAACTTTCTCGTTCTCTTCTCCTGTTTCTGTGGAAACCTCTTGCTTTGGGGGAAACCCACTACCTTCACTCTTCTTGATAATCGAACCTCCAGAGGCACCGAAAAGCGAAGGGCTGTTGCTGTTTGAAAGGCCTAAGCCGAATAGAGATCCAGAAGCAGTCGAACCATCCTGAGAAACCACACCAAATGAGAACGAAGAACCAGAAGCTTCTGTACTGGCAAGTCCGGTGAATGCGTTTTTGCTACTTGAATGCTGTTGGAACGAGCTCAAAGAGCCATTATTATCACCGTTCTTCTCTGCTTCAACGCTTGCGTTGCCTTCTTTTTCTTTTCTCTCAGTCTGATCACCTCCTGATTCCTTCTCAAGAGGATCCTCGGTTTGGTCTGTTCCTTCGACAGCGTTGCTAACATCTGTAACACCCGAGACCGTCTTGTCTGCAGCAGCATCAGTAACTTGGTCGTCAGATGTCTTTCCACACTGATTATCCCCCTCAGCTTTAGCCTTTTCGGTTTCTTCCGTAGCAGAATCTTTGACATCAACCTTCTTACTGTCAACTTCATCACCCTCTTCAGTATCAACTGCCTTTTGATTGTCCTCAACAACAGCTTCGGCTGGAGTCAATTTAGCCTCAGGCAGAGGTGCATTCGTTCCAAAAGCGGTCGAAGCAGGTGCAGTAGTAGTAGGGACCAATTGAATTCCAGCAAACGGATTGGCTGCTGCGGCTGGTGCAGCTGATGGCTCCTTGCGCTTAATTCTGACAATTCTTCTACTTGCCAACACCTCATCACTGGCTTTCTTGAAAGTTCCACTCTCAAGTTCAGCTGTTTCGTCATCATCGTCAAGGCCTGGATTCTCGCGAGACAGCTGCTTCAAGGCACCTCTCTTTTTTGAAGGTTGGTGGGCGCTTTCTGAGTCCCCCATTTGAGAACGTTTGAGAGAATATCTACAATGTATACAAAAGAATTACATGAACACACTTAGCAATAAGCAGCCACAGATGACGAATGAGAATTCTAAGAACACAAACTCAAACATGACAATTGCAATGGAAACTCAAGAAAACTGATAATACTACACAAATTATCATAAACAGAGAAACTAAAGAGACTTATAGATCTAAAACAGTAGTGAACATGTTAACCTTTCAATCTATAAACGATTCGTCCTTGCTTTTAATTCAGATAGTGGCGTTAACTCAAAACCCTAGATGAACGGGATTCAAATGGGACGAAAATTTCAAAACCATTTTCGATTTAGGAACCATCAAATTTAAAGGGGGTTACATTCAAATTCCTGCAAGCTTCAAGAATCTCAAGCAATATAAACAAACAACCACAAATAATTCGAAGAAATTCGAAGTTATATCCCAAACACGAGCAGGAGATGGGAATCGGTCGAACACGAGTTAAATCCCAGAACCCCAAATCATCAAAACGAACTACTTCAGAAGAGAAAATAAATAAACAGAGACTATTTCAAAACCCTAGAGACATAGAAGAAAAGAAACACCATTTCCGAAAAATTGGGAATGAAGAAAACCACAGATTCGACGGAAGAGAAAATGGGAAGGGACTTACGGAGAAGGAGCAGTACAAGAAAAACCTAACGCCGGAGGAGCGCAGTGGTCAGACGCGAAGAGGAGGAGCTGCCGAAAATGTATCTTATATCGATTTTTATTTTTATTATATCTGTGAATTTATTATTATTTTTGCACTAAAGGAACATATTTTCTTCTTCTCCTTCTTTTCTTTCAAAAAAAATACGGTATTTACTATTTTCTAAAGATTTTTTTTAATGTCTTCTAAGATTATAGCGAAAAATGAAAATTTTGTTTTGTATCTATCAACAAATCATATTCTGCTCAATGCCTCAATCCTAGGTTGAAATTTAGGTTGAAGTGTTTGCTAGAACTTTAAACAACTAATTTTTTCACGTTATTTGAAAATAAAACAGCAAGAAAAACAATGAAAAGTGACAAACTGATGGGTTAATAAACAAAAAAAGGCTTCGAAAGAAATATATATGTAACAACGACAAAAAAATTTAAAAACTCATCATTTTACAGGCCAGAAGATGAAAAAATAATCATGATATTAAAGTATCTGAAAAAGAAAAAACAAAACCATGTAATAATAAGAATCTCCCTCTCAGTGCAAAAGAGACAATAAGGAAGACTACCATTTCTCTCGACTCTCTTTTCATCTAAATCCTCAAAAAAATTTCTTCAAATATTCAAAGAGAAAAAAATAAACCATCTTATTACAAATGGATTCAAATACTTGAATGGATGTGGTTCAAGGCTTGCCCGAATATTTGACTCATGCGAATCATCCTCAGAAAGAAAGATAGCTGTCACTCTCCATTGTTGCTGGAACCTTGGCCATTCCCATAAACTCTACTGACGTGGTGTAAGCACTGCAAAACGAAAAACACAGAAACCAGAAAGATCGATAAGTTAAAAAAAAAATAGAAGAACCTTTAAAATCCGAGACATTGTGAGTTAATAAAAAAAAAACAAAGAAACTCAGTTTTAAGAAAAAGTCGGATCGATCGCAGCAAAAAAAAAATAAAACGTTTGGTATTAAGTTCCTAAAGGTTGCTATGAAATGCAAATGAATTCATCAAACAAGGGAAAAAGCAGATGTTAGAAAGGCGGGATTATCTTTGGGGAATCAAATTAATCACCAGAAGACAAAATTTTCAGACTTTTCAACATTGGCCTTGACCGACTTGCTATTAGGCTGATGGGTTTCCTTCATTATTCGTACCCCACTCTTCGTCAGCCTCACTTCCGTTTACAAGCACTGCTCCATCGGTAGAGTCACCATCAACAACTCCTTCTTCCTCCTTCTGTTCCTCATCATTCTTTTCTTCATCTCCATTTTCTTCTGCTACTACCTCCTGAGAAACAATAACCAGTTGTTGCTTAACATATTACGCAGGATACATTAACAAATTTCACTTAATTGGAAAAGAAAAAAAGGGTCACCTCGTGATCCATGTCTCCATTCTGAAGTGATTCCTCTTCCTCAATTTGCAAGTTTCTAAAGGCTTCCACGAGAGTCATGGAAGATCTATCAGCATAGCTAGGATAATCTTCTGCAGCTGCATACACTCCCCTGTAAATGAAGAATAGACTTATTTAGAAGAGAGCTCAACGCATCTCACTGTGTAAATCATGCGGTAATATCATACTAATGATACGCTGCTTGAGTTACCTTGTCTCTCCAGCTCTTGCTTCGACGGAAAGAGCAACTTGCCAATCTTCAAAAAGGTTCGAGTACTCCTCAGGATCAGCCAGAGATTCTGCTGCTTTTGAATTTATCTGTAAGACATGTGAAAATTGTCAACTTTAAACCATGATTTTTCTCTCCTCGACCACTAAATCCACAATACACTTTAACAATAATGATATAAAAAAATATATAACCTTGCTGAGATCTTTCCTCCAAAGAGCTACTATCTCAGATACTTTGCTTGGAAGATATGATCTTGCCATCAGAGCAGCTTCTGGTATCCGGTTGCTGGAGAAAGAATAATATATTGTCACACAGATAACCAACGGTGCACGAATTTGATTTTCCAAACTCCCAAGTGAATATTAATGAATTACCTCTCCACCAATAAGTCCAAACAATCTTCCAATTTACCGAGCATGAATAGGCAAAGAAAGGCGACATTGTTCTTCCCTTGTTCTCTAGCAAGTGTTGCAAGTTTTGAAACACCTTCAGCATCTCCCAGAGAAGAATAAAGCAGTAACAAACCACTCAAATCCATTGCGTACTTCATGCATTCCTCTGCCATTTGCAGCTGTCATGATGAAATACAAACACACAAGAATTACTTGGAAATCCGCACTCAGAGATGAAACCAGGAGACAAAAAAAAAATAGATATTTTTAAGATCATAATGCACTTCACTTTATCGAGAAAAACCTCAGAATTATAATGTAAATCAACTGATATATCGTTTACTAGAAAGGTTTTTTGTCTTTCTATTATCGTTACAAAACAGTAGTAAGAAATGCGAAGAGAAAGATATACCTTCCCAGAGGACATGGCTAACTCTCCTAATTGCTTCCACTTAGACTCGCTCTGTACTTCTACAGCGATTTCCTACAAGCATATAATCAAAAATACGTTACTATGTCGCCACTATTAAAGAAGTAAAAACGCATCTTAGTCATCGCACATTATATCACACCTGCGCAATTTCAAGTCTACCCAGTTGAATGGCCAGTTCAAATCTGTAATCAGGATCTGTCGCAATTTCCAGAGCTTCTTCAATCATTCCTCGTGACTCCAAGAAATGAGCAACACTGACAAGTGGAAAATTTTCAGGAAACAAATAATGAGATATACACGAAACAACCGTTTATAGGTGTGTGGCTATGTTAATCATTAGAGAGAGTAGATCTAGACACGACATATTTCTCAGAGAAAGTAATCATAATTAAACTATAACATTACCAAAGACATCACGCAACAAGAGATTAAGTGCGATAAAGAACGAATCGCAAATAAACATAGAAGTTCAGATACTAATTGAGAACAACTACCTGTTATGCTGATCTTTAGGAATTGTAGGTAAAATTTCACTGGCTTTGTCTAGATCACCTCGCATCACAAGCGTCTTGTACTCAATCAGGCTTAGCAGCAAGGTGTATCCTATAACACTGCATCCTCAAAAATAAAAATAGGAGAATAGATATCAGAAACTTCTAAATCAATCTGAAATAAACACACCAGATCTAGGCACTTACTTGAATTCTTTGTCTACCAAGAATACCCGACTTTGATTTGCAAGATAGCCCAACAAATACATTGGGCGGTCCAAATGATACATTGTGGTTACCTAGTATTAGGATGTTAGCAACTATCAGCAAAATTTGTTCACAACAACAGTCAAGCTAAAGTAACCAAGAGATATGCACAATACCTCGCCTCCGACACAATAGTTAAGCTTCCAGGAAGAGTTGTTGTAAATGAAACAGTCACCAACCCATATACCTGTCCTAACACGTTCATCATTCTCATGGAGAACCTCAAATGCATCCTCAACACCTTCTTCCTCAGTAGATCTTCCACTATCAAAATGTGAGGAAACTAAGTCGCGCTGTAAAACAGGAACACCACAGTAAGAACTTGGACAATCCAACAATTATATAGAGAAATTAACAGATTAAGAGTGTTTGTTGAACAGGATCCCCACGTTGTATTTCAAGATGTAGAATGACGTGTCACTAGCAATGGCTACTAAATCACCACTGTCAGCCCAATAAAGATTCTGCAAACGTTACATGGCAACACAAAGAATTAGGCAGAAACAAACGAGGACAGCCTCCGGCTGAAGGTAATATCAAATATGTGTTGAAGTAAACTTCTCAAAACAAACTGAGCAAAGTTAACCAGGATACCTTTACAGTGACGTCAATACGTTGAATCAGCCTACATTCAGCCCAATCATAAAAGCAGATGAAATCACTTGAACACATAGCTAACAAGGTTCCCCCAAAGATCTTCTCAGCTGAGAAAGTAGGGCGGATACTCTTTTTCTCCTGAAAACACCATTTGTGAATGAGCCAGATCCGAAAATAGCTATCTCCATGACAAGTAACAATAATAACCATAGAAACATGCTCTAACAAAACGTCTTAGAACAGATACAAGGCGAATACGAACCTGGAAATTTTTGCTAAATGTCTTGATCTTTGATGAGCTTTCTCTAACCGCACACTCCCCCTCAGACGACCAAACGAATTCCAATCCAGAACCAAATGACCTATTTCTCCAAGCCAAAGCCGTGTAGATTATATACTCCCCGTCTCCACAGACTACGACAAACCTCCCATTCGGATTGTGCTTCAAGCTCTGAGAGTCAGAATACCCACATGTGAGACAGAGATAAGTCGAGAACAGATATATATTCTGAAGATGACACGGTGTAACGATTCCCACAACTTTGAGGCACGTGCCAATCATACCAGCTATGCAGAAATCTTTTTCCCAAATAAACTATATAATACCCCAAAACATCACAAAACCATTGGACCGAGTGCTGATAGTAACACTCACTTGTGGATAAAGATCACAAGTCCCCAGCTCTTTAACAGCCAAGGGCAACCTCTCTCCATCGGTAACCTAAGATAGAGAAAAAAAGGATTTTAGCATCAAGCAAACAAATGAACATATAGGTCGTCCTGTGGCACAGTATTAGAGTTACAAGTACGGTCTTTACCTCGTAATCTGCACCAATACTTTTGATGTTCGCAGTTTGAATTTCATTATGCTTAGCCCATATGATTTTTCCAGTATTGTCCATGCTAGCGACAGGAATTTCTCGTCCAAGTTTGACCATGATGGTTCCTTCATCGTATCCGATCACAACCCTGTGAAGTGAAAACAACAAGGTTTATGGTTTCGCAGGACAACTCAATGGAGTACTATAACAAGTAGAGCTCCCAATACCTAAGAACTTTAATCTTTACAAAGCGTCAACGTTAGGGAGAACAAAAACAACCACAAGGGTTCGAATAAATTGAACGCCAGAAGCAAATATTCAATGAATGCTGTTTTACTATCAACTGAGAGAGAAGATCTACTCCCGGATAACAGTGCTGACAAGCATCGAGTTAGTAAGAGGAGGGAGCAAAATCCAAAAACTTACCGGCGTGAACTTTTAATGTAACCAATGGCCCAAACTCTCTCGAGGCCATAATTTAATGTGTTCTCTAGCCTGCGAGAAAAAACAGACATTAGGAAATTTGGACTACAAACGAAAGGACAATATAAGAAATTGGTAATGGCGGAAAGGTAAATGAAGCCCAACTGAGAACGGTATAGGTAGGCATACAAGAAGCATTAAATTATTAAATTTCCAACAAACAAAAGGTTCATATTAAAATACCTGTACGTAGTTGCATGCCAAATGCGAACGGTACCATCTTCAGAACCTGTGATTATAATTGGAAGCTCTGGATGGAAACATACGGCAGAAACATTGTGTGTGTGCCCGTCCAGGGTCTGGACACAACTTTTTGTTTGATAGTCCCAGACCTGATTCCCGAAATTCAACTGGTTAATAACCTGAAAGCACATCATCTGACAGAGCAGTGAAGATGAAGCAGACCTTAGCAGTGTGATCATCAGAGCCGGTAATTAAATATGGCTTGTCACCACCAGTGAAATAATCCACACAATTTACTCCTTTCTGATGGGCATCCAATGTGAAATTTGGGTCTGGAGAACCAAGGTTCCAGATCTGTAAGATGAGCAAGAATGTAAACAAAGAATGAGCTACCACGTTGCAGAACCTAATGCAGACTAAGCCATGATTAAATTACAAGCATAGACCATTTCAGCACCTTAATGGTACGATCAAGTGATGCACTGGCAAAAGTGTTGGTGTCTTTTGGATTAAATGTGACTTGCATCACATAGTGCGAGTGTCCCTCGAATATCTGAGTGCATGCCCAACCCTTTTCCCAGTCCCAAAGCTTTATGAGCATATCATCAGAAGATGACAGCACATATGGAAGGGTTGGATGAACAGCCACACATCTAATGTAGTCTGAATGAGCCTCAAAGACTTTAACCTTATCCATGGTATTGTAATTGTATACGCGGATATACATATCATCAGCTCCTGCCACAACCCATTGCTTTCTTGCTATAAACTTGGCTGACCGAACTGCAACGTCATAATATAAGTAATCAGCATAAGTAACAAAAGAGACAAGACAACATGGTACATACAACAAGAAAGAATCAAAACTAAAACATTACAACTAAAGAAGCAAAAGAAAGAAAGATGTTTACCTGGTAGTTCGGTCACCTCGAAAGATTTTGCCATCACCTGAGGATTTTCAAACAAGATTCAGATTAGAAGAAATTACATGAATCATAACAAACAGCCAAAAAAATCTAGGAAAACACAGCGAAACCTTATAGAATACAGAAGGGAAAAATTTTTCAGTTGCACTTTTGGTCATTCCACTTCACAAATTGTTCAATGAAAAATATGTTCATAAGAAAAAAGATAAAGAAAATCAAATTTTTTTTACCCACCTGTGTCTGGTAGTTCCAAATACACAAGGTTCCAGTATACAAACTTGCTAGAATCCTGCAAGATAATGTTATATCAGATTCCAATCATGAGCAGCAACGAAAATGGAGCAACTCCACAAAATCATAGATACCAAGTGGTCGGAAATTGTCTTTTAATCGCTACAACTAAGATGCATGAGAGCACAATCCAAAAATTAGAAATTACCATGGCTCTGTAGGATGCAGGTCCACAGACTTTACTCTCTCCGACCTTTGAGCTAATTTTTTCTGATCCAAAAAACAACGCAAATCAAAATTATTAACATACATAAAACCAGAGTGAGTGATCTTTAAAAAAAAAACCCCAAAATACAACATGGAAATAGTTAAACAATACCTTGATCTCGAGTCTGAGAGGCTGTTTCAACAAAAAGATAGAAACCAGTAGTCAGTACTCAATAAGATCGTAAACTAAAAACACATTCGTAAATTAGAAAAACTTCTTCACTACAAACTTTACCAAAAATCTCTCGACCAGAATCAACAATGGAACTTCAACCAAACAAATAAAATGCAAAACAGCTAAAAGCCTAAAACCCAATACATAGCGGAAACAACTTCTGCACCCCGCACGCACTCAAGCCCCCCCAAAAAAATAGAAAAAATCCAGATCTTCTCAAAATGAAACGGTCATGATCCTTGATTCAATTCCACAGAACCAAAATGTCAAGAGATTACACTAAATTTTCATGCCATCAGCAGTAACACAACACGAAATCTTCAAAATCAGATTACACATATCGAAGCGGAACATGCGATCTGAGATCACACGATCTCACTCAAACTACGCTTAAATCACAGAAGAAATCGAGATCAAATCGTAGACAGATTCACCCGAGATCTAAAGAAAATAAAAAGTAGAGGAGAGATTCCACTACTCACCATATTTACAGATTAAGCGGGAGAAAGGATGTTCCCTTCGGATCTCGTATTATCGCTTTAAATCTGTGAATCGGAGATCGAAGAACGAACGACGTAAGCTCGGTGTGATAACAAAAGAAAAAAAAATTAAAAATCATAAAAAAGGAATTTTTTTTGCTTCAGAATTAAGAACGACTGATTAAGAGATTTACGAATTTGCCAGTAGAGGTTAGGCCTTTCTCTCAGAGGCCTATTATAACTAATTAATCAACATAAGAAAAAAGAGCCCATTTATAAAAGGCCTATACCCAACTAATAATGAGGCTAGGCTCGTATAAATTTCTTTCATGTAAATAATACTCGATCAACATTTTTTTTCATCACTACTTAACCACTTATTTTAATTTTTTTAAATGATCATTAAATTATTTAACTTAAACAGTTTCGCCAAAAAAATTACGAAGTCTTTATTAATTCAAAAAAATATAAACTTGTACTGGTCGAACTAAATTATATAAATAGGATCATTATTTATTTTCGTTTAAAGCCCATTTAATATCCAAGATTAAAACAAACGTTTTTAAAATATAACAAAATACAAACAAAAATCTCAAATATAAATAAAATCTTATTTTTCTAAAATTTTGTATATTGCTTCTTTTTAAGCAGAATAAAACTAAAAAAGGATCTTAGAATATTAATTTTGTTTAAGATATTCTCAGTGATTTTCTGGAAATGTTCTATTTCGCTGTTAATGAATTTATTTCTGATAATTAATCAATATGGAAACTCATTGTGCTCAATCATAAAACTATGAAATGATTCCATGATTTTCATCTTTAATTAATAATTTTAAATAATTTTTGTATTAATTCTGTAAAAATTTCACCCTAGATTTAAAAGAATAAGTTTTTAAAACTTTTTTCTCATTTTGACTGTAAAATCAATGAGAAGTAAATGAGATTAGACAAAAGAGAGCAAAATTGGAGACAACCTAAATTCTGAAATTTCAGGATTAGGCTATGGTTTTTTAGGAAAACCGTAATCATCATAATCATCGATTGATGGGATACAAAAAGCAGAAGCGAATCGAGTGAAAGTTGAACCAGCTTCCCAAGTTTAGAGTCTTGTGATAAAGAAACATATCAAAACAAGAGAACAATTAAAATAAGTTGACCGCATAGCGCAGTGGATTAGCGCGTCTGACTTCGGATCAGAAGGTCGTGGGTTCGACTCCCACTGTGGTCGATTTTATTCTTTTTTCATCTCTTTACCTTTATGGATTTATTTTTATTTTTTAAAATGGGGAAGAATTCATCTTTATACATTCTAAATTTAGACTTAGGAGAACTATTCTTTGGCCTTTCTTTCTACTTTAAGAAGAACCTAATTTTGGAGGGTTTCAAAAGCTAAACATAACACAAACATTTTTTTTTTTTGAACAGAACATATAACACAACTTTCTTGCTCTAAATTTTGGCAACGTCGTTTTTCTCGTCATCTGTTTTCTACGTTTTCTTTCATTTTTCTTTGACAGCGAAGATGGTGCTGGATAGAGAAGAAAGGAGAAGAAGAATAATGGAAAGAGGATCAGATCGTTTAGCTCTAATCACAGGCCAAATACATACTTTTGATCCTTCGTCGCCGTCGTCTTCTTCCTCATCGTCAGCTTCTCACCAACGTACATACAGCGAATCTTTCATGCCTCAGACTAAATATGATCATAAGCTGATGCAAGAAAGCCCATCTCTAAAGTATCATTTCAAAGGTACACAAACTATAACTATATTTTCTCTCTTGTTTCATTCTTGTATGATGCCTCTTTTTGTGTGTTATGTTTACTTGTTATAACAATATTTTTTACCAAGTTCTTTCAAAAAAACAATCTTTTTCACCAAGTGAAATTATAATGTTATTGTTTTAGTTTTGTAATTTTTAAACTCAAAACCAAACATAAACAACAACAACAACAAAACTTCGTTTTGCATTTTACACTTCACAATTTGTTATGTGTAATTTTTTCATCGAAAGTTCAAAACGATTAGCTATGAATGCATTTGTCTGTGTTTCTGAATAAATGTTTCTTTAGATATCATCTTAAATTAGATGTCAAAGTCCAAACACACTCGAATTGATTCCTACTATCGGATCAACAATACCCAAATCATGTCAAGTGGACTCTCTTATAGACTTAGAATTAATGAGCTACGAATAATTTGATTGATATATTTTCTACATTATTTTAGATGTCAGACTCATACCACATTTGTGTTTAAAAATTTTAGAAATAGTTAATGGAAAAAATATACTTTATATGTTAGTGCTTAGTAGTAAGAAATCATTAAATGATTGCACTGGATAACTGAATTCGTTAATGGTTATTGCCCCTTATTCATTATCATGATGAATGCAGAGGAAGTAAAGCCAAGAGAAGAACCAAAACTATCGACCATTCTTCAGAAACCCATAAAAAGTGAACCAACAAAACCAGAAGAAGCAAGATCAGTAAAGAGTCAAAGTCAACGACCTAGGATTCTCTTCAGCTCCAAGAAACTCAATTCTAGCATCATAAGCTCAGAAAGAAGTCGGATTTTAAGCTCCCTCACAATAGCTGTGTCTGTCATTTTACTCCCGAGATTGAACATCATAAGATCAGACACTATCTTAGCTTTGAGACCTCTTTGGTTGCTTCTGCTTACAGATTGTGCTATAATAATGTCTCATCTCACCGTGGAAGCTTCTGAAGGAGGACTGGGTCATGAAATGGAAGAAGAAGTTAAGAGTAAAGATGGTAATAACGGAGAAAATTGGTCTGATGCAGAAAAGCTTCTAGAAAGAGGAGTTGTTCTGTATCAAGCTCTTCGTGGAATTTTCATAGATTGTAGTCTCTATATGGTGGTTGTTGTTTGTGGAGCACCTCTTCTTTGAGTTTTTTTTTTTTCAATATGTTTTGTTGAGTTTTATCTAATTAAGATTTTCTTTTATGAACTTGCTTTGCTTGAACACTTAGTTTCGACTGGTACATAATTTCTTTTGGGAACGAAAACTGATATCTAGCTTTCTATACATCAATTCTTGGAGTTAATTTATTCCAAAATAATTTGATAACAGAGTTATACTGTAAATTAGAAGTGTTGAAAAGTAAGTCAAAATGTTTTTTAAAACCATATAAAAACTAAGAAAGAAAAAGCTACCTGCTCCTTTTTTTTTTCGCATGTGTTGGATTATATTGAACTTTAAACATTGTGTTACACAAACCGGCAAGGAACAAGTCCTTTCAGAGCCAAACCCAAAAGAGGGAGCCAAACCCAAAAGAGGGAGACGAGATGAAACACAGAGGCCGACGGATCAAATCCTCGGAAACGATAAGCTAAGAATTCAAACATAGAACTCAAACCAAAGGAGAAAAAGGGAAAAACCGATGGAAGAAAGATAATGAAATCTAAGCACTAAAACTGAGCTGATGCACCGTAAACAAAACCACAATCCCACCAAAGAACATGTAGGCGCGATAGCTGAGCTGAAGGACAAGAGTAACGGGAAGTGATATTATGTATTTTTAACATATTTTGATTTGTTTTTAGTATTCGGTTTGAGTAGATCTCATAGTTAGGTTAAGGTTTGTCAAAGGAATTCATGAGCTTTAGGGTTAAACACAAATAGGCTATTCAATTCGATCTTAAATCAAGTTCTTATTAAGTTTATTTCCAGTTTTTGTTATCTATATTTATACTTTGTTCAACTTCTTATTAAGTTATTTTCAACTTTTATTATCTATTCAAGCTTTTATGATGAACTCTATAATCTCTTTGTTTTCTTCTTCTTGACTCTATACTTTGACTCTCGCTGGTACTAGAAATCGTAGACAAGCTTTAAGATCAGGTTTAATATGTTCACAATTCTCCAATACATCTACTCTTGCAGGTAATGAATAAATTGCTCACCAATGTTCTTTCTAGCAACCTAGCAACTCTCGCTGTCTAAGTTAACCTGACATCAATGAATCAAGTGATCAATTCGATCCAAGCATTAAGGATAAAAAGGGTGAAGACATCGAATTGAATAGCCTATTTGTGTTTAACCCTAAAGCTCATGAACTCATTTGACAAACTTTAACCTAACTATGAGATCTACTCATACATAATTAAAGAAGAAGAAAACAAAGAGATTATAGAGTTCATCATAAAAGCTTGAATAGATAATAAAAGCTGAAAATAACTTAATAAGAACTTGAACAAAGTATAAATATAGATAACAAAAGCTGGAAATAAACTTATAAGAACTTGATTAAAGCATAAAGATAGAAAATAAGAACTGAAAATAAACTAAATAAAACTTGATCAAAGCATAAATGTTTAAAGCTTAAAAGAGAAGAGAAGCAATGTTTAGAAGCTAGAGAAGAGTGGGAGAAGAAGATGGTGTGTTTTGAAGCATCAAGAGTGAGTCCAATATATAGGCCAAGGTGTAGGGGAGTGGCTAAGACGGGGAACGACCGTTCTGTTGGAGAACGGTCGTTCTAGTTGGTCGATCAAAGTAGGTGGGAGTTGGTGAGTCGGGGAACGGTCGTTCTTGGTGGAGAACGGTCGTTCCTTGCTCGGTTGTTGGTGGAGTAGGTGAGGTGGGGAACGACTGTTCTGTTGAGGGAACAGTCGTTCTCTGGCTTTTGTCGGCAAGGTAGGTGAGGTGGGGAACGACCGTTCTGTTGGGGGAATGTGAAGGGAATGTCCTGAAATCAGACTTGTATTTATTCTAGTAAAGTCGTGATGTCGAGATAAGACAATCATATGATATTGTACGGTTATAATGTTTTGCTAGAAGCCGCTTATAACTTATGAGTTATGAACTCATTACCATTATCATATGATCCTATAGGGTCACACACCTAAGCAAACTGGATAATATAAATTGGGTTTTGATCATTAGAGTAATGATTATGATCTACGTATATAAGATATACGTCGATATCGTTTTTCTGTGAGGGTGTCGATCGACACCAATAGTGGGTGTCGATCGACACTTGTTCGGTCACGACTTCTAGAAGTATTGACTTTTGGATGGTGTCGATCGACACCAATTAGGTTGGTGTCGATCGACACCGTCGGCAGCTCCGCCTATATATATGATATATGGGCTGCTCGATTGATATAACAAAATCAATACGAAAAACACATTCTGAAGTCTTTGAAGACTCAGAAAACACAGAAACGAAAAAAGAAACCCGAAGGCGAATCGTTCGCTCCGGCACTAGCATCCCGTCGTCCAGTTTGTGTGCGTGTGGACTTCTGTAGAGGCGCAGCACTTGAGGCGCTCCTAATCTCGTTGTACCTTCTTATTCCGCTGCAAACCTTCAGGTATATTCGAGATTTGACGTATATTCAAACATAGATTCAATTGGCACGATCCGTGGACATAGGATTGTTGTTAGGGCTGTTTTAATGTGATTAAAACCTGAACGAAATCCATCAGTGGTATCAGAGCGGTGTTTCTATTGAATCTGTTGAATATATGTAAATCAATCTGTTCAAAAATCGTTTTTGATGAAGAACACGTTCTGGGTTCTTCGGTGTCGATCGACACCAATTCGGTGTCGATCGACACCACTATGGTTTTCGCGTGAAAAATGGTTTTCGCGTAAAACTTTAGTTTACGAACTTATGATCGTTTTCCTCAAAACACAGGTGTCGACCGACACTAAAGTAGTGTCGATCGACACAACGGTTCATCGCGATTGGTTCAATTGGATTGAACCGGATAATCGCGATCGGTTTAAGCGTAAATCGATTATCGTTATTGAACCGATTGGTGGGTGTCGACCGACACTAATGTAGTATCGATCGACACCGGTCGATATTTGCAAATTGATTCGATCGGTTTAATCGGTTAAATGGTTTATCGCGATTGAACCGGATCAGAATCTGTCGGTCAACACAAAAGTTGTGTCGATCGACACTGACCTGGTGTCGATCGACACCACTTCAGAATTTGCGTAACTTGTTTAACTTAAGAAAATTTTAAAAGGTTTAAAACAAAGTTAAAATATCTAGAATATAAACTAGATAAATGTTCCGTTCCTCAAACATAATATTAAGCTTTTAATATCTTCCCAATCTTGTCAACTGTCAAGGCTCGTTCATTGTGTGATGGGTCTGCCAAAGCAGGGTGTCCGCAATTACATGAGTGAGGCAGGTTGTAATCGTTACTACGGATTTAAAAGATTGGTTTGCTTAAATGGGCTATCAAAATAGTTTTGGGCTCATAGATATAGGATTGGATTCGATATTAGATATTAATCCAAGACCAAGAATTATATATGATATAATTAGCAAAGTGTTGCTTACCTAAATAGCTAAAGTTTGGGCGATGGGCCAAAGCTCACTCAATTTTTGTGAAATATGGATCTTGGATCATTATATTCAATTGAGGAAAATTGTTTTGAATATAATGTGAGTTTCTTAATTGTTAAGATTTCTCATTTCTTGAACATCAAAACTAAACTCTCATTTTTGTTTTTCAGCAATGGCTAGCTCCCCTCACAGAAACACATTCTCGCTTCGATCCGTCCTTGAAGGACAAGCTTAATGGATCGAACTTCCTTGAATGGTATCGGAACTTGAGAATTGTTCTCAAACAGGAGAAAAAGGAATATGTCCTTGAAAAGGTTCTCCCTGAGAAACCGAAGTCCAATGCCGGACACGCTGAAAGGAATGCTTGGGAGAAGCATTCTAATGATGAGGTCGATGTGAGTTGTCTCATGCTGGCTACCATGAACTCGGACTTGCAGAAGCAATACGAGAACGTGGTGTCACCTGTTGAGATGATCACTAGCCTGAAAGGATGTTTCAGGAGCAAGCACGAACTGAGAGATACCAGACGGTTAAGTCTCTCATTGAGTGCAAGCTACCAAAGATGGTCCAGTTAGCCCACATGTCATTAAGATGATGGGTTATATTGATAACTTGGCAAAACTGGATTGTCCTCTTAGCCAAGAGTTGGCTACGGACATCATTCTGCAGTCGTTGCCGTCAAGCTTTGATCAGTATAATGAACTATAACATGAACAACATGACAAAGACTTTGACGGAACTGCATGGCATGCTCAAAACAGCTGAGCCAAACATCAAAAAGGGCACCCCTAATGTACTTATGGTACAAGGGGGTAAAAAGTTTAAGAAACATGCTAAGGGTAAAGAAAAGCTAAGGCATTCCCGATTGAGAATCAGGATAAGCCTGAGACTTCTTCCAAACCCAAACGCGGCCCTACTGATGCTGATAAATGCCATTACTGCAATAAGTCTGGGCATTGGAAGAGAAATTGCAAAGAGTATCTGGCAGATCTAAAGAACTCGAAGAAGACGTATGAGACGACTTCTTCAGGTATCTATGTTATAGAAGTAAATGTTACTACTTCAGGTTCTAAGTCTTGGGTATTAGATACCGGCTGTGGCGCTCATATTTGTACAAATATGCAGGGTCTAAGCAACAGTAGAACGCTGGAGAAGGGACAAGTGGACCTGCGCGTTGGGAATGGAGCAAGAGTTGCTGCATTGGCCGTAGGAACTTATCATTTGTCTTTGCCGTCAGGCTTTGTATTGGAATTGAATAATTGCTACTATGTACCTGCTATAAGCAGAAACATCATTTCTATTTCTGTTTTGGATTTAGAAGACTTTCATTTCTCGATTAAAAACAAGTGTTGTTCTTTTAATCGTAATGAAATGTTTTATGGTAGCGCTCCATTAGAGAATGGACTTTATATTCTTAACCAATCTTTGCCTGTCTATAACATAAGTACTAAACGGTTAAGAACCAATGACTCGAACCCCACGTTTCTCTGGCATTGTCGTTTGGGCCACATTAATGAGAAAAGGATTCAAAAGCTTCATAATGATGGGCTTTTAGACTCATTTGATTTTGAATCATTTGAGAAGTGTGAATCCTGCTTAATGGGCAAAATGACAAAGGCCCCTTTCAACAAATTTAATGAAAGGGCCGGTGACCTATTGGGCCTTATACATACCGATGTATGTGGTCCAATGAGTGTTAGTGCTAGAGGAAACTTTCAGTACTTCATCACGTTTACTGATGATTTCAGTAGATTTGGTTATGTCTATTTAATGAGACATAAATCGGAATCCTTTGAAAAGTTCAAGGAGTTCCAAAATGAAGTGCAGAACCAACTTAGCAAAAGTATTAAAGCTCTTCGATCAGATCGTGGAGGTGAATACTTAAGCCAAGAGTTCAGTGATCATCTGAGTAATTGTGGAATTGTTTCACAACTCACTCCTCCTGGAACACCTCAGTGGAATGGTGTATCTGAAAGGAGGAATCGGACTTTATTAGATATGGTTCGATCGATGATGAGTCAAGTAGATCTTCCATTATCCTTTTGGGGATACGCTCTAGAACGTCTGCGTTTACGCTAAACAGAGTTCCATCAAAATCAGTCGAGAAGACACCATATGAGATGTGGACTGGAAAAGTTCCAAGTTTGTCTTTTCTTAAAATTTGGGGTTGTGAAGCTTATGTCAAACGGTTGATATCTGATAAGCTTGAACCCAAATCTGATAAGTGCTACTTCGTTGGTTATCCTAAGGAAACCAAGGCTTACTACTTTTACAACCGTTCTGAGAACAAAGTGTTTGTTGCTAAGAACTGTGTTTTTCTTGAGAAAGAATTTCTTTCCAAGAAGAACAGTGGGAGTAAAGTACAACTCGAAGAAGTTCGAGAATCACAGGAGCCTGCTCAACCTGTCGAGGAAGAGCAGCGACTGGATCTACAAAGAGTTGTAGAGCCCGAGCTGGATCTACAAAGAGTTGTAGAGCCCGAGCCTGTGATGCCAGAAGTTCGCAGATCCGAAAGGATTCGTCAAGAGCCCGAGAGATATGGATTTCTCGTGACTAATTGTCATGATCTCTTGATCATTGACAGTGACGAACCTGCGACTTTCGAAGAAGCAATGATGGGCCCTGACTCCGAAAAGTGGTTTAAGGCCGCTGAATCCGAAATCGGTTCCATGTCACAAAACCAAGTATGGACTTTGGGTGATTTACCTGATGGTGTAAAAGCCATTGAGTGTAAATGGGTCTTCAAAAAGAAGATCGATGTGGATGGAAACGTTCAGATTTACAAAGCTAGGTTGGTGGCAAAAGGTTTCAAACAAGTTCAAGGTGTTGACTATGATGAAACCTATTCCCCAGTCGCTATGCTTAAATCTATTCGGATTCTCCTAGCAACAGCCGCTCATTATGATTATGAGATTTGGCAAATGGATGTGAAAACAGCTTTCCTTAACGGGATACTGGAGGAGGATGTGTACATGACACAACCTCCGGGTTTCATTGATCCTAATGCTGCTGGGAAGGTATGCAAGCTTCATAAATCCATTTATGGATTGAAGCAAGCATCTCGGAGTTGGAACCTACGTTTTGATGAAGCAGTTAAAAAGTTTAACTTCATCAGAAACGAAGAGGAACCTTGCGTTTACAAGAAGACTAGTGGGAGCGCAGTTGCATTTCTCGTATTGTATGTAGACGACATACTTCTCATAGGAGATGATATTCCGTTACTTCAGTCAGTAAAGGACTGGCTCGGAAGTTGTTTCTCGATGAAAGACATGGGTGAAGCCGCCTATATTCTTGGAATAAGGATCTATAGAGATAGATCAAAGAGGATGATTGGACTGTGCCAGGACGCTTATATTGATAAGGTTCTACACAGGTTCAACATGCATGATTCCAAGAAGGGCTTGCTTCCGATGTCTCATGGCATTACTCTCAGCAAGAAGCAGTGTCCTTCGACACCTGCTGAGCGAGAGCGCATGAGTAGGATTCCTTTTGCTTCTGCAGTAGGATCTATTATGTATGCCATGCTTTGTACTCGTCCAGATGTTGCTTGTGCTTTAAGCATGACGAGTCGATACCAGTCAGATCCCGGTGAGAGTCACTGGACTGCCGTCAAGACTATCCTAAAGTATTTGAGAAATACCAAGGATAAGTTCTTGGTTTATGGAGGATGTGATGAGCTTGTAGTGAGTGGTTATACGGACGCCAGTTTTCAGACAGATAGAGACGATTTCCGATCTCAGTCTGGTTACGTCTTCTGTCTGAATGGAGGTGCAGTTAGTTGGAAGAGTTCCAAGCAGAGCACCGTGGCGGATTCGACGACCGAGGCTGAATACATCGCTGCTTCGGAAGCAGCGAAGGAGGCTGTTTGGATTAGGAAGTTCATTACTGAGCTTGGTGTGATTCCTAGCATTTCTGAGCCTGTGGCATTGTTTTGTGACAACAATGGAGCCATAGCTCAGGCTAAGGAACCCAGATCACACCAGAAATCCAAACACATTGAGAGGAGATATCATCTGATTCGTGATATCATTGAGAGAGGCGACGTCAAGATCAGCAGAGTTCCGACAGACGAGAACGTTGCTGACCCGTTGACTAAGCCACTCCCACGACCGAAGCATGAGAGTCATGCTGCTGCTATAGGCATTAGATTCCTTAAGCAGTAATCTTGTATTTAGTGGGAGTTATCATATTTATGTTTTGATGTTCATGTAAACATACATTTGGTTATGTTTTATTTAATGAAATTGTTTCATTGTTATTTAATGGTGTTATTAAATAATTGTCCAAAAGTAATTTATGGCATTCTTATAGATCATCAAATACGTGATTTGATCATGAAACTCTATAAGTGATAGATGACATAAATTATTTTCGTCCATAGTCGAGGTTATTAAAATTGGACATTAATAACCGCGTGAGACTAGTATGTGAGGTGACTGATGACTAAGTTTCATGGAGTCATTAATAGGAGTATTAAAGTCAACACATAGATATGTGTTAGAGAACACATGATCGGACATGACCCGCTAATGAGAACTCTACAAGATTGTTATATGAGTGTCATAAGAGTTTCTCATTACGACTATAGAGTATAGTCCTTAGACCTGAGTTCATCATGATTTCTTACATATGAATTGGTGTGCTTTGACCTTGTCAAACGTCAGCCGTAACTGGTGGCTATAAAGGCATTGATTGGGCATATTATGAAGTGTGTAGGGAACAGGGATGGAACAAGATGGAATTTGTCCCTCCCATATAACGGGAGATAAATATCTCAGGGCCTATCGAAGATTTGATACTGGAAATGCGTGGCCGCGCTCAAACGGATTGAATGTCAATCGTTTGTATTTTATCAGTATAAATCGGAGTTCGATAAACATGGTTTGGTTGATTAAGGATGACACGAGTTCTTGCCTTATGCCAGATCGAGATATAGAGACAAAGGGATTATGGGAATATTTGATTCCAGTACAAGTGGGAGATTGAAGGGAATGTCCTGAAATCAGACTTGTATTTATTCTAGTAAAGTCGTGATGTCGAGATAAGACAATCATATGATATTGTACGGTTATAATGTTTTGCTAGAAGCCGCTTATAACTTATGAGTTATGAACTCATTACCATTATCATATGATCCTATAGGGTCACACACCTAAGCAAACTGGATAATATAAATTGGGTTTTGATCATTAGAGTAGAGTAATGATTATGATCTACGTATATAAGATATACGTCGATATCGTTTTTCTGTGAGGGTGTCGATCGACACCAATAGTGGGTGTCGATCGACACTTGTTCGGTCACGACTTCTAGAAGTATTGACTTTTGGATGGTGTCGATCGACACCAATTAGGTTGGTGTCGATCGACACCCGTCGGCAGCTCCGCCTATATATATGATATATGGGCTGCTCGATTTGACATAAAAAAAAAATCAATACGAAAAACACATTCTGAAGTCTTTGGAAGACTCAGAAAACACAGAAACGAAAAAGGAAACCCGAAGGCGAATCGTTCGCTCCGGCACTAGCATCCCGTCGTCCAGTTTGTGTGCGTGTGGACTTCTGTAGAGGCGCAGCACTTGAGGCGCTCCTAATCTCGTTGTACCTGTTCTTATTCCGCTGCAAACCTTCAGGTATATTCGAGATTTGACGTATATTCAAACATAGATTCAATTGGCACGATCCGTGGACATAGGATTGTTGTTAGGGCTGTTTTAATGTGATTAAAACCTGAACGAAATCCATCAGAATGGTCGTTCTGCATGGTCGTTCTACTCAAAGAACGGTCGTTCTTCAGTTGGTCCTTTTCTCGTGTTTTTCCACATTAACTCGACTCGAACATGTCCGTAAACGCCAAACTCCTTCGGAACTCCATAAAATCTGTAAAAAGACTCGAAACAATAGAAAAGACTCGAAAAACTAACGAAAGATGCAAATCAAAACTCAAACCGAATACTAAAAACAAATCAAAATATGTTAAAAATACATAATATCAGGAAGAACCACACCAAACGAGAACCATCCAGGAATATGACCCAGCAAAGGAACTCAACCGAACTCAACCAGGAACAGCATCGACAGTAGAGAATGAGGAGCTGTAGAAGGACCAAACACAGAAACTACACCAACGAACCGCTCCAAAGAAACTATGCCTTCGAGAAAAACCGAGGCTCAAGGAAAAACCTTGTCTTCAAACTGGGAAAACGCCAAAGAAGAATATCAACTCTTACACGCTGACACTCGTAAACCAATCACAGCCACCTACAGACTAGAGATTGGCCACCTCCTCACAAGAGAAAAGTTGATAAACGAAACCACTGCTTAGTCTTGAACTCAAATCCAAACCCATAGAGGATTCAGAAACAAGCTAGCAGATGCCACCACAACGATACCACATCCGAATGACGAAACTAGAGGAAGACCTAGATCACCTCTAAACACAGACAACTCAAGAAGCCTAAGCGGAGCAGAAGAACCAAAGATCCAAAATCAACATCTAAACAGAGAAAAAGAGGAGACGACGGCACTAAAGCCGGCGCAAACGACTCAACACTTACGAAACCGTCGCTAGAGCCCCACGCACCCAAACAAAAACTCTGAAGATGATAAAACCAACGGATTAACCCCCACCCTAATAAGACCACAAGAAAACTAAAACCCCAAATCAACAAAACCAAAATCTCCGACGAAACAAACCCGATAAGAAGGAACCATCTGCAGACTGAGAATCCATCGGAGAATGTTCCAAATGAAGGAAAAGAGAAATAGAGACAGAATCCAAAAACCAGATCTGACCAACTAAATCTAAGAATCAGATTCGAAATCTATATGACTCTAATCACAAACAAAGGAGAAATAGAACCTGCAGAAGATGAGAGACAAAAGGAAGGCATAAAAAGCTTAATGGAGCCGCCGTCAGGAGGACGACGGTCACCGAAACCAAATCTCAGTTTTTTACTTTCTCGCCCTTTTTTTTCAAGGGTGTTGTTCGAGCCTGTTTGAAACAAATTTCTTTTATTCCTGAGATAAGATTAAAAGACATCAGCCTAAAAGCAGAAAACAGTGCAATAGAAAAAAGCTTATCAAACCATACCTTTTTTTTTCTAGAGATCGGTCCGCGGTTTCTTCTATATTATTTTACCTTCTTGTTGGATTAGTATTTTTTTTCTTTTGTTTTAAGTTAAGCTACGTTAGAAGGAGCAGCTTTGGATTTGCGGGACGTTTGATTAGTGTGGCAGGATTTGATATTGATTATATGTTGTTTTTACACTTGGAAAGAATAAACATAGAAGTTTAACAAATCTTATGTATGAGGGATTTCGAACTATATAATGAAACTCCTATTTATTTTCGTATTCAAAAGTGCAAGAGAGTAATGTGAAAAACAAGAGGATTAATAAATTTAAAAAGTACTGCCTCTACTGACTGGACAATTTAGCCTCTGGTAGAGCCAATTGGCAAGGCAGATGGTAGAATAGGTGATTACATTGCAGTTTGTTGAAATCGTTTGTTCCCCTCAAGTGTTTGCAAACATATTAGGCATTCATTTGTTTCTTCCTCTGGTGTTGGCATCCTTTTTACACTGTGTAGATCAGCGGTGAAATCGGTCTCGAGCCTTGATATAGCGTGAGAGTTGTAATCTTTAATTGTGAAGTAGACATCTGTACCTATGTCGCTTTGCGTTTCTATTTGTACTGTGTTGATGAAGTTGACAAAGTCTGCTCTCACTGTAGTAGCCACGATCTGGTATTTCATGGTAAGTAAGGATATCTCGATGCAGCTTCTCAAAGTTAAAGGCTACGTCCGGGTTTTTCATAAAATTTTATTTGATTTTAAATATTATAATTTTTAATATATATTGTGTCCTTTTTGTGACTATTGTATCCTTATTTAAATAACTCATATCATTAAATGATCTCAAAATTATTAAGAAATAAAAAATGTATGCAAATAAGCCAAAAAAAAATAACTTTGATAAATTATTGTTTATCCAACATGTTATTTACTTATTTCTTTCATCTTGTTACATCTATATTCTTTTAGAAAAAAATTGAGAAATTTTTAAAGAAAATTAGTTATGCATAAAATAGATGATAAATTTGATTGAATAGTACACACAAAATCCCAGTTTTCTTTCCTAATTGACATCATTTCAATTATATTAAATGATAGAATATTGTTTTATTCATTATTATGTAACTTGTTATATTTGAGCTGACACATGGGAGTAAACATAATGTTATTTATTAACAAACATATTTATTATGCTTATATGTCATTTGTTTGATAAAATGAGAGTAAACATATATAGTTCCATTATTTTTTAAAAATATAAAGTTATTAATAAAGTATAAATAATTTATCGTTTATTTTTTAAAATATAATATTTTTATTTTATTTTATTTATATAAAGTAAATATGTTTATTTATTGTTTTTACAAATTTTCAGTAAATATTTTTTTTATTGTATACTTACTTAAAATAGGTTGTTTGGGATTTTTCTTTGTATATACATGGTAAGATGAAATTTTAATGCTCTAACTTTACTATACTCTAAAAAATTTCAAAGGCGAAGGAACTACTATTGCTACACACCACCTTTCGGCCAATATATTTGTTTATAAGTTTTGCAAACTTTCGCCACTTTTAGTGGCAATCTGCAGGCAATATGGTGCGGTAACCTCAATACGTGTTTGTGTAGAAATCAGATACATTTTGTGTGGTGATGGATTCCCATATTCTAGGCCAATGAGTGTTTGTGTAATCACACTAAGCCTGAGCATTTTAACCGAAACAGAAATACTGAACCGAAACCAAACCAAAATAACTGAAACCGAAATCGAACCAAATTTTAAAAAAAATCTATTGGATATAGAACTGAGAATTTACGGATACCCTAACCGAACTAAAACCGAACCGATAACCGAATATCCGAAATACGATCTATATACCTAAAAATATTATTTATATTTATATTTAAAATAACTAAATAATTATAATTAACCATATATTACTAAAATCGAATTATCCAAAATTATCCAAATTTTTTATCCAAAATATCCGAAATCAACCAAATTATCCGCTATTATCTAATATTATCCGAAATTATCCGGTTTTTTATCCTAATTATCCAAAAAATATAAGAAAAACTGGAACCGAAACCGAAAAACCGAACTGAAACTGAACGGATAACCGAATATCCGAAACACGATCCATATACCTAAAAATATTATTTATATTTATATTTAAAATAACTAAATAATTAAAATTAACCACATATTACTAAAAAAACCGAATTATCCAAAATTATCCAAATCTTTTTATCCAAAATATCCTAAATTATCCTAAATCCGAATTTTCCGCTATTATCAGAAATTATCCGGTTTTTTATCCAAATTATCTTAAAAATATAAGAAAAACCGAACCGAAACCGAACCGAATTTTATGATTAACCGAATGGTTACTAAATTTTTATAACCGAAAAAAACAAAACAAAACAAACTGACCGAATTTTATGATTAACCTAATGGTTATTAAATCTCTATAACCAAAAAAATCAAAAACCAAAAAAACAGAACCGAACGCCGAGGCCTACTTATCGATATTAATGAATGGACAGAGGAGCAAATATCATGGACTTTACACGGATTCCTAACCGTTCTGTCTGGATTAATTTTTTTCCTTTCGATTTGTATATGTTCGGTAACTTTGATTGGAAATTTGGACAGATATCCCCGAAGATTTTGTATTTTGTTAAATTGGCTTATCATGAGTTTCCAACTCAAAATCAATTGACAATGAGTGGATTGATCTTTACCCTTTCTATATTTGTTCATTATTTCTCTCACTACCGATGTGAGACTTTATCTCATTAACACTCCACCTCACGTTTAAGCCCGTCTAGCTTGAAGCGTGGACAATTGTGAGAACAACATCTACGGGTGAACCAACATCGGGTGGCTCTGATACCATGTTAAATTCAGGTTTATCATGGGCTTCCAATTCAAAACCAGTTGGCAATAAATGGATTGGTCATTACCCTTTATATATTAGTTCATTATTTTTTCCACTACTGATGTGGGACTTTACCTCATTAAATTTTAACTGGATATCCGATCAGCTAAATTATAAGTGGTTAGAAGTTCTATGCTTCTACAGTTCTACATCATGTCAGGTTTGATGCTAAACAAATTGCACTCTTTGTAGAATAGTTGATATGATCGAATGTTCAGTGAAAGTTTTAGCATGCTGTGAAATTGTCTGTCATAGTCTCTCGAGTGTTATAAAGACAGTAAACGTAGTACGTATATAGAACTAGGTTCGGTTCAAAAATAGGCTGGACATATGCTCAATTTAGAAGAAGAACAAAAAAAGAAGACCAAATCTCATATATATACCGTAGTTGAAGATTTGGGGCCTATTTCGCCATTTTTAATAGGATTTATTTAGGTAAAACAAGTAAAAAAATAGTTGTTTTTGACATATTCAACAACAACCAAAACAAACACATAGTTTTGACATAATGAAAGTATACCTTTGTTTCGAAAGAAATCCAACATTTAAATATTTAGAAAAAATTTGTACATTTGCCGTCCAAATTACCAACTATATATACTGATTTATTTGGTATACGTAAAAGAAAAACACTACAATTTTTGTTAATACCTTTCGTAAAGAAGAATGGGAGAGGGCCGTTGTTCAAAAAAAAAAAATACAGATGGATAAAAGCTAGCATATGGCATGATATGAGTATATAACATGTTTTATAAGAAGTGTATTGGTTTACTCGGTGTACTGTTTACATTTTAAAGTGTAAAAGTTGGTCTGAATACGAAAAGTCAGCAATCTAACTAGTAATAAGTGAGTCAAATAAATCTAACAATGGCGTATACGTAGCGTTTATTTCTGGACATCTGACGATGTAACAGTTTCTCCCGCGTGTCTAATTAAATATTGATAAGATTTACATGGGACGACCGCATAAATCCCACCTTTCCATAGTATAAAAGCTCTGCTCTCCTTCTTTTGTTTTCAAATCTTCACAACACTTTGGATCCTTCTCCGTGAGCAATGAACTATTTTCGGTTCGACTCTACGAAAATGGATTATTCAGAAAATGTTCCCTCCTACGATCAAAAACATCATTATTTGACTAGAGATGAAGAGCATGTGGTCATGGTTTCTGCTCTGCGACAAGTGATATCCAACGACGACGTCGGAGGTGACACTTCTTTATCATCGAACTGGAATGCATGCGAAGCTCTTCATCAACCTTTGGACGCTGGCCCTTGTCCTCTCTGCGGTATCACCGGTTGCTACGGTTGCGCATTCCCACGACACGAAGAGATAAAGAAAGAGAAGAAACACAGAGGAGTGAGGAAAAGGCCTTCAGGTAAATTATATTCCAACATGTTATATATACGCTCCAACACGTTGTCTTGAGTATGTTCAGGCAGTTTATTATGTATTTCATAAACCATCAGGTAAATGGTCGGCAGAGATATGGGATCCGAGTTTGAAAGTAAGGAGATGGCTAGGAACGTTTCCAAGAGCGGAAATGGCGGGGCAGGCCTACGATGATGCTGCGACTAAGCTTGTCGAAGGAAGGGCACAAAGAAGTGGCACAGAGAATGGAGATGAAGAATATACCAAAACGACGACTGTTGAAGATGACTGACAAATGTTTTGGTCGTGCTTTAGAAGCAAAGATGCGGTGGAATCATAATTTACAAAACCGTCACAACACATATCTTTTATTTAAGGAGGGTTCCCTTTATTTAATTGATCAAATTTTGAAAAATTGTATGTTATTAAACTGTGGTTCTCTTTTTATTTTTGGGTTTAAGCTTTATTTTAAGTTAATTTGATTCTTTTATTTTCATATTATTTTGTTTTCAATTATTTTAAAAATATTATGTGTACTAAGTTTTGATTGTTCTTTGGTTCATGTTATTTGATTTTCATTTAAATATTTTTAGTCCGTTTAAAGAAGAATGATTTATTCCTTTCTTCCTTATTTGTTTTCCATTTTTAATATCATGAATAATACAAGAAACTGGACATTATATTTACATCTTTTTCTCTTCTTTTTGTGGAAGTTTCTTTAGTATACAGGTTTGACCAAATGTTTTATAATGATTTTATACGAAGCTTAAGATTTGCTTTCCATTAAATATGAGAATTTATACTAAGTTTAGGATTAAGGCTTGAAGGTAACTTTATCGAAAATCTGTAGCACGTACGTACGATGTAAGTGAAACCATTTGGCGTTATTCTTGTATGTAAAACATACACATTTGTTTATTATGAATAGGTAAAACCGTTTAGTGAATCTTGTGATGATGGCATAATGATCTGTTGTGGAGTCCACCCTTGATAAACTCGCTCGTCATGAGATCATTTATTCTGATAAGTTCAAAGTGATGACATATTTCACACTTTATCACACGGTCAAAGTTTTTGCTCGCTTTTTTGTTTCCAACTAATAATTCCATCACGATTCAAGCGTTCAGAGATAAATTATCTGTTACAAAAGGTAACAGACATCCCAAAAACCATATTCCAGCCAGGCGTAAACCAAGAAACCTCCTTTATATACCCAAAAAAATTATAAAAAAGCATCAAAAGAGGATAGAACACTTTCACCTATAAAGAGATCCTGCAACCAAACCTGATAGCTCACACTAACATAGGATTGTCTCAGATCTAATTTGGTAACACTTTGAGCGATGAAAATGCTCCTCTATTTGCATCATGATCTTCTACAGCTATTTCCCTCTCTCTAAACCTATCCAAAAGCACCAAAAGCTCTGTTGCCTGAAACAAAAAGGCCGGCCACGCCTTTGGTCTAAGAATAGCACCAAAAAGATCACTCATCTCTGCAGCAAAAATAATTTTGAGTGAAAGCTTAACATACTTTCAATGGCCCAAACCAAGACCTTCTATTTCGCTTCATCTCGTAAACGTACATTCAGAAAAGCTGTTCTGCTATGAGCTTGCGTTAGACCTCTTTCATCCCGCAAAACCCATCATGCAATAACCAATGATTTCTTTATGTTCCAATCGAACCCAATGTTGCATTTCTTCCACTCCTTGGGCAGAATTTTCCATTTCTTTGCCTGCAACTCAGTCACTTCTCTTTCCACAGCCTCAAATTCTTTATCCACAATCTGTGCCACGAACCATTGTTCCACCTCTTCTTCCACCTTCATATTAACTGTTATGAAACCATTTGAAACCATTTCCATAGATTATACATTGATAACGTGGTATACATTTCATCTCTTCTTCAGATTATAGTCCCAACCTTTTTCCAAGAAAATGACGAAAAGGAGATAGAAGAAAGGACAACTGCAACCGGTCGTCACCCAATTGGATTTGATCATACTTTAAACAAAAGATTATCAGCTCCAACCCTCCGCGTGCTATTAAGCTTCTTTCTTGGAAAAAAGTTGGGACTTCCAAATTCTCTATTTACATAATGTAATGAGAGAGAAGCTAAAATATACATTTATACAATGATAACTATGGAAATGTAGATTGTAATGAAGAAACATATCATTGATAACACCGAATTAAATCACAATTTCTTTCTCCGCTGCGACATTTAGCATCTGCATAAGTAATGTCGAAACATCTTTCTAAAACCAATGTCAATGTCTTAAAAAGCTTGAAACAGACCATATAAAAGACCGATATAAAAGGACACACAAAACATGAAAACTTAGGAGTGAAAACTAACCAGGTTCTGTGCAATTCGTATGAACTATAATAAGAGAATTTTGTTTCTTTCTTCTTTGCATATTCTACAATCTGCAAAGCCATATGTCTAAAACGTTATATATACAGTAGCAAAGATGTGAACTTGTCTGTGAAACTAATAACAATTACCTTTTTCAAATCATAAGTTCCTCTCTTGTAATACTGAGACTTCGGAATCCCGGAGAATAAGCATTACCGGCTACGGAGATTTTGATTTAGGCCCTGTTCGTTTGGTGCAGTGGATGAGAATTCTAGACGCGTTAGTCTGATGCTGTTCGTTTTCGATTTTGGTTCATGTGTTCAAAAACTGTATCTAGATGCATTTACGTTCGTTTTGTATTTCTACATTTATATCTTGACGCATTTGGTGTCAAATGACAAAAATGTCCATATTTTTTTTATGTTCAAACAAATATAAACAAAAATAAATATCAAAATTATTTTATCAAATGAAATTTTGCGGTTTAGACAAGAAAACGACATCTTGCAGTTTTAACGAAAAAAATTAGATTTTACTGTTTTAGAGGGACAACAAGATTTTGGAGTTTTGGCAGAAAAACGAAATTTTCTAGTTTTGGCCGGAAAACGAGATTTCTCGGTTTTGACGGGAAAACGAGATTTCGCGGTTTTGGCGAGAAAACGAGATTTATGGTTTTGGCGGAAAAATGAGGTTTTGCAGTTTTGGCGGAAAAACGAGGTTTTGCGGTTTTGGCGGGAAAACGAGGTTTTTGGTTTTGGCGGGAAAATGAGGTTTTGTGGTTTTGGCGGGAAAACGAGTTTTTGCGGTTTTGGCGGGAAAATGATATTTTTCGGTTTTCGCAGGAAAAAAGATATTTCGCGGTTTTGGTCGGAAAATGAGGTTTTGCAGTTTTGGCATGAAAACGAGTTTTTTCGGTTTTGGCGGGAAAACTAGCTTTTCCGGTTTTGGCGGGAAAACGAGATTTTTTTTGGTTTTGGCGGGAAAACGAAATTTTCTGGTTTTGATGGGAAAACGATATTTTCTATTTTGGCGAAAAAACGAGATTTTCAGTTTTGGCAGGAAAATAAGGTTTTGCGGTTTTCGCGGGAAAACGAGATTTTGCGATTTTCGCTGAATAATGAGATTTTTTTTTTCTCGGAAAAACGAGATTTTTCGGTTTCCGCGGAAAAATGAGATTTTTTTGTTTTGGCGGGAAGCAAGATTTTGCGGTTTTGGCGAGAAAATGAGGTTTTGCGATTTTGGCGGGAAAACGAGATTTGATAGTTTTCGCGGAAAAACGAGATTTTACGGTTTTGACATGAAATGTTGTCATGGTGTTTTTGATAAAAAAATAATATTTTGTTGTTTATGTAAAAAAAATTTTTTTATTATTTTATAGGTAAAATTGTAGTTATAAATAAGGGTATTTTTGACTTTTGGTAGTGTTGGATGAGTTTAGTGTAGCGAGACGCACCAAATAAACTCAGCGAGAAATCTTGATTTTTCTGGATGAGTTTTGAAAACGCGTTTGGATACCTCTTCTAGTTCATACGTCTAATTAACACTAAACGAACATCAACATGTATCTGCATCTAGATAACGTGTCCAACTCACCAAACGAACAGGGGCTTAGATATGGTGGTTACTGGTTCTTTAACAGCCTTGAAGTTGTCTACACTCATCCCAAATTTACCCAAGATCGTGTTTCCCATCTCCTTCAACTTTGCTGCTAGACAACAAAAACATATATTTGAACATCATCAAGACTCAAGAGTCGCAATGTAATAGTCTTGATCAGAAAATACATAAACAAAAGTCTCTTTACCTATGGCTTCTTCTTTCATCTTTTCTCGCTTCTCAGCTGCGTAAGGGCTCCAAACGCCGAATCCCTTTTCTAGCCTGATCATTCGAAGGATCCAGTTCTAATATCTTCTTCCAGTCTATCAAAACGCAAATACATACAAATCATTTTTCTTCGTTCCAATCCAAACTCATTTTCTAGCCTCGATGCTTACCTTCTGATCGACAAAGAGCATGTTGATACTCATGAGTTCACCTCCTTTCCTAACATTTCTGGCTTCCCAAAATCGCAGCAACCGTACCTCGCAGTGTTGGAGCACCGTCCTGCTATCAATTCCGAGAAAAGAACCTGAGAATTGGCCATTGCAAAAAGTGGATATCTGAACAGACTTTGCTCTTTTTTTTGTCGAAATCGTGGGGAAAAGTTATTTATAGTTGAAACTCAAGCAACTTACAGTAGGAATTCAATTACCCGAAATCAATGCAGAAGAGTGGGTTCAACACGTCTGAAGAGAGAGTGATGGCTATGCAGTTGAAGCGTCCTAACGCAGAAGATCTTCACTGTCTCTGTAACAAAACGGAGAAAGAGAAGAATGGTTTCAAAGGGCTGAGTCAAATGTTTATAAGCCCAAATCGTTGCAAATGTATCTTATACAATAAAAACGCAAAGCCCAAAACTTTAAAATGGTAGGCATGAAATCGCAAAATCCCAAAACTTAAAATAAATGGCGGGATAGCTGTCAATTTTTCCCTCAAAATAGGAAAAAAAACCAACTTTATTGTATAAGATGTCTAACGTTGGCTAGATAATTTTTCATTTTTGAAACAAAAATCTTAATATTTGAGTAAAAATCAGCCCATGACTAAATCTTAGTTTTGATAAGTTTTAATGGAGAAACGCTTGTAGTGAAAAAATTATAAAAACAAATTATATACTATGACAAGGAGTTTCTACCCTAAATTATAGTATAGTTTTTCTTGTAAGTTTATGTAAGGATATATGTAATGTAACCTCAAAAAGGTAAGTTTATCTAAAGAAGATGAGTGACAAAGAGAAGCCCAAAGAGAGAGGAAGTGATGTCGTAATCGGCCCACTCCCACCGCTTATCCTCTCCAATCACTTCATTTCCTCTTTACCATATAATTATCTCCAAACCCTTTTGTTTCATATGAAAAGTATGGTCCACCATTTCCTAGTGAAAAAATGTGAGCCCACATTTTTCTTTTTCTTTATAATCGATAAGTTTATAATCTCGAGCCAAAACTCGTGAATGGTCAAGTAATTTTGTCATTCAAAGTATCTATAATGCTTACCCTGTTACCCATGATTGAAATAGTAATCGAAGCATCTATAACCACTTAACCAGAATCCGCTAGAATAATCTCGAATTTAAGTCCTCCGATTGCATAATTAAGTATTTTAACTTCTCTGGATTGTCTTTTTTTACAACAGTAGAACAAATCCCGCCATCAAATTATTCCTTAAAGTCGTATTAAACATATCTAAAGATCAGATAGATACCCAAGAACAAAATTTCTGACTTCATGGTTTTTGTACAAATCTCTAGACGTGCATCAAAACACTAGCCACGTGTGACGTTTCAAATTTTTGTTTCGCTGACATATCATCTACACAATACCTAAAAGATAAATATGTAACTAAAATAATTTTAAGTTCCAAAAGAGTGACTAATATTTATAGTCGACTTCTCTTCTTCTAGTAAAACCACACACACAAAATCTCCAACTAGAAGAATCTTAAAATTTTGTATTCAAGAAAATGTGTTACAAAAAGATTCTCCCTCTTGTTATTCCTCCGGAGACCTTCCACGAGAATATGCAGGCGGCAGAGGTGACGGTGGCAACAGAAGTGGTAGCCACCGCTGGTCACCGTGACGGTGGCGGTGGAAAGAAGAAGTGTGTGTGTTCTCCATCGAAGCATCCAAGATCGTTCAAGTGTAGGTATCATCATCACGAATATCAATGGCTTCCTTCCTCTTCTTCTTCTTCTTCTTCTTCTTCTTCTTGTTCTTCTTCGTCCCTCCACAAATAACACATCATCTTGTAATATAAAAACTATAGTTTTATATTCATGGTTATTTGTTTATTTAATCAAAGTAGAAATAATCTTGTGGTTTTTCATTTTAAAGTCTATTTGTCGAATCTTTATAAAATGATGTTGTTTGATCCCAAAGCCCAAAGGTTAACAAATGACAAAGAACAAATGGTTACTATGATTTCTGTATAATCAGTTTTTTTTTTTCTTCTCTTAATCACAAAAGAAAAAAAAAAAGTAAAAAAATATTGATGTTACGTGACAGATTAATCGACTTCAAGCATTATAATATCCAATAATGAAGCAAAGCAAAACACGTCGGTCCATTGTAAACAAAAATTTTATCCAAAATTGATAAAGAGATTATGTCGAGATGAATTGGTGAAAATGTAATCATATATATAAACACAGAGAAACATCCATGTGCTATATGTCTAGAACTATGGAAAAACAAATAAATTGATTCGCCATGAAATCAAACTTTAAACCTACAGTAGCTCATAAAGAAAATGTAAATGTGTCGATATATGAAAAAAGAAAGAAAATCAAATCTCGTTTTATAATAGCTCTGAGCATTTTATCCGGAACCGATATCCAGAACCGAAAACTGAACCGATATAGCGGTTCTGGATCGGTTTCGGTACCACTGAAAAGAACCGATGGATACCATATGGAGGGAACCGTGGATCTCGGTTCGGTTCGGTTAGGAACCGAGATCCAATAGGTACCCAAAAAATCTTCTATTAGGTCGAGACCTTTCCTTTCCTTGAGCCACCTTCGAATCGATTCACGATCCTTTTAAAATTTCTGACAAAACCCCCATATATCAAAACTGGAATCAACAGGTCTCTTCCACGGTACATTCTCGTCGCCACCTTCAGCTGCTTCACGAATCCAGTCGGAGGTTTGTTTAAAACCCAAATTCTCGAGCTCTCGCATGGCTGTTACATTTCTTTTCCATGTCGAATTGGTGATAGCTTATACTTCTTTGAATTTTTGAGTTTGTGATTTAAGTTTATATGTTGCATTGCTCTGGGACTTCAGGTAAATTTCGAGGTAATTTTCCGAGTTCAACAAGGAATTCGAGTTTTCGATTTTTCGGATATCGATATATATACAGCGATCAGATATTTTCTAATTATATTCGAAGTTTGGTTTGATTTATCTATAGTTCAGATCGAATTACTCGGGTTTCGACCGAGTTTTATATCAATTTTCTTCTGGTTTTATTTTGGGTTAGTGTTCAAATATTTTGAATTCAGATCCAAGTATTTTGAGTTTTTTCAAATCAAAACAATCAATATAATTAGAAACTAAAAAAACTTCAGATGTTTAGGGTTTAGGTTCGGATAAGCTCGATTTATTCGGATACAAAATAAAAATCGTTCAAACCTTTTAAATTTATTTATCGGATTTAAGTTGGGTATAATCTGTTTATTCGGATTTTCAGCTTTAGATGAATAGAAACCGATAGAATTTCTATAAAAAAAATCGGTTTGGATATTTGGGTTAGGGTTCTCAGTTCCAGATCTACCTTTGTAGATGAGATCAGACTATTTTCATGGGTTAAAGAGTCTAATTCAATACTGAACATCTTGCAATGCCATTTTCTCTAATGGGCTTAAAATTAATGGCCCATAAACGAAAATGGCGAAGCGGGGTGGGTCCGTCCGGCGGTTTTCCGCACATGGACATATTCTTTTTGATTAAAAGAAAAAGGACAAGACACAGTTGCAGTCGCTGAGAAGAAACGCAAATCCGAAATAAGAAAGTCATCAAGAAGAAGAAGAAGAAGAGCTTTGGTTTTTCTTTATGCTCGAGTGTTCGACCTCTCTCTCTCTCTCTCCATTATCGCCTCTCTGTGGCAATTCATCTCCTCTACTGGGCCTACAAATGGGCCTTCTTTCTTTCAATCACTGGTTTTAATTAGATTCTTTCTTAAAAGTGGGATTTGCGAAAGCTTGTAATTAAAAAAGAGATTAGTGAAGGATTTGATAAGGGTTGTCAACGAGCATAATCCGGCGCAGATCGAGGAGAAGAGAGAAGAAGATCTAAGGGAGCTTTAAGCTATTAACTATGTCAACGAGAAACACTGAATCTTCTTCTCTTCCTACTCAAAGGTATTAGATTCTTCTTTTCTTGTATCTTTTTTTACACATTCAATCTTCATTTTCATCAATAGAGTATTATTAGTCTCTATTGGTTTCGATCTCTGTAACATTTACGAATTCTTCTTATTCAGTAAACAATGATGAAGATTGGCTCTATAGCGAATGATTACCAATCTCTCAACTTCAGATTTGTAATTTTATTGCCCCATTTGTCTGGTTTTGCACGTTTTATGTTCTAACTAATTTTGGTGGTCTTTAACTAATTTCTGTGGTCCTTTTCTTTCTCCACATGGTTGTTCTGTGGCGTGAGATTAATTAATTTCATTATTATTTTATTTATTTATTCTTATTCCGACTTTGCATTGAACATCTTCTACTTCAATCTAATTACTGTTCATGTAATGCCTTTGACAGGCTTTTGGGTAAAGTGGCATTGATAACTGGAGGAGCCACAGGGATAGGTGAGAGCATTGCTCGTCTGTTCCACAAGCACGGTGCGAGAGTCTGCATCGTCGACATGCAAGACGATCTCGGAGACAAACTATGCAAAAGTCTGGCAAGTGGTGAGTCTGCGACGGCTTGTTTCATCCATGGTGATGTCAGAGTAGAAGACGACGTTAGCAAAGCGGTTGACTTTGCGGTCAACCGGTTCGGGAAGCTTGACATATTCGTCAACAACGCGGGGCTAAGCGGAGCACCGTGTCCCGACATCCGTAACAGCAGTTTGAGCGAGTTCGAGAAGGTCTTTGACGTGAACGTGAAAGGAGCTTTCCTAGGGATGAAACACGCGGCTCGTGTAATGATCCCGGAGAAGAAAGGGTCAATAGTGTCTTTATGCAGCGTGGGAGGTGTTGTTGGAGGCGTTGGTCCGCATGCTTATGTGGGTTCCAAGCATGCTGTTCTAGGTTTGACTAGGAGCGTTGCAGCTGAGCTTGGACAGCATGGGATACGTGTGAACTGCGTTTCGCCTTATGCGGTTGCGACCAACCTCGCTTTGGCTCATTTGCCGGAGGATGAAAGAACGGAAGACGTGTTTGCTGGTTTCAGGAGTTTCGCGGCTGCAAACGCGAATCTGAAAGGTGTCGAATTGACGGTTGATGATGTGGCGAACGCGGTTCTGTTTCTGGCGAGCGATGAATCGCGTTATGTAAGCGGAGATAATCTCATGATTGATGGAGGGTTCACTTGCACTAACCACTCCTTTAAAGTTTTCAGGTGATCATTTTTACTTTCTTAATGTGCTAATGAATGTTGTTTGGTGTCTCTTTGTGTCATCTCTCTTTAATAATTTAACTGTGGAGCTTATTGTTGTGGTTGTGATTGTTACTTTTAGCATTTGTAGAGAGATATTTTTTAAAACTCTTTGGAAGAAACATATTTCTTTGCTTTTGGATAAAATGCTCTTTACTAAAGACTAAAGAGACATACATGAATGTCAGGATAAACGAACATAAAGATGTAATCCAGAAAATGCTTTTTGCCGTAAAGTTTTTACATTGTTCTCTACATCAAAGACTATAATTGTGACTAATAACTTTTTACAAAAATATGTTTGGCGTCTTAAGATTATTAATATTCTGTCTTTTGGTTGACTATAATCTTTTCTTGCATTAAAAACTAAATTATAAAGGTCAAAGTAAAAAATTCTGAGTACAAAAATAAATCAGATGTATGTCTCTTGAATTAGACAGGTCTACAACTTTGACGAGATATTGTCTGATTAACTGTATTTACTACAATCCCACATGCCACTTTTGCCTGTTTATCAAAATATTCAATAAGAACAATCATTTTAATGTAGAGAATCGAATTAACGAGTTAATAAAACCGATTAGTTGCGTAAAACTCGAGTTGAAGTACCTTCAAAGGGAAACGGAAGAACAAAACGCCAAGTTCTCCGTTAGTCTCCGTAACGGTGTCAAATTCGATCGAGCCCTTAGCCAAATCGTGAATCAGGTGAATGACGTCAGCAAACAACGTGACGCCGTCAAGCTCCGTCTCCGCTTCCAGGTAAGACGTGCCCATAGCCCCCACGTGCCCGCCATCCGAGCTCACGTGACCTAACGTCTTCCCTCTGTAATCAACCGCAACGTCAAGCTCCGTGAAGTCAAAAGAGTACACGTCAGCATTGGATACCTTGAGCGTAACGAGCATCGTCATGTCTATAGACGGCACCAGTCGACGGTGGACGTGCACGTGGGAAACTTTGACCCGTTCGATTTTGATGCGTGGATCTGACGGCCAGAAGATGTAGATGAGGATCGAGGCAAACGATATGAGAAATATAGAGATGATGAAACGGCGTCGTCCCGTCGAGGAAGGATGCGATATGAGAACGGCGCCGTTTGGATCATGACTAGACGAAGGTAAAGGCTTATATTCCGGTGACGACGGAGTTGCTTCAGGATCTTCTCCTCCGGCCATGGCTCATGCGAGAGGAGATGTTCGGTAAGGTTACGATATATGTGTATATATATATATGTCATGTTATGTGTTTTGTTAGTTGAGTGTCTGATTAAACTTTATTATTAAATTTGTTAATCATTTGATTATGTGAAAAGACTATCTACTATATTAAAACAGGAGTCCCTTAAGAAATAAACATATTGTCACGTGTTATATTACGAAATATGCCACTGAAATTTAATGAAGAGATAGAATTTCATTAAGGATAATTTAGACTAAACATATATGTAATCTATAATAGTTTTAATACACTTGAACACATCTGATTATGTAGAGATTAATTACCATAAATAAAAATATATTAATTAGATATGTATCTTAACAATTTAAAATAATGGGTCCCACTTATGTGATTAATTAAAAACAAAAATAGTAATAATATATATATTAGATATTCAATCAAATGATAAATATAATTAATTAATATAATAAATTAATTTTCAAGACATAAAATTTAATTTTAGTAAATATACACATAAAGTAACATAAAAATATATTTAGTAAATATACACAGAAAGTAACATAAAGTATATTTTGTATTTTTAATTTGATATATATATATATATAATTCCGGGTTTATATAGTTTGTTTTGTTAAAATATGTAATATATTTAGACAATTAGAAAACGAGTTAAAAAGACTAATTAACTCATTTTAATTATCAAACTATTAAAAATTATTAAGATGCGATAATTTTCATAAACGGATAATCATATTTTAACATTCCTAAATATATATAAAAATTTAAATTCAATTATAAAAGTTAGAAAATAAAAGAACAAATACAAATTAATAGAATAGACTATATAATTTTATCATATACTTAAAATAAAACTATCAGTACATCTCAAACTATAACTTTTAAATTTACAAATATACAATATTTAAAAAAAATAACTACACATTAAAAAAACTTATCTTAAGGACGGGATATAGTCTATTATATTATTATTGAATATAAAAATAACATTAAATTTTATATTCTTATAAAATAAGGTAAACTTTTATTTAGATATTAAATCAAAATATATTATTTTGAAATCAGAATTATGTTTTTAAAAGTCCAATATATTAAAAAATATAAATATTAAGGTAACTATTTTCATAAATATTAGTATGTAAATATTAAATTTCCTAATTTACAATTTACTTCCACTTATTTTCTAATTATATTGATGTAATTTTTCATTTTTTGCTATTGGTTTAAAATTATTTTCTTTCTAGAAATGCTAAACATATAATAAATTTTATAATATTAAATTTACTTCCACATATGTGTGCACTAAATTGATGTAATTGAAAAATTTCTTGCTTCTTATCTACTTCTTTCTGTTTAAAACTACTTTCTTTCTGTAAATTTCTAATCAAACCATAAAAAAACTCACAAAATAATTCACACTACAACTTTAAAGTATAGTGTTACAAATTATTTGCAATGTTATTGTTTTTTACTAATTTTAAAAATTATTATTATATCAAAATATATTAAAAATTATTAAATTTATGTATTTAATTGGAAAAATATTATTCATATCCCGCGCGCCGACGCGCGGGTTCGGATCTAGTATGACTTAATATTCTCAAATGTTCTATCTACTCTTCTGAGCGGGTTAGAAGTTTGTATTTTAGAAAATACTAAAATAGATTCGGATTCAATAACCGGCCCGAAATTCTAAATCCGGTTTCATTGAACGGTAACTATCCAAAACCAAACCGAATCTCCTAATTTGATTCAATCTTTTTGGTTCCAGATAACATGTCCAATCCTAGGTATGATGGGTTTGACAATCAGTCATTACAATAAATTTATCACAGTACAAAATTACAACTGCAACACTATCTTGATTAGCGCTGGGCATTTTAACCGAAAACCGAAAACCGAACCGAAACCGAACCAAAATAACCAAAACCGAGACCGAATATTATGAAACACCTATAGGATATTGAATTGAGATAACCGAACCGAACCGAACCGAAACCGAATAGATAACCGAATATCCGAAATACGATCCATATGTTTAAAATATTATTTATATTTAAAATAACTAAATAGTTAAAATTAATCAAATATTAGTAAAAAAACCAAATTATCCAAAATTATCAAAATGTTTTTATCCAAAATATCCGAAATTATTCGAAGTTATTCGATTTTTTATCCAAATTATCCAAAAAATATAAGAAAACCCGGAACCGAAACCGAAATAACTGAACCAAAACCGAACTGAACGGTTACTAAATCTCTATAACCGAAAAAACCGAAAACTGAAAAAATCGAAAACCAAAAAAACCGAACCGAACCGAAAACCGAACGCCCAGCTCTAAATTCTCGATAGTCAATACAGACTTTTTATCACTCGAGAACAATTCTTGAAAATCAACTGTATAAATATCTGTTACAACTGTTAAATATCAGAGTAATTCTTATGACAACTGTTACTCAGATGCAACAAACCTTATAAAACCCAAAACTTAATATAAGAAAGCAATGATACATATATGCTATACGTTGTATTTGTGTATGCTGAAAAAATTCAGATAAAATAAAAAGGAAGAAATTACTCTGTTCTTACATCAGTACTTACGAAGTTTGTCCCTGGCTCGGTTTCTGATGCCGTTCGCTTTGGCTTTGCCGCTGAGTCACGTACGAAACCGCTCTATACATATCCGAACATGAATACGCAACCTCAGACATTGCCTGAAAAAGCTCCGGTAGACGAGTTCGAAGACTAGCCAGTGACTTCTCTCTAACTTGATGGCTTTGTCTTTGGTAAGCTTCTTCTTCTTCTTCCAACCTCTTCTTTATTTGTTCTACATTGAATTGCCTAACAACGACCTCGTCTTTATGCTCGTTATCCGCTTCTGATCCATCCGGATTCATATCCTCAGGTCCTCTCTTCTGCATGTATTTGTGGTACCAATCCTCAAACTGTCTGATTTTTCTCCCCAGTTCTTTTCTCGTCTCTTCGCATCTGTCTCTGAGCTTCATCTCTTCTTCTTGCTGCTGCATTATCGTGCTTATAACCGCCGCGAAATTGATTATTGCCGTTCTCGCCATTTCGTCAGGGATCTTGTCTAAACGGTCGTACCAAGCGTGGAGGAGTTTTTGGATTGCGGGATTTGGAACTCGAGGCGGAGAAGATACTTTCTCCTTGAGTGTGCTTTCGATAGGGATGAGATTTAGCTTTAGCCATCCGCCGAGTGATTTTATGTATACTTTCTGATTATCTATCATTCTGCAAAACTGTGTGTGCCATTCTTGGACCACGGCCAAAAGCTGGATTGTGCGTTCGTGGTGATGGTCGTTTGTTTCTTTCACCGCTTGCGAAACGTCTAGTGATTTCAAAACCTTTGAGATCTCCGCTTGTCTCTGATGATGCATTTGCATCATTTCCCACATCTTCCCCATCCTGAAACACAATTTCCATGCGAAGAAAAAACTCAAAATCATATTGCATAAACATCATCACAACCATACTTCACAAGCAATCAAAAAACTTACGCCTCGACAAGATGAACGAGCTTTACGTATAGTTGTTCATCCCGAAGACGATTGATCTCTGAAACTGTGGAGTCCATGGATTGCATGTCAACAATGTATCTTGTATGCAACTGACTAACTGATGCTTTGGCTCTCTCTAGAGAATCCGAGTGGCCACCTCGCTTCTTTACCCGATTCAAATGAGCAACCTTTTTCTGGTACTCGATTTTCATGAGTTCACCGGCCTAAATCCAAAAACAAAGATCAGACTTTCAATGCACACATACATCATCCTTGCTAAGATTTCCAAAGAGGACTAAACATGGCTGCAAGAATCTCTCGTCAAGGGACAAACACAACCATACCTTGACTTCGTCGTAGAGCTTCTTTTCCCATGCTAGCAATTTGTCAAGAACAGTAGCATGTGTTTCGTTTTCTTCGGAATCGAAATCATCTTTCCCAACTTCAGCATTTGGTAATCCTCTAAACGATCTATTCCATGTAATTACACGCATTACTCTAGCAGAGTGATCAATGTGGCCTGTCAAAAAAAAAAAAACATTTATCTTGAGGTTTTAGCTAACTAATCAATGGAAGAACCATCTTATTCCTTCTCACAGATTTCAACAGATTAACGAATCAAATACCTCTGTTATCTGCAAAATTAGAGTGGTAATGGAGCCTGGTTGCTTCAAGCATCTTGGACACCTCATGAGCACTTTCAGAAGCTTTCAAGAAATTATCATCAAGCTCATTGAACATATTCGCCAAGTTCGTCGTCACCGGAAACCTCCCTCCCCTCCTCTCTCCGCCGATGGGCATCCCTTTGCTCTTCTTCATCCCTCTAAAGTTGGCAGCTTTTTCAAGTTCCACACTCGGTTCCTCCACTCTCTTCGGCCTTTCCTCAACCGCTGGTTTCCGTTCAACTACCGGCTCGTCATCATCCTCCTCCTCCTCTTCATCTTCTTCTTCTTCATCTTCCTCTGTGGACGGTGAAGTCGGTCGAGGAGGCGCGGGTTTCGCCTGTGGTGGCTGTGGCTGTGGAGGAGGAGGAGTGTCCTCTAAAGTGGTTCCAGGGATGTTGTCACTGGAGAAGAAATAATCGTAGACCAAATGCTCTTGTGGCTGTTGCGGACGTGGCGGAGGAATCGGCCTTGAATTCGCCGCCATGGATTGCAGCAGAGGAGGAGGAGGCGCTTCTTGGTGGTGGAGGTGATGGTGATCATCAATCATCGTCCTACCTCTATTGCTACCTCCACGGCTTTTCGATTTCCTAACCAAACGGTCATGATTCTCCAATTCGGAGTCGTCGTCGTCTTCGTCTAGGGTTCCGTCTTCCTCGATTATAGTCCCGTTGAGTCCACTCCCAGACGGACCACCGGATCTACCGTTCATCTCCGGCATGGTAGCAGCGCGTTGGAGAGGAAGAGGCGGAGGAGGAGGAGGAGGCGGGAGAGTATCGGGCATAGGCTGAGGGATCGCGGCGGAGGCGGAGGAAGAAGAAGCGACGGAGCTAGAAATCGCGGCGGCGGAGGAAGGAGAACCAGGAGATACGACGCCGGTGGGAAGGGAGGAAGTGGAACCGATCGCTGCGGCGGAGGCGGATGAAGAAGAGTGAGCGGATACTAGAAACTCGCCGTGAGCGTAGTCGGAGAGAGCAGCTCCGGTGTTCTTGAGAGCCATGGCGTAAGCAGAGTGAGCGGCGGCGAAAGCGTTACGAGCCGTGACGGCATCTTTCATGAACTGTTTCCGCTCTTTGCAACGAGTAACGGCTTCTTCGTTCTCGATCTTTGATTGAGCACAACCCATCTTCTTCTTCTTCCTCTCTGCAACTCAAGCTCTCCCTCACTAGTTAGATCGAGAACCAATCACTGGAGAGAGAGATTTATGAGAGAGGAGAAAAAAAAAAGTTAAATTCGGAAGCTTTCGAGTTAAGTTTTTTGTAAGAATAATTGAGAAGATATTAATGGTTTCTAATTTTTTTTCTTCAGTTGGTCCGACGCCGTTTCAGTGGGTGGAAAAGGTAATTTTTTGCTTTTCTTTCCTTTTTTAATCCCTTTGAGATTTCAATTTGTCGTTGGGCTACCCAAGGAAATGACGTGGACAAAGGTAAAGGTAACGAACGAATATAACGTTTTTGCTTCTTTTTTTTTTTGTCGACATAACGTTTTTGCTTTTTAAATTGTTTTCTTCTGTCACCTAATTTTCTTTTTCCTTTTTTTCTTTTTTAATTGCAGGAGGATTCAAGCCAAAGCTAAACTAATACTAATATCTAGGATTTATGAAAGAGTCACCAATAATTTATTAATTCATCTGTTGTAAATTTTGTACATACTTTGGTATATATCTACAAGTTTCCATACGGTTAAAATTTGTTAATGGTGTAAAGGAATCTTTTGAACTAATGCCACTATTCAAAATCTGATTACAAACGACAAATTTTATTTTAAAATACGCTAAACAGAGGTTAACTATCTTTAAAAAAGAAAAAGTGATTGTGAATTTCATGGAAGTTTTTTTTTCCTTAGGTGTGTAAGTTTCATGGAAGATTAGAAGAATTAATTAAGCAAAGGTGGTTGTTTATAATTATATTTTAGGGGAAGATGCTTTTCATGGGACCCATAAGAACAGTTTAGGTTCTATTTTCTGTAGAAACCTGCCTCGGCTTGACCATGCTTGTTCGCTGTTGTCTACTTTGTCAAGCACAATAACAAAATTTATTCTTAATATTTCAATTGACAGATTAGTACAATCCTTTTGTCACAAAAACAAAAGTATAATCTATAATCTTTTATACTATTGTTATAACGAAGAAATCAATATCACTAACTTTCTCAGTATGTTCTATTACTTGTCCACTTTTTTTATTTCTTTTTCTTTTTGTGAATATATACATTTAGCAGACTACTTTCAAACTAACAAGGATATTTACATATTTAATGAAATCTAATTAGTTAACTACAAGTAGAAACCCTTATCTCCGGCGAAGAGCTGCAAGCCGAGCCACCACTTCATCATAATCCAAGAGCTTAGGTCTCTGAAAGGACGATGTTCTCTCCTTATCTCTTGTTGAGGAAGCTTCGTTATCACTGCCTTGTGTTTCAAGTAACCCTGCGTTTTTTTGATCAGTACTCTTCTTCTTCTTCTCTTTCTCCTCTTGTGGTTTCTCATCGTTTCCAGCTCCTGGATTCGTGTTTGGAGGAGAGATTATTCCGTAAGGCAAAATCTTCTTCGTCTTCTTTTTCTTTTCAGAGTCCTTTCTTAGAGAACTTAAACTCGAGCTTGAACTGGAAGAACTCGAACTTCTTTTGGACAATGAATCTCTTGTCCAACTCTGTGAAAGAACCGATTCATCCTCGCTTTGATCATTTACGATACTTCTCTTAGTTTCGAACTTCGGATCGTCAGCTCCTGTCTCGACCTTATCCTCAATCTACACATTTTGTTCAGACATTACAACAGCGAAAGCTGATACAATTGATGTTTCTCTCTAATCATATTTGGAATACAAATTTACTTGCAGGGATGAAGTTTGTCTAAGCAGAAACAGATTCAGAGCTGTAGGATCCCAATCAATCGAGAACTCTTTCGCAATGTCTTTCACTGTCTGAATCTTGAGTTCACGTGATGGTCTTCTTCGCAATTCAGTTTTCTCAATGAGCTGCAAGAATTTCAAGAAAGATACTGATATATTGTCAGTGCAAGAAAATGTGGCAAAGATTAGACTATTAAGTGCAATAAAACCAACCTCATGATTTACAGACGAATGGATGAAATTCCCAAATCTATGCGTAAACACGGCCCTAAGATCCTTAAGTTCAGGAACATCAGGAACCCATGCCGCTGCATATATCAAAGTGGAAACTGCTTCTTTGCATTCTTCAGGACATTCCCTAAATGTGAAGGAAATAAAAAGAAAAAAAAAACTTAAAAAACTTGTATACTCTTTCTTTTCTTCAAAAAAGGTGTATTTGTTAGACAAGGCTATATATGAAAGGGAAAAAGTTAAGAACCTTTTCTTCAGCATTAGTGAGAGATTTTCAGATATACAATCGCAGAATCGCTCGATGATATCATAACACGATATAATTCTAAGCTCTTCGAGTAGTATTTCTGCCTGCGATAACAAGTAATTGACCACAGATAAAAAAACCTCAATAACAGAGGAAGCTTAGAATTTAGGTTACAGAAAGAAGGGTGAGTCTTACTCTTGTATAAGCATTATAATCAAGGCCATTCTTGAGAAAATCCACAATGTCCATTTTCAAAAACTTAACCATTGCAATCCTTTTTTTCCTCACTATATCGAGCCGAATCTTCATGTAACTGGTTGTAGATTTACTGTATAACATTTCAACAACAATAATTAATAAATACCTTCAAAAGTATTTAAACCTTAAGAGATAAAAACTCATTCGACAAAGAACGAAGAACGCTAACCTTTTCTTGTAGAACTTTGGTTTGAAGCACCTAAGAAAAATGTTCATTTTTTTCGATTCTTGAGGCAGAAGAAGACAAAAATATCGATGCTATAAATGGAAAATCCTGAAGAATCAACCGGTGGTTTAGTGACTAGAGTCGAAGTAATGCTCAGAATCAGAATATAGCAAAAGCTATGAAGCAAAGAAACGAACCGAAAAGTTTCCTCTGAAGGGATAAAGGGAAAAGATTATGTATATCCAAAAGAAGATGACTTTTCTTGAAATGCTTGTCAATATGGTCTTTATTTATTCTATGAAGTAACATTAAAATTCTATAGCTTGGAGAGCAATTTCATTTAATTATTCAGAGCTACTTAGTTTACAAGCACTTTAGCTGTAAACATCCAAGAAACATCGTTTTTGGCTCTATTCTTTCGTTCTTTTTTTTTTTACATAAAAAACAAGTTGGATAAAGAAATGTCCTAAGATTCGGTTCTACAGTCAAACAAAAAGTGTTTTATAGGGACTTTACTTCACATCTAATGGTTGGACCAGTTGCTGAAGCTGGCAACATGAGACATCCTAGTAAGCATCGATAGCACATCCAAGGATAAGCTTTATCATGCTTACTTCATTTAATAGAGGGAATATAATTTAGTAATCTAAAGATTATTTTACTCTTCTTTGAAAGAAAAAGAATCGAAATCTACATAACAACTAACAAGAGACCATTAAACCCATTCTCTCTCTCTATTTTTTTTTTCCCTTAATCCATTCTCTTTCTCTTATGTATACTAGCTACTTTCCACTTTTTTCTGTGAAAATATTCAACTAGTGGCTATTACAAACTAATAAACTACGTGTTTCACGAAATCTAATTAGTAAATATAAACTTAATTACGAAGTGAAACCCTATTTACTAAAGTATTTAATTCTCTCTTTATCTCCTGCGAAAATCTGCTAGACGAGCCACCATTTCATCGTAATCCAGGCTCTTCGGTCTCTGGAACGACGACATTGTCTTGTTTTCTCTTGTTGAGGACGCCTTTTTATTGTTTGTGCTTGTGAGACTCGCACTGCCTTGTGGTCCAGGTAACCTCGAGTTTTCTTGAACAATACTCTTCTCTTTTTTCTTGTCTTTCCCTTTTTCATCGTTTCGAGCTCCTTGTTTCGTGTGTGGAGGAGAGATTAATCCATAAGGAAAACTCTTCTCCTCCTTCTTCACTGATTCTCTTCTTCCCGAAATCGAGCTCGAGCTTGTACTGGAACTCGAACTGCCTTCGAACAATGAATCTCTTCTCCATCTCTGTGAAAGAACCGATTCATCCTCGCTTGGATCATCATCAACTCCTGTCTCGACCTTGCTCGTTTCCTTCTGCTCAATCTACAAAAATTTCAGACATTAAGACACAAATTATCCATGGCATTGTATATCTAATGTCTAGTCAAAGAAATGTTTTTTTTTTGTTCTTACTTGCAAATGTGAACTCTGTTTGAGTAGCTCCAGGGTCAGATATATAGGATCCCATCTGATATTAGATTCTTGAGCAATCTCTTGCAATGTCTGAACCCTAACTTCCCGTGAAGGTTTTCCCCATGCAAGTTTCTCAACAAGCTGCACGTTATGTAAAAACCACAAAGATTTGTCAAGAACATGGATTTTAATTAGTTGGAAATTTAAAACATGGTATATTTAACAAGTCAAACTCACCTCTTGATTTACATACGAGTCAACGGAATTTCCATACCTACTTGTCAACAAAGCTCTTAGATCTTTAAGCTCAGGAAAATTGCGAACCCATGCCGCTGCATATATCAGAGAGGAAACAGCTTCTCTGCATTCTTCAGGACATTCCCTGAAAAAAATATTAAGGACAACAAAAAAAATTATAGCAACAGAAAAACTTGGATCTTCGTAGAGTGAAATCTTGCTGCTATAGTGAAAATACCTTTGCTTCAGCATTAACGAGAGCTTGGAGGAGATACAGTCGCAAAATTGCTCGATGAGATCATAAGAAGATACTATGCTACGGTATTCGAGTAATTCTTCAACCTGCAATAACAAGTCGACGGCTTAAGAAACAGAGGAAAAATAATAATGCAGAGGAAGATTATATAAGTGAGAGAGGAAGTCTTACTTTTATATAAGCTATATCATCATGTTCATGGCCAATCTGAAGAATCTCAACGATGTCTGTCTTCAAAAAGTTAATCATCACATTCTTCTTTCTCTTCGTGACATCAAGCCGAATCTTGATGTACTTGATCGAACGTTTGCTGCATCCACATGGCAATAATATCTTAGAATAATAACACAGAATAGTTCATACCCATTTGACCAAAAAGCAAAGATTAAAGAAAACTAACCATTTCTTGTAGAACTTGGGTTTGAAGTAGCCGCAAAACATCTTTTCGTTTTCAATCAAAATCAGAATATATGAAAAGCTATGAGACTTTTTTTTTTTTTTTCAAATGGTTTTGGGCATCTGATCTCTGTCATACTTTTGGGTTAGCTTTTTATAGAGAAAATAAAGTATTAACCTTAGTGAGCAAGTTCATTCAACTATGCATAGCAACTTGCTTCACAAGCTATCAGTTTTAGCTGTAAGAGAATTTTTTATTCTTTTTAGTTTTTAGATACTCTCTAACTTGCTCTAAACTTATAATTTCTAGAAGCTTCTTTGAGACGACATCGTTTGCCTTTTTCACATTTCTAAGGCTGGAATCTAAATTAACTAGTAGTCAATATCTCTGATGGTGGGACCAATTGCTGAAGCTGATGAACCACATGAGACATCCTAGGGCGCATGGATGGCACATTCTGAGTACAAGAATAAACCAAGTCCACGACTTTCTGAACCACACTCGCTTCCGGTAAACCGTACGTTATAACCGGATCAAGAAGCTCTAACCAACGGTTTGCCTGAACCAACGGTGTGGCCCACTCGAATATGCTCTGCCACCCAACAGAAGAATTAACCGCTTGAGTCGGCCTGCGACCGCTCACAATCTCCAGCAAAAGGACTCCGAAGCTGTAAACGTCGCTCTTCGTGGTGAGCTCGTTTCTGTAAACGTACTCAGGTGCGAGATAACCGTAGGTCCCACCCGCCATTACGGTTCTCTCTTGCATTACTTCCCATGGCACGAACTTTGAGAGACCAACGCCCATTAGATGAGCTCCAAACTCCTCGTCGAGCAGCACGTTGCTTGCTCGGATGTCTCGGTGCACCACTTGCGGCTTCACCTTGTCGTGTAGAAACCTGTTCAGACAGAAGTTTCAGAAACAAAACCCACCAAGTAAAGTAGGTAACTATAACCAAAAGCTACAGACTTACGCGATTCCTTGAGCAAGAGTTGTGGCAATGTTGAGTCTCATGTTCCAGTCCAAGCTCCTACCACCTCTAGGCACATGGTGCAGCCATCTATCGAGCGGTCCACTAGCTATGAACTCATACACAATGAACCGGTCTCCGTGATCATAGCAACAACCTTTGATGGCGACCACATTCGGGTGATGAAGTTTAGCGGCTCTTCTAATCTCCGAGTAGAACTCTTTCTTCCTCTGAAAACTCGACCTTTTCAATCTCTTAACCGCCACTTTCGTCCCGTCTGATAAACCGCCGGTATAGGTTCCGCCGGTTTTGGCATCCCCGGCAAGACGGTTTGCTTCGCTGAAGTTCTTGGTCATTGATCTTAGTTCCTCGCTTGTGAATATCTTCCATGATGGAGGAACTAAAGCTGAAGAAGAAGACGAAGCTGGATTCGATACCTTTCTTGATTTCCGGCGTTTCTTGCTCCGTTTGTAGATAAGGAACCATAATATAATGGCGAATGTGGTGAAGAGAATCAAACCGCTTACAACTAAGAGGATAATAAGATATTCACCATGACAATTGCGACATTTTAAGTCTGCAAAAGAGAGAAGTCATGCAGGTTATGATCATTATAGCTTTGAATCAAACACAAACGTAAACAAAGAGTTGAGGCTTCAGGAGATGAATCAAACACAAACGTAAAGTATACTTCTTAGTGTTTGCTTTTCGACTCATAATTATGTTCCCTAATGAGTAATTGCAGCATCAAGAAGATGACAGTTATACTGACTTACGAGACTAGCTATAGGAGAAAGATAGAGATATAGAGATTGAGTCTATTACCAGAATCGACTGCGCAAATGAAAGCACGAGACGCGTTGCATCTTTCACCAAAGATAGGCGATGAACCGTTTGTCACGGCTATACAGATATTAGCACGACAAGATGAATTGCTGTTGCCATTGCCACATCGTGTTCGAAGTGGCACTTTAGGGAACATGGATTGGTTCCACTGAGGAGTATTAGGATCGGACCAGCTCCAGTGTAAACCCGAGGTAGAAGAATTCAGGCTTTTTCCTCCAATCCAACAACTGCTAGCATTACCATTGCATAGTTTCTGAACAAAGCTGAGTTCTTTGTTCGACGCAAGCGAAGCTAAGTGACCACCATAGGTTCTGCAGAACATCTCTGACTTCTCCCAAGAAGTAGAGTTTCTGAAGTATTCATAGCATTTCGTTTCGTTCGGTCCAAGGACCCAATTGGTAGGGCAAGAAACTGTAGATTGGAGAAACAATGACAGTAACTCTTATCAAGACTTATCTCAGATATGTTCACAAGTTAATTAACGGAACGAATTTTCAAATCAGCCACAAGTATTAGAGTTGTAATTTTTTTTTACCTTTGTGAGATCTATTCTTGAAATCACTTGCATTCTGAGCTGATGATTCACTCGATATCTGAAAGCAATTCAAGAATTGGCCTTTATAGATCGACTAAAGAACATTTATGTTACACTTCAAATCAGTTTAAAAGGTACGACAATTTTAACAAGAGGGTTCTTCAGGGAGAAGCAGCTTTCAACATATTTTTAAGGAGACTCAACCAAGTTCACAAAAACCTTATTTCTTGAATGTTGTACTTACAGTATCCAGGGACGCGAGACAAAGCAGAGTCAGACAGGAAATCAAAACCAGTGCTTGTCTCCGAGAGAAAACCCAATTCAGCTCCATAGCTGCAGCTTCATAAACCCTAAGAAAATTTGCAACCAATTCAGCCTCAATTAAACTAAAAACCCAGGGGAAAATTATAATCGAGAAATTAGCAATTACCACTAAGTCATAACATCAGGAAGAAAAACGCAGACTTCATGTTCTATGAAAAGAGTTTGGATAATTAGGGCTATCGTTGTCCATAAGAGTTATGTGATTGCAGAGACTAGAGAGAGAAAGAAACAAAGAGGGCTTTAATGGCGAATTTATGGAGCAGGCAGACAGTAGACGGTCTTCGGACAAGTCAGTGGGTAGTTCGGAGTCTTCGGACTTCGGTCCACCAAAAAAAATCATATTTTCTTGTTTCAGACACCCATATATTTTTAAGAAAATTAGTTTTGGCCCCTAAGTTACTTTGATTTTCAACTTCTCCCCCCTAAAACCGACATTATTACACTATTATCATAATGATCTGTTACAATGTTCAATTTTGTTTAGATTTAGTTATCCGAATTTGATCGAAACGCGCAACTAATTTCATATTTTCAACTAGTAAAACATATGAACACTCTAGTGACCAAATGAGACACATGCAAAATGTTTGTAAATAGTAAAAACGAGCTGAGCGAATCAACGGTTAACCCTATCTTCAACTTACCGGAGCAAGCCGGATATACGCAGAGCCATTGGACCCGACGAGGAGCTATAAAAGAAGACCAATGGTTTAGCTAAACCAGATTCCAACTTAACTTTTAACTAAGTCATTTGTATGATCTTCGAATTCGCTAATTTACTTAAAAAACACATCTGTTCGAGATCTCATTGCAGGCTCATATAGAGAATCTAACCTTTTAATTCTTTCTCTCATCGCTCATAAAGTTTAGGTGTGTGGATTTTAGCGTCAACATTAAGGACTCTAAAATCTGCGACATTATAAAAAGACTAACATACACAGCTTAGGAAAGATACGATAAATCGGACAAGATAGTCATTGCCATCAATTGAAAATTCTCGGCCGGTTAGTCTTTCTGATTGAAGACTCCGAGGAAGAAGACCACCGTAGAAGAGTAAGACGGAGACGGAGGCCACCGGTTTAGCCGCCAACGCAGCGACTAGCTTCACTGTTGAACTTAGTAATGACACAATCACCTAAAACGGAAAGTTAAACACCCTTAAAAAAGACAGAATTGATCAATCGAAGGCTAAAGAAGAAGAAAAAAACAAGAACAAATGAAAGGTGGTTTTTGTAATATTCTGTTCTGAGTCTCCTATATATGCATGTCGAATTATAACATCAATTTGAGTATTTGAACCACGAGCAAGTTGATAATATAAGAACATGCTACGCGAATCTGTTACTTGAAGTCGTGAACCATTGTTCTTCGTTCAAGATGTAATTTATCGAGAACAAACAGAAAAACAAAAACAAAAAGCAAAAAAGAGGAAATGTACCATGAACGAATAGCAATGAATTAATGGTTTCTTGAACAGAGAAGATGGTTTTATGATTTCGTCCTGTAGTTGTTCAAAAAATAGAAAAAGATTTCTTCCTGTATGTGAACATCGAAATTGTCGATTTTGTATGAATTTATATGTACACAAAAGAATGTGATAAAAGGAAACAAATTAAGATGGAACATAAAAAGGGAAAACTAACAAAAATCTATGACCTATAGTGGAAAAAAAGCATTTATTTGATACTTGGAAGAAAAACCACATTAATGGAATTAGAATGTTCCCCAAGTATTCACATCAAGACTTCATTCTTGAAATTTGAGATTCAAACCACAGTCTTTCTTGATAGATCGATGATACCATAAAGTAAAAACTGGGTATTTGAACCAAATGCAAATCTTTGTCCAAACGGATAAATTATTTTTCTAAAATCCAAAGTAACAGTTATTTTCGTAAGAAACACCTCATTTCTTACTATTTTAATTGAGCAAACCAATGTTATTCCTCGTAAATTAGTGGGCTTTGAACTTTGTCAAAAGAGGTAGACACTAAAAACAAACCGTTTGGTTTAGTTTTCGAAAAAGGCCCATCACAAAACGAAGCCTCATGGGCCTTCGATCCAAATAAAATGCTAATGGGCCTTTCGATCCAACGAAAACCCTAATAAAAAAGAAGGAGAGAAGAAAACCCTAGGTTTATATAAAGTTTTGTCGACCTAATTCCGTCACTTCCTTCGCTGAAGCCGAACCTCAAGTTTTTTTTTATTTTCTTACTCGCATCCGCTTCAATGGTGATCTACGATTCCCTCTTTCAATCTCCACCCTTTATGCTTCGACTCATGCTTGTTGCTGATTTTGTTTTTTTTACATGGATGGTTTGTTTTTTTGAGGAATTCAGACAAAGGGAACGGGAAGTTTCGGAAAGAGGAGGAACAAGAGTCACACTCTCTGTGTGAGATGTGGCCGTCGCAGTTTCCACATCCAGAAGAGCCGTTGCTCCGCCTGTGCTTACCCCGCCGCTCGCAAGAGGACCTGTATGGATCTCTTCTCTCTCTCTATATATATTTAGTTGATTAACTTTGGCTTAATAGCTACTGATTTGGTGATTCGATCTTCTCTCGATTCTGAAATGGACCATCTTTCGTTTAGTATTGTAAATCGAGTGATTCTCTGTAAAAAATTAGGGTTCTTTCTTTAAGGTTTATGACAGCCACATCAATCATTCTACTTACCTAATAGAATTATGTTTTGTTGAGTCTTGCAAATCTCATTGATTCTCAGTTCTTTTGATTAAAACCTTTGTTAGGCATATAAAGCCATGGTTAGTACAGAAGACATATGCTTTTAGTTTCTTATGTTCGGTCTTTGCTTTCATTTCTAAGAACTGCACGTCTGTTTCTCGTGAAGCTTCTCTGTTTCTTCAGTTTCTACGATGACTTTTTAGTTTGAATTTATGTAATCTGCAATTACTGATTGATGTGTTTCATTTGATCAGACAACTGGAGTGTGAAGGCAATCCGTAGAAAGACCACCGGAACTGGAAGGATGAGGTACCTTCGCAATGTGCCTCGCAGGTTCAAGACCGGTTTCAGAGAAGGTTCTGTATCCTATTCATTCCACCATTTCCACTTAAGTTTGCATTCGCAAGATTGAATCTCTGTAAGAAATGATGTTTATAATTGGAAAGCTTTTGTATGTTTTTCTTGTTTAGGTACCGAAGCCAAGCCAAGAAACAAGTCAGCTGCCTCATCATCTTAGACTTAGATTTTGGCTTCTGAGTTTGTTCGCAAGATTACTCTTTTTATTGAGCAGAGAGCCTTACTTTTGTTCGCAAGATTACTATCATTTGGTGTGTTATTTACTCTTTTTATAAAAGTTTTGAACTTGGATGAGATTTCTGTTGCCTCAATCTGCTAGTCTTTTATTCAATTATGTATTTCGTGTTAGACAATGCATCATCGTTCTTAACCATTTGTGTTCATCATAATCTTGCATCCACTTAGTTTGGTGGTATTTTGTTGTGAAAAATCCTTCGTAATTGCAAGCTTGTAAGAATTCAATGTAGTTAGGTTTTTAATCTTTAGTCAGTTTTTTCTTTTTGTAGATTACGACTAAAATATGTTTCCTGAAATATGGAGACTTGGATAGTTTTCTTATTATCGATTATCAGTAGGCGAGATTCTAGAGTAAGACTGGAGTTCATGTACTGAGAAATTTACCCATTATTTAGGAGTTCACGGTTCATATATATTTTTTCAATTTGACTTGGTTCATTTTAATCCATATCTTAACAGGCAGTTCTAAATCTGATTTATCAAAAATTGACATTGAACAACGAAAGGGGTTTATCATGGAATCCAATAATTGCTTTTATTGACTATTGCATTCTTTTAGTCGTCTATTACCTACCCACCTAAACTGGTTTTTATGCAAAATCATAACATAAATAAAATTTGGGAACAAGCTCTGGGTGATATTGAGCGTGTAAATAAGCATACCATTATAAAAAACTTCAGGATTAATTGATCAAAAAGTTTCAACAATTCTTCAATTAATGGTATGTGTTCATATCTGTATTTGTACCATGATTTTTTACTTTTCATCTAAAAGCAAATAAAAATTAAACAAAACAACACATCTAAAGGCAGACAATGTACATATTGATGTTTGGTTTAATATATACAGTACAAAATGAATGTATTAATAAATTCACGATAAAGTTCTACGTAATAATAATTACCCGTTATGTTAACTATTAAACAGCTGTTAAACATTTCATTATTTATGACAAAAAAATGAATATTGCTTCGCTTTTTAGTTAAAAATATGTACTTGGCAACTTCGAAACAGAGTGACGACCTGAGTGTTAAGACTTGAGACATTGCCAGAAGAATCTCTCTAGTGGGACCTACCACATGGCTCTTCTTTCTTCTTCTTCTTCCTCGTCCTCATTTCTCACTTCCGCCATGTGAAAACGCGCGTGACGAAACCAAATCATCATCATCTGATCTAAATGTCATCGTCTCCGCCGGAAATCACTATCCCCTCCGTCGCAAATCCGCCGGACCCGGAGTTTCCTTTCACCCACTCAAACACGACGGCTTCATCTCCGTCTCCGCCTTCCGTCAGTGATCTTGCTTCGACGCCTCCGTTACATGCGAACAACGTAAAGGACAAAGGCGTAGCATTATATCCGCTGATTACCGGAGCAGTTCTCGGAGCAACGATAGTTCTTATCGGAGTTTGTGTTTTCGTCTGTATCTATAATAAAAGGAAAACGAGGAAGCGGAAGAGAAGAGATGCTGAAGCTGCTATTAATACAGAGTTATTAGCTTCTTCTTCTCATCCCAAATTAGGTAATTTTTCTAAAGATATAAAAATCCCGGAAATTTAGGGTTTCTTTATTTATTTTCGATATTCATTTTTATAAGAATTAGTATTATATATTCGATTCCTTTGTTTTTATTCACCATGACATGAATCCTTAAAAAAACCGAACATTAAATTGTTTTGTTCTGTGATGCCCAAAAAAAAAAAAAATTGTTTTGTTCTGTTCCTGTATCACTCTCTCATTTCTTGATTAAAGCTAAGCTTGATTTGGTTTATGTTGGTAATCTGTTGAAGACATTAAATATTGATTGTGTAGATAATAGTAATAATCTTCAGCAATGGAATCAAAGTACCAACTCAGAGAACATGTTCACGTATGAAGATTTGGCTAAGGCAACTGATAACTTCTCTAGCAACAACCTTATTGGACAAGGTGGTTTTGGTTATGTTCATAAAGGAGTTCTTCTTGATGATGGAAGAGAGGTGGCGATTAAGCAGCTTAAAACTGGAAGCGGACAAGGCGAACGCGAGTTTCAGGCGGAGATACAGACCATCACTAGAGTCCATCACAGGCATCTTGTTTCACTCCTTGGTTATTGCATAACCGGTTCTCAAAGATTGCTTGTTTACGAGTTTGTGCCTAATAAGACTCTCGAGTTTCATCTGCACGGTGAGTTAAAACTTACTTGTGAAAGAATATATAGTGTGGTTTGTGTCGATTAGTGTTGAACTATGGTAATAAATATTTTATGCAGAGAAAGGGAGACCGGTAATGGAGTGGCAAAAGAGGATGAAGATTGCTTTGGGTGCAGCTAAAGGATTGTCATACTTACATGAAGATTGTGAGTAATGTTCTTCTTGTCATTGTGTTGTATAGAACATTTGATTGTTTTGCATGTAAGTAAGTTTTTTTCTTTCAGGTAACCCTAAAACAATACACCGCGATGTTAAGGCCGCGAATATTCTTATTGACGATAGCTATGAGGCGAAGGTATTGTGAAACTTGTAAACAAAACTACTTCAGCTTCGGGCACTACTGATAATGTTGAACATTTATACATCAGTTAGCAGATTTTGGACTCGCCAGGTCTTCTTTAGACACTGATACTCATGTTTCCACTAGGATTATGGGAACATTCGGGTATGTAACGTTCTTTCTACTGTATATATATATGCAACATTCAACCATAACATTCTTAATTGTGAATGTATCTGGATGTAGCTACTTGGCTCCTGAATATGCATCTTCTGGAAAACTCACTGATAAGTCAGATGTGTTCTCATTCGGAGTGGTGCTTCTCGAATTGATAACAGGACGCAGACCTGTTGATAACTCACAGCCTTTTGCTGATGATGATAGCATTGTTGATTGGGTTTGTGAACTTCTTTCCCTTAGCATCAAATCTCTCAACTTTTTGAATAAGCTTTTCTAAATTTCACCTAATGCTATAGGCAAAACCTCTGATGATACAAGCTCTGAACGATGGCAACTTTGACGGTCTTGTTGACAAACGGTTAGAGGATAACTTTGATATTAGCGAAATGACGAGAATGGTTGCTTGCGCTGCTGCTAGTGTCCGTCATTCAGCAAAGCGCCGTCCAAAGATGAGCCAGGTACTATCAGTTTCGAAGCCATTTTGCAACACTTGAACCTCGTAATAGAACTTTGTGAGTTTCCTCTGAATCTTGGACATTTGCAGATAGTTCGAGCACTTGAAGGAAACATATCTCTAGATGAGCTAACGGAAGGAGTGAATCCTGGTCATAGCACTATTTACAGCCTAGACGGGAGCTCGGATTATAGCTCAACACAATATAAAGAAGACTTGAAGAAGTTCAAGAAAATGGCATTTGAAAGCCAGACATTTGGTAGCAGCGGATGTAGCGGTTTGACCACCAGCGACAATGGTCAGAACGCATCAGGCTCCTCTAGCATCACCGAAGGCCAACGTACAACGCAAGAGATGGAACTGGAGAAGAAAAACAATGAGACAATAACTTAAAATAACAGAAGATTCTTGGTGCATGATTAGGAGTGTAGCATTTTGGGGTAGGTAGGTTTGAGAACAAATTTATCACACGCACTTTCACTTTTTGTATTAAGGTGTGGCTCTAATGAGAACTCTCATGAGCCTGATCTTGCACGTGAGTTTGCACATGACATTAACAGTTCTTTTGATGGAGTGAAGATATTAAAGAAATTCAAAGCTAGAGGCTTTATGATTTCTTTTTTTGGTTCTGATTGTTTAATTCAGGGATATATACTTTTTAGTCTTTTTTGTGTGAACTGATTTATATATTTTAGTCTATATGATTTTACTTATTATAGGAATTTTTATTAATATATTTTTGTGTGTAAAATCAACATATTAAATGAAAATATATAAAAGTAGAATGTTGTTTCCTTTTTATTCTGTGATTCATAAATAAATACCATGCCATCAAATTAAATAATACGTTATTTTGTAAATTATATGCATTTTTTTGTGATCATTGATGATAGTTTGACATATTTCAACTAAGAGCATTCTATCAAATGGTTTTCACCCAATATCTAATAATAACTAGGTAATAACCTAAGCCATGCACAGGGTAGAATAAATATATTAATTATTCGATTAGTTTGATTTCAAAATTATATTATGAATCATAAAACTTAAACTTCTTTTTATCAATTTTTAGGATTTTTAAACTATTTAAAATACAATTATATAGTACACATTTGATGTGTGTGAGTCAAAATTAATAAAATATTTAGAATAATAAGATATAAATTAAATAGCTCAATCAATAAAAGTCTAAGAAAAGAAAATTGATATTTGTGTATTACCATTTTCTAAAAATATACTTTAATCAATTTGAATCTAATTTAATGATGATTTGATTATATATGTGATATTGCATATGGTTTCTATATATGGTTTAAATTTAAAGTTGATGTAAATTAATATTAATAATCATTATTAATGATTATATACCATAATTACCTTAAGCTGGATTTTTCAAATAGTTTTCAATATTATTTTTATATAAACATATGTTTTACTTAATAAAATATTTACATTATATATGTGAATAACGAAATATATTATAAAATATGTAATATATAAAGTTATATAGATAAATTGTCATGAAATGATTAAATTTTTATTGTAATTTAATAATTATGAAGTTGAAGAATAATCATATAGTTAAATATAAATTATGTATTTGACGTAAAACTTATTTAATAAATATGAAATATATAATTGTTGTAACTTTATTTAATTATATTGGTCAAATATATAATTAGATTAGGATATACAATAAATATTGTATGAATCATTGAGTGGCACGCATTGTAATTAATCTAGTAATTTAAACCTATTTATATAATTTGTAAGAGAATGCATAGGGTGATGACACATCATCATGACACATATGTAAATAGCACATGAGAGTAAAGTTTATCTTTAGAAATAATTATCAAATAATATAGAGTATTAAATAAAGAAAGAAACTAAGAAGATATTTGTTGGAACCCTAATTCTACATGTCACTTAACTACTAGCTCAATTGTTTTAAAAATATTAAAAGAAACTAAATATTATTTTTTATTTTTTAAGAAATTTATAAGGTATCATATGGTTAAAGATGTTCAAACAATCATCATAACTCTACTAAAATTCATGATAACTCACAGCCTTTTGCTGATGATGATAGCATTGTTGATTGGGTTTGTAAACTTGCTTTCCCTTAGCATCAAATCCTCAACTTTTGGGAATAAGCTTTTCTAAACTTTCACCTAATGCTCTAGGCGAAACCTCTGATGATACAAGCTTTAAACGATGGCAACTTTGACGGTCTCGTGGACACGCGGTTTGAGGATAACTTTGATATTAGCGAAATGACGAGGATGGTCGCTTGCGCTGCTGCTAGTGTACGTCATTCAGCCAAACGCCGCCCAAAAATGAGCCAGGTACTATCAAATCAAAGCCTTTTTGCAACACTTACGACATCTCCAACCATAACATTATATTTGATGTTGAAATTACACCAAATTTGGTGTTTTAGCGTTGTATTTTATTTTTCATCTCCATCGACAACACCAAATTTCATGCTAAAAATATTTTTTACTATCATACTATTAATTTTATGATTTTTTTACCTTTCTAATAATAACTTTAACAAATATTAATTATTCATAATTGATTAATTATAATCAATTATAACAATTGATAAAGTAAAAACAATAAAAATATATTACATCATACTAATTTTCAGAATTTTGTGGTATATATGTTTTTTAGTTACAAAGTTTAGCTAACAATAGAATTTAGTATGAATAATAATATTAGAAAAGTAATTGTAACTAAAAACAAACGTTGTTAAAAAAAAATTAATGTTTGGTTGTTACTATTCACATGGTTGTTTTGTGAATAGTGTCGCATCATGTAATACTATTAACAACACCAAACATTAATATATTATGAATAATTAATATTTGTTGAATTTATTATTAATAAGGTAAAAAAATCATAAAGTTAATAATACAATATAAAAAAATAAATTTTAGGGTTAAATTTGGTGTTGTGGTTGGAGATGAAAAATAAAGTATAACACTAAAACACCAAATTTTATGTAATTTCAACACCAAATATAGTGCTATGGTTGGTGATGTCTACCTCGTAATAAAACTTTGTGAGTTATACGTCTGAATCTTGGGGTCATTGCACTTTTGGACATTTGCAGATAGTTCGAGCACTTGAAGGAAACATATCTCTAGATGACCTAACGGAAGGAGTGAATCCAGGTCACAGCACTATTTACAGCCTAGACGGGAGCTCGGATTATAGCTCAACGCAGTATAAAGAAGACTTGAAGAAGTTCAAGAAAATGGCATTTGAAAGCCAGACATTTGGTAGCAGCGAGTGCAGCGGTTTGACCACGAGCGACAACGGTCAGAACCCATCAGGCTCCTCTAGCATCACGGAAGGCCAACGTACAACGCAAGAGATGGAACTGGAGAAGAAAAGCAACGAGACAAACTTAATAGTAGAACAGAGGATTCTTGGTGACAAGAGTCTAGCATTTTGGGGTAGGTAGGTTTGAGAACACATTTATCACACGCACTTTCACTTTGTATTAAGGGTGTGGCTCTAATGAGAACTCTCATGAGCTTGACCTTGCACGTGAGTATCTTGCACATGACATTAACAGTTTCTTTTTTTGGAGTGAAGATATTAATGAGATTCAAAGCTACAAGCTTTATGATTCTTTATTTTCTTGGTTTCGATTGTTTAGTTCAGGGATATATATTTTCTATAAGATTTTATGTACGTATTATTATCTTCTTCTTTTTTTTTTGTAAAACAGCATATTATATGAAATTATAAAAAGATAGCATGTTGTTTTCTTTTAATTCCGTGATTCATAGATAAATATCATGCCATATAATTAAATAACACGTTATTCTGTAAATCATACGCATTTTTTGTTTGATCATTGATGATTGTTTGACATATTTCAACTAACCATTATCAGAAAGAAAATAATATTTTTATTTTATTAATTAAAATTCATCTCGTGTCATTTCAAAAAACAACTCTAGAATATTCTTTTAGTCTCGATAATCTTTTTCTTTTTAAATTATAGTTTGAAGGAACACAAGTCAATGGTACTTTACTTAACGTCTTAAGCATGGAAAAAAATAAAAATAATCAGACCCATTAGACCGTTTGAAGGTTTCTTTTGTACTATATGATTGTTTACTTTCTTAATTTTTTTTTAAAAATTGTTATAGAGATATTTAGTAGTGACTAATTGAGATAGGGACATTTTCGGAAATAAAAAGATATTTTTAAAATAGTGTCCTTTCCTTGCTGTTATTTAGCGAAAATACCCCCTTTTTCTTTCTTTTGTGTAGTTAGTTTCGCCTTCTCTGAATCACACAACACAACGAAGAATCAGAGAGAGAAAGAAGAAAACAGAGACAGTTTCTTCGCCGGAAAGAAAAACAAATTTAGCCCATCCCTAAAAGCTTTCCGTCAATGTCTTCTCGCCGGAGAGTTCTTCTGAAGGTTATCATTCTCGGTGACAGCGGGTAATTTTCTCACCATACTTACTTTCATTATAATCCGATTTGATGTTTATTTGTCCATTGTGAATTTGTGATAAGAGATTATTTTTTATATTTTGTTCAGTGTTGGGAAGACATCGTTGATGAATCAGTACGTTTCTAAAAACACAGATCTATGGCTCATTTACTTTGATATAGTCATGTTTTTGATATGAAAGTTTTGATTTTTGTTATTGAATGTTAGGTTTGTGAATCGCAAATTTAGTAATCAGTACAAAGCCACGATTGGAGCAGATTTCTTGACTAAAGAGGTTCAAATCGATGACAGGATCTTCACTTTACAGGTAATCAACTTGTTTGAATGAATCAAACATTTTTGCTTTTAGTTTGCATTTAGGATTCTTGGCATATTCTTATTGGATCTTATAAGGCTCCTAACTTTCTGGGACCTCTTTCATATTATTTAACTGTTCAGCTTTATTTATAAAGTAACAAAAGCTCGAGTCTTGCTTTTTTTAGTAACAAGAAGATTACTTATGTTTTGTTGTATATAGAGAGATATATAAAGCTATGTCACTAGCACAATCAGGGATGTTCATGTGTTGAATCTCTTTATATCCATACAGATTTGGGACACTGCTGGTCAAGAAAGGTTCCAAAGTTTGGGCGTAGCTTTCTACAGAGGAGCGGATTGTTGTGTTCTTGTGAACGATGTCAATGTTATGAAATCTTTCGAGAATCTTAATAACTGGAGGGAAGAGTTCTTGATTCAGGTGATTAACTAATTAACTTCCATCTACCATATCATTTTCTATAGAATATGTTTTATTGATTGATGGTGTCATTGTTTAGGCTAGTCCATCAGATCCTGAGAACTTCCCGTTTGTGGTGTTGGGGAACAAGACCGATGTTGATGGTGGCAAGAGCCGAGTGGTGAGACGTGTGTTTCTCTTTGTTTCTCTTTCTCCTTTGTTTCTAGGAGAGTTTGGTTATTGCTAAAGACATCCGCATATTGTCAGGTCTCTGAGAAGAAAGCAAAGGCATGGTGTGCTTCTAAAGGAAACATTCCTTACTTTGAGACATCCGCGAAAGAAGGATTCAATGTGGATGCGGCTTTCGAATGCATAACCAAAAATGCGTTCAAGAATGAACCTGAAGAAGAGCCGTAAGTAATATCTATCTGTCAAATTTATGTAGCTCTATGTTTTTGTAGTCTTATCTCTCCATCTTTGCCTCTAGGTACATGCCCGACACCATTGATATTGCTGGAGGTCAGCAGCAAAGATCAACAGGTTGTGAATGCTAATCAATAGCAAAAAGTTTGTTGCAGAGAAAGTATTAATATTTTGTTTTCTTTGCAAATTTGATTTTGTACCATACAATATAATTTCAGTTCATTGAATCACTGATTCTAACGAATTGGGTACCTTTCTTTTTTTCCAACTACTCGCACATTATCAAAATCATGTTATGTCACAAAATTCTCATCTATGATCTTTCTGTCTCTTCTTATGTCTACATTTCCACAAAGTTTGACTACAATTCATCTTTAGCAGAACCAGCCTTTGGTTTCAACTCTTCGTTGATGAAAACAGCCATGTCCTTGGCGCTCAATTTAGTTGATAGCTTTAACTGCAAAGCAAAACGGTTAAGATAAGGTAAGAAAACTACATAGAAAGCAGCTTATAACTGTGCGAAAACAACAAGGGCCTGAGCTAGTGAACAGATTATTATTACCGGTATCTCCTTTTCACCAGCTTTGTAGAGCAAGATCGTAGGATAATCATCAACCTGTCATAAAAGAATCAGCAAGATTAGCTCGCATTTCGGGAACTGCCAATCTTTGATGCAAGTAAGACTTGATTCACCTGTAGTTTAGCATGCTCGTTTGCAGATGCATCGATTCTTGCAAAAACAAGGTTTTTAAAGCCTTTGAAATGCTTAGCCAACTTCACGACTTGTTTGCTTAGTGCCTCGCAGTTGGCACACCACGGTGTATGTACCTGTTTCCAATTTTTCCCACAAGATCCATGAGTTACTATGTCGGTTTCATTAAATAGAAACTTTGGTTTAGCAGAGAGGTCTTTTTGCGTTTACTTACCTCAAGAAGCACATTCTCTCGACTGTTTAATACCAAGTCATCAAATGTCTTTCCTACCACAGTCACTATGCTCGCGTTTTCCTGCAGATTTCATAGTGTTATTTGATCTTGGCTCGTATATGGTCTCAAATATATCCCAAAAAGAACATCAAAGAGGATTATATCTTTCATACTCACATTATCTGGAACTGGCTCCGACCTATAGTAACGCGAAACCGTTCCATCTGCAAGTCCTGAACAAAATTCCTATTTTGCAATTTCAATACAGATCACTTGAATCAGTTACTATATGAGTATTTAAAAATGAAAAGACAAACAAAAAAGTTTTAAGAAAAAAAAAGTACTTCTATATTGCTTGGTGATGGATCTGACTCTAACAAATACTTGGAGTTTAAGTTGTTATCGAAAGCAGCAACCTGTTGAAAAAAACTATAGATTAATCCACATTGGCATGTAGCTTATTATTCAGTAGATCACAAAGTGTCAATCACGCAGACCGAAACAAGCATCAAAGACTTACAACAGTTTTGTTCGCATCCTCTATTCCGAATAAAGTCAAGAATGGCATCGCAAGGTTCTCATTTGTTATATCAACAAATATAAACATAAGCTGCAAGAAAAAGTATACACGTTTAAGAGAGAATCTAAAGAAGTAAATATATCTGCCCTCTAAGATTCAGCATCGGAATATACCTTCGATTTAAACCTTCTTGCAAAATCTTCAATAGGCTGAGCCAGATTCTGAAAGTCATCAGCCTTGGCAAAGATCATGACCTAAACCAAGGAAGAAAGAAACAGAACTACGATTAGAACATAACCGCAAACGAAAAAACGATGGAATCAAATCTGGTAACAGATACAAATTGAAATCACAAAAACTTCTAACCTGAAGCTTAACAGGACTGGAGTAAACCCAAACAGTATTGCTTTCAGTCAATCTTGTAACCAACGGAAACTTATTGTTGCCTAGGAACTCCAATATCTTCTCCATCTTGTAAGATCCGTCTGCATGAACCACATAAGACTTGTCATAATGAATAAACCGTCACAAAGAAACATCTTACCAAAAGATCAAACATACAGACTCGTTCTCATCAAACAAAGATATAATAACAGGATAGGTATTCAAAAATCAGCAGCAAGCTTACCATACGCAGTGTACCTTTCAGCCTCAGTTTTAACCAAGCCAATAAACACAATATTGATTTTGTGCTGAGGAAATAGAAGTTTCGCAACATGGCTATCACTTGTTTCTACAAATTGGATCTCATCGTCTGATTTTGCAGCTTTAACGAATTCGTTATATTCAGAACCCTAAGCAAACAAAGAAACAAGATAATCAACAATTACATTCCAACATAACAATGCAGCATAGTGATTTCCATTTTCAGTTTCGATATCCAAATACCTCAAACTTGTCGAACAGACCAACAACAAAAGTATGATACTTGTTCAGAAATCTCTGAGCTTCATCAACTGTATTAACCGTAATGATCGGTGAACCAGTCTTCTTTTGCACCCAGATGACTATATCCTCTCTGAAAACCCCAAAAACCTCTCAGATTCAATTTAAGATCAAAACTTTGCTCATTAGAGTCTCACAAAACCCCTTTCAACCTCTACACAAAACTCACATTCCAAGGAAAGAAGAAGCCAAAATTGGGAGAACTTACGCGGAGAATCCACCAGTGTAAGGCTGAGAAGTGCCGTTAACGAAGAAAAGAAGCGTAGGGAAACCCTTGATTCCGAGCTCCGACGCGGCTTTCGAGTACCTATCTCCGTCGATCTTAGCCATCAAAAGCGGACTACCGATCTCTTTCAAAGCCGTCGCAGCCTCCGAGAACCTCGGCATCAAATCAGCGCTTCTCGCGCACCAAGGCGCGTAGCCCAGAACGATCACGAACTCGCTCCCATCGATGACTCGCTTCGTGTTGTCGCCGCTGAGTTCTAGCACGATCCTCTGCGCCTTGCTCACCGTCTCGGCTTCCGATTGTTGCTGCTCGGGACGATCTTCCTGTAGCTGCTCGTCTACTGCTAGGAGCTGATCCAGATCGTCGGATTCTTCATCGGATCCGGGTTCGACATTGGCTTCGGAGGATGAATAAGCGGCGATGATTAGGGAACTGAGGAGTAAGAGGAGGATGAAGCTGAAGATTTTGGGGTTTATCGACATTTTGATTTCGGGGGGGTTTTCGTCGGAGTTTGATGAAGAGTGATTGATCGGAGAAGAGAAGGAATCGTCGTGAAATGAGAAAGAAAAGAGAGACTAAAATCTCAGCAGGATTTGCGGCGGGAGGTAAGACTAATGTGTATGTTTATGTCATATGTAAATGTTTTGGGTCCAAAAACAAAAACAAATTGCTGTGCCTCGGCAAAATAACCGGATCGATAAAACCAATCTCACCTGAGAGATACTAAACCGAACTCATGTATAGTGTAAATACTCCAATGGATTTACAATTACAAATTTGGATATATTGGTTATATTGGTTATCTCTTAATAATTAAAATATGTTTGGATATTTTCTGATAAATTAAAGTAATTTAGATATAAAATACCTAAAATAAAATTATATTTTTGATTATTTTTAATCTGAATTGTATTCGATGAAAATTTCAATAAAAAGCTAATTTTCAAATAAATGATCCGAATTGAAAACAGAATAATATCCAAAATGGATCATATATCTTTACTATTGAAATATTCAAAATTCGAAAAAAATTCTAAATTAAAATGGATATTCGAATAACCAACTTTAAAAAAAATTAGATAAAATATCAAAGATTAATGTAAAATAACATAATAGAATGTATTAATGAGTTGTGTGTTGATACAAGATCATAAGACTCATATATATAGTGTTCAACATTAACATATTGATAACACCAAATAATATACATCTTTCTAATAATTATCACAATAAGATATATCCCCTATATATTATTTGAGGATCTTTTTTAAAAGACTAACCTTTACTTCATGTGTTTATTACAAGAGTGTCATTCTTACTTATATTAATTACATATAATGCTATTATATGATTTGATCACTTATATTAATTATCACTATTACATAATCAAAACTATGATATATCTCATAGACTCTAATTAAAATACATGTTATTTATTCATTCATAAAATATATAAATTTAATTATGTATTTGACCAATATAATCAAATAATTTTATATTAATATATATTATATTTTATATTTAAGAAATGTTTCATGGCCTTCGTACGAATCCTTCATGTAAGAGTAAATTTTTGGCAATCAAAACGGATATGAGCAAGGCATATGATCGGGTGGAATGGAGGTTTGTTGAAAAGGTTCTATCCAAGATGGGTTTTGCGCAACAGTGGGTAACCAGGGTAATGCAATGTGTAACTTCGGTTCAATATAAAGTCCTCCTTAATGGACAACCCAAGGGTCTAATTAAGCCTCACAGGGGGCTGCGGCAGGGTGATCCTCTTTCCCCGTATCTCTTCATCTTATGTACAGAGGCACTGATTTCAAATATTCGGGAAGCAGAGCGAGTGAAGTTGTTGACGGGGATGAAGGTGGCTAGAGCTAGTCCACCAATTTCACATCTTCTTTTTGCGGATGATAGTCTGTTCTTCTGTCAGGCAAATAAAGACGAATGCCATGTCATTCTACGGATTCTTACGGACTATGAGAGGGTTTCGGGGCAAAAGATAAACTATGAAAAATCATCACTTCAGTTTGGTCATCTGGTGGATGAGGGAGTCAAGGGAGAGATCAAAACATTGTTGGGAATATCACGACTGGGTGGAATGGGCTCCTACTTAGGAATCCCAGAGAGTTTAGGTGGAGCAAAAACTCAGGTATTCGGTTTCCTTCATGACCGAATATTATCGCGTGTCAATGGGTGGACACCGAAACTACTGTCAAAAGGGGGCAAGGAAGTCATGATTAAATCAGTGGCAACGGCATTGCCTACACACATTATGTCTTGCTTCAGAGTTCCTAAAAAGGTTAATTCTAAGCTTATGAGTGCGGTAGCTCAGTTCTGGTGGGGTTCGGGTGGATCGAGGGGTATGCATTGGATGTCATGGGAAAAGCTATGTAGGAGAAAAGTTGATGGCGGTTTGGGCTTTCGAATGTTAGAGGAATTTAATACTGCTTTGCTTGGGAAACAGCTGTGGCGGTTACTGGATAAGCCAAATTCTTTATTTGCAAAGGTTTTTAAGGGACGGTATTACCGTAATTCGGATCCTCTGGATCCTATCCGATCATACTCTCCATCTTATGGGTGGCGAAGTATTATCTCAGCTAGATCTCTGGTTAGAAAAGGACTAATCAAGAGGGTTGGAACAGGGCGATCTATTTCAGTTTGGAATGATCCCTGGATTCCGGCTCACCGCCCGAGACCAGCTTTACCGAAAACTATTATTCACTACTCACAACTTCTCGTTTCTCATTTGATTGATGAGCGGACCATGACTTGGAACGTCAATCTGGTGAAGGACCTTATCTGCCCTGATGATGCTGCTCGCATTTTAAGCATCCCGATCAGTAAGTTTAATCGTCCGGATACATATGGGTGGCACTTTACAAAATCTGGACTCTATACGGTCAAATCGGGGTACAATACGGAACGGGAATCCAAGGAGGAGAAGCGAGGCGTTCAGGTTTTTGGGCCGGATATTAAACCGTTACAAGCATTCACTTGGATGGTGAGATGCCCTCCTAAACTCAGACACTTTATGTGGCAAGCTGTCTCGGGTTGTTTACCTGTCCTCGGTAATCTTAACTCTCGAGGAGTTAAGTGTGATACGCAGTGTGCACGTTGTGGAATAGAGGTGGAGACAACCAATCATGCTTTGTTTGAGTGTCCCCCGGCGGTGCAAGTTTGGGCTTTATCTCAAGTACCATCGAATCCAATGATTTTCCCGGGAACATCCCTGTTCTCAAACATGGATCATTTGTTTTGGCGTTTACCTACGGATGACAGAGTTCTGACATATCCATGGTTACTGTGGTACATTTGGAAAGGTCGTAATGACAAGTGTTTCAACAATATTGATAGAGATGCTAGGGACATAGTTCAATTAGCAGAATCGGAGGCCCTGGGTTGGGCAGAGGCCCAGATCGTGGAGGAACCTTTGTCCACAATGGAGATCTCAGGAACCCAGGATACTTTGCAGCCTATACAAGGCCGTTATTGCCAAGTTGATGGTTCCTGGAAAGAAGGTGATATTTTCTCGGGACAAGGGTGGTATACGGAGGATGGGGGTTTGGATTCCCTAATGGGGGCCCGTAATGTTAGGGCCAGCCTATCTTCACTACATGGAGAGTTTGAGGCGCTTATCTGGGCGATGGATTGTATGAGTATTTTACAATTCAGAGAGGTTACTTTTGCAACGGATTGTCTGGAGCTGGTGACGATGGTGTGTGAACCAATGCTTTGGCCGGCTTTTTCGGTGCATCTGGACGAATTTCGGCGCTGTCAAGATCTTTTCGACAGATGTGTGATTGTGCACATTCCCCGATCAACTAATACAAAAGCGGATAAATTAGCAAAAAGTGCTAGATCCTATCCGTCAGGCGTAATTCATGTGGGTGTTGATACTCCGACTTGGCTTGTCGAGTCGTGTTAGAACTTAGTTTACTTCTGTTGTCAAAAAAAAAAAAAATATTAATATATATATATATATATATCATGTTTATTAAATAACTTTTACATGAAAAATATATATTATATTTCAGTATAGTTATTCGTTTTAACTTATATTTATGAATTACAATAATAACTATATCACTTCATAATAATTTATTTACATAATTTTATATTATATATATTTATAATTCTTTAATCTTTATTTAATATAAAACTTATAAATACTTTTACTTTATTAATATTATATTATAATCTTATAATATAATAAAAAGTATATATTATTTTTCTTAAAGATTATAATATAATAAAAAGCATATATTATTTTTCTTAAAAAAGCAACTTACAAGCAATTTTAATATATAAATAAAAATCACTAATTTATATCAACTTACCATGATTATCAGATATATTTATTATAGTATATAACTACAACTATAATAAATTTCATTGTATTTAAACATAATTCAAATTTCCTAAAATAAATCAACATAAAATATTTGATTTGTATTGATACCAATCAGTAATAAAATTATGGTAATGAAAAATTATTCTGTTTCTAAACTTAACTAATAATATAAATTAAAATAAGTAACCACACATTTAATTAAATAAACATATAGTAGTTGAACTTATGCCTATTCATATCAATTTAGAAATAAATTCAGATATAAATAATATACCATAATTTTCTACTCGATCAATAATGATAGAAAAATAACTGATTTTTTAGCAATGTTATCCTATATATGATTTAATTGTTTTGCATTTATTAATATACAATTTTAAAATTTTTTGAAAATGTTGAAATCACATTATATTTATATAAATAAATGACTATAAAATTATATTTATTTAATATTTATATAAAAATTTTACTCCGCGCATGGCGCGGGTTACTACCTAATATGAAAATATTATTTGATTGGATTTCACGGAATACACTTCACAAACGGGCTTCAGAAGTCTACAACAGTTGGTTCGCAAACTACTAATATATCTCCAAGTAATTAACAAAAGTAAAGCACTGGAAATTAGCATTGCTTGACTTCAAAAAATTTCATTATTGGGAACTAGGAAAGTATCCAAACATTTCTCATTTTACTCGCACTCTCACAGCATCCACACTGATACAGAGAAATGGGCCCTGAATATTCTTAATGGACCTATTGATAGTTTGATACCAACGGCCGCACCGACATATTTACGAATTTCCTGGAAGCTTAGCTAATCAGTAATCACAAATGTTGTTCACATGTATATTTATTTAAGCTGTAATTGATTATGCACCTCTCCATCGTTATCCATTAAAGGTCAAAGACAAAATACATGGAAACACGTAAGAGAGAGACGCTTAATTACTCAAAATGTGTCATTACACCTTTAAAAGAATATATTTTCTTACTGTCTTTCTTCCTTTTTATCTCGAAATTATCAGCTTTGTTTACCTTTTATCAGCTTCGTCAATATCAGCTTTTTGACTAAATATAAAAAACTAATTCCTGAGTTCACCATTAAAGAACACAAACGACTATTTTGTGTTCGTGCCATTGCTTTCTTTTTTCTTGGATATTATCCAAGAACCCGTGAAGAAGGAAGCGTTGTTAAACCCAGTGGAGAAAAAACGACAACGAATAAAGGTTAGGCACATTTTCCCAGATTTTCTCAATGTTTAAATAAAACCAGTCCAAAAAAAAGAAAAAGAAAAGAGGAGGAGACATATTTTATCTTCGTATGGGTTTTTCTTGAAAAATCTGATCTTTTTCAACTTGTGTCTTTTGGTGTCCATAAAGATCCAAACGTGTTTCCTTGTCTGTTTTCTCTGCAGATAATCGGGAAAACGTTTTCTTGAGTTTTTGAGAGAGAACTCTGCAGATAATCGGGGAAACGTTTTCTTGAGTTTTCGAGAGAGATTGAGATCAAGAAGATGTTGGAAGGAAAAGCAATGGTGGAAGATTCAGATATGCCAGTGAAGATGCAGGTTCAAGCCATGTCTCTTGCTTCTCAGGCTCTTGATCTCTTTGATGTCATTGACTGTAAATCCATTGCTGGTCACATCAAGAAGGTAACGTTTTCTTCACTTTTATACATATGTTTATTCCTAACTACATTTGTTATGGTCTCATGGTTGAGATCTTTTATCGTCAATGAAAAGTATTTTAGATTACTCAAATGAATATTGTTATTGCATTAGCATCATCACTGATCTATAATTAATACTTGTTTGATTCTATTTCTCTAATGAATTCAGGAGTTTGATGAGAGATATGGGAGTGGATGGCAATGTGTGGTGGGATCAAATTTTGGGTGTTTCTTCACACATTCTAAAGGGACATTCATCTATTTTCAATTGGAGACGCTTAAGTTCCTAATCTTCAAAGGCGCTTCTGCTCCTTAATAAAACAACCCACAAGCCAGTGTTATTCTTCATTTTTCCTTCTATGAAAATCTGTGAATAAAGCTTGAAGAGCCTATATATATCAAGATCTTTTTCTTTTCTGTTGCTCTTTTGTAGCTTTGTTTGAATCTAGGTCTGTAAATAGACCCAAGATGGGAAATTGATTTCAATAAAGATGTGGAGAATTTCATTTCTATGTTTTATGTGTTGGCTTTTGTGTGATCAATAAAAGTGTAATGTTCAAGATCTTTCTATATATCTCTCTTTTCTTGAATTGCAAACCGAATCTCCACCAACAGTAGAGAATCAATAGACAAATCATCATCATTATTCATTAGCATAATTTATGGACAATGTCTCGTCGCTCCGCATATATAGTAAAATATTCAGAGCCTGGTAAACATAGAAGGCTGCCAAGATAACGTTATCATCCATGTCCTTGATTGAATTAGGATCCTAATTACCTTTTTGGATGCAACAAGAAATAAAAAAATAAACAATACCAGATAAGGGTTTGTGCAACATGTCCTCCTTGATGATTTAAGTTTTGGTTTGTATATTTGAGTAAATTAAAATTCCTAATATCGTGCACCCCACATTCCACCAAGTACTCTCACTTATAAATAGTAAAACATTCCAGGCATAAAATTATCCAAGAATAATAATTTTTATTCCCTGAAGAATCTGACCCAATTCACTTGTTTATGGTTATGGACAACGAATCATAATAGTAACTAAAATAAATCAGGTCTTAAGGAAAAAATAAATTAAAACCATTAACAGAAGTCAAACAATGGTGTTCTGTATTTGCTAAGTCTGAAAAATCAAACACCGTTTTTGGTTAGTTAAGTTTGTTTTTTTTTTCCTTCTTCTCCAAAAATCTCCTAAAACTCCTCTTTATTACAGGATTAAGAAAACAAGAGAGAATAAAAAAGAAATTTCAAAATACAGAAAATCCTCTCATTGTTTTTATTATTATTCTGATTAGGAATGGTAAAAGCAATGGAGCAAGAACAAGAGAGTTACAAATCAAGATTGTTTCATTTCAAGAACATGAGCGAACACTCAGCTTCAAAACATTTTAAAAGCTGGAGCTCGGATTGCGCCATTGGAACGGACGGTTCAGAAGAATTTGATGATGTTGATAATGACATGTTGATGTTCAGAAGTCAACCCGGAAAAGCCAGCAGCGTTGACCGACCGTCTTTGCCTTTAAGTGGTGGCGTAACGCCCAGCCGCAGCGACAAGCTTTCCGCAACAAGGATGGTTTCATCCGAGTCCATGGAGGCACAACTACTAGCAGGTAAAAAACCTAATGGATTGATTCATATCTTCTAGGTGTCTTGTCTCGCAAGTTAGGGTGAAATTGTTCTTGGGTTGCAAGTTTTAGGGCAAATAAATCAAAGTTTCTGCTTATGTTATTACAGCAATGGAGCAAATGAAAGAAAAGTTCTCGAAATTGCTTCTTGGAGAAGATATGTCTGGAGGAGGAAAAGGAGTTTCTTCCGCTTTGGCTTTATCTAATGCCATTACCAATCTCGCAGGTAAAGCTTTTTGTGTTTGAGGAAAAATCTTCATTTTCGTAAATTCTTGTAGTATTTGGATGTAAAGTTCTGTAATGTTTTTTGCAGCGTCTGCGTTTGGAGAACAGCGGCGTTTAGAGCCAATGTCGGCGGATAGAAAAGCACGGTGGAGAAGAGAAATTGGATGGCTTATCTCTGTGGCTGATCATATAGTTGAATTCGCTCCAACGCAACAAACAAACAAAGATGGAACTTCAATGGAAGTCATGACAACAAGACAGAGAACAGATCTTCTCTGCAACATTCCTGCACTTAAGAAACTCGATGCAATGCTCCTCGTAAGAACAACAACAACAACAACAACTCTCTCATTTCATAATCATTCTCCTGAAATTTTGACCTCTTTTTTTTTTGGTTCGCAGGATTGTCTTGACAAATTCAAGGATCAGAGTGAGTTTTATTATGTCAAAAAAGATTCTCCAGAATCTACAGAGACAAGAAACGATGAGAAATGGTGGTTACCGGCGGTTAAAGTACCACCTAATGGCCTCTCCGAGATGTCAAGAAGGTTTCTACAGAGCCAAAAGGAATGTGTTAACCAAGTTCTTAAAGCTGCAATGGCAATAAACGCTCAAGTTCTGTCTGAAATGGAGATTCCTCAAAGCTACCTCGAATCACTTCCTAAGGTTAATATCTAGTTAACACAGAAACATTCATCAAGAATCTGTTAATGATCTGATCCTTATCGATGTTTTTTTTTTTTCTTTTGTTGAGCAGAATGGGAAAGCTAGCTTGGGAGATGTGATATACAGAATGATAACAGTAGAGGTGTTTGATGCAGATCAGTTTCTAATTGAAATGGATTTATCATCTGAGCACAAGATTCTTGATCTGAAGAACAGAATCGAAGCATCGATTGTGATATGGAAGAGGAAAATGGTGCAGAAGGACACAAAATCTCCTTGGGGATCAACAGTGAGTATTGAGAAAAGAGAACAGTTTGAAGAACGAGCTGAAACAATCTTGCTTCTTTTGAAACAAGGGTTTCCCGGAATCTCTCAATCCGCACTCGATATCAGCAAGATTCAATTCAACAGAGTAAAAAGAGCACCACAACTATAAAGAACTGATTATTTGGGTGTGATGAATGGACCCTTCTGATTATCTTGGTTTGTTTTCAGGATGTAGGGCTTGCGATATTAGAGAGTTACTCGAGAGTGCTTGAGAGTTTGGCTCACACGGTGATGTCGAAAATAGAAGACGTGCTTTTCGCTGATCAGCTTACTCAAGAACCTACAAATGCATCTTGTAAGAACAGAAATACTGCGAAAGAGACAAAGGAGGAAAGACTTAGTTTTTCAGAGGACCCGGTTTCAGGAACATCACTTTCTGATGTTATGCAATGGGGTAACAAAAACAGCGAACTGAAGAAAGAAAGCTTTTACGGAGATCGAGAGAAACCATTGTTGTCCAAAGTCTCAGGTATTATGACAAACAAGAAGAGTTCTTATCTTGACACTCTTGGAACTATGAGGAGTCCAACCGCGCGATACTCCTGAGAGAAACAAAACCGAGTTTACAAATTTTTTTCTTGTAAAATTAGGTTTGCTTGTTGCATTTTCCATGATTCAAATGAAGAAAAAAAGCACCATTGTGTTGTAACAGACTTGAAAATGCAATATTCATTGATTCATTCACTAAGAAATTAACACAACACAATATACATAAATCAACAAAAAGGGTTCACAGAATTGGGAAGAAAGTTTCTGATTTGTTTGAAGGGATTTAGAAAGCTAATTTAAAGCTTGCCCCTAGGACCGAGCTTAGGCTTCTCTTGAGGACCTCTCTTGATAGGAAGAACATCTCCGGTCGCGGAAGCACTGACATAAGTAAGCAAAGAGCCTCCTCCAAGAATCAAGAACTTGAGAAGCAAGCCTCTCTTTGTGAAAGGAGCAGCAAATGTCTCAAAGAACTTGCTCTGCAAGAAAAGTCTCACAATCACAATCAATGTTGTAGAAATTGAAGAAGCATATATATATTTAGAGCTTTTGAAAAAAACCTGAAGTGGGTTATAAGGAGAAGGAGCATCAGATCCATACAAATCCCATTGGCCTGTTGTGTTACCCAAATCTTCTAAATCAAAGTATACACTTTTGTCTCCATACTTGGCCACAACAGCACCAGCTCTAACACAAAGCCCCAAAAGTAACATTCTTTTTATTAGTTGCGTTTCTCGTCAATCTCAATCCCATATTCCAAAATTTAAAGCACTTAATTTACCTTGTGGATTTGGTTTTGAAGCTTTGGCGAGAAGGCTTGATGAAGAGCTTAGCTCCGGCGAGAGAGCTTCCTCCGAGTCCTTTCACGGCGGAGGAGGGTTGAACGGCGGCGATGGTTGCAAAAGACGCCATGTTTCTCCGATCAACAAAACAATAAACACTTCCCTCTTCTTGTTCTTGTTCTTGTTTTTGTCAAGGTAAAAAGTGAGCGGATTGTTGTAATTTGTATAGCTGGAGAATCTTCTTCACTCATGGATGGATCTTGTTACGACACGTGGCGAATTGGGTTTTCATCTCTGAGATTTCGCATGCCATTTACGTGAAGACACGTGGATTAGCGAAAGATAAGGCTATCTAATCTTCTCAAGAGCCTGTTTCTTGCTATCCAAAATATCTCTTCCAATCCATTAACCAAAGTCGAATCAAAATTTTTATCATCGTCACTGCCTCAAATCGAGCTCGAAGCTAGTACGTTCTCGTTCGCAGATTAACGAGAAATTCTCTAAAACTTATAACTTTTGCGCTCTGAATTTTGTCAAAGTTTCGTTTTTTCAGGTAGAAAATGGCTTCCATATCTGCAACTTTGCCTCCACCATTACTGCTCACTCAGAGAAAATCCAACCTCACATCAATTCAGAAACTTCCAGTTTCTCTAATTAGAGGTAACGATTGATCCTTTCTTTTTGTTATAATTAAAGATCGAGTTTCTCAATTTCGAGCTTCCTTGTAGATAAACGAAACACTAGCATTGCTCTTATGGTGAAAGCTAGTGGAAAAAGTTCTGAATCATCGACTGATCTCGACGTCGTTAGTTCAATACAGAACGTTGTAAGTCTTTTAAAACCCTAATTTGCATTGCTCTGTATTCCATTTATACGCTCACATATATGCCTTAGTTTTTATTTGAGCATTGTTTGCCTTTTGGTATGTAAACTGTTCCAGTGGGATAAATCCGAAGATCGTTTAGGTCTTATTGGTTTGGGTTTTGCTGCCATTGTAGCTCTTTGGGCTTCAGTAAACCTAAGCACGGTATATTATATACAAGACTTAACCTTTTTGGTCCTCTTATGTCTAATTTTTGAGATTTTTCACAAAGGATTGTTTCTTCTTCTTCATTAGGCAATCGACAAATTGCCTGTTATATCCTCCGGGTTCGAACTAGTTGGTATCTTGTATTCTACGGTAAGTAAGCTTTGAGATCTTATCAACAAGAATCTTCTTATATGGATGATTCCTTCTAATCTAATCATGTCTTTTTTTGGCAGTGGTTTACATACCGATATCTCTTGTTCAAACCCGACAGGTAATTTAAATCCTCGTTTAAACGCGGTTAATGAAACCGAATGCTAGTGATTTTTCTAAGATGTTCTCTGCTCTTTTTCTCAGAGAGGAGCTATCCCAAATTGTCAAGAAATCAGTAGCGAATATACTTGGCCAGTAAACGCATGTGGTGTGTTCTGGAGATGATCTGTCTTTGTAAGTTTTGTAACATGTACTGAGCCTGTAAATACTGTATTGTGGGTTTTGGTTGCTGTTTCTTGTAAGCAAATCAATCATTTCATATAAGACACATCAAGATCAGTTTTAGCCTGGAAACAAGATTAGTAGATTAATGATGGTTTTTAATATTTTCTTATACTATTTTTAATATTTATTTCATGTCTAGAAGACTAGAAGTAGAACATATAAAAATTGAAAACATAAATTAAAATTTTTGGGTGATCGAAAAAAAAAGGTTTTTGATTCTTTGGATTGGATAACTTCTGTCGTATTACAGAACTAGAAAACAAAATATTTCGTATCAATCCAAAGCCCTACTTGTACAAGAATATAATTGACATATTGAGTAGACCAATGTGTTGGTGTTCCTCCTAGTGTGAGGAAACCATGGGTTTGGTTGAGATGAAACCAAATCAGAAGTCTTGTGTTGTTCTTTGAAGTCTGGTGAGGAATTCTCAAGTCTTGTGTGCAAACTGAAGTATGGTGTTGATTCTGAAGTCATGTGTGAAAACTGAAGTCTGGTGTTGAAAGTTTATTAAGGGTTTACAAGGTTATTTCCTAAGACCTATATAAGCTTTGTGACCTAAGTTTTATGAGAGACAGCCACACACATAACACACAAAAAGAAAAGAGAGAGAGAAAGAAGAAGAGAGAAAAGAAGAGAGAAGAAAGGGTTTTCGTCTGGTTTCTTCAGGGCTGTGTTCGAGGGCTCGAAAGTAGTCTGATCTGGCTGATATTTTGTGGGAAGCTTCGTGACTCAGTGGGTTTGAGATTCAACGGTGGGATTGTCGTTTCAACGGTTGGTTTCTCGTGAATCGGGGTTTTAGTGAAGCTGGTCGCTACAGTTCTTCAGCAGTTGCAGTCTTGAGTGTTTGAGAAATCCAACGGTGAGTTCTTCTCTGATTGAGCTGAAATTTGGCAGAGGTGTTGTTGACTTGTTCATCTTGGATTTGTACGGTGGGATTGTTCTCTGGTTGCCGGAATCCTAGTGAGCTGAGGTCGTTTGTATCTGCTAGTTTTGTAAGCTTGTATTGCTCTCTTGTTGAGCTTTCTTGTTGTTGGAGATTGCTCTCTTTGAGCCTTAGTCTCTGGGTCTGTTCTGTAGGAACAGGGAGGACGTGGTTGTAACACTCAAACATTTGATATAGTGGATTTTGAGTGGACTACGGTCCCGTGGTTTTTCCTTCTCACATCGAGGAGGTTTTCCACGTAAAAAGATTGTGTGTCATTTAGTTTCTTGCTTTGATCATTTCTGTGCCATAGTTCAAGTTCAAGTCTTATTCCTCACAGGCTCACACAAGTGCGGGGAAACTTATTCCGCTGCGCATTCGCGTGTTTTCGTGTTTTCCCCAACAGAGTGGTATCAGAGCTTAAGGTTGTGAGCTTTGGGTTATTGGTTTGCTTGTGTGAGTGATGGAAAAGATGGAGAATATGGGCAGAATGATAAGCTTGAATGGTAACAACAATTATCATCTATGGAAGGGCAAGATGGAGGATCTGCTCTTTGTGAAAGAATTTCATCTACCAGTATTTCAGGAGGAGAAACCTGATAATAAGACTGAGGATGAATGGAAGTTGCTGCATCGCCGAGTGTGTGGTTTGATAAGGCAGTGGATAGATGATAATGTGTTGCATCATATTGAAAATGAGGTTAATGCTCGTTCTTTGTGGTTGAAGCTGGAGCAGTTATATGCTCGGAAGACCGGGAATAACAAGATGCTTATGATCAAGAAGTTGATTGAGTTGAGGTATCAGGATGGAACTCCGATGACAGATCACTTGAATGCGTTTCAGGGATTACTCAACAAGTTGTCTGATATGGGCATCAGGTTTGATGATGAGATTCACGGTTTGTGGCTTCTTGGTACATTACCAGATTCTTGGGAGGTATTCATAATGTCTCTATGTAACTCCGCGTCGGAAGGTGTCATTTCGATGGATTCAGTGAAGAACAGTGTGTTGAATGAGGAGACAAGAAGGCAGTCAAATGCTAGTTCCTCACGTTCAGATGTTCTGGTTACTGAGTCAAGGGGGAGAAGTTCACATAGAGAGTCCAAGAAGGACAAGAACAGGAGCAGGAGCAAATCTAATAAATTTGCTAATATGGAGTGTTATTTCTGTCATAAGAAAGGGCACATGAAGAAAGATTGCTGGAAGTTGAAGAAAGACAAGCAGCAAGGAAAGCAAGAAGAAGTAGATCGGGTGACAGTCACCCAAGATGAGTTTCTCATTCTTCTTGAGGATAATGCCATTAATGTATGCCAGGACACCAGTTGGGTGATTGACAGTGGAGCTACTACTCATGCTACATCACAGCGGGATTTGTTCTCTACCTACACTCTAGGTAAGTATGGTTCTGTAAAGATGGGTAATGATGGTTTGGCTCAGGTTGTTGGCATTGGTGATATGCTTGGAGACTAGTCTTGGGACTAGGTTGATGCTTAAGGATGTTAAGCATGTTCCAGACTTGAGGATGAATTTGATATCTACAGGAAGACTTGATGATGAGGGTTTCTACAGTTTACACGGTGGTGGTAAATGGAAGCTTTCACGTGGTTCTCTGGTTGTGGCTCGAGGTGAGAAGCTTTCATCTTTCTATTTGATGCAGGCTAAGGTCTCCAAAGATGCTGTTAATGCAGTGGAGAATGTTGATGCCATGGAGCTATGGCATAAGAGACTCGGTCACATGAGTGAGAAGGGTATGTCTGTGTTGTCAAAGAAGGAGGTCATTCCAGGAATCTCTGGTTTGCACTTGCCTAAGTGTGCACATTGTTTGCATGGAAAACAACACAGAGTTTCTTTCAAGTCTTCTGCACCTTCTAGAAAATCTGAGGTACTTGATTTGGTGCATTCAGATGTGTGTGGTCCAATGAAGACAAAATCTCTTGGTGGTGCATTATATTTTGTCACATTCATTGATGACCATTCTAGGAAGTCATGGTTTTCACTATGAAGACTAAAGATCAGGTTCTGGGATATTTCAAGCATTTTGTGGCATTGGTTGAGAGACAAACGGGAAAGAAGTTGAAGTGTATCCGCAGTGATAATGGTGGTGAGTATTCTGGACCATTTGATGCTTATTGCAAAGAGCATGGTATTAGGCATCAGTTCACGCCGCCTAAGACTCCACAGTTGAATGGGTTGGCTGAGAGGATGAACAGGACTATTGTCGAGAGGATGAGATGTTTGATTTCACAGTCAGGCTTATCGATGACTTTCTGGGGTGAGGCTTTGAGCACAGTTGTTCATGTGCTGAATTTGTCACCAAGTGCTCCATTGGAGGGTGATGTTCCAGAGAGAGTTTGGACCGGTAAGGATGTTTCTTATGGTCATTTGAGGGTCTTTGGGTGTAAGGCATTTGTTCATATTCCCAAGGATGAGAGATCGAAGCTTGAGATGAAGTCGCGACAGTGTGTGTTCATTGGTTATGGTCAGGATGAGTTCGGATACAGATTTTATGATCCTGTTGATAAGAAGCTCATAAGGAGCAGAGATGTTGTGTTCATGGAAGATCAAACAATTAAGGACATTGACAAGTCCGGAAAACCAACTCAGAGTAGTGAGAGTTTGATCGATTTAGAGGCTAGTCCTTCTTCTACATCTGTCCACGGTCAGGTCGAGGATGAGGTTCAAGAAGATACACCCGGTGCAGATGCTCCTGCACATGAAGATGGTATTGGTGATCATGGTGACGATCATGGTGAGACACCAACTACTGAGAACCCACCTATTGTTAGAAGATCCGAGAGAGGTCTAAAACCGTCGACAAGGTATGATCCTAGTGAGTATGTGTTACTTACTGATGGGGGAGAGCCTGAAAGCTTTGATGAAGCTATGGAATGTGAACACAAAGATAAGTGGCTTGGTGCTGCTGGTGATGAGATGGATTCTTTTGAAGAGAATCATACATTTGAGTTGGTGAAATTGCCTAAGGGCAAGAAGGCATTGCTTAATAAGTGGGTGTTCAGAATTAAGCATGAAGATACCAGTTTGCAGCCTCGATACAAGGCTAGATTGGTTGTGAAGGGATACAGCCAAAAGAAGGGGATTGATTATGATGAAATCTTTCTCCTGTTGTGAAGATGCAGTCCATTCGGATTGTACTTGGACTGGCAGCAAGTCTTGATCTAGAGGTTGAGCAAATGGATGTAAAAACTGCTTTCCTTCATGGAGATTTGGAGGAAGAGATTTACATGGTACAACCGGAAGGCTTTGTGAAAAAGGGTGAAGAGGATTTAGTTTGTCGCCTGAAGAAAAGTCTTTACGGATTGAAGCAAGCACCTAGGCAGTGGTACATGAAGTTTAAGTCTATTATGGAGGAGCATGGTTATAAGGAGACTACTGATGACCATTGTGTATTTATTCAGGTGTTTGGTGATGATGATTTTATCATCTTGTTGTTATATGTTGATGACATGTTGATTGTGGGCAAGGACATGAGCAGAATTGAGGAGCTGAAGAAGCAGCTCAGCAAGTCCTTTGCCATGAAAGACTTGGGTCCAGTGAAACAGATTCTTGGTATAAGAATTGAGAGAGACAGAGCTGAGAGATTGATTCACTTGTCTCAGGAGAAGTACATTGAGAAAGTACTTAAAAGGTTTCACATGGACAAATCTAAAGTGGTGAGAACTCCTCTTGCTTCACACATTAGATTGAGCAGTAAACAGAGTCCAAAGACATATGCAGAGAAGGAAGATATGTCAAGAGTTCCATATGCTTCTGCAGTGGGTAGTTTGATGTATGCCATGGTCTGTACAAGACCGGATTTAGCTTTCGCCGTTGGTGTAGTAAGCCGGTTCAATTCCAATCCTGGAAGAGAACATTGGAATGCTGTGAAGTGGATTTTGAGATATCTTCGAGGGACTTCTGGTTTGAAGCTTACCTTTGGAGGTAATGAGCCATTGATTGTTAGCTATACTGATGCTGACATGTCTGGAGATGTTGACTCCAGGAAATCTACTTCGGGTTATTTGATAACGTTTGCGGGCGGAGCTGTTTCATGGCAGTCAAGGTTGCAAAAGTGTGTTGCACTTTCTACCACTGAAGCTGAGTTCATAGCTGCAACTGAAGCTCTTAAGGAGTTGTTGTGGACAAAGAACTTCTGTGAGGATATCGGTTTCAAGCAGGATAAGTATGTGTTGCTTTGTGACAGTCAAAGCGCAATATGTCTCGGAAAGAACTCTACATTTCATTCGCGTTCAAAGCACATTGATAGGAGGTATCATTGGATACGTGATGTGATTGCTTCTAAGGAAGTGGGACTTGAAAAAGTTCATACGAATGATAATGGAGCTGATATGATGACGAAGTAATTGCCGAGGGAAAAGCTTGAGGTTTGCCGTGAGATAGCCGGGATGGCTGTTTCCTCCAACTAGTCGGAGGGGGAGTTTGTTGGTGTTCCTCCTAGTGTGAGGAAACCATGGGTTTGGTTGAGATGAAACCAAATCAGAAGTCTTGTGTTGTTCTTTGAAGTCTGGTGAGGAATTCTCAAGTCTTGTGTGCAAACTGAAGTATGGTGTTGATTCTGAAGTCTTGTGTGAAAATGAAGTCTGGTGTTGAAAGTTTATTAAGGGTTTACAAGGTTATTTCCTAAGACCTATATAAGCTTTGTGACCTAAGTTTTATGAGAGACAGCCACACACATAACACACAAAAAGAAAAGAGAGAGAGAAAGAAGAAGAGAGGAAAGAAGAGAGAAGAAAGGGTTTTCGTCTGGTTTCTTCAGGGCTGTGTTCGAGGGCTCGAAAGTAGTCTGATCTGGCTGATATTTTGTGGGAAGCTTCGTGACTCAGTGGGTTTGAGATTCAACGGTGGGATTGTCGTTTCAACGGTTGGTTTCTCGTGAATCGGGGTTTTAGTGAAGCTGGTCGCTACAGTTCTTCAGCAGTTGCAGTCTTGAGTGTTTGAGAAATCCAACGGTGAGTTCTTCTCTGATTGAGCTGAAATTTGGCAGAGGTGTTGTTGACTTGTTCATCTTGGATTTGTACGGTGGGATTGTTCTCTGGTTGCCGGAATCCTAGTGAGCTGAGGTCGTTTGTATCTGCTAGTTTTGTAAGCTTGTATTGCTCTCTTGTTGAGCTTTCTTGTTGTTGGAGATTGCTCTCTTTGAGCCTTAGTCTCTGGGTCTGTTCTGTAGGAACAGGGAGGACGTGGTTGTAACACTCAAACATTTGATATAGTGGATTTTGAGTGGACTACGGTCCCGTGGTTTTTCCTTCTCACATCGAGGAGGTTTTCCACGTAAAAAGATTGTGTGTCATTTAGTTTCTTGCTTTGATCATTTCTGTGCCATAGTTCAAGTTCAAGTCTTATTCCTCACAGGCTCACACAAGTGCGGGGAAACTTATTCTGCTGCGCATTCGCGTGTTTTCGTGTTTTCCCCAACACAATGAATTTGATATTTAATCAGATTAATAATTGTTTTTGCTCGCAACTTGTTTAAGAAAAATAAATTTTCAAAAGGATAGGTTAGAGACGTTGACTTTGACTAAGACATCTACTCTGTATCATCTATTGACTTTTACGATCTTGACCGTTGAAAAGGTCAAAACTTTAAATGTGAACTACGTAATTCGAAATTTCTTCTTTCTTTTCGGCGTTAGATATTATAACTTTCTTTGTTTTATCAACAAGAAAAACCCAATTTTTCTATTGAATATTATGGAATTAGTTTCATAGCTAAGGAAGAAAAAGAAAAAAAAGCTTCTCATTCTCCTATAAATCAACCCCTTCACGTCAAACTAGTTAACTTACACTTTACATATCAACCAATGGGTCGTGTCACTACTCCACAAAGGGAGAATCCAGATAACGATTTACCAGTTCATCAAACCGGTATACCGATCCAACAAACCGGGGTTCCCATGAGTCAATTTGCGCCACCAAATTATCATCAAGCTAATGTTAACCTATCGGTTGGGACTCCATGGAGGACTGGTTTGTTTGATTGTCAAGAAGACCAAACCAATGGTATTGTATCTCCATATGTAGTCTTATTATAGCCTTACATACTCTTTATGCATGGTTCTTGCAATCACTAATCTCTGTAACTTTGTGTAGCCGTGATGACAGCAATCTTACCTTGTGTGACATTCGGACAGATAGCGGAAGTAGTGGATGAAGGAGAGATGAGTATGTTTACGGTTTACACAATTTGAAACCGAAATCAGATTCTCCATTTATTGATACGAAGCTCATATATTGAATTGTTTATGTAGCTTGTCCTCTTGGAAGTTTCATATACTTGTTGATGATGCCAGCGCTGTGCTCACAGTGGGTGATGGGATCAAAGTATAGGGAAAAAATAAGGAGAAAGTTTAATCTTGTGGAAGCTCCATATTCCGATTGTGCCACTCATGTCTTATGCTCTTGTTGCTCTCTTTGTCAAGAATACAGAGAGCTCAAGGCTAGGAATCTTGATCCTTCTTTAGGTACTAACTCAAAGCTCAGATACAAATTAAATATAGCCCATGAAATTTGTTATTTATGTGTTGTTGGTTATATTATATCATATCCGGACTTGAGTATAAACATATGTTTAGCAGATTCTTACCATATGCTAATTTCGCTGTTTCTGGATCTAGAGATACTATGAACTTTTCTTTTTTTTGAAATAATTTTAAAAAAGGTAACAGAGTTACCTCTTTGCCCCAGCGATGCCAGCGATTTTAATCCCCTGGTGGCCAGCGGGGTTCGAACTGCGGGATCACCGTATTGGGGTTATCCCTCAAGTGCCTCTAGCCCACCACCGCCTGGTTCTATGAACTTTTCAAGGAAGAAATAAATTTCTTATGTATATATAAAAGTAATAAGTGTATTTATAGTTTATAAATATTGTTAAAAAAATTGTTTATAATTTTGCAGGTTGGAATGGGATACTTGCTCAAGGACAATATGGGAGTGAAGCACCGAGTTTTGCCCCGCCAAATCAATATATGTCTAAGTAAAACATTTAAATTCTAGTTAATCTCCATATTTGATACACATTATTTGCGGACCATTATACAATGCAAGTGTGTAATATGTGTTAAAAGTTTGCAATGCAAGTGTGAGATGAATTTTTTTTCTTTGGTAGCTGTCATGTAAAATAATCACATTTGTGTTTTCCGAATTATATAAAAAAGAATTTGTTGACTTTTTTACATTTTTTATTAAATAATCAAAACTCAAGAAAAAAAATAAAAAACAACAAAAAATAATAAAAAGTGAAAAAAATTGGAAATTAATCATAGATTTGAGAAAATCGGGTTTTAGATGCCCATTATAAACCCATGAAAACCTTTATGAACAGAACACTTAGCATTTTCTGAAAAAAATCTTTATTTCTAAAAACTAAAATTAAATTATTTACCTAAACTATATTATAATAACAAAAGATTATTGTTGAAAAACAAAAAAAAAACAAAAATTGGCAACGGTCATGATCGTTTTTAAAGAATAAAGTTCTTATTTTATTGCAAGACAATCAACGGTCAGGATCATTTGCCTCGGAAAGTTCTTATTTTAGTCAACTCTATTGCATGAAAATCAACGGCCGTGATTGCGGAGGCTATTATTCCCTCAAACTCTTGTTTTTTTTATCAACAGCATAATTATATTAAAACCGAAAAGGAGAAAGGGTCTAGCCCAGAATCAACCAAGAGAGGCTTGACCAAAACTGGCAAGAGTCCTCTTAGCAATGGAGTCAGCTACAGCATTGTTCAGACGAGAAATGAAATGGAAAGAAATATAATCAAAGACAAGGGCGAGAGAATGGATGTCCGACAGAATTCCATGAATTTCTGGGACAAACTGTCGACGATTGATTGCTCGGATCAAGTCCAGAGCATCGGAGTAAAGGATGAGGCGAGAGATGCCTAGCTCGGAGGCTCTGAATTGCGTCGCGAATTCCCAGAGCTTCTGCCATCAAAGGAGAAAAGACATGATCTTCCGCATTAGAGAGAGTGACAGTGAGACCATCGGGGAACTTGATGAAACCTCTTAACCCATCAGCTCTCAAAGTTGGATTCCAAGCCGCGTCCGTGTGACATGTCGTCGATTCCGGGCTAGAGGGGGGGGGGGATCATAGGTATCGAAATTGGGCGAGTGGCGTTAACTGTCGTGACTTGAGCTTCTTCCCATTCGTGTGTCGTCACTATGGAGTTGGTGATGACAAAATCCGGGGAGACCCTTAAATCCTCAAAGATAGCTTTATTCCTTGCTAACCAAAGGTTCCAACAAATCCACGAGAAGAGGGGAGTTGTGGAAACTCCAGAAGGAGGTAAATTGATTCATGTCCTCCCCACGGTAATTGCTGCTTTTATATTAGGAAGATCTCTAAATGAGGCTACGGTTTTGATAGGAGCTTTATCCCATACCAGTTGTGCAAAAGAACACTTGAATAATAGATGTTCTCGAGTCTCCAAATCTCCGCAATGAGGACAGACGGCTCGATCGAAAAAGCCGCGTTTGAGCAAGTTTTCCCCTGTAGGGAGAGCATCTTGGGCGAGCTGCCAGAGAAACAATTTAAGCTTCGGAGACATAGGTCCACACCAAATCTCTTTCATCCAGTTAAAAGCATCTGTTTCCCTTTGAATAATATTGATCTCACTATCTGTTGTGGAATTGTATCCTGACTTAGTAGAGTAGGTTCCGTTCTTGTTAGGGATACAGATAAGAGCATCATTCGCTCCACATCTGCTTGGTCGAAGAGACAGAATAAAGTGAGCATGTTATGGTAACAAATACAGAACCAACTCTTTTCTCCAATTCCCACTGTCATCTATTAGCTCTGAGACCATCCAGTCTTTCGAAACCTCTGTAGCTGGACCAGTTGGTCGAAGAGCGCATGATAAAGATAACCAAGGATCGTTCCAGATGGAAGCATTCCGGCCATTTCCAATCGAGAAGCCTAGGTACGGACGAAGAAGATCACGGCCAATCAAGATTCCATTCCAACCGTGAGAAGAGCTTTGATTATGGTTAACCTCCAAAAAAGGTACCTCTTTACAATATTTTCCAATTAGAACTCTGGCCATTAGACAGTTAGGATTCTTCAATATCCGCCAACTCAGTTTGGCCAAAAGAGCATCGTTTAAAGCCTGAATATCCCGTAATCCCAGACCTCCTCTAACCTTTGGTCTAGTGATTCCTTTCCATGAGATCCAGGCCATTTTCCGAGAATCTGATTTAGAATCCCACCAGAACCTGGTGAGTGCTGATTGTATTCTTTTGCAGAGGCTCTTAGGTAGTTTAAAACAGGACATCGAATAGGTAGGAATAGCAGATAGCACTGATTGGAGCATTGTCAGTTTTCCGGTCTTGAGAGACACTTAGAAGACCAGCTAGCTGCTTTTACCCGAATCCTATCAACAATACCTGTGAAAAAATCCTTTTTCCTCCTACCAAAGTGTTCAGGCAATCCTAAATATTTCCCTTGACCACCTTCCTTTGCAATTCCTAAACAAGCTTTGACTCTGGATCTGATATCCTCAGGTTTTTTCCTTGAAAAAGTGATGGATGATTTAGTAGCATTGATAGTTTGACCAGACACCTTCTCGTATCTTTTGAGAATTTTCAAGAGTGCCTCACAGCTTCTTACACTTGTTTTGCAGAAAAACATAGTGTCATCGGCGAATAACAGATGATTGATCCTAGGGCTACCAATAACAACCCGAACACCTGGAAGTGAACCATTTGATTCAGCTCTATGGCACAGTCCAGACAACACTTCGGAGCACAAGATGAAGATATACGGGGAGAGTGGATCCCCTTGACGGATGCCGCGCTCAGGAACCACCTTCCCTTGGACACTTCCATTTATTAGGAATGAATAAGAGACTGTAGAGATGCATTGGATTAGGAGATTAGTAAAAGCTTGACAGAAACCAAGTCGTTTAAATACAGCAGCAATAAAAGACCACTCTAGTCTATCATATGCTTTGCTCATATCGATTTTTACCGCCATATAGCATCTCTTAATAGCCGCAGATGTCTTGAGGAAGTGAAGAGTTTCATGTGTAATGATAACATTATCTGATATAGCTCTGTTTGCTACAAATGCAGATTGGTTATCGGAGACAAGTGTTGGGAGTAGCGGTTTGAGGCGCCTTGCCAGGATCTTGGAGATGGTCTTATAATAAACACTGCACAGAGCTATAGGCCTGAAGTCTGCCACAGTTTGTGGGTTTTTGATCTTCGGTATCAGTCTGATATTAGTAGAGTTTATTGAGGGAGGTAGACGTCCAGTAGTAAAAATCTCTGAAATCTCTCTAGTGAAATCCTCTCCTATTGTCTCCCAATTAGATTGAAAGAAACTAGAAGAGAAGCCATCGGCCCTGGAGCTTTGTCTGGGTTGATAGAGAAAAGGGCAGCTTTGGTCTCCTGTAATGTCGGAATAGAAGTGAGGGAAGCATTATCTTGTTCGGAGATTTTAGGCTGAAGGGACTCATCAACAGTTGCCTGGCAAGTGGAGATAGTAGAGCTGAATAAATCCTGATAGTAGGAATTTATAACTGAGACAATATCCTCTTCCTCATAGACTGGAATCCCTTCTTTATTTTCCAAAACTGAGAATCTGTTAACCGCTGATCGGCCTCTTGTCACAGTGTCGAAAAACTTAGAGTTTCTATCACCGAGTGTTAGCCAGTGAATACGGCTTCTCTGTTTCCAGTAAGCCTCTTCTTTCGAGTAGGCAACTCTAAGCCTCTGATTTATTTCCTGAATGAGGGATTCCGGCTTATCCCCTGACATAGCTTCCTCAAATTTAGCTTTTTCTTCATTGATTGATTTGAGATTGTTCTGATGATGAGCTTTGCTCCACTGGGAGATTGCATGTCTGCATCTAGACAGACGTCCTTCCACAGATTCATTACGATAAGTAATCCACGTCGAGGTAACCAACTCTGTACTTTCTGGATTGAAGTGGAGTTGTCTGTCATATCTGAACACTCGTTTTCTTTTTTTACTATCTTTATCAAAAAGGTAAGCATAGGCCGATGATCATATCCTTCGAATCTCAGATACTTGCTGAAACTTTTATGGAAATCTTCGGCCCACAAACTATTGGAGACTGCTTGATCGAGTCGGCAATGAATAAGGTGCTCATATCTCACTCCTCTCCAGGATAGTGGATTTCCTGTATGCTTAATATCATATAGGTCGTTTACAGCAAGGAAATTTCTGAAATCGCCGAAAAGAGCCTTCTGCTCTAGTGGGACCCCCTGTCTTCTCTGCGTTGTCCGTGATTTCGTTGAAATCTCCCACTAAAAGCCAAGACTGATCCCGAAGCTGCGCTTGTAAAGAAAGATCAATCCAAAGGGCTCTTCTACGATGTTGGTCCGGTTCTCCATAAAGGAACGTACATGAGAAGGTTTTTCCTTTATGTATCATAACTGCTTCTATGTAATTGTTGCAGGACTTAGAGATCGAGAGATTTACATTGTCATTCCATAGCAACGCAAGACCTCCTCCACCAGGAGAGTGAGGTGGGACCAAGTGGTGAGAGTTCATTCCCAAGGGGGAGAGTTTATCTAATACTACATCATTCTTATTCTTGGTTTCCATGAGGAAGATTACATCCGCTTTGAATTTTTTATGCAGCTCTTGGATGCGACGAACTGTTGTGGGATTCCCCAAACCACAACAGTTCCAACTCAGAATGCTTAAGGAAGAGGAGGTAGCGGATTCCAAAAATCCGCATCCTCTTGAACGACATGTGGTCTACCATTCACCGCAGGTGGATCCCCTACCTGGCTCTGAGATCTTGGAGTTCCCTGTGATCTCTGAGAGCGGTTTGGAGTACTCCTCGCATTAGCACGTGTAGAGGATCTAGCAACGCGTCTGCTGGGAGAAAGTCACAGGGGGCCTCTTCTGACCACAGGTGATAGTTGTATCTGTCTAACCTTTCTCTTTCTTGGAACTGATTTTACCTTAAGGGATGTTGGTGTGCTTTTACTCATAAGAGGAGGTCTGCCTCTCCCTCTCTTAGGTGGATGGATCTCTGAAGGATCCAAATGCAACAACTCAGCCGCACTAATCAGGTCCAGATGGGGGCCACTCGAATTCAATCATGATGCAAGGGAGGCTGGTCTGCTACCTAGTGGAAGAGGTTGATCTTCCGGGATTGAAACATGTGGGTGGTAGTCCTGATGACTTGAATTTCCTTCTCTGCCACTTTGGGGAGATCTGCTGGGTAACGCTTGTTCAGATATGATGGTAGACATTACATTATTTACAGCCAGTGCGTGAGCTGTCTCTTGCATTAACCCGCAAGATTCACTCTCCATAACCCGGGCCCGCCTGGCTGCACTCTCCGAGGGGTTTCCACATTCAATGTATTGCCTTGTGACTTGTTGGAGCTCTTCCATCATTTGTTCAGTATTTGTTACCAAGAGTGTTTCATAACCCGCTGTTCTGTTTCCTTCATCAGAATGACGGAAAGGGGAATGTTGCGCAGGGGGGTTAACAGCCAAAAAATTCGGATGAGCTCTTTCAGAGTGCGGAGCCTCCCTCCCCTCTGGCAAAGTCTCTTTTTCTCTCCAAACGAGACGTCCACGGGATTTAGGGGACGACACCAACATATTCCTTGATCTATAGCCCTCCCTCTGATGCTCATGGTCTTGGTCAGAGTACCGACTTGCATATCGTCTGTAGGGGTGTGAATCCGTGGGGGAGTCAAAAGACTCAAAACTCAAAATCTCTAGTGAGAATGACTTGAACTTTTCAACCGCTGTAACTAAAGTAAAGGGTACAGGGGTAACTAGATATAAATAATTAGTAACGACAATCATAATCATATAATCATGTAATGTTCGTATTTAACAATCTTTTCGACGTTAAGATGCCGAGAAAAGAAAAAAACTTATTAATAGAGATAGATCATGGAACATGCCGATCAATATAGTATATATATATATATCTGTATATATATATATATATCTGTATATATATATATATCTGTATATATATAATGGAAGTGAAGAGCATTAGACTATAAATTTTGATACAAAAGAGGAAAACATGGTAGACTCAGTATCAAGCATCACGACGTATATCCAAGACGTGGCTGAAGGAGCAGGCCATAGCATATTAGAGGCTTTAATTCTCGAAGGCCTCAAGATCACCCATATCGGAAAAGGGATACTACGGTGTAAATTGCGCATTACGGATCGAGTTCCGGTTACATTCTATATCAATTAATCCCCAAAAGTTTAGATGAGCTATTTGTTTTCAGATAAGTTGCGCGCGCACTTTCTAATCTCTGGAAGAGTTTTCTTGATTGGCAATTTTGTAACGAGTGTGGTTAGGTATTAACATACGATGCATATTTTGTAAAGGGAGAAGATGGGGCTTGGCACGCGGGAGCCATTGCGTCGGTGATTGATATGATCGGAGCTGCCGTGGTGTACTCCGCCGGGGATGGACTCCATGTCTCTCTTGATTTCAACACTTACTAGCTTCTATTCCACGGCCATGATTCAAGTTTGACTTCCCTAATTTTAGATTCTTGATTTCAATTATTTATATCTATTACAAATTCGGTTGTATCAAGATTTTAAAATTTTTAACAAAGTTTTACTAATTTATAATAATAAAAATATAATATAAATGTTGAACTACTATTTAGGTTAATCTATTATAGTTTTTAAAAATACAAGTGAAATTTAGTTCGGTTTCTTTTCACTCTATATTTAATAATACTTTCTCTGTCCAATGTTGTAGAAGCTTTTTTTGTTCCATTTAATCAGTTTTTTTACAAAATTCTTTGCAAATTTTGACTCATATATAATATGTAGTGACTACTATTATGTAAGATTTTTTGCTATTAATTCGAATGTTTTTAGTTAATTATAAAATAATACAAGATAGAAACATATGATTTATTAGCTCCTGATTTTATGTACAAGATAAAAACATATATTATTTCTTAACTCCTTCACGTTTTATCAAAATCAGATTAAAATCTGCGTAATACGCATAACTTTTTTTTAAAATCATATATAACTATGATTATATTATGTTTGAAATTAAATATGCAGTTTACTATCTAATACTGTATTTTTAAATTATACTGAAAAACTTTAGAAACCTTCGAGAATGAATGAAACTTTTTGGAAAAGAATTTCCAATATTACATTATTATAAACTAAATCGACTTGATGAATAAATATCAATTGAAAATTTATTTATCTTATAAGACTATTTTTTTCTTCAAAAATTTTAAAGTTAGATAATAAGATATGCATTATAAAATATTTACAATTTTTAGTGACCACATCATATATACATGTTATTAGTCTTTTAAATTTTATACTAGCAATATGTGATTATAAAAATGTAGGAAGAAGTAGAGATAGAAGGAAGAGTGGTAGCAAGCAAAAGAGGTTTAAAAGGAGCAGTGGTTGAGAACAGAAGAGAAAGCAATGGAGAAGTCATAGCAACAGGAAGAATTTGGATGTCACAACTTAGCCTGAAAGTCAAAGACAAAGTTCCTCACCTTAGCAAGCTTTAATTAATTGTTCTCTGGTTAAACGAACCTGTGCAATGATGAATAAAAACTAAGTTCAATTCATCTCTGAATTAACATTTACATGCTTCTATACTATGGATATTATTTGGTTTTGCAGTTTACACAACCAAAATTCAAAAAAAAAAAAAAAAAAAATTAACCGAAACATGAAAATTATAGAAGTTCATAAGTCGGTGTGGGTTTTAAGACTTATGGCAAGACAAATACAAGTAGACCCTCCTCCTCCCTTGTACGTACTTGCAGCTTCTCCTCAAAGTTCCGGTTAGACGACCTATCGGTTAGCCTGTTTGTTTTGCATGTCCTTTGGAGTACAGTTTTATATTGCTTTTGCAGCTTTCAGTACACTGCTCCATTCAACAGTCTGGGTATCTTTTGCGGGACCCTTCGAAGCCCTTGGAAGGTATAGTCCTTGTAACCCTTCGGAACAAGTCGTGTTTGTTGAAATATTAATTACCATCTTATAGGCCTTACTTACCTCAGTATGAGAATATTACGCTCCCTGGAGGCCTCCCGCTATTATCTCGATTTGAAGTTGTTACCCGGACTGTTCTCTTGCTGGCTCTGTTACCTATTGCTTCAAGTTTGTCGATAGAAAAGATGGGATTTGTCATCTGAAAACAAATATTGGCACATCCTTGAGAATATATTTCTAACTAATCTAGTAAAACTAAATGTGAATGCCACACATGGAAAATGATTCAGATACTATTGTAAATATCTTTGGTATTTCATGGTTATAATTAACTCATCTCAGTCACAATCACTGGAAGTTTGGTTTACAACATAATGTACCCCAATGATTGTGTCTTTGCATGATGTCCACAAATTGACAATGTATGATTGGCAATAAATAATCATAGACTGTAGAGATTGTGCACATGTCCAAGTTTGAAGGTGAAAACATAATTGCCAATATTTGTTGTATCTTTTGAGTAGCAAGAATTGAAGCTATGGTAGATTCGGCCATTCTCGAAACGACATCTTATTTGGAAGCGGTGAGCAACGTAAGATTTGACCACTTTCCCGGTTTGATCCTACAAGTCCTTCAAGTCATCCATGTTGGAAAAGGAATCGTACGGTGTAAATTGATCATAACGGACCGTGTTTTGGTAAAGTCTTTTATTATCGTTGTATACTTGTTTTACTCCTTTTTGAAACTAATTTTCTTATTAGTATATTGTATTACACGATCGTTTTCAGGGAGTAGATGGGACCTTTCACACTGGAGCGATTGCAGCACTGATGGAATTGATCGGAGCCGCTGCGATATACTCCGCCGGAGGATCTCATGCCTCTGTTGATCTCAACTATTCGTTGTATTCGACGGCCAAGAAGCAAGTTCGACTTTCTTTTATTGTGCATAATTAATTTATTTGACAAATTAGGAAATTCTGCAAATGCATTTGAAAAAAAAAATATAGATATACTAAAATATCTTCTTTTTTTTTTTGAATGAATGTTAAATTTGTATTCATAAAAAAAACCAGTGTTACATCTAGGTGTTTCTGTGATTGAGAATTTAGAAGATATACTAAAATATCATTCAACTAGATTAGACAGCTTTAACGTGAAATCTAATTAATAGTTTGTATTCGTGTCACTGTCGAGTTATAATTCTGATTCATCTAGCAATATACGTGTGTGAGTTTTAGACGACGGAAAGATAGATTATACACATTCAATTTTGATAACTTATTGTAGATTCGTAGTCAAATCGTCTGTCAACAAAATATAATTTCATATGTTCAACATTTTATTAATGTGATGAAAATGTAGGAAGAAGTAAAGATCGAAGCAAGAGTGGTAGGGATGAAAGAAGATCTAAACTCAGCAGAGATTGAGATTCGAAGAGAACACGATGAAGAACTCATTGCGACGGGGAGGTTGTGGACGGTACAAGTTATTAGCCTCAATCGCAAACACAATGTTGTTGAAATTGATCAAGCTAGCAAGCTTTAATGGCTCTAATTAAATCCAATTTTATACATGTCGCATGTGCTACACATGCAAGTGGTATATATTAAAGGAGGAAAGAAAAAACTTGAAACTTTGAACTTATGATCTTTATTTCGATATCATTTACAGAGGAGATACAACTTGCTTATATAACCAAGAGCAGAAAGATCTAGAGAGCATACATAATCTTATCCAAATACAGCTGTATAAGGTGACTCATCAGTCAAGGACAATAAGGAATCAAATCTGTTATTGTGCAGGAGCGTCTCCTCCTTTCCCGTACTACCAACGTTCAATTTGCTTTTTGTCTCACTTGTTTCAGACGGAAGAGCTCTGCCCTTTGTCTTTTTGCTTTCATCTTGATTGGGCTCTGAATTGGGTTTTTGCTTCTCTTGGGCCAAGGTTGATTCTTCTGTGTCCAGTCTTTTGGTCTTGTTGCTCACACTCCCCCTCAAACTTGGAGTGGGGGGAACCATCACACCGAGTTTGGCACGTAGAGAAACAAAGGACTTTCGTGGAAGAGGCTTTGTAAAGATGTCAGCCAGTTGAAGTGTTGCAGGAATATGTCTTGTTTCTATGAGTCCCAACGCAACTTGTTCTCGTATATAGTGCCAATCTGTATCGAAATGTTTCGAACGACTGTGAAGAGCTGGATTTACAGTGAGATAGACTGCAGAGAGATTATCACACTGCACCAACGTAGCCTGATTCTGTCTTATTCCAATGTCACGAAGTAAGGAAGACAACCATGTGATCTCTCGTGCAGCTATACTTAATGCTCTGTATTCAGCTTCTGTTGATGAGTGTGAGACCGTTGCTTGTCGTTTGGCAGACCAGGAGATCAAAGTGTAGCCTAATAAAATGCAGAAGCCAGTTGTGGAACGCCTAGTTTCCTTGCAACCAGCCCAATCACTATCACAGAATGCAGAGAGCGACAGTTCACTTTGCTTTGTGATTGGAAGCCCCATGGAGACAGTACCTTTAACATATCGAAGGATCCTCTTCAGAAAGCCAAAATCAGCCAAGGTTGGAGCATGCATTCGCTGACATATGAAGTTCACGGCGAATTGTATATCAGGTCTGGTGATGGTCAAATACTGGAGCTTGCCGGCGAGACTTCTGAAGTAAGTGGGTTCAGAGAAGAGCTCAGAGCCACGCGTGTCCAGATCTTGTGGCAAAGGAGTTGGCATTGGATTGCAGTCAATCATGCCTGCATGATTGAGAATATCAGAGGCGTAAGCAGATTGATGCAGAAAGAGGCCAATGGACTGAGCTTCAATCTCAATACCAAGAAAATACTTGGGATGACCAAGATCTTTCATGGAGAACCGACTGTTGAGAGCCTGAAGAAGAGTAGCCATTACAATGTCATCACTTCCGGTGAGAAGTATATCATCCACATAAAGAAGCAAGATCATAGTCTTTTGTTGCTCACGATAAACAAACAGAGATGGATCAGAGGTACTGCAACTGAAACTAAACTCAATGAGAAATGTGCTGAATGTGTCAAACCAGGCCCTAGGTGCTTGCTTAAGACCATAGAGAGCTTTTGTAAGACAACATACATAATCAGGCTTGGCTTGATCCACAAAACCGGATGGCTGAAACATATACACAGGCTCGTGTAGTTCCCCATGAAGAAATGCATTGGAGACGTCTAACTGTTTAAGAGGCCAAGATTTGGCTACTGCAACATCAAGAACAAGACGGATAGTTGCTGTCCTTACAACAGGGCTGAAAGTCTCTAAGTAATCAACTCCTTCCTCTTGATCAAATCCTTTAGCAACTAAGCGAGCTTTTAGTTTGTCAATGGTGCCGTCCGAGTTAAGCTTGGTGCAGAATACCCACTTAGAGTGAAGAATGTTCATCTCTTGAGTAGGTGGAACGAGTGTCCAAGTGTGAAGCATATGGATTCGAGTGATCTCATCCATAACTGCTCCATTCCATCCAGGATGATTCATAGCTGCATCAATATTTTTAGGTTCATCAATCGCAATAACATAAGTGTGAAGAGCATACCTGGTATTCGGTTTGTGAATACCGGCCTTTGACCTTGTAGTCATAGTGTGCAGATTTTGCAGTTGCACTAATTCCTCTGCAACAGGAGCATGACCCTGATCTTCGTTAACCATGTGATGTTCTGGAGTTGGAATTTGAATCACCGGAGCCACAGTCTCTTGGGGTTGGGGAAAGGGCTTAGGTAGAAGTTGAATTGCCGGAGTGACAGGAGGCTGTACAGGAGGAGGTTCAGAACACTGCCAGGCACGAAGTAGAGACGTTTGATATTGGGGCACAAGAGACTGATACTTTTCTTTAAACGGGAGGACTTTCTCATCGAATATCACATGTCGAGATATATAAACCTTCCCTGTTGGAGGATATAGACATCGGTACCCCTTGTACTGACTGTTGTAGCCCAAGAAAACACACTGCAATGATCTGGGATCAAATTTGTGTTCGACCTGAGGATGAAGACAGGGGTAACAGGCAGAACCAAAGACTCGTAAAGAAGAGTACTCTGGTTTTGTTTTGAGAAGAACCTCACAAGGACTAAGATTCCCCAAGACAGAAGATGGCAGCATGTTGATGATAAAGTTCGCAGTGAAGAACGCTTCGACCCAATACTTTAGAGGTGTGCGTCCATGATACATCATTGCTAGACCAAGCTCAATAAGATGCCGATGCTTTCTCTCGGCCATACCGTTTTGTTGCGGTGTATAAGGGCACGAGATGCGATGATGAATACCATGATCACTCAAATGACTTTGAAGGCGATGATTGACAAACTCTCCTCCACCATCAGATTGAAAAACTTGGATTTTAGTATTAAGCTGATTCTCGACCAGTTTTTGAAAATGTATGAAGACTGAGACAAATTCGGATTTTGCTCTGAGAGGATAGAACCAAGAATGTCGAGAGAAGTCATCAATAAAGACAGCATAATATTTAAATCCTTGGTTGGATACAACTGGTGCAGGGCCCCAAAGATCACAATGCACACGATCTATAGGATGCAAAGTTTGAGAATCAGAAGAAAAAAATTGAAGTCTAGAAGATTTCCCCATCTGGCAAGGCTCACAAATGGAAGACAGTCTGCTCTTATTAATTTGGATCTCCTTGCTTTGTTGTAGGTGATGAAGAATCCGGTTGTTTGCGTGTCCAAGTTTGTGATGCCAAGTATCTTCATCTACAGCACACTGACGATTAGAGAATAAAGCCACAAACTCCTGATCCTTCAGCACATATAGACCATTACTTCGTGTTCCCTTGGACACCACTTTCTGAGTGGTTAGATCGATTAGGCACACTTTGTTAGAGTCAAAGTACACACCACAGGGATAATCATCACATAATTTAGAGACAGAGAGGAGAGACTTCTGTATTGAGGGACAAACTAACACCTCATTTAAAGGAATGGTACCTTTTGAAGACGAGATAGTGGTGGAGCCAACGTGAGTTATAGGGATGTAAGTCCCATCACCAACCAGTACGGTGTCATTACCTTCATAAGGCTCAGCATTTTGCAGAGGTGCAGCAGAGGCAGTGATATGAGCAGAGGCGGCTGAGTCAGGATACCATTCTTTGCCGTTATCATCAGATACATGGAGTGCAGAGAGGCTTGAATCTCGCTTTGGTAGTTGTTGTCAAACCTGTTGTAACACTTGATGGCTGTATGCCCAGTGCGGCCACAAATTTGACATATTGGCCTCTGTCCCGTGTTTGGAGGTCCAGACTGATGCTGTGTAAAGCCGCGACCACGAGTAGAGTAACCTCCCCTGCCACGCTGCTGACCGGAATGACCTCTGCCTCGAGAACTCGGATGATATGGAGGGACACCAGAAGCATTCCGTTCTGTGTTGAAGGCCACGTGAGGAGTAACTGAAGGTGTGTCTTCATAGGACTGGAGTTTGCTATCAAAGTTCTGGACTTCTGAGACAACGTCATTGAAGGTGGGAGGTGGAAGCTTACTCAGAGAGCTCTGAATGACCGTCGCTATCGGATCATAGTCTCTCCCTAGACCATTGAGAAAGCCAAAGATCTTCATGGACTCATCTACTGGTTTCCCAATAGAGCTAAGGGAGTCACAAACAGCTCGGAACTCACGGCAATACATAGAAAAGGACTTATCTTTCTTTGACAGGAGTTGGAGGCTCCAGCGTAGAGAGAACTCACGGGCAACGCTGCTTTTGTTGAAGTTCTCTGCAAGAGACAGCCAGACCTGACGAGAAGTAGTGAGATTGTGGACATGACCAAGAACCTCTTCAGAAAGTGTACCAAACAGCCACGACTTGACCAGCTGATCAGTACAAAACCAAGATTCATACTCCGGGTTGGGAGTTTCAACAGAGACATCACCATTGACGACAACAGATGTTGTGGATGGAGCCGTTACAGCACCATTCACAAAGCCGAGCAGTTTCTGACTTGCGAGAAGAGACTCAAACTGAGTTTTCCATAGCAAATAGTTGCTATCATTAAGCTTCAGAGTGACTGAGCTTGAGACATGGATTTTTGACGGAAAAGGATAGGTGTTGGCCATTGAGAATACCTGTTAGGGTTTCAGTGGCTCTGATACCATAAAGGAGGAAAGAAAAAACTTGAAACTTTGAACTTATGATCTTTATTTCGATATCATTTACAGAGGAGATACAACTTGCTTATATAACCAAGAGCAGAAAGATCTAGAGAGCATACATAATCTTATCCAAATACAGCTGTATAAGGTGACTCATCAGTCAAGGACAATAAGGAATCAAATCTGTTATTGTGCAGGAGCGTCTCCTCCTTTCCCGTACTACCAACGTTCACTTTGCTTTTTGTCTCACTTGTTTCAGACGGAAGAGCTCTGCCCTTTGTCTTTTTGCTTTCATCTTGATTGGGCTCTGAAGTGGGTTTCTGCTTCTCTTGGGCCAAGGTTGATTCTTCTGTGTCCAGTCTTTTGGTCTTGTGCTCACATATATATATATCACGGGTCTAGGTGAAAGATGAAGAAGAAAACAAGGATTTGAGAACTCTCTCTTGTTAAAATAAGTTTAAGCTTTGTAGTATCTACATATATGATCATGATTAACGACGAATATATGATTATGATGATGCAAGAGTATTTACTAGACCTCTATGCAACTGTTAATTCGAAAATCACCGTAGAGCTTCTACAGGTATTCCTAAACTCATAACACCAAATATAAATGAAAATCTAATAAAGATAGTAAAAAGTAGAGAAAATTAGAAGGGCAATCTTTTATCATACATCCAAAGATTGCCCTTCTAATTTTCTATGGTATATGGTATGAGTGCTGCATTCTACATGCATCATTAGAAAATACTTAAAAGGGGAAATCTATAACTATATTGAACTCTTTTTTAGAACTGAGTATTTAGAAAAGGAGGTGAATCATACACATTGGTTTGATACCAAAAAAGAATTCCCTTATCACTTTAAAGATTACAAGCCTATAAGATTATTTCTAAGATATTAACTAATACGCTCAAACCATGGTTGAAGGTGTTTTATTTAAGTATTAAACAACTTTCATACCAGGAAGGCTCATTACTAATAATTTGTTGATTAGGCATGAAATGCTTGTATCTTTGAAAACCATGAAGCTTGCAAGGGATTATATGGCTTTAAATTTGGACATTACTAAAGCATTAAGGTTGAATGGAGTTTTCTTGATGCAAATATGAAACATATGTGACTTTATTAAATGTAGAGGAGATGAATCATGACATGCATCACTAAATTCTATGCAATTCTTTGCAATGGAGTTCCAACTAAGAAGACCTTTCAAAGAGGTATAAGTATACATGGAGATCATATTTCACCTAATTTAAACCTTATTGGTACAGAAGGCTTGTCTAGACTGTTGCAAAACTAACAGAACATAAAGCAATTATACGGGTGTCTAGCATCTAAAGGTGGACCTGAAATAACACATTTATTCTTTGTAGATGCCTCATTTTTGTTTACAATGGTAACCATTAAGGATGCATACACTATCAAGAACATTCTTGAGACTTATAAGAGGGCGTCAGGGCAATAAGTAAATTATACAAAATTCTCTCTCGTGTTCAGAAAAGGTATGCCTTAAGATGCTATACATGTGATATCACATGTCATTGGTATTAAACAAATTGGTGGTTTAAGGAGATATTTGGGATTTTCTGAGACTGTTGGTGGAAATAAAGTGTTGAAAGTTAAACTTGATTTGGGTCAAGTTTAATTATTGGGTTAAACCCAATAATGTGATCTAATTTCTAGAAGTTTTTTCCACCTCCTTAATCTAGATATTTTGTGAGAAAAATATAGATATTTTGTGAGAAAAATATAGATATTTTGTGAGAAAAATCTAGAAATTTATGATATAAAATTAAGATATTATGTTAGAATTTTCTAGATTTATGATTAAAATATGTAAGATATTTTGTAATATGGAGGCTATAAATACCTCCACCCCCTCCTCATTTGTAATCAAGTTAAGTTAAGAAGTTGTGAGTTGTTCTAAAGTGATCATCTAAGAAATAAAAAGCTTTGTTCTTCCTAATTCTTTTTTGTCTCCAAAATTCTTAAACACTTTCTCCATCATTTTCTTTTTTAAACCTTTTGGTTCCAACAAAGTGGTAGCAGAGCTAGTTATTTCTCTTAAAGATGTCAAACAATGGTGTTCCCTTCCAAGTCCCAATGCTCACAAAGAGCAACTATGACAATTGGAGTTTAAGGATGATGGCTATCCTATGAGCACATGATGTGTGGGAGATAGTCGAGAAAGGCTTCATTGAATCGGAGAATGATGGTGGGTTACCTCAAACTCAAAGGGATGGTTTGAGAGACTCAAGGAAGAGAGACAAGAAGGCTCTCTGTCTAATCTATCAAGGATTAGATGAAGACACATTCGAGAAGGTCGCATGATCAAAGTCAGCCAAAGAAGCATGGGAGAAACTTCAAACTTCTTACAAAGGAGCTGAACAAGTTAAGAAGGTACGTCTTCAAACTTTAAGAGGAGAATTTGAAGCCTTGCATATGAAGGAAGGTGAACTCATCTCTGATTACTTCTCAAGAGTCTTAACGGTTACTAATAACCTAAAAAGAAACGAAGAGAAGTTAGATGAGGTGAGAATCATGGAGAAAGTTCTTAGATCGTTGGATTCAAAATTTGAGCATATTGTCACGGTGATTGAAGAGACAAAAGACTTGGAGACTATGACGATGGAGCAACTTCTTGGATCACTGCAAGCATATGAAGAAAAGAAGAAGAAAAAGGAAGACATCGCAGAGCAAGTACTCAAGATGCGGATTGATACTAAAGAAGAAACAAGCGAAGTTATCAAAGACGTGGTAGTGGTCAAGCCCGAGGAAGAGGTCGTGGTTATGTACATGGACGTGGTTGGAGATCCAATGAAGACCATGCAAACAAAAGAGGAGAAAGCTCATCAAGAGGCCGTGGAAGAGGAAGCCCAAAAACAAGGTATGATAAGTCAAGTGTTAAATGTTACAACTGTGGAAAGTTTGGACATTATGCTTCCGAATGCAAAGCTCCGAACAACAACAGAGTTGAAGAGAAGTCCAACTATGTTGAAGAAAGGAGCAAAGAAGATGATATGTTATTGATGGCTTACAAGAAAGATGAACCGGAGGAGACTCACAAATGGTATCTCGATAGTGGTGAAAGCAATCACATGTGCGGGAAAAGAAGCATGTTTGTGGAGCTTAATGAATCGGTGAAAGGAAACATGGATTTAGGAGATGAATCGAATATGGAGGTGAAAGGTAAAGGAAATATTCTCATTCGATTGAAGAATGGAGATCATCAATTCATTTCCAATGTTTACTATATTCCAAACATGAAGACCAACATCTTGAGCCTAGGACAACTCCTAGAGAAAGGTTATGATATTCGTTTAAAGGATAACAACATTTCTATAAGAGATCATGAAGACAATCTCATCACCAAGGTGCTGATGACAAGGAATCGAATGTTTGTCCTAAACATTCAAAATGACATCGTACAATGCCTCAAGATGTGCTACAAAGATGAGTCTTGGCTTTGGCATCTTCGATTCGGGAATCTCAATTTTGGAGGACTAGAGCAACTTTCCAAGAAGGAAATGGTGAGAGGATTGCCTTGCATCAATCATCCAAATCAAGTCTGTGAAGGGTGCTTACTTGGAAAGCAATTCAAAATGAGCTTTCCAAAGGAGTCAGAGACAAGAGCACGAAAGCCATTGGAACTCATACATACAGATGTATGTGGTCCGATCAAGCCAAGTTCACTCGGTAAGAGTAACTATTTCCTTCTCTTTATTGATGATTTCTCAAGAAAGACATGAGTTTACTTTTTGAAAGAAAAATCCGAAGTATTTGAAAGCTTCAAAAGTTCAAAGCCCATGTTGAGAAGGAAAGTTGCCTTATGATCAAAGCCATGAGATCTGATCGTGGAGGAGAGTTCATGTCCAAAGAATTTTTGAAGTATTGTGAAGTTAATGGAATTAGAAGACAATTGACGGTGCCTAGATCTCCTCAACAAAATGGAGTATCGGAAAGGAAGAATATGACTATCCTTGAGATGGCAAGAAGCATGCTCAAAAGTAAGAAGCTACCAAAGGAGTTTTGGGCAGAAGCAGTTGCGTGTGCAGTTTATCTATCAAACCGATCTCCAACAAGAAGCATCATGGGAAAGACACCACAAGAAGCATGGAGTGGAAGGAAGCCTGGGGTCTCACATCTAAGAGTATTTGGAAGTCTTACTCATGCTCATGTTCCAAAAGAGAAGCGGAGCAAGCTAGATGATAAAAGTGAGAAGTACATCTTCATTGGGTATGACGCTAACTCCAAAGGTTACAAGCTCTACAATCCTGAAACAAAGAAGACAATCATCAGTCGGAATGTCATCTTTGATGAAGAAGGAGAATGGGATTGGAGATCAATTGATGAAGACTACAACTTCTTTCCACATATTGAAGAAGATGAACAACCAAGAGAGGATCCACCAGTTACCCCACCAACTTCACCAACACCAACTTCTCAAGGAGATGAGAGCTCAAGTGAAAGGACTCCACGTTTTAGAAGTCTTCAAGAGATTTATGAGGTAACTGAAAATCAAGATAATCTCACTTTATTTTGTCTATTTGCGGATTGTGAGCCCATGAATTTCCAAGAAGACATGGAAAGATGCAATGGATGAAGAAATCAAGGCGATACAAAAGAATGAGACATGGGAGTTAGCTTCACTTCCAAATGAGCATAAAGCAATTGATGTGAAATGGGTGTACAAAGCAAAGAAGAACTCTAAAGGAGAAGTTGAAAGATACAAGGCAAGATTGGTGGCAAAAGGATATAGTCAAAGAGCCGGAATCGACTATGACGAGGTATTTGCTCCCGTTGCTCGTTTAGAAACTGTTAGACTAATAATTTCCTTGGCAGCCCAAAAGAGTTGGAGGATACATCAAATGGATGTCAAATCAGCCTTCTTGAATGGAGAACTTGAAGAGGAAGTTTACATTGAACAACCATAAGGCTACATAGTCAAGGGACAAGAAGACAAAGTCTTAAGGTTGAAGAAGGCACTTTATGGGCTCAAACAAGCACCAAGAGCATGGAACACTCGGATTCATAAATACTTCAAGGAGAAAAACTTCATCAAGTGTCCATATGAGCATGCACTCTATATCAAAACTCAAGACAATGATCTACTGATTGCATGCTTGTATGTAGATGACTTGATATTTACAGGCAACAATCCAAGTATGTTTGAAGATTTCAAGATGAAGATGACGAAGGAGTTTGAGATGACCGATATTGGATTGATGTCCTACTACCTTGGAATTGAAGTGAAGCAAGAAGAAAATGGAATCTTCATTACTCAAGAAGGCTATGCTAAAGAGGTGCTTAAGAAGTTTAAGATGGATGATTCAAATCCAGTTTGCACGCCAATGGAATGTGGAGCCAAGCTGTCAAAGCAAGAAGAAGGAGAGAGTGTGGATCCAACACTCTTTAAGAGCTTGGTTGGAAGCCTACGTTATCTGACTTGCACAAGACCAGACATCCTATATGCAGTTGGAGTTGTGAGCCGATACATGGAGCATCCAACAACAACTCACTTCAAGGCAGCCAATAGGATCCTTCTCTATATCAAAGGTACCATAAACTTTGGCTTGTATTACTCTGTTTCTAATGATTACAAGCTTGTTGGATATAGCGTAGCGATTGGGGAGGAGACGTAGATGACCGGAAAAGCACAAGTGGATTTGTGTTTTTCATTGGAGAAACCGCTTTCACATGGATGTCAAAGAAGCAGCCAATTGTCACCCTTTCTACTTGTGAAGCGGAGTATGTAGCGGCTACTTCATGTATGTGTCATGCTATCTTGCTAAGGAATCTGGTGAAACAGTTGAGCTTGCCACAAGAAGAGCCAACAAAAATCTTTGTGGACAACAAGTCAGCAATAGCATTGGCAAAGAATTCTGTCTTCCATGATCGAAGTAAGCACATTGACACTCGCTATCATTACATTAGAGAGTGTGTTACTAAGTTGGAAGTGCAATTGGAGTATGTGAAGACAAAGGATCAAGTAGCTGATATCTTCACCAAGCCACTGAAGCGCGAAGACTTTATCAAGATGAGGAGTCTGCTTGGAGTGACAAAGTCAAGTTTAAGAGGGGGTCTTGAAAGTTAAACTTGATTTGGGTCAAGTTTAATTATTGGGTTAAACCCAATAATGTGATCCAATTTCTAGAAGTTTTCTCCACCTCCTTAATCTAGATATTTTGTGAGAAAAATCTAGATATTTTGTGAGAAAAATCTAGATATTTTGTGAGAAAAATCTAGATATTTATGATATAAATTAAGATATTATGTTAGAATTTTCTAGATTTATGATTAAAATATGTAAGATATTTTGTAATATGGAGGCTATAAATACCTCCACCCCCCTCCTCATTTGTAATCAAGTTAAGTTAAGAAGTTGTGAGTTGTTCTAAAGTGATCATCTAAGAAATAAAAAGCTTTGTTCTTCCTAATTCTCTTTTGTCTCCAAAATTCTTAAACACTTTCTCCATCATTTTCTTTTTTAAACCTTTTGGTTCCAACATAAAGCTGATACATTTGCATATTTGAAACAAAGAATTAGTCACTATAATCACGTGCTAGTAAGGAAGTGCTTTTAAAATCAATAGTCACTGTAATCTTTGTATATAGCATGAGTTGTCTTTTAGTTCCTAAGAAATTATTAAACAACATGGTGACTGATATTAGGAGATTTTGGTGGTCAAACATACCAGATAAGCATAAAATATCTTGTTCTGCTTGGGATAAGATCAGGCTAAAAGTAAGAGAAGCCTTAGCCCTTAGGGTGTATGGATCTCAAGAAAATACTCATAAAAAAAATGGAGGCTTCTCACTTATCCTAATATCCTATTGGCTAGAGTATATCAAGAAAAATACTGTACGAGAAAAAATTCATACAAGCCAATTATAGTAGTAGGTCAAGATATGCTATTAGCTCTCGATTTTTTTTAAAACAAGGTGTAGTTTGAAAAATGGGAGATGGAAAGAGCATAAATGCTTGGAAAAAATCCATGACTGCCTTTCCAACAACCTAGATTACCAAGACCTAAGAAAAACGGCTATGTGCCCAAGTTTGGAGTATGTGATCTACTTATTGCAGGTACATCACAATGAGATCAGGGGAAGATATATAAGAGTTGGATACACCTTGAAGATACTAGAGAGATTCTCAATATTAGATTTCAATTACATGGGTAAGAGATTCTCTGCATTAGATGTATACTAAGGCTGGATTATATTCAGCTAAGTAAGATTATCATAAATAAGAGAGAATTACGTAGAGTTTCATCAAAATGGCCCCCGAGTACAGTCTGAAAAATACACAATGTTTAAAGCAACATGGAATTTTAATACACCACCAAAATTTAAATTGTTTTGGTGGAGGGTGTTGCATAATAGTGTTCTTGTTGGTGTACAGTTAAAAACAAACAAGGAATTGCAATGAACACTAGATGTTATATGTGTGGAGAAGTTGATGAAGATATCAATCACATGCTATTTCAGTGTCAGATGGATAGACAGTGGTCTACGGTTCCTACTTCAACTGCTCCATTATTAGGTGATACTATGCTTTCCCAGATCTTCATACAAACTTGAAAGTGTTGTTCTTAGTAATCCTAAAGGAAAAAGTGTTCTCTCTACTTCTTTTTTGGGGTGAAGTGTCTGGAAAGCAAGGAACAATCTTGCGTTTGGAAATAAAAAAGAGTCTAGTCCATATTATATTTCAGAATTTCATAGATTTTTGTCAATGGAGGAAAGCATTTATGGAAAATCATAAGTATATGCATGGAAATAAGCATGAAACAAGATCTCAACATGTGCATAAAGGGTTGACTATAAGTCAGACTTGTAATTAAATGTTGATGCATATTGGATTTCACCTAATCATGAATTGCTTGGAGTTTTTAGGATAAGAATGCCCAAACAATCTTGCAAGGATCTTCGTCTGTTCCACCTACAAATTCTGTATTAGAAGCGGAAGCAGCTGCTTTGAGGATGGAAATTCAAGAGAGAAGAGAATTTGGATATGACAAGGTTGTATTCATGGGTAATTGGCGGATGTTGTGAGTCGGTGTAAAGGAGAAAAGATTGATACCAAATCACATTGTGGTAGCTGTAACAAAACATTCGGAGTTTGGCTTTGAGTAAGATGTATAATTTTATTAAGGAAATACCAACAAACCTACATATGTTAATTATTAAACCTGGAGCAAGCTTGGAGTTTGTGAAAACAAGAAAGAACAAGGACCGATCAGTTTGATTGATCCCATGTATTTAAAGTAAAAGTCCAAAACAAGAATTTATTGAAACAGATATAGCTCTAAGAGCAAGTGCAGCAGTGAAACTCGGCTTGAACTCCAAAAAAGAAAATAATAAAAAAATTTGAGCCCACCTGAACGGTTATGAGCCTGAAGTGAATTAATTCTTATTTACGAGCTTTTATGAATTCTGGTTCGTCACTGTTCACATGACGTGATGTACCGGATTCGCTTTTTAAGTGGCAAAAAATTTAGGTCCCATCTAATAAATTAAAAATAAAAATGTTGATGTACATGGTCTAAAGAACTTTATTATATGCAAGAATATATATAAAATAAAAGAAGAAAGCTTAGGATTTGTCACCAAGAACAATAAGGTTTTAGATTGATTTTCATACAAAATGGTGCAGTGGCTGCTCTGTCGGCAGCCAAAGTTCTCTCACAAAATGACACTACACTTCCTTATAAAGCATCTAAAAACCCTAGATACATATGAGTTGTTTATGGGCTTGAATTGGTCATCTTGGGCTTGTATCTCTTACAGTATTAAAAGAAACACAAAGGAAAACCAACAGATGATAAGAGCATCCCCATCAGGGGATGAAGAAGAGGTTCATGAAAAAAAAATATAATTAAATAAGGAGGAAAGAGAATGAATAGTGGTGATCTCGTGTGCAAAAAGTTCTTGGGAGTGAACCCCTCTCTCCTCGGGTTCACCACGTGGAGAGAGGGTAATGGTCGAAATTTTTTTTTCTCTTTGTCTCGATTTAAAAAAAAAACATTATTTAAATATTGATTTTTGGTGAACTCCTCTTGGGTTCACCAATGTGGATGGCCTAATAATTAGGCCTGGGCGTTCGGGTATCCGTTCGGGTTCGGGTCGGGTCCATTCGGGTTTCGGGTTTTCGGGTTTGAAGATTTGGGACCCATTCGGTTATTTTAGAATTTCGGTTCGGGTTCGGGTTCGGTTCGGTTCTATTCGGGTTCGGGTCGGGTACCCGAACATTTATAAGAAGAAAATAAAAATTAGTTAAATTTAAATATAAATCAATTAAATTTGACAAATATAACTAAAAATTTCATATATTCTATTTATTTTTGATATTTAAGTTATTTTTATTTAAAAGTAATTCATATATTTGGATTTATAATTATAATTTAGGACAAATAAGCTATATCAAATCTAAATATTATTAATATTTTAGGTATATAATTGTATTTCGGTTATTTCGGGTACCCATTCGGTTCCCGGTTCGGGTCGGGTTCGGGTTCGGGTTTTCGGATATTGAAATTTAGGACCCGTTCGGGTATTTTACGAATTTCGGTTCGGATTCGGTTCTACTTTTTCGGTTCGGGTTCGGTTCGGTTTTTCGGGTTCGGTTTTTTTGCCCAGGCCTACTAATAATATCAAAGCTTATTGGAAAATAAAACGTATTTGAAACCCTGAGAAAGCTTGGGACACCACACATACACCAAACCACACATATATGTATCTTTTATATATATACGATACTTGTTTCACTATTAAAATCGGATACCAAAGATGAACACAGAAAACTTAATAAGAATTTGCTCTCTTATTAATCACTTTGGAAACTCTCTCAAAACCAAAGCTCACAATCTCTCAATTTGTGTTAAGTTCTATCACAACATGATAGCTCCTTATATAAGAATTCTAAAACATGTTTCCTATTCTCTCAATGAATCATATAAGAAACTTTCCTTTTCTTATCATCTAGATAACTCCTAAATGACTTTCCTAATTCTAGCTAGATTAGTTTTCCTTTTTCAAGCTTAAGTCAACATTCACCTGCAATTCTCACCAATCTTGTGGCACATGCATTGGCGAAATGGATAGTTTCCATCACAGTAACCTCCATTATAAAGAGTCCCATTCTTCTCTTTCTGGCAATGTTCGTAGCAATTGTTACAGTTGCTAACGTAAATCTTATCTAAACATTCAGACGACAATACTTATTATTTTTGTGGCACATGCAGTGGCGTCCTGTCGCTGATAGCATTGATCCTTCACATTTACCCCAATTATACCAATTCATACCCGTGTTCTTGCAGTCCTTGTCGCAATTTTTGCAGCCGTTAAACACGATCTCTGATGACATTGGTTCTCACGTAAATGTGTTCCTTCTGTGAGTCATAAAAACAAGAATAGACAGACGTATTTAGAGTTTTTTTTTATTTTTAATATTAAGACATTGAACAAAAGAAAGAGAAGAAAAAGCCAATTATTAATTATGATCAGACTCAAAATTACTCATACAACACTTGCTCATATATCAGTAAAATTTCAACTATTAAAAATTATACTCCTCTATAGTCCCTACTTGGTTCTGATATGACCACAATTTAACCTAGCTATATATCATGGTTCCAAAAAAAAAAAAAAAATCAGCTTAGTCCACGCCTAGATATTTATTATTTACCTTTGGATGATGCTACGACTTTGGGTGAACAAATTGGTGTTTTGGTCTAGACACTCACATCAACATTGATTAGCCTATAGGCCTCTGTCTAGACTCTGTCTGACGAACTGATCTATGCGCTAAATCTTTACCGAGCGCTTAGCTAATGCCTAACAATTTTTTGAATATTACCGACCAAATCAGACAAATTTTTTTTATAATTCGGGTGATCTGGTTCTATTGACAATATGAACTCCGAGCCAAGCCGCATAGACTTTTTTTATAACTGGTTTCTCGGATCAACGAGTCATGAGATCCGAATCCTGAGACTATAGGGAAGCCTGGTAAATCCTTAAGAGATACCAAAAACAATTCTGACTTTGTTTCTATAAAGTTCGAACCCGGGGGAATGCATTTCTAAGTCTATATACATGTATATTCCCAAACTAAATAAACTTGGACATGTATATTCCCAAATCACAACCCATAAAAGGACTGGCAAAAAAAAGAATTAGGCAAAAGAACGCAAAGGAAAAAGTACCACCAGTTCCAATTAAAAAAGAGCTGGTGCTGCTTAGTATTTTGGGAGAGATGAGGGAGCGTTTTTAGGTATTTTTAAAAAAATGGGTGCTTATATTTTTTGAAAAATATATATTTTCTGTAAATTTTTGACTCTGACATGATATACCAGTCACAGCCTTATCAGGTGCTATTGGGTATATCAACCACATGCTATTTCAGTGCCGGGTGGCTAGAAAATGGTCTATGGTTTCAACTTCAACTGCTGCATTATCAGGTGATACTATGCTCTCCCAGATCTTCATACAAACTTGAAAGTGTTGTTCTCAGTAATCCCAAGTACGAAAAATGTTCTCTCTGCTTCCTGTTTTGGCGTGAAGTGTAAAGAAAGCGAGGAACAAGCTTGTGTTTGAGAATAAAAAATAGTATCATCCATATTATATCTCAGACTTTAGATTTTAATGCAATGGAGGAAAGCATCAGAGGAGGAGAATCATAAGTATATGCATGGAAATGAGCATGAACCAAGAGCTCAACACATGCATAGAGGGTTGACTCTAACTCAGGCTTGTAATTCAATGTCGATGCATCTTGGATTTCGCCTGATCATTATGCATGAATTGTTTGGAGTTTTCATGATATGAATGCCTAAACAATCTAACAAGGATCTTCGTCTATTTCACCTATAAATTCCGCGTTAGAAGCGGAAGCAACTGCTTTGGGGATGGCAATTCAGCAGATAAGAGAATTTGGATATCACAAGGTTATATTCATGGGTGATCGGTGAATGTTGTTCAAGGCACTAACGACTAACGAGGGAGTCGGTGTAAAGGAGAACAAGGACCGATCGGTATTATTGATCCCATTTATTAAAAGAAACCCAAAAAAATTAACAAAACGTACATATGATAATAATATCAAAGCTTATTGCAAAAAGAAACGAAATTCAAACCCTGAGAAAACTTGGGACACCACACACACACGCGTATATATATATATATATATATATATATATACACACACATGTATATATATATATATACTTATTTCACTTGCAATCCTTACCGATCTTGTGGCACATGCATTGGCGAAATGGCCAATTTCCTTCGCAGTAACCCCCATCATAAAGAGCCCCATTCTCCTGCTTCTTGCAACTTTCGTAGCAATAGTCGCAGTTTCTAACATAAATCTCATGTAAACATTCAGGACGACAATAGTTACCATTCACGTGGCACATGCAGTGGCGCCCTACACACTTACCCCAATCATAAAATTTCACAATCCCACCCCCAAAGTTCTTGCAGTCCTTGTCGCAAGTTTTGCAGCCCATAAATGGAATCTCCTGATTACATTTGTCATAACGTAATGCTCCTTCTGTGAGTCATAAAAACAAGAATAGACAGACATATTTAGAGTTTTTTTTTTTAATATTATGACATGCAACAAAAGAAGAAGAAAAAAAATTATTAATTATAATCAAACTCAAAATTATTGACGCAAAACTAGCTCCTATCTATTAATATATAAAAGTTGAAGCTATAGTGCTCTAAGAGTGTCCACATAGGATTGAAATTTTAAAACAACCAATAATATCATTTCACATCAACATTTAAAGTTTAAGAAATTTTCTAATTTTTTTTAATGTATTGTTAATAGAAAATATATGAGATAAGGAAATTATCTATAAATTTATATCAAACAAAAAAATCAATTTAATATTAATTTCAGAAACTTCCTAATTGAAATATAAAAAAAATTATCTATACAGTTCTATAAAATAAATAAATCAACTTAATATTAGATTAGGAAACTTTTTAATTTAAAATAATTATATCATTTGTATAAGTAACTATATATAACCTACATTGGTGACAAAAAAATTATAATAAATTTAATAGAAAACTACATATAAGAATATTAAAAACAAATAGAGAAAGTAAGAAACATATCTGTAAATATTTATTAATTAAAAATTTAACTTTATATTATATTAAGAAAATTTCGGAATTTAATATAATTATCAATTATATAATTCACCATCTATAACTTAAAATAAGTATTAGTGACAAAAAAATATAGATCAAATATAATAATAATAGCTTTTTGTTGAGAATTATTTCTTAGTTAAGATAATGGTTTTAGTTGAATTTTATACTAAGAAGATTGACTTTATATAACTAATAAAATTGTCCTATTAAATTACCCAATTAAATATTATACTATTAAATTGCCACTATATTTTTAGAAAATTGTCTATTTTAACTTTGAAATAATTAATTAAATATTCTAAATTATCACCTTAAGCTAATTTTATTTTATTATATTTTGTTTTAGTTATTAGAAGACCTTTTAAATCCTGAAACAACATTGTAAACATGAAAGATGATAAAAAAAATTCATTAATTGATATGAGATTTTAATTTTGAAAAAACAAAATATATCCTAAAAAAATATATATTTTTAGATTACTTGATTCATCTATTTTAACTTTTTAGTATTTGAATATAATGGATATGAGATTATCTCAAAAATATATATATTTTAAACACTTTTATTATTATTTAATAATTTTATATAATAAATTATGCAGCATTGTAATTAAATGTGAAACAGACAAACATAATGATGAATCTAATGACTTGAACAGAGTAAGATAATGATAATTTAAAAATTAGAGTTTAGAGCCACTCAACCAAATAAATAAATATATTTATTTTATGATATTTATTTAGAAATTGATGGATTTTTGAAAAAAAAAAGAATTCTTTTAAAGCTTAAGTGAAAAGAATATGATGTGATATAAAACATTATTAGACCATGTTTTAGAGTGTTTGCATTTAGTTTAAGTGTTATATGATCTACTAATAATATTCAATAACTTTTCAAATTTAAAGTTTGTCAACATGATTCAATTTATTCTGGAAATTGAAAATTTTCTATAAAGTTAATATTCCAGAGCAAAATGTAAATATCAATTTTTAAACATCAGAAATAATAAAAGTTATTAATAAATATAAATTAGAGTATTGTTAAATATACGAAAAACAAACTATAAGTTGTTTATTAAAAATAATTCAAGTGACAAATATGTTAAATTAAATAAATTGTATAAATAGTTGATTCATTCATAATATGTAAATTTAGTGATTAAATAATGTAAATTTGGTGATTGAATATATTATATTATACTTCTAGGAGTATAAAAATAATATTTCAACAAATATTATTAATTTTATATTTTTATAAAAATATTAGAAAATTCTCACGCGTAGCGTGGATGAAAAACCTAGTATTAGTAAAATTCCAACTATTAAAAGTTATAGTCCTATCTATCGTCTCTACTTAGTTCTGATATGACCACAATTTAGCCTAGCCATAGATCATGGTTTAAAAAAAAAAAAAAGCAGTGTACTCCATGTCTAGAAATTTAGATGATGCTACGACTTTGGGTGAACAAATTGTTGTTTCAGTCTAGACACTCACATCAAGATTGATTAGCCTACAGGCCTCTGTCTAGACTCTGATTACCGATCTACACGCTAAATCTTTATTGAACGCCTAACTAATGCCTAACAACTTTTTGAATATTACCAATCAAACTAAACAAACTTTTTTTTATATAATTCTCTTGATCCGGTTCATCAGAGTATCAGACACCATGAACTCTGAACCATGCTGCTGAGAGTTTTCTTTATAGTTGGTTTCTCGGATCAACGAGTCATGAGATCGACTAATCTTGAGATTATAGTGAGACCAGGTAAATCCCCAAGAGGTACCAACAACAATTCTGACTTTGTTTCCTTAAAAGTTCGAACTCGAGGGAATCCATTCCCAATTCTATATTCCCAATTACTAAACAAACTTCGACATGTATATTCTCAAATAACTCAACCCAAAAAATATATAGTTAAGCAACCAAAGAATGTAATTATAATAAAAGAAGAGAAAATGTATATATATTCTTACCAGTAACCGTGACGCCAACGATGGCGAAAACAAGTATGAGATAAACAGACCTCACCAGATTGTTATTAGCCTTAATATCCTTCTTCATTTTTTTTTTTGGTTTTGCTGTTTGATTTGTTTGATGTAAGAGTGTGAAATGAGAGTATTTATATATAGGAGAACTCTCTTGTCAATAAGTTTTGCCAGTTTGATTACAACTCAGCCAATACGTAAAATATACATTCATAGTACAATAATAGGAATTATATACATCGTAACATGCATACATTTATTTTAGTACACTTTCTCAATCGTTTATCACATTCATCACTTGTATAAACAACTATATTTTGACCCATTTGTATACAAATAATAACTAATAGTACCTTGATCTGTTTTATACAATTAACATATTACAGATCTCAAGGCTGAAGGAGATAAATTCGGGATTGTACATGCATGCATACCATTTTTATTAATTTGTACACTCTCAATCGATTATCATATAACTAGAACCTGTGTTCGGAAATTCGCTAGGCGCTAGTCGGGCGGTGGGTACGGACCTAGCGAATTATAGAAAAATCGGAGATTACTCGGGGATTAATTGGGAGGAATTTTTTTGTACTTTTATTTATAGGTATGTATATATATATTAAACCTGTGACATTAACAATTAGTTTTCATGTGGCATATTGGTCTGTGTGTCATCACGCGTTGAGAATGACCCGAGTTGGAGGGATATCGAGCCCATTTTGGTTATTTTTTTAAGTTTTTGGTTTACTGACCACGAAATGACTATTATACCCTCGTCTTCAACCTTCCTCTCTGATTTCTTAACTTGATTTGGCCGCCGTTTGTTATTTTTGTCTTCACGATTTGGTTGTTTTTAATAGTTTTTCTTGTAGATTATATGCTAAGACAACATATTTATGAACACACAACAGATCTATGAATACAATATTCGGATTTTCAATCGAATCGAACAGAAACAAGATTTTAATAAAACATCCCGATTTTTTTCGCCGATTTGAGAAAACCGCTACGGTTTGCATCCGTCGAGCGCCTCGGCGGCGAGTAAACGGGCCTCGGCGGCGCGTTTTCGAACACAGACTAGAACTAACAAATATAGTTTGACACTACAAGAAAACAAGCATATTCCGAAGGAAGATTTCCTCGGTATTCCGTCGGAATTTGGGTATTCCGACGAATTACCGAGAATTTCTTCCGTCGGAAAAAACTCGTCGGAATATTCTATGTCGTCGGAATTTCCTCGGAAATTTCCGACGGAATTCCGAGAACAACAAATTCCGAGGAAATAGCGAGGAAGGCCATTCGTCGGAGAGGTCGTCGGAAAATACCCACGGAATGTTTCGTCGGTATAAACCGAGGAACATCCCGACGGAAAAACTCGTCGGATTGAGGAGGAAAATTCCGACGGACTATTCCATCGGAAATTTCCGAGAGAACCGTCCGTCGGATTATTCCGAGGACGTATTCCGTCGGAAATTTCCGAGGGAACAGTCCGTCGAAATTTTTCGACGACCACGTTCGTCGGAATTTTTTAAAAATTTATATTTTGATAAAAATTTAATTTTTTTATAAAAAATAAATTTTTAAAAAAATTAATATTTGAAAATAAAATTTGAAAATATAAATTGAAATTCAGAAATTTTATTTCGAATATATAAAATTCAAATTCAAATTAATACAAAGAAAAAGAAACAATCCAAATGTTGTGAAAAAAAAAAACTACGGGTTTTGGTGTTCGGGTCTTGCAGGGTCGGGAAATCGATGTTCGGGTGCAACGTCCACATCATGTCCATCATCTGCTGGTTCAGCTTCCTCTGTGCCTCGAAACTTGCCTGTTGTGCCTCGAAGCTCGCCTGTTGAGTTGCCATCTGAGTCTCCAACGCAGATATGCGATGATCCTTGTCCTGCAACTGACCCATAAGTGCTTCGGGATCAACAAAAGGCGGGGCTGCAGCAGAAGACGTAACCGACCGGGACCGACGAGCCAAACCCAACATTCGGCCCTTCTTCTTTGCAACCACTGAAATAGAAAGTAGGCAATTGTAAATAATAATTAAGATGAAATGAAATTTTTTAAAAAAAAAACTGTAAGTTGTTTATTAAAAATAATTCAAGTGACAAATATGTTAAATTAAATAAATTGTATAAATAGTTGATTCATTCATAATATGTAAATTTAGTGATTAAATAATGTAAATTTGGTGATTGAATATATTACCAAAAGGCGGGGCTGCAGCAGAAGAAATGTAATATGTAAACACGCTTTTGCATCTGAAGGATGTCTAATCTCACCATCTGTTGAGTGTTCCGCATGCCATCTCATTCGTTGCGCTGTCCGTTCCGAAAGATACAACCTCTGCAACCTTTCCTTCAAAGGCAAATACCACATCCTTTTATATGGCACTCTAACTCTTCCACTCGTATCTTTGTAACGAGGCTTCCCACAAAATTTGCATGTAATTCGCTGGTCATCCGCCCTCCAATATATCATGCAGTTATCGCTGCATACATCTATTACTTCATACGGTAAACTAACACCAGATACGAGCTTCTGAACCTCGTAGTATGAACCTGGAGCTACATTATCCTCAGGTAGAATACCTGTTACAAATTCAGCTATCGCATCCACACAGTCTTCAGCCAAGTTATAATCTGTTTTAATGGACATCAGTCTTGTAGCATATGATAAAGCTGAATGACCATCTCTGCAACCTTCATACAAAGGTTGCTTTCCAGCATCCAACATATCATAAAATCTCCTAGCTTCTGCATTGGGTAAATCTTCTCCTCTAAAATGATCATTTACCATCTGCTCAATACCTACACCATAATCTAAATCCGTTCTAATTGGTTCTTCTAATCTAACCGCCGGCCGAGGTTCGCTAGTACTACCAGGTTCATATCCTGTTTCCCCGTGATGATACCAAATTTTGTAACTTCGTGTAAACCCATTTAAAAAAATATGTGTCCAAACATCCAACTCTTTAATAACCTTTCTATTTTTACAATTAGAGCAAGGACATCTTAACTTACCTGTTTCGGCTTCCGGTTGTCGTTTAACTAACCCCATGAATTCCTTTTGACCTCGTTCATATTCTTTCGTAAGCAATTTCGTGTTCGGATCCAAATGAGGTCGATCCATCCAAGATCGATAATAATTTGAAGAAGACATTTTTTTTTAAAGCAAAATCGTGTGTAAAGATAGTGGGAGGAAAGAAGAAGAAATGGAGTGAATGAAGAGGAAGAGGGGTGGGTGTATTTATAGATGAAATCCTGCCGACATACTGAGGAAATTCCGAGGAAAAACAACTCTTCCTCGGTATTTCCTCGGAATTCTTGAAATCGCACAACGGCTCTCCCTACGGGTCTCTAACGGCTCCGACATACTGAGGAAATTCCGAGGAAAAACCACTTTCCTCGCTATTTCCTCGGAATTCTTGAAATCGCCCAACGGCTCTCCCAATGGGTCTCTAACGGCTCCAAACTTTCCTCGGTATCTTACAAATATCCGTCGGTTATTTCCGACGGACCATGTTTCCTCGGAAATTCCGAGGAAACATGCTGTCCTCGGAATTTTCCGACGAAATTCCGAGGAACTCCCTCTTCTCGGAGTTTCCTCGGTTTTTCGTCAGAAATTTCCGAGGAAATCATTTCCCTCGGAATATCCCTCGGAATTTCAACGTTTTCTTGTAGTGTGATGAAAACCTTTTAGTCAAAAAAACAAGTATAGTTTGACCCATATTTTAAGGAGTTCTTTTTTCCACATCCAAGAGCTTAGAGAAAATGTTTCCTTCACTGGTCAGAAAGATCCCTTACGGTACGGATGAGATTCAACTAAACCCAATTTACCGTAAGAGAAGATCTAGAGGTAAGCAGCCTCCATATCAATGATATCATCTTCAAGCAGCTAACCTTGTTCAACTGCATTTATCGTGTTGTTGTTTGTTGTTGTAGTAATGTTATCAATCAACAACAAACAGAGCCTTTTTCACAGTGAATTATTACCCATGCTTTTAAAGTTTTTGAAGAAAAGTTGAAAGAAAAACGGAGGTATAAGAAACAAATCAAATTTGGGTATTAAAGCAGGTTTGGATGGTTCATGATTAATATGGGAGTGTTCCAATAGGATGGCTCTAACTAGCATCGGCCACCGATCGAGTTGGCCCTTCCAAACAAGAAAATCCAACGTTTGAATATTTTCATATATTGCTAGCCAAGAGGAACTAGATTCGTGTTTTGCCTAAAAATAATGATTCTAAATAAATTAGGCATACAAACAAAGCATGGATTCAAAAGTCCTTCAAAAAAAATTGGTGTTTTATAACTTGTACATTGGGGATCTATGTACTGTCGAAAATACAATGTTATTTAAGAGATGTGATATTTTAATGAATTAAAAGAAGAATGCAAGTTTCGCCACAACATATGAATTCGTACATAATGGTGCAGATTTTTCTTCATGGGCCTTTCATATCGTATACATGAAATACATAATATTGCTAAAAATATAACGAAGAAGCCAAACCAACAATATATACAAAGAAGACTCCATCCATTGCAATATAACACAATAGATATAACAAACAATTTGGCCTGTAAGAAAATTACATAGCCAAGAATCATGACCCTTTTTGTATCAAAAACCCTAAAACGCAAACACGCAATTAATCTAATTACAAAACTATATAGACCTTAATACCTGAGTAACAACAAGCACACCAAATGCATTAAATACCAATCCCTATGGTTTCCCTCCCTTTAGAGACAAAATACGATCGCAATATCTTTATTTCCTTAATTTGTTTTAACAACATCACTTAGATCTTCCTTCTCTACGCCTTTCCCAACAACGTCAAGCAACTCCTCTTCTTCTCTCACACCATTAACCCTGCCATTTCTCATCTGGTCGACCAAAGGACCATACGACCAGCTACATATGGCGTAATAGATAACATTGATGAAGCTCATGATCGCGAGTAGCCAGTAATAATAGTTGTAATGACCCTTATTAATGTTGTCTGAAACCCAACTATCTTTACCATTTCTCGAGGTTAGTTCATTGACCGCGTTGAGGATCACGCTAGCCAATAGACTAGCCACAGCCATCCCTAGACCAAACAGAGATGCGGCGATGCTAGACATGCTTTTAGGAAACTCGGTGTAGAAAAATTCGGTCTGTCCTATTGCGGTAAGAGCCTCTGCTAATCCATGTAGAACATATTGTGGTATGAGCCACATAGCTGAGATGTCTACAACAGCATTAGCATTGTTCGCATACCCTTGGCTTAAAGCTTTTTTCCTTCTAAAGGTTTCTACCACTGCGGAAATCGCCATTGCTAAGAATGATATTAATAGCCCTAATCCCATTCTTAGCTTAACGCTGAGTCTAAAAGGTCTGCCTTGGATCTTTGAAACTATTGGGATGACGGCACGGTCATATAGAACCACCCACATGGCTAGAGCTATGATTGTAAACATACCGAATGACCCAGCTGGCACTTGAAAGCTTGAACCATGGCGGCTCAGGCGCCTGTCCATGGAAGTCGCTTGCAGCAACTGAAACGTGCTTTGGTTAGTGTTTATAGACATCATTATACCGGTTGACCATATCGGTATGACTTTGATCAATGCCTTAAGCTCCTCTACTTTGTTTGTTGTGCATAGCCTCCATGGATTCAAAGCGAATCCATCTGACCCGATCTCCCCCTCGCGGTTACTTATTAAACAAGCTTTATTCAAAAACCTAATCAAGAGAGAATCAAAAGTTAAAGAGAGAGCATCATGTTTTCTGCATAACAAGCTTTGTTCAAAAAATTAATCAAGAGAGCATCAAGTAAAAACAGTGCATCATGTTTCAAGAGAGTAGAATCTTTTATAACAAGCTTTGTTCAAAACCTATTCAAGAGAGTATCAAAAGTGAAGAGAGAGCACTGATCACGTACGTTTCTTTTATAAGAACCTTTGTTTAAAACCTAATTAAGAGAATATAAGAAATTGAAGAGATCGGACATCATGATTATTGTCTAACGTGCTTTCTTTAAAAATCAAGTCAATAGAGTATGGTCTTTCTTGCTTGTAGAGTAGTAATCAAGGACTCAAGAGACTTGAGAAAAATATGTATATATAGTAAGTTTACCTCAATTTCTGACTAGGAGCCTTGAGATCGGAATCTTTCATGTGATAATAAGTAATTGATGAGTCATGATGATCTGGTAGACTTAGCTTCCTGTTCGCGTAAGCTGCAACGACAACTTGAGCTAGACCGGTGAAGAGACTCTTGGTCACATTACGTCTAACATAAAGAGGATACGCGAGAACGAACAGCAGAGCAGCGATCAACATGAGAACCGCAGGTACACCAAACCCGATTTTCCATCCGAGATGCTCTTGAATGTAAACAATGCCTGTGAACGCGATAAGTACAGCCACAGCTGAGGAAGCGTAGTACCAACCAAAGAAACTCTCAAGAACTCTTTCGTTCTTAGGGTTGTCTTTGTTGTCTAACTGATCAGCTCCAAAGGCTAATGAACACGGTCTGATCCCGCCTGATCCGATCGATATAAGGGCAAATGCAGAGTACAAAAGAGCCAGCTGAGATGCAGTTGCGGAACCACAGTGGTTTCCAGCCGCTGTGGGATCACAAGGCGATGGCTTCACATGTGGTAACATTGCTGTAAGCCATAGAAGCACCATTCCCTGTAATATGATTCAAAAATGATCATTAATTAATTAGCTTCTGACGAAAAGATTACATATCGTTACGTTTAAACATTCCTAAGTAAAGAAAAACTTCCAAGAAGAAAATTCCAATATTCATATCGGCAACAAAATCGTGGCCACGAGCACACATCGGTAGGCCGAATGTAAAGTCTTATGTCATTAACCCTACCAAAATTACAAACAATACAAAGTTGATATCGTTAAATAATTGTACCAACATGTCAAATCAATCGACGTAACCAAAATTAAACACATGTAATTTTCAAGTGGGTGAATAAAACTAAAAAGAAAATGGTCGACTTTGCCCAAGAATCGGACAAGTTTGGACACATGGTTGACATTGCTTAAGCCAAATCAGCTCTATAAGTTATGGGCCATAACGAACAAATAATTCAAAAGTCGCATCTCTCATGCATTGTAAATTGTATATTTCATGATTCTCATTGGTTAAAGTTACACAGACTAAGGAACCAGTATCGTGTAAGAAATTTAATGTGTGTATAGATCATTATTTGTAGTAACTTCGTTTTCTTTATTATTATGCAATCACACACCTTTTTCAGATCTGCATAAATGGAATATTGTCACATCTGAAATTATGGGTTTGCATTGTGGTCACTGGTCACTCAGACCACTTGCGGCAAGGGACATTTTAAAATAGCAATTACTGGAAAAAATATGCATAAAATTCAAAACACATGGAATTGGCATGCTAAAAACTTAATTTGAAAATGACTTTTACTGCAATACAAAAAATAAGAAAACAATAATCATCAATGTTAGCAATGGTTTCCATAGGACGAGTTCTAAATGTCTCAGAAGTCACATGCAAAGTGTGAAATTACTTATGTACAAAAATTATAATTACTCTAAAATATATAAATATGAGGTGATTAATAGAGAACCGTCTCTATTCAATGGTACAGCAACGATGAATTATTAATATGCCTGAAACTAAATTAATTCACTCCGAGACAGCTATGAATTCGAATATTCAACAGTTTCTATTATAAGAAAATCAGCCTGAAAAATAAAAAAAACCTCGTACCACTATCCTTCACTAAGGCTGTGACTGGCATATCATATTCGAGTAAAAAAATTAGAGAAAAATATTTATTTTGCTGGGTCACGCTGGTACAAAGACAATCAATTAAGATAAAAGTATTTATGCTGGTGTAAAGTAAATAGTTTTGTCTTTTTGTAATTTATATAGTAACTTTTTTTTTTATAGAGTAAAAGTTTCACTCTCAAATTAGTTTTTTCTCTTCTTTTCTTTTCTCTTTTAAGTTCCTCCACTTTCTGTTACTCTAAAGTTACTCTAATGCTCGCCAATCACATCCTAAATTTTTCTAAACGTTGCAGAATCCTAACTATATTAGAGACTAGTAGTATTTTTTTTACGGTATGAAATATAATATAACGGAAAAAGTATTGATAAGAACTTTGAAAAAGAGTTTCTGTTTTTCGAAATCAGTTACGGATTCTCTCAGTCTACTGATAAACTAGTAGTATAAGTTACAGAATTTCACAAAACGACAGCTAAACCGGAAAACTTTGTTTTTCTTTTGTAAATTCCGGGGGGGGGGAGGCCGGAAATTTAAATTCCGGTTTACTAAAACCAAGTCAGACCGTTTTAGAAGTCGTATTTTAGCGACAAAACCGAATAAATTAACCAACCATTCCAAAATCCACAAAAAAAAAGAAGAAGATCAGTTTAGCAAAGAAGAGAGTGGTTAAGTTAAACCGGTTTAGTAAATCTTGGCAGACGGAGAATTGAAGAGAAGAGAGATGAAAATTACCAAGAAACTGGAGAGAGAGGCAATGGCGATTGTGAGAAATCGACCCAAGTAGGAATCAGAGAGAAAAGCACCCAAGAGAGGAGTGAAATTTGTTGCAGCAGACCACATGAAGAGTACATTTGTACCTTTTGCTACTCCAAATCTGTAATCTCTGATCAAGTACATGATCATGTTTGGTAATAATCCATAACTCGCCACTTTCTCGAACGCCTCGTTAGCTTCACCGTAATTTTAATTAACAATACAAATTAGTTTTTTTTTTTTTATGAGAAATCAAAGAGCCGTTACGACAAGAGAAGTGAAATTAGAGATTCTGAAATGTAACTATACCTATGATGAAGGGCATAGTGATGATTCCACCTTTTGGTTTTTTTTCTCCATTGAGTTGGATTTGCTTAGTCTCTGTTTCATTCGGAGGATTCTCCATTGTTCCAGTTTGTTTGGTGGATGAACACTATAAGCTGGTGAGTTTATATAGATGAGAGACAGAGAAAGGTAAAAGGAAGAAGAAGAGGAAGGATCTTTGTCTGATTGTCTCTGTGAGTGATTTAAGAGTTAATGCGATTTTGTTTTCAAAAAGAGAGGAATCTCTGTTTCGTTTTCACGGTGAGTGGGCAAGTAATAGTAATCTGTAGTGGGTTAAAGGAAACAAAATGGACACATTAGTGAAAAAAGAAAAGTATATATTTAGATGGTATAATGAGAATTTGAGATACTAACATCGACTTGGAAAGAAATAATTAGATAATTACTCTATATGTATTCTTTTTTTTTTTTTTGCTATTCGGTGAGAATTTCTATTGTAATTGGTATCCTTTTGTTCACTTTTACAGAGACATCATTTGTAATTATTAATTTTAATTGTATGTAAAATATGAAACATCTCCCTATAATTTAGCATGCATAATATGTTAACATAAATGAAATGATGCATAAGACATACATTATGTAACAAAGCAGAGAATATATTTACGTTTTTGTTTTTCAATATTCGAAAAATGGAAAGACTATTTGTTTTCGTTATTTTTTAACTAACTAAACTAAAAAGTTTGATAGGCATAGATGTTAATATATGTGTGGCTACACAGTAAAGAAACATCAGCTATATGATAAATAGTTTGGTTCGAATTTAGTTAGGACCACAAAAATCATGATTATAAAATTACGAAATAAAATTGAATATAAGAGATTAAGATAAAAAGATACAATAAAATCCATATTAAAAATTAAAAAAAAAGATTCGGAAAAGAAACGAAACATGAAATTGAGGTTTGATATTTTATTTTTAACTTAATAAATTACATTTAATGTGTGATGGTTTTATATGATTTTTGAATCTTTTCGTGTATATTACTTTATACATGGATCATGTAAAGGTTTAAATCTTTTTCTTACAACAAAGATCTTATATTTTGATTGATTTTATCAACATATTCTCAGCAGCCGATACTTTTCACTCTTTCAATGAACCATTCTTTACCTTTGGTTCATCGGCTATACTTTGTAGAACTATACACCCCAATTATTACATGAATTATACATTTGAGACATATCTAACATAAATATTTTATAAAAACCAACATAAAAATGCTACATAATACTACTAGTAAAAAAAAGTGCATATTAAAAATGGTAGAATTTATGTGGTTTTTTGCTGATAAATCATTTTAGTACTTAATTTGCTAATTAGCTGGTAAAATTCTTTCGGAAATAAAAAGGCAGAGTAATTTAAACTAATAATATTTTTAAAAGAGCCTTATATTAATTTTATAAGTTACTTTGAAATTTGTTATGCTGATCTATTAATCAGTTAAACCATCTTATAGTTTTTTTTAATTCTTTGGATATATACTTTTCAGTTCAACTACACAATTTCCAGTTATTTTATCAACTAACTTTCAGTTATTCCATTAATTAGTTAATCAATCGTCGGATTGTGCAATATTCGTTTGTTACTAGTACGTATTTAGAATCTTAGCTAATCAACCAGATTCCATCATAAATCACCATTAACTTTTGCTGGATTCCATCAAGAACAAATTGTTAGTCAAATTCTGTACCGTTTAAACCCACAGTAAATAACTAAATGCTCATACAACACATTTTTTAATAAATGAATAAAACACTTGTGAATACAAAGAAAAAAAAAAGTATCATGGATGTTCACCACTTTCATGCCACATTAAACACTGGTCCGAGTATTGTTAGCAAAAAAAAAAGAAATTAGAGCTATATTTTTATATTTTTAAATGTAAACATTTTAAACTCTTCATCTTTTAGACAACAAACGAAGTAGATAGCTTTCACATCTGATTAATAAAAAGGAATGGAACAAAATCATATCAAAAGTATCGAAATAATTGAGCAAGCCAAAACATCCCATGAGGTTACCAGCTTTTCTTTTTTCGCTGTCTCACATTTTTTTTTTCTCTTTTTTTCTCTTTTTTTTCCGTTAAAGACTTTTTCTTAATTATTTTATTCTTTAGTATCATTTAAAGAAATAAAGGACTCATTAAAGTTAGTGCAATCATATTGAAAAACTTTTGTTCCGGTTTCGACCCATCAGTCATAACTCATAACTCATATCACAACTCACACTAGCTCACAAGTCAAGCTTATTAACAGTATTCTGCCAGAAAATCATAATAGCCTCACAATATAGTTGAATAAGTTTTTCTCAAAAAAAATATAGTTGAATAAGTTGACAAAAGGAAAGCTTTTAAATAAATTCAGTTCAAAAAATTATCCTTTCCATTAACTGCCTATGATTTCTGTAGAAAATAAACTAGTAGCTAGTACGTACTATTAAGTTATCACATTAACATAACCTAGTAATGTGTGGAAGTATTCAATGTAATTAATGTACAATAATGCAATTCCTTGAAAAACTTGTGAATAAAAGAGTGACAATGATACGAGTGAATGCGAGAGTCTTAAATAAAATATTTATTGTGACTTTATTCATTCCCCTTGCACGTGGGTGTCGGATACTCTGAAAGCTCTTTTTCTTTTGGATAAGTATATTACAAGTCGTAAGTCTATAACTTGCAGTGTTATATTTTTTTTTTTCTTAGTGATATTTTGGTATGACATTTCAGTATTTACTTTCGTGGTAGTTTGAGTCATTAAGACAACTTCAGTTGATTTCCACTAAATACATTATTGAAAGGAAAATAAATGAAAAAAAATTCACTAAAAAGGAGATAATTAATAAAAGATTGTGAGCAACTACATTAAACACATCTTAACCTTAGTTACATAAAGTCCAAACAAAACATCGTAACCTAAGTTGGCTGGCGCTAAATAAACAAATCATTACATTGTGTTAACAAAGCCAAACTTGAACGAAACTATAATAAGTTTTCGATTTAGAAGTTATATAGTTATTCTTAAACAAAAACAAAACAATTGAACTCGATGGGACACCTTTCCTTATAATATTGTAAATTGTAATGTTTGTGGATTGATCGTGGGGAAGACTTTATAAACAGTTGAACACATTATTATTGAAAAGATTGCTTGAATTGCACGTTTACCCGAATTTATTTCATTGCCTGTTTCAACAAACAAATAATACTATTAAAAAGATTGTGTCAGAGTTCATCAGACTCATATTTTCTCCATTGTTTTACTCAAAAATAGTCTTTTGTCTCTCTCTCAGTTCTTCTAAGTTCTGACTCAATTTTTACCCACTCCTCAAACATTTTTGAAAGATTTAATGCGTTCTCTTTATTATTATATATATTTTTAATTTGTTTCCATGCACTTGACACTTCCTCCTTTCACACACAATAATTATGTCTTCTTCCTCTTTTGTGTTCATGTGTCTTTGTGTGGTGGTGATACATTCCAAAATCATGACCGTAACTGGTTATATTTAGAATCACATATAAGGACTACGTCACTATATAATGTTTTATTAATTATATAATGTTTAGGACGAGATAGTATGGATATTCGTTCTGAAAGCTTATGCGTTAGCTAAAAAATTGTTTGTTTTCGACGGAATACATAGTGAACATATGATAGAATGTCCCTTGCAGAGTTGAGGAATCACCTCGTTTAGGGGCATTCGGATAGGTCTCTTGAGTGTCGGTCTCACACATATGCATGAGAGAATAAATGTAGTGTCAAACGAAGGTTTCTCTTTCAAAAGATTTGTCAAACGAAGATTCTTCGATGAATCAAACATCAATCAATTGATATTGATGATTCTGGAAGTGAATATGATTAATTAAAGTTTCTTCGTAGATCAGAACTTTCGTCTATTATTAAACAGTTCATGCATGCGAAATGAGTGAGGTTAAAATTCTACTTCTAATTGCTTTAAGCATTTGTTTTAGAAGATAGAACTTTACATTTTAATTTATCAATCAGTTAAACCATCTTATTTTTTTTTTTAATTCTTCGAATACCTTTCAGCTATTCTATTACTAATCATATTTATTCAACTACACAATTGCCAGTTATTTTATCAATTAACTTTCAGTTATTCTATTAATTAGTTAATGAGTTGGATCGTGCAATATTCATTTGTTGCTAACTCTCTCTATTTCCAAATGATAATTTTATATGTTTTCACACATACTAATGAAACACATTAAATTTTGATTATAAATATATTGTTTTTTGTGTTCAATAATTTTTAATATATATAAATCAATAATAATTCAACAAAATTTAATTATTTCTCTTAAATTTTAGAATTTATCATTAATAACTGATAAAAATGTCTAATTTTTTTAAAAAAAAATCCATCTTTTTAAATAAACCTTTCTAAATAGAATTCATCTTTCAAAAATTATGGGAATACGTATTTAGACTCTTTGGTAATCAACCAGATTCCATCATAAATTACCATCAACTTTTGCCGGATTCTATCAACATGTTGTTAGTCAAATTCTGTGTTACTGTTTAAACCCATAGTAAATATTCATACAACACACTTTTTAATAAAATACAAAAACACTTGTGAATACAAAAAGATATTTTTTTTTATCATGGATCTTCACTTGTTTCATGCCACATTAAACATGTCACTGAAAATATTTTAAAATGTAAATATTTTGAGTGACAAGCATCTATCCATGATCCCAAAGTGTATGATATCCAAATTACGCAAAACATGACACAATTTTTCTAGCAAGCAACATATTTGTAAGTGTTGGCGATCTTATGTAGTTTTAGATTTTCGTTTAATAATTTTGAGGCATACCATTTTTGGAATGCTATGATATAATAATTCAATTCTAATAAAACTGACCTATTATAATGTGTTATAAATGATTATTGTTGTTTATAGTGATTATTTAGTATTAACCATAGCAATTGTCTTATGGTTGTCCTAAAGAGTAAAATATTTAATCCCTTAAAATTTACATCAACTAATTTTTTTAACAATGAAATAAAATAAAATTAACACAAACTGGATGTCGTATTTTATATTACATCAAGTAGAAGTAATATTATATATGTGGATGTAACACATCTGAACACAAAGAAAAGAGAACGTTCTTTCAAAATGAAGTAAAAACGTTCGTTTTTCTTGTTGAAATATTTGTTTTTTTATAGCAGATTTTTTTCATTTAACAAAAAACTAAAACGCTGGGGATTTTTTATTTCATTTCATATGCAAAATAAGTGGTTGAAAAGAAGAAAGAAAAGAACGTGCAGTTTGTTTTGTGTTCTTTTCCATGTCCTTCGTCGAAAACTCGAAATGCACGAACCCATGACTTTGACTTTCAACTCGCTTGTCGTCTCCTCTCGCATATTAACAGCATCAGTCATAATTAGTACCATATTGTTTTGGTTATTATATAAGTGATGTAACAGAGTAGTTTTGGTTAGAATGCTTCAAAAAAATCACATTGTATGCTTGACAATAAGGCTATATTAATTTAATAGACACTATAAGAAATAACAATTAATGATTTAAAGAGAGTTAGGAAAATAATCTGTCATCAAATAGAAGAATGGTAAGCTTATAGTATATAATTAGCATTTTAACAATGTCTTATAACTATGGAAAATATTTCCCCCCAAGAACTATCATATATTAACAGAACCAACACAATGTTTCATCTTGGTCCCGTATCTCCATTATCTTAACTTCCAAAACATATATCTCCGCAGTTTGTTAGTTCGAAACCTATTAACACACGATTTCAAAGATCGAACTAATTTCTACACAAATCGCAATCAATCTCGGTTTCCAGTTTACCAAAACTAAACCTAACCAATTACGAACGAGATTAAACCGAATTAAGATCCAATTAAAATGGATAAACCGAAATTTAGTAAATAACCACGATTTATAATCAAAATTCTCAAATTGAAACCAAATCCCTAAAAAACAAAAAAAAAAACCCCAATTCCCCTCCAACGAACCAATCCCCAATTTCCCAATTCCAACAAATTTTTCTTAATCATATCACACAACTATGTGATAGACACGATACTCAATTTCAAACTAGTGCTCAGATTTGCCGAAATCGTCGTAAAGAGTGGAGACTGCGGATTACTCAGGCATCAAAGCTCTGTCACCAAATTGCTTGCATCCACCGTTGCGAAGACCTTCTCTATTGCAGAACACCGTAGCGAACATCAGGAATCGCAAGAGAGAGAAGCACAAATATTTTTTATTCTTAGATTCCCAACCCAAATGCATCATGATTATCTCTATCAAGAATTCTATTTATTGATTCATCATGGACCAGATTCAGATTGAGGTGTTTAGATCCATACAATCTCGTAATAAATGTGTTTCTAATGATGGATTATCAAGATGATGAAGATTTTCAAATTGGCCCAAAATCATAGAATAAAAAAAAAAATTTGCACTAAATGTTCGAATCCATAAGCTGAAGGGATCTCATCAATTCAAGGAATTGAAAACAAAAGATTTTGCACAGATCTATGAAGAAAGGAGAATCAAATGATGAGAGAGATTAAGAGAGAGATAGTTTCTGTATTGAGAGGAGAAAGGTCTGAAGAGAGAGGGGAGGAAGGGAAAACCGGCGGGAGACGCAGAAGTGGAAGCACACATCAACGGTGAAGAAGAAAAAGATCAGGTGGGGTGAAGAGATCGGGTCAGTTGGCTGCGGGTTGATATCTTTTGGGTTAAAATCGGGTTAATTTGAGTTAGAAATGGGTAACAGTTTCGATGGTTTAGTATTGGTTAACGTCAAAAACCAGTAAAATTGAAATCGTGTGTTAATAGGTTTCGAACTAACAAACTATGGAGACCTATGTTTTGGAAGTTAAGATAATGGAGACAGACCGAAATAGGTGGCCGAAATAGGTGGGGAAAGGTGCCACCGCCCGGGGCCCAAAATTTTAAACAAATTTTTTTTTAGTTGTGTTTATATATGACTAACTATGAGAGTTTTAAAAAAAAACGGTTCTGTCTCCCTCATCTTTCTTCTCCATCATCTCTCTTCTCTCTCATCTTTCTTCTCCATCATCTCTCATCTCACAATTCTCCCTCACGACAAATATTCTGCAAAAATTCTTCATCTTTTTGCTTTGATTTCGTTTTTCATCTTCACATCATCATATTCATCAATCACCACTATAAGCCATTTTGATTTATTTTCTTAACTCTTCTTAACATAATTGAGGAATTGTGATTTGTGAATCCCAATAACCATATCTAACCCTGAATTTTGTAATTGTGAACTATTGAACTAGTAATGAATATTAATATCAATAGGTCCAATGATTCATTTCTTTTTACAAAAGCATATGTAATCTGTAAATAGATGCTTTGTTTAATTGTTTTGGTTCTAATTTCGAGATTTTAATTCTTGTTTTATAATTTGGCTCTATATTCTATTCTCTTTGTCAGCTGCTATTTGTTGTTACTTGTTAATCATTTTGTTTCTAATGGTTTTATACTTTTTGTTTCAGGATTTGTGATTTTTTTCCAATCTTGAAAAGCTATACATTCACGTTAGTTTCCGTGGTTGACATAATACATCCAGGTTCTATTTCTCTTTTTTTTTTAAAACCATGACATCTGGTTGTGTAAAACGACAGAAAAAATGATTAGTGAGAGACTTAGCAACATGAGAAAAGTGTAGAACACATGGAGGTTAGTTTTAGTTAGAATAATTATTGGGTTTTATTTTATTTCAGGTTATATGATAAAACTGTAAAGATATTGGGAAAGACAGATGAACAAAGTACGTTTTGAGCTAGTGTTAGGAGACTTTTTTTTATATCTCGCCCTAGGGTTTGTGAAATGTTTGGGCCGGGGCTGAATGGAGATACGGGACGAGAATGAAATATTGTGTGGCTCTATTAATATATGATAGTTCTTGGGAGAAAATACGTCGTTTTCCCTATAACTATTAAAAAGTAGACATCCGAAATATGTAAATATGTAGTAAACATCACTCAGAAGATGATAGTAGTTCGATTATGATGGTACGCTACTATTTGTAGCAGCATTATATAGTGTGCGGTTGATATGTATTCTAACAAATTACTATTTCTAGTAGTCCATTTATTTGGACTCCATGTTCTTAACTCTATAGATTTATTATCAATTTGCAAGGACGTGTAGGGGTGTGCTTCGACATAAATGTAGTATATCGTTTCGAAAATCGTTTAGACATTCTCTCTAGATGATTAGGTTAATGAAAGGGCGACATAAAGATAAGAAGATTCTCTTTCTTTATGGGCTATAATATCTTGAGTGTTGTCACTATAAGGTGTTTGGTAAAATGGATTTTCAATTATAAGATCAAATTGGAATATTAGTCAAACCTAATGAATTATAAAGGGACCCTTAAATTCAGATGGTACAAAGTGAAGCATACACAGGGGATGACAACAAGAGAGAGTACGTTAAGGATAAGCATTGCTCTTCTACATTAGGCCACAAGTAGTATACTTTTTAACTTTATTTTTTTCTATCTTTAGTTTGTGAAAAAAAAAAGTCGAACGAAAATTAAAGTTGCGTTTTTTATTCTAGTTATTAGAAAAGCTTTTAAAATTCTTAAACCATATTGTAAACATGAAAATATATAAATAAAATAAATTATTTAATTGATATGAGATTGTAATTTTGAAAATGAAATTTTTTGAAAAATAAGAAATTCTAAAATAAAATTAGAATTTTTCGAAAAATTAAGTTGATTTAGTAAATATATTTTAAAATTTCCTTTAACTGTTTTGAAAACTACAATATATATTGAGAACTATATAAATTATAAATGAAAACTATATTTTAATTAAATAATTATATTTGATTTTGATTTTTTTTAAATATATCATATGTGACTAAAACAAGATTCGAATAAGAACAAGAAAATATTTTACGGTAATTATGTATTTTTAGATAGATTTTAGAGGTTAAAATATTTGAGTTAAGAAGGAAATAGATATTTGAAAGCACATGAAATTCGTAGTATATAATAGCATGAGAAAGTATGGAAAGTTAACCATCTGAAACATTTTCTCGGTGTGGAAGCTCATTTGGTCCAGTGATTCGACTAAAGGTTCATTAATGCTTCTACATCAGGAAGTTTGGTTTTCGATTCCCAGAGAATACATGGTTTATGCAGATTAAAAAAGGAGACAAGATTGCAGGAGATTTTCAGCAAATCCGTCAGACACGTATCTTCATAAGGCAAGTTCACGTGGAACCGATATGAGAAAATCTTCATATGACGGTAGAATTGTCAGTTGTAAGAGTCGTCGCTGTAATAATTCTCATAATTTACAATATATAAATCAGTGTTAAAAAAAAAACATTTTCTCGGTTTATATAATCACTGTTACATCAAATTATTATCCATGCATGTAATATATACCAACATACCCTCCCACCAAAAAAATCAAATACAAAAATAAGATTTTTATTGGGCTTTAGGCCCTCAGGCCTCGGTCCATCTAATTTTGTATACTATTTGTCGGCCTTTTAGACTGTTTGGAACATCAATTAACATTTTCGCTACCGGACGTTTTGTGATCTTTCATGTAGGCTTGGACAAAATATTTAGACTCGAAATATCAAACTGAAACTAATTCGAATAAAGAAATATCTAATCGAACCAGATCCAGCATAAATACCCAAACGGGTGTTAGATTACTATATCCAAAAAATTGATACTAAATCTGATCCAGCATATTCACACGTACTACTAACTTAGGACATGACTGGTTCAAACGTATCAGGTGCGGTTGTGGTTGCGGGAGTTTGCAGAAGCGGACGGTTGCGATTATTAGCGGTATTTAGCATTTTGTACGATTAATGTAGCGGTTGAAAACGGTTGCGTTTGCGGGACATTTTTGATTGGTTGACAGCGGATGTAATAGCGGTTTAATATTAAAATATTAAAATACATAAAATACATCATTTATATAAAAATAAATTATATATAAAAATATGTAAAATTAATATTTAAAGACCAAAAACTAAATCATATAATAAATAGTTAAATAAATATTTTTAAGAGTCTAAAACAATTTTCTCTATAAAAAAATAATTATATAGACAGATATATATTTAACTAATATGTATATATTATACATTATCAAATGGAAAATAAAATATAAAGTTTTAAAAAGGTTTGAATTATTTTATAAAATATATATAGTTACATATATAAATTTTAGTTGATAAATGATATATATACTAAGAATAATAATTTAATATAAGAAATTATTGATACGAGAAAATAAAAGAAATTCTTAACTTTTTATAATTTTTATTATTTTTATAATATTTTGATTATTTTTTAAGATATTTTTTTTTTTTTTTTGAAAAAAAAATTTTGGAACCACTCGCCACCGCCCGCAACCGCAAACGCTTGTTGAAAACAGCTTTTGGATTTTAGCGGTACAAAGCGATTTGAAGCTGTACAAAGCTGTTTTTATGATTGTTACTAACCGCCGCCAACCGCTATCACCCGCTGCGTTTGCGGGTGATAGCGGGTGAACCAATCAGCCCCTTAGACCATCTCCATTAGGAGTTGATAACGTCGCCCCTTAAAAAAAATTAATTGTTTAATAGCGGGTCCCACACCTTTATAATTAGACGTTTTGTGATATCTCGACACGTGGCGACTTTTGATTCGTCAATTTTTTTTTTTTTTTTTTTGAAAAAACGAAGAAAAAAAAAATTAAGAGTTTTTGGGGAGTTGGTTGATGGATGTGCTCTTAGAGGGTAAACTCTTGGCAAAAACGAGAGTAAAAAAATAAAGTCAACCTCCAACTCTTGGCAATAGCTCGAAATTGGTAAAGATTCTTGTTGCTAGACAACGAGATATTATTATAAAATTCTAGAGATTTGTATAATTCAGTCTCCAACTTAGCGGCCACCTAATCTCCCACCATTAAAATTGTTAAAATAGTATGTTTTGGACTTTAAGTTGTATCAACTAATCTAATAATTTAGATCATATGTACTCTCGTCAATCCCTACAATCTTCGGATCCAGCTTAAGTATTGAATGAGTATGAAACTATGAATAGATACATTTGTTACGACCAGAGCATATATGTTGTAAGGTAGATGAATGACTTGGTTATCCTAAATTGAAACGAGCAATACACAAGTCAAGAACAATCGAAACTAGGTAAAGTTGATCTCATTAAGGTAAAGTTGATCTCATTATGCTTCACAATATATCATTTTGACACTTCTCCACAATGTAATGAACTTACTAATATTTTATAGGAAGGTGTCATTTTAAGTAATAAATTTAGGAAATGGTAACATTTTTGATAAATACTTAATTTTATATGCATCTATAAAATTAATTTGAATATTGGTATCCTGAACTATTATTCATTTTGACTTGAAATTTAGATTGAAAATCTAAAATGATACTACTATTTATTTTTGAAACATAAGACATTGGTATTTATCAAAATCTAAGATTTGCTGCATTAATTTTACAAAAACAATATTTTTTGTGGAAGTCCCTTTAGTCTAGTGGTTGACTAAGGGTTCATTAATGCTTCTACACCAGAAGGTCTTTGGTTCAAATCTCCGAGGAAACAATTTCTGCAGATTTATGGAGGCAAACTTATAAGGAGATTTTCAGCATGGTGCAAGCGGAGCCGTTCATCGTGATCGTGGATCCTAGTGGAATGAGTAAAGTTGTCCGTCGTATAATTGTCCTTGTAATAATTTTCATAATTTGTATCAGTGTTAAAAAAAAAAAAATTTGCTGCATTAACTGCCATAATTTCACTTAAAAGCAGTATTGATTCATTGTACCCTCTTTGGTCACTAAATCCGAAATAGCAGCCAGAAGGGAATGCGACTTAGCATTAATTAGGTTAATTTGAAAGTCAGTAATCATAGTTAAAGTCACAAGTTGCTTCAAAATCAAATTATATCACATGGAAGATCATTGGTCGCTATATGATCCAGATACGTTCCACGTTGGTCACAGCTCATACTGCCCCTCCCATTTTTGGTCCATGTTATATCCATTTACGTTCTTTTTCTCTCAACATTCGCATACTTGTTACATTATCCTCTCCGATTATACTTGGGTCCACCAACCAAACTCAAATACCTGGCCTTAATCCCACGGTTTAAGTGGTTCTATTGTGCTGTTACTGGGTCGGTTGAGCTTAATTTCACATCTATCCTTTTATTACCTTTACAGGATTTTTGTCATGTAGATTTGTTTTACCATCTTTTTCTTTCTGGCCTCATTTATTCTACTTCTGATATAAGGGGAAAATGAAGGAACAAATATTGATGCACATTTATATAATTCTCTTTGTCCAAATAAAAATGTTCGCGTATTTATAGTATATATATTTTTTTCAATCACTCATGTCGTTATCGTCAACAGCTTAATGAAACTGGCCATAGCGTAAAATACTATAATAAAATACTAAACCAATCATTAGAATCTAGAACTCATGTCCAGCTCACTACAAACCTTATAGATATTGTTAAAAGTAGTAATTTTTTACCAATTATTATGCGTGTAGTTTAGGAATATGCTCCTATATATATATAGCAGGACATGCAAAAGGTCCTTTTGTGCTTCCCATTGGCAACGAGTCTCCTTCTTCATTTAATAGAAAACTAGTTTACATACTTAAGTTTAATCTGCTTCTTCATCACACCTTACAATGGCCGGTCTTGACTTTTCCTATGAAGACTCCTTTAAATTGGGCTCTTTGAAAGCTTACCTCGCCGAGTTCATCTCCACTTTGCTCTTTGTTTTCGCTGGCGTTGGCTCCGCCATTGCCTTCGGTTCGTTCTCTATCTCAACCTAATAACATTTAGATTTCCACAACTTTGATTAAATAAGATCGTTGACCAACCAAATACAATAATTGTAACATAGTTTTCATTTGTTACTTCCATTATACACCAAATAAATGTTGAAAACTAAACTTGATTTTGGATCAAGTTAAATCATGGGCCAAATCCAAAACAACTTGATCCAATTTCTAGAAGATCACTTAAAAATATCTAATCACTCCACCTCCTTAAACAAAAAAATCTAGATATTCATATGAAATTATCTAGATAATTAAGAATAAAATAATATAGATATTATGAAAGAATTCTCTAGATTTTAGATTATAATATGTAAGATATTTTGTAATGTGGAGGCTATAAATACCTCCACCCCTTCTCATTTGTAACCAAGTTAAAATCAAGGAATATAAAGCTTTCTACTAAGTCTTCCTTTCAACATTTCTTCTCTTCCAAATTTTCTTAAATACTTTCTCCATCACCTCTAAAATAATTTCCTTTCCAACAAAGTGGTATCAGAGCTAGTTATTTCTCTTAAAGATGTCAAACAATGGTGTTCCCTTCCAAGTCCCAATGCTCACAAAGAGCAACTATGACAATTGGAGTTTAAGGATGATGGCTATCCTAGGAGCACATGATGTGTGGGAGATAGTCGAGAAAGGCTTCATTGAACCGGAGAATGATGGTGGGTTATCTCAAACTCAAAGGGATGGTTTGAGAGACTCAAGGAAGAGAGACAAGAAGGCTCTCTGTCTAATCTATCAAGGATTAGATGAAGACACATTCGAGAAGGTCGCAGGAGCAAAGTCGGCCAAAGAAGCATGGGAGAAGCTTCAAACTTCTTACAAAGGAGCGGAACAAGTTAAGAAGGTACGTCTTCAAACTCTAAGAGGAGAATTTGAAGCCTTGCATATGAAGGAAGGTGAACTCATCTCTGATTACTTCTCAAGAGTTTTAACGGTTACTAATAACCTAAAAAGAAACGGTGAGAAGTTAGATGAGGTGAGAATCATGGAGAAAGTTCTCAGATCGTTGGATTCAAAATTTGAGCATATTGTCACGGTGATTGAAGAGACAAAAGACTTGGAGACTATGACGATGGAGCAACTTCTTGGATCACTACAAGCATATGAAGAAAAGAAGAAGAAAAAGGAAGACATCGCAGAGCAAGTACTCAAGATGCGGATTGATACTAAAGAAGAAACTGGCCGAAGTTATCAAAGACGTGGTGGTGGTCAAGCCCGAGGAAGAGGTCGTGGTTATGTACATGGACGTGGTTGGAGATCCAATGAAGACCATACAAACCAAAGAGGAGAAAGCTCATCAAGAGGTCGGGGAAGAGGAAGCCCAAAAACAAGGTACGATAAGTCAAGTGTTAAATGTTACAATTGTGGAAAGTTTGGACATTATGCTTCTGAATGCAAAGCTCCGAACAACAACAGAGTTGAAGAGAAGTCCAACTATATTGAAGAAAGGAGCAAAGAAGATGATATGTTATTGATGGCTTACAAGAAAGATGAACCAGAGGAGATTCACAAATGGTACCTCGATAGTGGTGCAAGCAATCACATGTGCGGAAAAAGAAGCATGTTTGTGGAGCTTAATGAATCGGTGAAAGGAAACGTGGCTTTAGGAGATGAATCAAAGATGGAGGTGAAAGGTAAAGGAAATATTCTCATTCGATTGAAGAATGGAGACCATCAATTCATTTCCAATGTTTACTATATTCCAAACATGAAGACCAACATCTTGAGCCTAGGACAACTCTTAGAGAAAGGTTATGATATTCGTTTAAAGGATAACAACCTTTCTATAAGAGATCATGAAGACAATCTCATCACCAAGGTGCCGATGACAAGGAATCGAATGTTCCTAAACATTCAAAATGACATCGCACAATGCCTCAAGATGTGCTATAAGGAGGAGTCTTGGCTTTGGCATCTCCGATTCGGACATCTCAATTTTGGAGGCCTAGAGCAACTTTCCAAGAAGGAAATGGTGAGAGGATTGCCTTGCATCAATCATCCAAATCAAGTTTGTGAAGGATGTTTACTTGGAAAGCAATTCAAAATGAGCTTTCCAAATGATTCAAAGACAAGAGCACGGAAGCCATTGGAACTCATACATACAGATGTATGTGGCCCGATCAAACCAAGTTCACTCGGTAAGAGTAACTACTTCCTTCTCTTTATTGATGATTTCTCAAGAAAGACATGGGTTTACTTTTTGAAAGAAAAATCAGAAGTATTTGAAAACTTCAAAAAGTTCAAAGCCCATGTTGAGAAGGAAAGTGGCCTTATGATCAAAGCCATGAGATCTGATCGTGGAGGAGAGTTCATGTCCAAAGAATTTTTGAAGTATTGTGAAGATAACGGCATTAGAAGACAATTGACGGTGCCTAGATCTCCTCAACAAAATGGAGTAGCGGAAAGGAAGAATAGGACTATCCTTGAGATGGCAAGAAGCATGCTCAAAAGTAAGAAGCTACCAAAGAAGTTTTGGGCATAAGCAGTTGCGTGCGCTGTTTATCTATCAAACCGATCTCCAACAAGAAGCGTTTTGGGAAAGACACCACAAGAAGCATGGAGTGGAAGGAAGCCTGGGGTCTCACATCTAAGAGTATTTGGAAGTATTGCTCATGCTCATGTTCCAGAAGAGAAGCGGAGCAAGCTAGATGATAAAAGTGAGAAATACATCTTCATTGGGTATGATGCTAACTCCAAAGGCTACAAGCTCTACAATCCTGAAACAAAGAAGACAATCATCAGTCGGAATGTCATCTTTGATGAAGAAGGAGAATGGGATTGGAGATCAATTGATGAAGACTACAACTTCTTTCCACATATTGAAGAAGATGAGCAACCAAGAGAGGATCCACCAGTTACCCCACCAACTTCACCAACACCAAGTTCTCAAGGAGATGAGAGCTCAAGTGAAAGGACTCCACGTTTTAGAAGTCTTCAAGAGATTTATGAGGTAACTGAAAATCAAGATAATCTCACTTTATTTTGTCTATTTGCGGATTGCGAGCCCATGAATTTCCAAGAAGCTATGGAAAAGAAGACATGGAAGGATGCAATGGATGAAGAAATCAAGGCGATACAGAAGAATGAGACATAGGAGTTAGCTTCACTTCCAAATGGGCATAAAGCAATTGGTGTAAAGTGGGTGTACAAAGCAAAGAAGAACTCTAAAGGAGAAGTTGAAAGATACAAGGCAAGATTGGTGGCAAAAGGATATAGTCAAAGAGCCGGAATCGACTATGACGAGGTATTTGCCCCTGTTGCTCGTTTAGAAACTGTTAGACTAATAATTTCATTGGCAGCCCAAAAGAGTTGGAGGATACATCAAATGGATGTCAAATCAGCCTTCTTGAATGGAGAACTTGAAGAGGAAGTTTACATTGAACAACCACAAGGCTACATAGTCAAGGGAGAAGAAGACAAAGTCTTAAGGTTGAAGAAGGCACTTTATGGGCTCAAACAAGCACCAAGAGCATGGAACACTCGGATTGATAAATACTTCAAGGAGAAAAACTTCATCAAGTGTCCATATGAGCATGCACTCTATATCAAAACTCAAGACAATGATATACTGATTGCATGCTTGTATGTAGATGACTTGATATTTACAGGCAACAATCCAAGTATGTTTGAAGATTTCAAGATAGAGATGACAAAGGAGTTTGAGATGACCGATATTGGATTGATGTCCTACTACCTTGGAATTGAAGTGAAGCAAGAAGAAAATGGAATCTTCATTACTCAAGAAGGCTATGCTAAGGAGGTGCTTAAGAAGTTCAAGATGGATGAGTCAAATCCAGTTTGTACGTCAATGGAATGTAGAGCCAAGCTGTCAAAGCAAGAAGAAGGAGAGAGTGTGGATTCAACACTTTTTAAGAGCTTGGTTGGAAGCCTACGTTATCTGACTTGCACAAGACCAGACATCCTATATGCAGTTGAGTTGTGAGCCGATACATGGAGCATCCAACAACAACTCACTTCAAGGCAGCCAAGAGGATCCTTCGCTATATCAAAGGTACCATAAACTTTGGCTTGTATTACTCTGTTTCTGATGATTACAAGCTTGTTGGATATAGCGATAGCGATTGGGGAGGAGATGTAGATGACCGGAAAAGCACAAGTGGATTTGTGTTTTTCATTGGAGAAACCGCTTTCACATGGATGTCAAAGAAGCAGCCAATTGTCACCCTTTCTACTTGTGAAGCGGAGTATGTAGCGGCTACTTCATGTGTGTGTCATGCTATCTGGCTAAGGAATCTGGTGAAAGAGTTGAGTTTGCCACAAGAAGAGCCAACGAAGATCTTTGTGGACAACAAGTCAGCAATAGCATTGGCAAAGAATCCTGTCTTCCATGATCGAAGTAAGCACATTGACACTCGCTATCATTACATTAGAGAGTGTGTTACTAAGTTGGAAGTACAATTGGAGTATGTGAAGACAAACGATCAAGTAGCCGATATCTTCACCAAGCCACTGAAGCGTGAAGACTTCATCAAGATGAGAAGTTTGCTCGGGGTAGCAAAATCAAGTTTAAGAGGGGGTGTTGAAAACTAAACTTGATTTTGGATCAAGTTAAATCATGGGCCAAATCCAAAACAACTTGATCCAATTTCTAGAAGATCACTTAAAAATATCTAATCACTCCACCTCCTTAAACAAAAAAATCTAGATATTCATATGAAATTATCTAGATAATTAAGAATAAAATAATATAGATATTATGAAAGAATTCTCTAGATTTTAGATTATAATATGTAAGATATTTTGTAATGTGGAGGCTATAAATACCTCCACCCCCTTCTCATTTGTAACCAAGTTAAAATCAAGGAATATAAAGCTTTCTACTAAGTCTTCCTTTCAACATTTCTTCTCTTCCAAATTTTCTTAAATACTTTCTCCATCACCTCTAAAATAATTTCCTTTCCAACAATAAATTGTGCTTTATCGTGAAAAATTGTAATTTAATTCCCTAGATTGTTATAAAAAAGGGGTAATATTATGTGTCAATACTTTGCGAATGTGATAACAATTTGTATCTCAAAAGGAAACTGACGTTAACCAACCAAATACAATGGAAGTTATGACCTTTCTTATAGATAATTGTGACCTAGTTTTCATTTGTTGAATTGATCATATCAAAATGTTTAATATACTTAGCTAATGTGATTTATTTGTATATTAAAGGGAAGCTAACGGAGAACGCGGCGCTTGATGCGTCCGGCCTAGTAGCGATTGCGGTTTGCCACGGTTTTGCCCTCTTTGTGGCGGTCTCGATCGCAGCTAACCACTCTGGTGGTCATGTGAACCCAGCCGTCACTTTTGGCCTTGTTCTTGGCGGAAAACTGAAAATCGTCACCGGAGTTTTCTACTGGGTTGCACAGCTTCTTGGCTCCACCGTTGCTTGCTTCCTCCTCAAATTTGTCACCGGTGGTTTGGTATGGTCTATTACTCACTTCTTTTTTTCAAAATTAATGCTAGAACGTTTTAAGATCTATATATATACACTATCTAGGAAAATGAAATGTATGTTTTTCTTAATTAAGAGATATATCTATTAGTAAAAGTATTGTTTGTGAAGATAGAACTTGTACATAGTGGTTTTTTAGTATTGCGTTTATGTTTTTTTCTTCCTAACATACAACATGATATATGTTATATTAACAAACGCTTAATCGTTGAAAACGCAGGCGATTCCAATCCACAGCGTTGCCGCTGGAGTAGGGTCCATTGAAGGAGTAGTAATGGAGATCATAATCACATTCGCATTGGTTTACACAGTTTACGCTACAGCCGTCGACCCCAAGAATGGTACTCTCGGAACCATCGCACCACTTGCTATCGGACTCATCGTCGGTGCTAACATCCTCGCCGCTGGTCCCTTCTCTGGCGGTTCCATGAACCCTGCTCGTTCCTTTGGACCAGCTCTTGTGGCTGGTGACTTTTCAGGACACTGGGTCTATTGGGTGGGTCCACTTGTTGGTGGTGGACTCGCTGGAGTTATCTACTCTAATGCTTTTATCACCGAGTCCAACTCCGAAACTGAGTCTGAGCGTGTTCCTCTCATCTCTGCTTAAAAAAGTAAAAATACGTGTTTTATCATTTTCATAGTTTGGTTTTTTTTTCTTCTTCATCTTTTGCTTGTTTGGTTTGGTTACAAAGTGATTGAATGAATATCCCTTTTCTTTTCGACTTATATTGGAGGGAATGTTGGAGAGTCCGGTCCGAATTGAAACAAACCAACCAGCAAAAACTAAAACGAAAAAATAAACGCTCCAGGAATCAAAGTTTAACACTTTTGACTTGGCTCCTAAAACCCTATTGACGTACGAGAGAGAGAAAACTTCAGTTTGTTCTTCAGAGATGAGAGATGATATTAAACGCAATGCTCTATTTACCCAAGAACATACGCTTTCTCCTCTCTTGTCCTCTAAAGTCGTCTTCTTTCCCTCTTTCTCTCAGACCCTTTTCTCAATGATCTTTCTCTTCTTCGTCTTCAAATGGAGAAGAACGATGCCGATACTTGTCCCAAGTCTTCTCCTTTCGAGTTTAATAAGAGAAGAGCTGAAGGATTTCACAAAACCATTAAGACTAGGAAGAATCTCGAACGAAAAACCCGCAAGCTTGATCCCAACACTACCGCTTACGCACAGGTTACATTGTAGATTTCTCGTTTCAAATTTCTCCTCTTTTCTCAAAAATCCTATTTTGTTGTGTAAAAATCCTAGCTTCTCTTTCCACGCAAGCAACGTGGTGAAACGACGTAAAGGCAAAACCTTTTTTCGTACGGGCTTTTGGCCAAAACTATAAATAAATGACAATATGAGGTAAAAAATAATTAAACATTTGCAGGGAAGTTGCAGAATTAGCACTAATTTCTGCATAATTTGCAAACAAACCACTACTTTGTTTATCACTATTTAGTTATTTATATACACATTGACCATTTATCCTTATAATTAGTTGATAAAATTTCATATAAAAATAGATGTAAAATCAAGTTACAAATATTAAAAAATAGTTTATTTCTTTTTAATTGTGATTTTTAACTTTACAAAATTATATTTTAAAAAATTGTTAAAATTTTAGTAAACACTGTTTTTTTTTTCTTAGCAACAAAAAGGCAATTCTTTAATAAACACTGTTTAGAATTACATTTAGGCGAAATTAAACAAAATTTATAATGCTATAATAGGAATTTAAACATATACATATTATAATTTTTTTAAAATAAAGCATATACATGTGTTGCATGTTCAATTCTTTTTTGAACGTTTGTGGTTTTTAAATTGGTTTTTGTTTTTTTTTTTCAAAAACTACTTTTTTAATCATTCAAGCTTTTTAAGAAATAGTTTTCCTAAATTATAGAGAAACTAGTTTTTGGCTGTTTTTACCATTTTACAAACAAAATCCAAAAACCATCTTTTGTGGGTTTTTCCACTTGTTACGGGATTTGATTTTTTTGGCTGATTTTTATTTTTCAGTATTTTGACATTTTCAATTCTTTTTAAGACACAATCCAACAACTAATATCTTTACTTGATTATGTTTATTAGTTAAAAAAATAATTACTATATTTTGTGGAATTCAAGAAAAATTTTGTTTGTTTTTGTTTGTTTTCCTTTTAAAATAATTTTATAAATAAATATATGTATTTTTGATAATAATTTTTTGTATTTTTTTATAAGAAATAATATGTTGTTGACAAAAAAAGAAATAATATATTTGTATTAGCAAAATTTTATTTTTATTTTATCATTTTTAATCTTGTTTTTGGTTTTTAGTTTGTATTAGAAATAATAATATGTCAAAAACCAAAAACTAAAATAAATCACCATTGAAGTTTCTTAAAAACTAAAATCTACAGCAGAATCAAAAACCAAAAATTGAAAAACCAAAATCTAAAAACCAAAAACCAAAAGCCAAAAACCAAAAACTAAAATCTAAAAACTATGTAAATGTTCATGGCCTTAGTTATAAAATTGACTTTGGTTATTGATCCAAATTTTCCTAATATCATCAAGAAATATTGTTTGATAAAAAGAAAGAAAAAGGAAATTGCGATATAGCGGAAACAAAACAAAATGACTGGGTGAATCACTCTTCTCTCTCTTCTCTCACTTCTATCTTTCAGAGAGAGAGATGGTGATTTCCGGCGAGCGTCCGTCGGAGCTTTTGTTGTAAATATCCTCCGATTTAATTCGGTTTTTTGTTTTTTTTGCCTCTTCCAATTGAATCGGTTCTCTCTGATTTCAACTTGGATAATAAAGTTCCGTCTTGTGCTGATTCGTTTTTGGCCAAGTACGGATTTAATCTGATCTCTCTTCCCTGTTTAATCTTTAGCCTTTGTTGCCGTTGAATCATGGGACTCGCCAGTGTTCTTCTATTTGGACGAGTGTTAATTCTTCACCGCTTCCACTGCTCTTGGGAGGAGCTTTTGGTGGGCAAAGTCTCAAGCGATAGATTGTGTTGAGACGGCGGAGGAGGGGCTCGGAGGTAGCCAGTTTCACGGTGGAGTTCGGTGGTATCTTCTCTCTTCGGCTTCAGATGCTGCTTTTGGAAGAGTAGATCAAGCAGGAAGGTTGGCGTTAGAGTTCGAAGCTTTGTGCGTGCAAGGGCGGTGGCGTTTCTCCCTGACGTTGACCGGCGGTTTGCATATCGGGAAATCTCTTAGGGTAACACGTGGTCTTCAGAGTTTTGCTGCGTGGTTTATCACGTGTTTTTTTTTTTTTTTTGCTCATTAAGGCCCACTTGTAACCCACTCTTTGTAACTCTTCCCTCCTTTCTGTATGTTGGCCTTTAGGCCCAAAAATCAAATGATAACGTCTGTTGAAAAAAAAAAAAAAAAATGACTGGGTTCTACAAATCCGTTTGTTGTTTGGTTATTCATCAAAATTTCTCTTATATTTGGAAGAAATATTGTTTTGAAAAAAAAAAGAAAAAGAAAAGGAAAACTGCCATATAGCAGAAACAAAAAAAAAAAAGAGAGTCGGAATTTGTAAAAGGAAATCCTTATGAAATTAGAAAAAGGAAATAGAAGAAAACTACTTATAAAATAGTGTGTCTGGATCTGGTTGTTCAGAAAAGAAAAAACATGGATTCATCAGGTAATCAATCAATCAAGAGAAGATCGGAATTGCGTTTGACGACGTCCAATCGTTGCGGCGAGGCCGAAGCGGCACCGGACAATAAGAGGAGGAAGAAGACGAAGGAGTCTGGGTTATGCTCGTTGCCAGATGCGGTGGTGGTGAGCTGCCTGGCTCAGGTGTCGAGACGGGACCACGCGGCCTTTTCTCTCGTCTCCAAGACCTACCGCTCTCTCATAACTTCCCCTGAGCTCCTCCGCACGCGGTGGCTGATTGGTTGCACCGAGGCATCTTACTACGTCTGCTTACGCATCTTTCCTGAACCAAGCCCGCGCTGGTTCATCCTAACCCGTTACCGTCGGCTGAGTCCGATCCCGTCGAACCCTGATCAAGCTCCAGATTTGTCCTCTTTCGTGGTGGTGGATTCGGGGATCTATGTAGTGGGTGGGATGAGAAACGGCAAACCCTGTTCGGATGTTTGGTTCCTCGAGTGTTTATCTCACACGTGGCGTCGAGCCCCGTCGATGAAGATGGCTCGGGCTTCCGCGTCGGCAAGCCTTGTAGACGGGAAGATATACGTGTTTGGTGGGTTAGGGGATGATGATGATGATAATGATTACTGGGCAGAGGTATTCGATCCAAATACGGAAACTTGGGCTCTCTTAGTTTTGGATTGCGGTAAAATAGGAATCATTCACCAAAGTGTTTTGATAGAGGGGAAGAGAATCTACGGAGTGGATATGGACAAACAAAGTTTCACCATCTCTCTCTTGCCTACCTTGTCCACTAGTCTCGGGAAATTAGATATGCGAGGCTACAGAAAGGACTGGTGTGTCATTGGGAAACTGTTATTCTCTTGTTCTCATTTTGGGATGATAGTGTGGTGTGAGCCAGATAAACTGATTTGGAAGAAGGTCAAGGGTTTGAATGAGCTAAAGTCTCACCTCTATGATTCAAGGCACATCATTCGTAATATTGATGAGGGTGCAGCAACAAAGGTCGGGTTCATAAATGAAATCACCAAACTCTCTACTAACTCTTCTGGGAACATTGTCATCTTCTGGATCAAACAGATTGCAGATTCTGAGAGTTTGGAGCTCTGCTCAGCCGAGATTTCCCTGGAGGTACGACTCGATGGGCGTGAGGTTTGGGGGAAAGTCATGCGGTCTGGTCCTATCTTCGAACTTAATACTCTCTCACACTCATATGGCGCTAAGGTCTTATTTTCTGCTTCTGTCTACGCCTGAAATTCTCAGTCCTTGTCTAAACTATGTATTTTATATGTTTCTCTGACTCAATGAATCACTACTTGTTTATCTGTTTCTTTTCTTTTTGCCAGAATTAAGTATTTTAGCTTATTTCCAGCCGATCAGTGTCTGAAGTTGTGCTTCTGATTCCCACTATCCCCTTCACTCTCTTCCCTCTACCGTTCCTTGTTTTCTCCTCTTTTGTTGCTATCATGTTACTATTGGGTTTTCCTTTCTGATCCAAAGGTCATCGTATTTTTGTCAATTCTTCATTTCTCTTAGGTAACTTTGATTTCTCTGTTTACGACTTGTACTTAGATTCCTTTTATGTGGGCAGGTAACTTAACAATGAACCAGCAAGAAGACATTTGGGCTGACTCAAGCAACCAAATGTGGTAAAGAGAGGGATTAAGATATATAATATAACACATAGAAAGTATTTCAGAGTTGTCACTGGCTTCCCAGGCTCAGTCGCACGTGCTGCAAGAAATGCACCTTATGCTATCTGTGCAGAAAATGCAATCATCTGGAAATCCTGGTCAAACAAGTGGAAAATTATATTAAGTTGATGGATGATATGATTCGCTTTTCAAGATTCAGGAGAACTGAATATATCTCCCAGAGCACGAGAAATGAGCTTATCAACAGTCACTTCCTTCTCTTTGAAACTAGAGACTTCCCCATAGCTTCTTCAACCGAGAGACCTGTCAATTCCGCAACGCTAATCCTGACACCATTTTCTTTTCCATGACTTTAACTTCTACCGTTCTTCTTTCAGGCAAAGGTAGCACTTGAAGCAGGTTTCAGAAGGGGCAATGCTAGGGAAAGACTTGGTAATGGGAAGGTTAACAAAAGAAAGGAACAGGCACAAATACTCCTGATTACTTGAGGTTAGTTTTTCTATATATACGCCAAGCTTCAGCTGGTCACAGGATTTGTCTGGTTAATTTTGACCTGAAGATATTACCTTGCAGAAGTTCCCGCTATCATTGCGAGAAACAAAAACAACTCGTAAGATTACAACAAGTGAGTAAGGATGAAGATGACTCTGAATTGGCATCTTTGTCACTGTTGCTGTTACCATCCCTGAAAGATTAGCGTGACGAGAAGGTCTGGTCGAGGAAGTCGGCAATAGAGTTTTTTCATGATACCAAGACGTTGGTGAAAGGTAAAAGATCCAAGATGTTGCCTCCGGTTCTAACAACCTGAAAGAAAATGTTAGAATCAGACTCATTTATTAGATCATAACTTGCTATCTATGTATAAATAACTTTCAACTTGTTGATTATGATACTAAGTTTATATAAATGTTGATTATGAGAGGATGCTATTCGTACGTAATTAACACACTTATTGGTTTCCATTGTAAGCATTTTGGTTCCATTTTCGGTTCCGACTAGTAGATGAATGAGGTCGAATTCTGTCTTTTCCAAGCTTTGTTGCCTGCAACAAGGAGAAGAATAATCAAAGCCAAAGCAGAGCAGCTTCACATACCTTGCTCGTCCCAACAATTAATTAAAAAGGTGAAAATAAAAAAAAAGCTATAAGGATAATTACCGTTAAGAACAGTTATAAATGGAACGGTAAGGTAAAAGTTTGTTTCAAACTCCAAATGGACAGCAAAATGGTAAATATTATTACCCGGCAAAACCTACAAAAACCTACCAGCAAAAACTAAAACGAAAAAAGAAACGCTCCAGGGAGGGTTTGAACCTCCGACCTTGTGGTTAACAGCCACACGCTCTAACCAACTGAGCTACTAGAGCTTTGTTGCTAACTAACAGTAATGTAATATATTTATATAATCAAAGTCGAACACTTTTGACTTCGCTCCTAAAACCCTATTGATGAGAGAGAGAAAACTTCAGCTTCTTCAGAGATGATATTAAACACAATGCTCTATTTACCCAAAAACATACGCTTTCTCCTCTCTGGTCCTCTAAAGTCGTCTTCTTTCCCTCTTTCTCTCAGACCCTTTTCTCAACGATCTTTCTCTTCTTCGTCTTCAATGGAGAAGAAGGATGCCAATACTTGTCCCAAGTCTTCTCCTTTCCAGTTTAATAAGAGAAGAGCTGATGGATTTGACAAAACCACTAAGACTACGAAGAATCTCGAACGAAAAACCCGCAAGCTCAATCCCAACACTACTGCTTACGCACAGGTTACATTGTAGATTTTCTCGTTTCAAAAAAAATTCCTCTTTTCTCAAAAATCCTATTTTGTTGTGTAAAAATTCTTTTTTTTTTTCAAAAACGAATTGTAGGTTCTAGGAACGGGAATGGATACACAAGATACATCGTCTTCTGTACTACTCTTCTTTGACAAACAAAGATTCATCTTTAATGCTGGAGAGGTAATATCTATTTTGGAGATGTTTCTACCTTTCTTGTATTGTATGATTCTCGATCACTTACTGGTCAATTTGCTGTATATATCACTAAAATCGCTTACTGTTTAGTATTGTATGATTCTTGATCACTTACTGGTCAATTTACTCTATATTCAGGGCTTGCAACGTTTCTGTACAGAACATAAGATTAAACTATCAAAGGTAAGTATCACTAAAACTCCTCTGTTTCTCTCTCTCTCTCTTTGTTGTGTTGAGATGTGTTTAAAATTTGATGATTTGCTGAATGTTTACAGATAGATCATGTATTTTTGTCTCGTGTATGCTCAGAGACTGCAGGTGGACTTCCAGGTTTGTTCCAGCTTTGACTTGTGTCTTTGTTGCTTGACCTTTTAGTTTATAGTAGTTCTAATATTTTCTTGTTTTGATGCCATAGGTCTTCTACTAACTCTTGCTGGTATCGGTGAAGAAGGGCTTTCGGTGAGTATTCTTGTTAAATCTTGTGTGTGTGTTTCTTTTGTGTATGAAATTGCTAAAACAGTTTTCATTGTTTTTTGTTTCAAAGGTGAATGTATGGGGTCCTTCAGATTTGAAGTTACTAGTTGATGCGATGCAGTGTTTTATTCCACGTGCGGCTATGGTTCATACACGGAGTTTTGGTCCCTCGAGTACACCTGATCCTATAGTTCTTGTGGATGACGAAGTTGTGAAAATATCCGCCATTACCTTAGAACCATCTCGCTCTGAGGAAGAAGAATCTTGCAGCAAATCCGGTGAGATCTCAGTTGTATATGTATGTGAATTAGCTGACATAAAGGGCAAGTTTGACTTAGAGAAGGCCAAGAAAATCTTTGGTGTCAAGCCTGGTCCAAAATATAGTAAACTTCAGTGCGGAGAATCAGTGAAGTCAGACGAAAAGGACATTACGGTATGTTTGTTGGTTGGTTCAATTTCTCTTTGAGTGGACAGGTTGTATAGAATAAGATGTTGATGCTTTGATATATTAGGTTTATCCGAGTGATGTGATGGGACCTTCAGTTCCTGGTCCCATTGTTCTCCTTGTCGACTGTCCAACTGAGTCGCACGCTGCACAACTGTTTTCAGCTAAGTCTTTGGAGAGGTACTATTCGTGTTCTGGGGATCAAACCGATGGAGGGAAGTTGGTGAATTGTATTATACATCTAAGCCCGTCTTCGGTAACAAGTAGTCCTACTTACCAAAGCTGGATGAAGAAGTTTCATTCAGCTCAACACATTCTTGCGGGGCATCAAAGGTTGGCTCCTCTTCCTCCGGTTGTTTCACATCACAACTGATTTGCTCGGTGCTAAAGTTTCGTTTGGTTTTCTTTTATCCAGGAAGAATATGGAGTTTCCAATTCTGGGAGCAAGTTCACGAATCGCTGCAAGACTTAACTACTTATGCCCACAGTTCTTTCCTGCTCCTGGCTTTTGGCCTTCCCAACATGTTACTGACTCGATAGTTAATTCCATCCCTGCAGGCGAGGTTGCTAAATACCTTTCTCATACATTTTTGTACGCAGTGTGTTGGAATAAGTTTATTCGTCGGAATTTGATGTTGTCTATTCTTCTTATCCTTACAGCTCTCCAGTTCAAATCTTGGTAAAGGCATTTCTGCTGAAAATCTACTCAAGGTATCGACACTCTCAGACACTTTGGCTTCCAAATCTTAGAAATTGAAGTCTCTTTATAAACCAAATCTATCTTTAGCTCTTAAAATCTCATTGTCTGTAAAACTTTTTCCTTATTGTTGGCAGTTCACTTTGCGTCCTCATGCTCATCTCGGAATGAATAGATCTTGTATCCCTGTTCAATTGACATCCTCACAAGTAGTGGATGAGCTACTTTCAGAAATTCCTGAGATTAAAGATAAAACCGAGGAAATCAGGGAGTTGTGGAACAGACCAAACGGTAAGACGATTGTCGAAAAGCTATTGCTGACAGAGAGCAACACTGATCTTCCAAGCTGTCTTCAAAACATTAGACGAGACGACATGGAGATTGTTCTTTTAGGCACTGGTTCGTCTCAGCCTTCGAAATACCGAAACGTCAGTGCAATCTACATTGACCTGTTCTCTAAAGGTAGTCTTCTCCTAGATTGTGGGGAAGGAACGTTGGGGCAGCTTAAAAGAAGATACGGTTTAGATGGCGCTGATGAGGCGGTTAGAAAGCTGAGATGTATATGGATCTCTCACATCCACGCCGATCACCATGCGGGTCTTGCGAGAATCCTGGCTCTTAGATGCAAGCTTTTGAAAGGAGAGACTCACGAGCCAGCGATTGTGGTTGGACCTAGGCCGCTTAAACGCTTTCTTGATGCATATCAAAGACTCGAGGATTTAGATATGGAGTTTCTTGATTGTAGAAGCACCACCACGACTTCTTGGGCGTCTTCAGAAAGCAGCGGCTGCAATGCAGAGGGTTCTTTGTTTAGTAAAGGAAGTCCTATGCAGAGCGTCTTCAAAAGATCTGATATCCCGACGGATAATTCCTCGGTTCTGCCATGTTTAAAGAATCTGAAGAAGGTTCTCAGCGAGATCGGTGTGGAGGATTTGATTAGTTTCCCTGTGGTTCATTGCCCTCAAGCCTTTGGTGTCGTTGTAAAAGCAGCGGAAAGATTAAACAGCGTTGGAGAACGAATCCCTGGATGGAAGATGGTTTATTCAGGCGACACAAGACCTTGTCCTGAGATCATGGAAGCATCACGAGATGCAACAATTCTTATACACGAGGTAAAAGCTTCAAACTTTTTTCTCTTTACATATATCTATTACTCTGGTGCGCTAGATTTTCAACGTTCATATCATTATTACAGGCAACTTTTGAAGATGATTTGATAGACGAAGCTTTGGCAAAGAATCACAGCACGACTAAAGAAGCAATCGAGATGGGATCTTCTGCGGGTGTGTATCGGATTGTTCTCACGCATTTTAGTCAGAGATATCCGAAGATTCCGGTGATTGACGAGTCGAATATGCATAATACGTGCATTGCCTTTGATTTGATGAGCATAAACGTGGCGGATTTGCAAGTTCTTCCTCAAGTCTTACCGTATTTCAAGACACTGTTTAGAGATGAGATAGTTGAGGAAGAGGATGCAATGGATGAGCTAAAGGAAGAAGCTTTGTGATGATGATTCGTCAAACAGTGCAATAGGTTGTTAACTTTAACTTCTGGTTCGTGTGTTCACTCTTTCGAGTTTGATAGGATTTTAACAGTGACGGAAATTTATGACAGTGTTCTGTTTAAAATCTGGGAATGCAACAGGAATTTCTAGAAAAAAAAGACATGGCAATTGTAAAAGTGAAAACATATTATTCATCCCTTAATAGATAAGCAAAATAAGTTGGACAATTTTCTTTTCTTATCGTAAATTGTAGTGTTCGTGGATCGATCGTGGGGAAGACCTACTGTAGAACATGAATAGTTGAATACATTAGCATTGAAAGATTGCTTGAACTGCACGTTAATCTGAATTTATTTCATCGCTTGTTTCAACACAAAGATAATGAAAAAAGTTTTGTCAGTGTTCAGCAGACTCATACTTTCTCCATGGTTTCTGTCTCAGTTTTCACACAGTTCTTAGTTTTGACTCAGTTTTCACCCACTCTCCTGCAAACATTTTTTGTAAATTTATTTCTTTTCATTTTTAGTTTGTATTTTATTTTTTCAATCACTTGATACTTTACCTTTTACATGCAATAACTAGCTTATGTCTTGTTCCTCTTTTAGTCTTTTGTGTTGGAGCGTCTGTGTGGTGGTGATTCTGGGCCGATAATGTTGTACCCCATGGATTAACTGATTAAGTATGTATATATATCCAGCTTAAAAAACGTGGGAAAGAAAAAAAGGAACGCTTCAGGGAGGGTTTGAACCTCCGACCTTGTGGTTAACAGCCACACGCTCTAACCAACTGAGCTACTAAAGCTTGTTGTTGACCGATCAAATTAATTTACTCTAGTCTAAAATCTTTTGATCTACTCCAGGGTTGCCACATACTTATATACTAGTTCACAAATCACTCAAACTTTCAATGTGGAACAATTACACATCTAATACACCCCTCATGCTCAGGATTGGACATCTGAAGCGTAAAGTTTGTGGGACTGGACATACTGGTGGCCCCAATTGGAAAGTTGAAACCTGTCTCTAATACCATATTAGAAGAATCGATGAAAAACGGAGAAGGCGAAGTTACGTCATCGAAACTGATTCTGTTATTCTCTCTGAATCGATTTACCTTGTGTGAGTTGCTTTATATAGCAACACCGGGAACAAAACCCGTTTTACACTTAACCGAATGTATCTAATCAATTCACTATACCAATACTCTAATAGAAGCCAAGAATGGTTCCCAAGTCTTGTGCATGGTAAGTTAAAACATAAGACACGCCGTGGCATTTTTTAAAAGAACTTGAGCATATGTAGTGCTTTCTCAAAATGTTTCATTTGTGAAGAAAAAATAAGCACTATGTTTACATCCTCGTCATTTGAAGCATTATACACTAATTATAACTTTTGCATCTATACAAGAAAATGAAAGTTTTATTTCTATATAAGATACCCTAAAGAGAGAGAGACAACTAAAAGATGTAAACTGAAGAGAGAGAGAGGTAGTTGATTAGGAAGAAAAAGGTTGTGAAGATAGAACACTGCACTTGCTGCAGAAGCGCCTTTTGTTAATCGGAGAGAAACTTTGTTTCTTCTGTTGATCTTTTTTACTCTCTTTAGGAAGATAAAAGAAGAGGAAACATTGTATACTTTGTTTTGTCTCCGAATGCTATCGCGGATGCTGAATTATCACTAGAACTGAATCTTTTTGCCTTTCGTAGTTTGAATATGGTATTGGCTGCAAACATAGATTCAATCGCAGTGTAAATCACATAAAACTCTGGCTTGATGATCCAAATGGAACAAGAACATATAGCTATAATGACTTACCACTCCAATGTTCCATTCATGACTTCTGAATTCTTTGAAAGTCTTTGCGTCCATTTCCTGAAAAAAAATAGTATATAGAGTGAACATTAGTTAATTCAAGACATCATAACGCAAAAGATTTAGATTGTGTGACACTTACCACGCTATAAATCGGAGGAATGGTTGTATTGTCTTTGGGTTTAAGTGTCGGCATTACCGAGAACCGTGGTGCCATGTCCTGAGACCTGAAAGTCCAACTGCCAAAAGTATATAGTTTGGAGTATTGTTAGTCCCTTGACCAAAGCAAGAACAGAGAAATTGAAATGTGAGAGTATAACTTACCCAATATAGAGAAAAATGCAGAACTGAGCCCATTCTCGAATTAGTAACCGGAGCCAATAGTTCTGCGACGAGTTATCCATGTTCATATAGATCTGCCAAAAGACAAGGTGACTATGAGTTAACAACGAAGCAGCAATTTAACATGATGTGTAAGGAAACTGAAATATATATATGCTCATACCACAGTTTCTGCCATGGCTACAATCTGCATAGCTCCTTGGAATTTTCTGAGACACAAAGAAATGAAACTCTTAATTAACAGCTTATCTACTTCCATCTACCACGAAACCGAGTGTACTAAGCAACAGAAAAACGTACTTGAACATGATATATTTAGCATAGACAGCATCATGCATAGCTTGAACATTCTCATCCTCAATGAAACTCAGCTGTTCTCGTAAAACTGATAAATTTTGCGATATGTGGTGGAAAATAACATAGAATGAGATCATGTAGTTAAGTATCAGAAGCACCTGGAGAAAGAGAAAAAAAGATTGGTTCATCATCATCATCATCTGGTAAGTAAGCAAAGTACAAACAGTAGCTCCAAAGGTAAAAACTTACTGCAAAATAAGGAACAGAAGCTCGGTACCCAACGAGAGTCAAGTAAAAGACACAACCAAGTGAAGCTGTGGTTCTACGTTCGGTCAACGAGAGCCGTTCACACGTGATGCAATAACCGTGAGAGATGAGTAAAAAAGACACAAATGAAGCTGTCTGAAACAGAACACCAGTTACATATACACCAAAAGACATCCAAAGAGAGCATATTTGATGGTGAAAACATGAATGCCTGCCACCAAAACCGGTTCAACCAATTAATATAGCGATAGAGACTTGGACAAATGGTATTAAAGGAAAAGTTTCTCAGTTTGCCAAAAGGAACATTAATGGTAATAATAACTTCATAAAAGCTTAAACAGAGGACTTACCAAAAGAGGAAAGATAGAGTTAGCTGTAAAGCTTTGATCAATGGAACTGAAGCAAGAGTCCATTGTAAACTATTTGTCTGCTCTAAACAAACACAGAATCAAATCAATTTTTGTTTCTTTGTTTGATATAAACAAAAGACAAATCAAAAGAGGAATCATCTAAATTCGCGTATCATCTGCAAAAATCGGATTGAATTTCAATAACAAGTGATCAAAGAAGGAAGTTTCAATCGAGAATCACGTGAAATTTTGGAATCGAGAAGAAATTTCATCTGCCCAAGAGTGAAAAATCGAAACTTTAACCGAAAGTAAAGACATAAATTTGAGATATTGACCTGAAAATGGCGGTTTTTGAAAGTGTTAACCGTCCAAGAACAAGCGGAGAGAGACCAGATCGATAGAAAGGTCAAGTAGAGAATTGGGAGATGACGATATGAATCATCGACGCCATTGATGCCGTGAGATTCTTCCATTAAAGAAAAGAAAAAAGAAAAAGCTCAATCTCGCTGAAGAACGAGAAAAATTGTAAAACCTTTTTAAGGAAATGTTTTTTCTTCTTTTGAAGCTGCTTCACATTTCTGTTGGGGGTTCTTAGTTATATGAACCTCTTTACTATTGACACTTGTCTTTTCCACTAATTTGGATAAACCAATTAAAATATTAATTATTAATAAGTTAATTGAGACTTAACTGCAGTTAGATTAACTCCACTTATATCTCCAACCAATTAATTAGTTTCATGTCATGTACTAAAAATTGCGATTATTTAGTTTCAAGAATTTAAATATTTTAATGATCATCAAATAATCTGAAACTGATTATAAAAAAACTATAATATCAATTTTGTTCTTTATTGGTTTTTAGCATATTTATAAGGAGAATATGTAGGTGAAAATGAAATTTTATTCGTTTTCTAATATTTGAATATATAATAATAATTTGTAGATTTATTGTTTGGGTCGTCTGAAATATCGGTGAGCATAAAAAGAAGGTGGAGGAAAGGCAGACATGCGAACAAAATGGCCATTCAACTAACCCACTCTCTCCTTCATGTCGTTGAGTTTTGATCACCAATACTCTTATTTTTTAATAATAATTAAATGGAGTATTATTTATGATTAACATTCGTTTTATAATTTTATAATAGTGTCCGTTTTAATTTCGTGGTACAGTTACCACTTAAATCATATGGCTTTTGTATTTTTTAAAATTAAGAGGAACGTGGAAGACACTACACAACAAAACTAAATCAAATACATCAAATTTGGTGGGATAATTAACTAATAAAAAAAATAGCCGTTTCATATTTGGACAAGTGCTTCAAGATTCACGTAGGGAAATATGGAAGCATGTCACTTTTTTGCAAAATATTATATACAATTAATCATTATTCATTTAGCAAGATTATACTTAACAATTAACAGGTTTAAAGAAGTTCAAAGGTAAACTAAAGCTCAAAACACCAAACATTTGGACAATTAAACTTTCCTTTACTATGGTTTTATTCGGATTCATATTTTTTTGATAGTGGAGTTTTAATTGGGTCCATATAGATACCCATAGAAATTCAGAGCGGTTTCAGATCGGTTTCTTTCGGATCCGGATCAGTCGTATCTAAATTTAGAACATTTAAAGCAAAGAATTATTAAGAAAAGAAGGAAATTTTTAATTTGCTAGTGTATTTTGGTTTCGGGTCCTCGAGTATTCAATCGGTTCTCGGATTCGGATGAGTCTAGTTCGGTTCCATTTGGGTTTGGGTCTTTCGGGTAAGAGATTTTTGGACTCATATAAATACCCAATGAGATTCGGATTCAGATATTTTAGATTAGTTCCAGGTTCGGATATTCGAGCCGGGTTTTTTGTCCAGGCCTACTAGTATGGGAGGTCCTACTCAAATGTAAAAAAATGTGCCTTATTTCCTTTTTTAATCAAACCTAAAAATAATACTAATTGTTTTTTCATTAAATTTAAAGCCAAAAAAACATAATATGATATAAAAATAGAGTTTTAAAAAATAACAGAAAAAGAAAATAAAAATAAAGAAAAAATGAATAAAACCGTTTTTATGTCTTGAATAAAGAAAAGTAGTCAGTTTTTATTATAAAAGAATATTTTTACTGGTGATATGACTTATATATATATATATATATATATATATTAAAAAAAAAAATAGACAGATTTGTTGCCAACAGTTTTGGGCTCATAATTTCAGAAAATAAAATTATGTTTTCCTTTTTACTGGTTAAATTGTTCTATTTCAAAATCTATGGGCTCATAGCTTCAATTTTCAAGTCTGTTTTATTCAAAAAAAAAAAATATTACACTAAAATTTGTAAGCGTGAGTGAAGCAAAGATAGAGGCTTTGCTCGTTGGGCCAAAAACACAAGTTCCTCAATTAAAGCCCAAGCCTGTTTATTCTCCTTTGTCCTCATCTCCTCGTAACGGTAATATCTTGGAGTCAAAAGTAAGTCCTAAAGTAGTCCTGCGTACGGCTCCTCCAGCTCATTCAATCCAGCTCTATAACAGATTTGATTCCTTGCAGGAGCGTGTGATAACGTGTCATTGATGACGTGTGTTCTTATCCTCATATTGTAACTCTCTTATATATAAGAAAGTGAGATTGTAATCGTGTTTTCAAGTTTGGAAAATATTCAATAAAGTTTTCTTTTCTTCAATATCTCTTCTTGCTTTAAGCAAGATTTCATGGTATCAGAGTCATGGAAGGCTCTTCCGATCCTTTTGCTTATTCGACATTGACGATTACTCAGTGAGTTACTCTCAAACTCTCGGATAAAAACTATCTTTCATGGAAGTTCCAGTTCGAGCAGTTCCTCAACAATCAGATGCTCTATGGTCATGTCACCGGAGCTACACCATGTCCGCCGCCGGTTATTCCTGTTTGTATTGGAGATCAAATCACGGAAACCACCAATCCCGAGTTTTTCAAGTGGTGTCGTACAGATCAACTTGTCATGGCTCGGCTCGTTGGTTCTCTCACCGAAGATGCTCTCAAGAGTGTCTATGGTCTTCACACCTCTCAGGAGATCTGGTTCCACCTCGCTAAGCGCTACAACCGCATCTCTGCAACCAGAAAACTAGATCTGCAGCACCGTATTCAGAGCACTACTAAAGGCTCGAAAAAGCTTACGCAATATGTCACGGAGATCAAGTCCTTGTGTGACCAGTTGGATTCTATTGGAGCCTCTCTCTCTGAAAACGAGAAGATCTATGGTGTTCTTAATGGTCTCGGCAAAGACTATGAATCTATCACTACCGTCATTGAGAACAGCATGGACTCGTTTCCTGCTCTTTGCTTTGAAGATGTGGTCTTTAAACTCTCGACGTTTGAAGAAAAACTCTCTGCTTATGAAGTTGTTGCAGAATTTTCTCCTCATCAAGCTTTCTACACAAACAGAGGTGGTTACACTCCTCGTGGTCGTGGACATAACCGTCGTGGCTCTCGTGGCAGGGGATCTTACTCGACTCAGGGCAGAGGTTTTCCTCAACAAATTAGTCAGTCTTCTGGTCGTGGATACTCTGTAGAAAACCGCCCAACGTATCAGATATGTAACAAGTATGGCCATCCAGCTTACAAATGCTATAAACGGTTTGATCACTCCTATCAGACTGAAGATTTTACGAGTGCTTTGGCTGCTATGTGTGTCTAAGATCCTGCTCAGAACTCTGGTGGTGAATGGTATCCAGATTCTGGTGCCACTGCTCATATCACAAACAACACGGCTCAGCTTCAGTCTGCTCAACCTTATGCTGGAGATGACTCAGTTATGGTTGGCAATGGGGACTTTCTTCCTATAACTCACATTGGTTTTTGCGGTCCTGCCGAGTCCCCAAGGTAATATTCTACTTCATGAGGTTTTAGTTTGTCCGAATCTCACCAAGTCACAATTATCTGTTTCGAAACTTACCACTGATTATCTTTGGGCTGTTGAGTTCAATTCTGATGGTGTGATTGTTAAGGACAAACAGACAAAGCAGCTGCTCACCAAAGGGAGTAGGCAGAATGATCTCTACGTGCTGGACAATCCGAAGTTTACTGCTTACTACTCAAACAGGCAGCAAGCTACAAGTGATGCTCTCTAGCACCAAAGGTTAGGACATCCTCATCAAGATGTTCTGCAACAGTTATCTCAAAGCAAGTCTATCATTGTCAATAAGTTAAGCTCTTGGTTGTGTGAGGCTTGTCAAATGGGAAAGATTAGTCGGCTTCCCTTTTCTTCTTCTGATTTTGTTTCAACTATACCTTTAGAATGAATCCACTGTGACCTATGGGGTCCTTCTCCCGATGTATCATCTCAAGGCTTTCGCTTTTATGTCATTTTTATTGAAATTTTTTCAAGATACACTTGGTTATATCCATTGCGGTTGAAGTCTGAGTTTTAATCTGTGTTTATTCTCTTTCAAAAACTAGTTGAAACGCAACTTGAACAGAAGATCAAAATGTTTCAATGCAATGGTGGTGGAGAATTTGTCAGTCAACGGTTCCTCACTCATCTTGCAAATTGTGGAATTAAACAACTTATCTCCTGTCCTCATACACCGCAACAAAATGGCCTTGCAGAATGTAAACACAGGCACATCACAGAGTTAGGCCTTTCGATGATGTTTCAGAGTAAAGTACCGCAACAACTCTAGCTAGAAGCCTTCTTTACTGCTAATTATCTGGCCAACCTGCTTCCGTCTTCAGTGCTTCCAGCTCGCTATAGTCCTTATGAGGCTCTTGTTGGTAAAGCTCTTGTCTACACCTCTCTCCGAGTATTTGGCTGCAGCTGTTATCCGTTTATGCGACCGTATGCAAAGAATAAGTTGGATCTGAAATCTCTTCACTGTGTCTTTCTTGGATACAGCGACAAATATAAATGATATTGTTGTTATCATCCACCTACAGCCAGAGTTTACATCAAACGTCATGTACTCTTTGAAGAAAATCAGTTTCCATATCAAGATATCTATCAAACGTATCAGTCCTCTGTTGCCACTCCTTTACTCTCGGCGTGACAAGCTAGTTTTCTGCCTCTGATCACTCCCTCTGAAACTGAGTTGAGTGAACCAGAAGAGGAACCTATTCGGCGTGTTCCTATTGCTCCAGTCCAGCTTGTGCCTTCAGATTCCCCTGATCTTGGCACATCTGTGAATTCTGCTAGTTCCAGTCAGTCTGAGCCTAGCAGTGATTCGCTTGAGTCGTCTTCTGAGGCTCACACTCCGGAAGTTGTTCAGCCTGTTGTTCTTGAATCAACTTATCCAATGATAACAAGAGGAAAAGAAGGCATTCGCAAGACAAATCCCAAATACGCTATGATAACGGTCAAAACCAACTATCCCGAGCCAAAAACTGTTAAGGCTGCTCTCAAGGATAAAGGTTGGACTGGTGCTATGGAAAATGAGATGGGCAACATGAAGGTTACTCATACTTGGGATCTTGTGCCTCCGTCAGACAACATAAAACCACTCGGAAGTAAGTGGGTCTTCAGAACAAAGCTTCGCTCAGATGGCAGCCTTGATAAACTCAAGGCAAGACTTATTGCCAAGGGATATGAGCAAGAATAAGGCATAGACTACATTGAAATTTATAGCCCTGTGGTCCGCACTGCTACTATCCGGACTGTTATAAACGTTGCAGCCGTGAAAGGTTGGGATATTAAACAACTCGATGTTCATAATGCTTTTTTCCATGAAGACCTAAAGGAAGAAGTATATATGACACAGCTTGCTGGTTTTGAGGATCCGGACATACCTCATTACATCTGTAAGTTAAACAAAGCAATATATGGACTCAAATAAGCCCCTCGTGCTTGGTTTGACAAGTTTAGTTCCTTTTTGCTTGAGTTTGGCTTTACTTGCACAATATGTGATCTGTCGTTATTTGTCTACAATCATGGGGAAGATTTGATCTATCTCCTCTTATATGTTGATGACATGCTTCTGACTGGTAGCAGTGTGACTCTGGTAGAAAAGCTTATCCACAGTCTGAACAACACCTTCAGAATGAAAGACATGGGTCCTCTGCATTATTTTCTCGGCATTCAGGCAATATTTCACAAAGATAGACTCTTTCTGTGTCAGGAAAAGTATACAACTGATCTGCTGATTAATGCAGGCCTTGCTGATTGTGCTCCAATGCCAACGCCATTACCGCTGTAACTTGACAAAGTTCTCGGTCATGATCAATTCTTTTCTGATCCTATTATTTTTGAGGTCTTGCCGGAAAGCTCCAGTACCTTACTTTGACGCGACCTGACATCCAGTTTGCCGTCAATTACGTGTGTCAAAAGATGCACCAACCGACCATAGCTGATTTCACCAATTTGAAACGCATTCTTCGTTATCTCAAAGGTACTTATCGCATGGGAATCAATCTCAATGCTAATACTGATCTTACTCTTACTGCTTTAGTGACAGTGACTGGGCTGGGTGTCGTGATACAAGACGTTCCACTGGTGGTCTATATACGTTTCTTGGCTCCAACATCATCTCTTGGTCTGCCAAGCGACACCCCACTGTCTCATGCTCCTCAACTGAAGTTGAGTATCGAACATTGTCTACTACAGCTACTGAAATGAAATGGTTAGCTGCTCTGCTTGGAGAAATGGGGATTTCTTTGCCAGACACTCCAACGCTGTTCTGTGACAACCTCTCTGCCGTGTATCTGACCGCAAACCCTGCTCTACACAATCGCACCAAGCATTTTGATACCGACTTTCATAACGTTCGAGAACGGGTCGCGCTTGGTGTTCTGCTTGTCAAACAGATTCCTGCGGCACAATAACTTGCTGATGCTTTCACCAAGTCCTTACTTCATCAGCCATTCTTTCACTTAAAGTCCAAACTTGGTGTCTCTGATCCTCCCGACACAAGTTTGAGGGGGAGTGTAAGCGTGAGTGAAGCAAAGACAGAGGCTTTGCTCGTTGGGCCAAAAACACAAGTTCCTCAACTAAAGCCCAAGCTTGTTTATTCTCCTCTGTCTTCATCTCCTCGTAACGGTAATATCTTGGAGTCAAAAGCAAGTCCTAAAGTAGTCCTGCGTACGGCTCCTCTAGCTCATTCAATCCAGCTCTATAACAGATTTGATTCCTTGCAGGAGCGTGTGATAACGTGTCATTGATGACGTGTGTTCTTATCTTCATATTGTAACTCTCTTCTATATAAGAAAGTGAAATTGTAATCGTGTTTTCAAGTTTGGAAAATATTCAATAAAGTTTTCTTTTCTTCAATATCTCTTCTTGCTTTAAGCAAGATTTCAAAATTTTGGACCCTACGCAGCCGCTTATGCTGCTTAACCTATAGGTCGAACCTGCCAATAACTTCGACGGCGAAACAACAACACCTGCATTTTAACTGGAATAAAGACGTGGTGATTAAACGCTTTAGCTTCTTCTACTTGATGGCATGAATCTTTTGGTTGTTGCTGTAACTCTTTGCATTAAACCGGTTCTGCATAAACACAGAGGATGATTGTTAAATTCTGCAAAAGTTTTGGGTTTTTCTAGAAAATGAGCAAGTTAAATTTATCCAACTTGGCAAAGCATCAAACAGTAAACTAGTGATATACTATATGGTACAGAATGTGCATCCAATTGGCAATTCGCTGGACGAGGAACATGTTTCAAGATCATACACACTTTTCAAAACTCTCTAACACCACGATTATATCACATGGGGAGAAACTGAAACAGAACTATTGTGATCAAAGTTGAAAGGAACCCTAAACTAATATGTCGGTGAAACTTTTTTATCATTTTTTAAAACGTTGTACAAAATAATAATTGTACTTTATTGTTTGTCGACGAAAATTTCGGTGAGCATAAAAAGAAGGTTGAGTAGAGAGCAGACATGCGAACAAAATGGCCATTCAACTAACCCACTCTCCTTTTTGTCGCTGAGTTTTGATCACCAAAGCCTTTTATATTCATGTTTATACTTTATAGTATTTTATTTGATTAATTGTATGTTTTTATGTAATTTTTGTTGACCGTTGTCACTTAATATTTTGTTATATTATATTGTGTCCGGTTCTTTGATTTCGTGGTTTAGCTACTACCACTTAAATCAATCGTATGTGGCTAGTTTGTATTTTTTTTTTAGATTAAGCAGGAACGTGGAAGACACTACACAACATTAAGTCAAAACATCAAATTTGGTGGGAAAATAAAAAACTAACAAAAAATTATCCGATTCATATATTTGGACAAGTGCTGCAAGAAAATAATAGTAATAAGCCATGCAAGGAAGGAGATATGAAAGCAGCATGTCACTAATTTCTATAAGAACATTTTATATATAAAGTCATCGTTATCCATTCTAGCAAAGTTATCAAGTGCAAAATTTCGTGCTAATCTAAAGCTCTAAACACCATCGCCATTAAGTCGACTAACTCTGAAAGTTGAGACCATATGACTTGGACGGCTGAGGCACCAACATCGTCGTTTTGAACGGAATAATGACGTGGCAGTACTGGTGGATTGTAAAACTCCGAGCTTCTACTATTAGAAGGCATGATGAATTAAACTTTAGTTTTTCGAGTTGCTCCTGTTAGCTTTTGTCTAGGGCAGGTCCGGATAGAGCCAAATGAGACAACAGCTTTAGAATCTTATTATTTGAGAACTTTTTTTGGCCCTCAAGTTTTTTAGAGATATTAAAAATATATTAACTAATAATAACAAATATAATAAAAAGCTTAAGTTTTTGTTGTTTTATTAAATAATAATAAAAAGAACTAGATTTTTTTTAAAATTAAATACATATGTAAATAAAAAAATTATTTAAAAAATTTAGATTCAAAAAGTTCAGGGCGGTCGCTGCTCTTGTCTTATAGATTAGTATACTGATGATTTTACACATACTATTAGAACTCTGTTCTTGCTTAACGCTTTCTTTGCATCACGTAGGTCCTGCATAAACGTACATAGAGGAGAGAGGAGGACGATTCTTAAATTCTGCAACTTAATTGAAGTTTTGGTTTTCTCAGAAAAAAAAAAGAAGCAAATTTTACCTAACTTGACAAAATCATCAAACATTAAAATGGTTATACATCCAATGATCCAATTGGCATTCGTTTGAATCAGGAACATATTTCAAGATCGTATCATATTTTTCAAACTCTCATAACACCATGTTTGTGTCACCAGGAAAGAAACTGAACAGATCCAAGTTATTGTGAATCTGGCCGGGATCAGTTTTAAAAGAGAGTAACAATGAATTGCAATAAAGAAAATTGATGCAGTCTACTTTAACCATTGACACTGATCCACTACTCTTCATCAATGTCTCTTGTTGTTTGCAACTGAATATAAGTGGGACTAAAGCACTTCAAGCATTTAAGCGAGAGAGTATGATCTGCTTGAGTCTGACTTGCCTTTACTAGGAGCTGCGACATTCTTTCCTAAACTCTGGAAAATCATTTCTATTGTCAGATTTTACATAAATTTGGAGAAACAGGAGAAGCTGAATATTGAAAACGTAGAGGTTGCTTCCTTGCTTTGGGAGAAGTATAAGCAGTAAATAATCATCAAACCAGGTTAAATAACTCCTTCAAATTAAAGAAAAACCAAATAGATTTTTTTTTTTTTTTTAAATTAAAGAAAAACCAAATAGATGATCAGTGTGATAGATTCAAAATCATTTATCTAAGTCCACCTCCTTATGAGTTCCTAAAGAAACATTTGCTAAGTTCATGAAAACTGTTCTACTACAATTTACAAGGATATTCTTTCTAGGAAAATTCAGCTAAATATTATGAAGAAGAAAAGGAAAACTGATGTAGCGGAAGCTACGATACACACAGCTCAACCAATAGATTCAAAGGAATCGATTGGGACCTGCCAGCTCGACCAAGGGATTCGATAGAATCCTCGCTTGGGACCTGCTTCTTGGACTCGTTGAGATCTCTATAGATCTGATGCAGAGAGATATTTGGAATATCTCCAAATATCTTAATTATTTAGATAATTATGAGTTATTGATGCCACGGCGCCAAAAACTTGATACAATAAGTCTCTAATTGAATGTAGAGAGTCTATTGTCTTGAACTTAGATTTTTCTAGGATTGTAAGCCATATGGTTTGAGGTTGGTGAACTTTGTTGTTGAGGTTTTCGGTAAGGCAATGTATCTCTTATTCTAAGGTATGTGGTCTGATGATATTGGTCTATTCATGGTTTCTGAGATTTTGTGAGTCTCCACCGATTTCTCTATGTCTTGACTTTAGTTTTGTTTGAGGACAAACAAAGATCTAAGTCTGGGGGAATTGATATGTTGGGATTTTGACCCATACTAACCTTTTTATCTAATGACTTTTTAGAGTTTTTGAGTTTATTTCAGGAGATTTTAGGTAGCTTTGGAGCTGTTATTGGAGTTTGGAGCATTTGGAACCTTTGGAAAAGAAAAGAACAAGAATTGAAGAAAAGAAGGAAAATCCTGCAAGTTATCACCAACTTCAATCGGCGAGCACATGCTCACAAATTTCGGCCACCAAGCGAGCACATGCTCGCCGCGGAAAAATAAAAAGGAGGGTTTAACCTAATGAATTGCAGCCGACTTTTGAGAGAGCAGCCACCTCCCAGCCGCCTATGTCTCATGTTATAAATACTCCTTTTTAGTCCTAGGTTTAGATTATCCTTTTTCATATTCTATTCTCTTTGCTTTTTGGCTTTTAGCTTTCAATACCTAGGATTTCTATTGTAAGGGAGAAGATCTCTGCCACAATTCTGAGAAGATTTCTGAACCCTAATCTCTTTTTATTATCGATTTCTATGCAGTCTTTTTACCTTATTGTTTTGCTTTCTTCATTCATTATGTCTGAGTAGATTTCTTAGTTAGGTTAGGGTTTCTCAAAGGAATCCATGAGCTAGGGTTAAACACAAATAGGCAACAAAAATCGATGTCTTCACCCTTGTTAATCTTAATGCTTGAATCGATTTGATCACTTGATTCATTGATCTTAGGTTTAATTTAGACAACGACAGTTGCTAGGTTGCTAGAAGAAACATTGGTGAGCAATTTATTCATTACCTACGACAGTAGATGTATTGGAGAATTGTGAACATATCAAACCTGATCTATAATGCTTGTCTGCGATTTTCTAGGGCCAACGACAGTTAGGATTCTCTAGGTCGTTAGATAAAGTTGTTAATGCCACGACAGTGGATTGATATTATTTTCGTGTTTGAGTTCTAGACTGGTTCTTAATCTTAACCTGAATAGTTGTTTGACCCGTTGCTTTGGATTGCCTGCGATTTATCCTAACCTAGCGCTTTTTATTAATTGTTTTCACAACCGATTTAGATTTACTCTTGTTAGATTCGATTTCCGACTTCATCTTGATTTATCTTAGCTTTTTATTTAGTCTTAAAAACCATAGAGTAAGCTTGGTCTTCGTGGGATCGATCCCTAAATACTACTCCGATTTGCTGTGCACTTGCAGTAGGAAGTTAGGGTTAAAACCTGTGTATCAAGATATCTCTCTGCATCAAGATCTACCGAAAACAAGGAAAAGAGAGACAAAAGCTCAATTCTATTAATCAATCATAAACTGAATACAATATGAGGCCTAAACAGCTTATTTATAATAAAGCTCAAAACCCTAAAATATAGAATATTCTAGAAAATCCTAAAAGATAAATATTAAAATATAAATATTAATTAAAATACAAATAACTCATAATTATCTAAATAATTAAGATATTTGGAGATATTCCAAATATCTCTCTGCATCATTCTCTCCGGGTTGGAGAAGATTCGTCCTCGAATCTTGAATCGGTTCTTCGTTGCTGAAATCTTCCAAGATCCCTCTTTAAATTTTATTTGCACGAAGTTTGCACGAACGCGAATCTTCAGAGATTTTCCAGAAACCTGATTATACAACAGACTCTCGAGATTTGCACGAACGAGATCTGCACCGATTTTGCACGAACCGAATTCGTCACAGATCTGCTTCTCTTGAGATCTTGAACACCTTCGATTCTGCACGGGTTTCGCACAAACCGGATTTTGCACGGAACCGAAATATAGAACAATCTGACTGCGCACGGATTTTGCACGCATCAGATTCTCATATGAACCTTCTTTGAAGACTTCTTCAAAGCTGAAAACATCAACATCATCTTCATAGACGTCGTAGATCGGATCACCATAGATCTCTCGATAGATCTCATGGTCCTCTTCTCTCTCGACAAAAGGACTTTCGTCCTCGAAAGTGTAGATGCAACTACTCATCATGATCCAGAATCGTTCTTCGACTAAGAAATCAAAGAAACGCAGCTCTGATACCAACTGATGTAGCGGAAGCTAGATAAACACAGCTCAACCAATAGATTCAAAGGAATTGATTGGGACCTGCCAGCTCGACCAAGGGATTCGATAGAATCCTCGCTTGGGACCTGCTTCTTGGACTCGTTGAGATCTCTATAGATCTACCGAAAACAAGGAAAAGAGAGACAAAAGCTCAATTCTATTAATCAATCATAAACTGAATACAATATGAGGCCTAAACAGCTTATTTATAATAAAGCTCAAAACCCTAAAATATAGAATATTCTAGAAAATCCTAAAAGATAAATATTAAAATATAAATATTAATTAAAATACAAATAACTCATAATTATCTAAATAATTAAGATATTTGGAGATATTCCAAATATCTCTCTGCATCAAAAACCCTAGAGTAGACCAGAAGGAAAGATTCTCAAACTAGACAGAGAATGGCAAAATAAAATTCAAAACCAGAACTGAAACGACATGACGAAATAACTTAACATTTTGCATAATTCGCCGCGAAATTTAATGGGCTGAGCTGTATTTAAGTCTGATTTGAAGTTTATGGTCTAGAGTCTAGATTTATAAAACATAATTAATTCAATGCTTTAATACAATAATAATAAATATATATTCATAATTGGAAGTTGAAACTTGAAACCACTCAAACTAGACAATTATTTTTATCATGATGAACAATTAAACAGTATGCTAACCAATACTACTACCATTTTTTTTTTCTTTTAACATAAAAATCATTGGGAGAATGTAGAAATAGTGAAGTAGTATTTGAAATGGAGTTGACAAAAAAAAAAACTCACAATTGAGATGGCAAAAAAAAGAAAAAGAAAGTAGCTTCAGCTTTAAGACGGAGACGCATGCAAAGAAAGGTCATCATGTTGTCTCTGCCCCTCTACGCAGACCTCTCTCCCACGCCTTTGGTATTTTTATACGCTTCTGACCCTTCCCCATCGCCGCTATGCTATTACCCTCCCTTCTCCACCTTTTTACATTTATGCCACTCTCCTACTTTCCTCGTAGCATCTAGTCATTGGTCGAGAGTAAATGGATTTGACTACAATTGCTATAATAGTTAAAACACAACTTACAACAACTTTGGAGAATTGTAAGAAACTCAAGTAGTTTTGCATTTATGGAACTAAAGTATATCAGTCCAATTTATTCACATGTGGAGGGTACTTTAGACAAATCGCGTAAGGTAAACAAAGTAAAAGAGAGATTTGGTTTTACCCTCGAGGTGTTGTTGAGCTACGCAATGTGCCAATCAGCAAAAGAAAAATTAAAAAGAGAATGCCAACGAAAAAGTTAATTCACAAACGCAACACCACTATCAACTCACTAATTTTTATATATAAAAATAAATTAAAAATATTTGAAAAAGGCAAAAAAAATCAAAGTTGCCATGAATAAGTAGAAGAAAAAAATGAAGAAAATAAGAGTAGATAACATCTAACAACAGTAGTAGCTCCATGATTTGTCCTCTACATACTGTACGTCTTCGTCGACTCTAGCTTCCTCTTTTTCTTTTTCTTTCTTTCGTTCCTCCTTTTTGATTAAATTTCTAGGGTTTTCTTCTACCTCCTGATTAAGCTTCAATGAGAGCTCGGAGACGGAGAATATGGGTTTGAGAACTGATATGGCTTCGTTTCGAGTTATGTGGGGAATCGGGGTTTCTAACGGCTGAGTCAACTCGGTGATTCTCTCTGTGTGTATCTGCTTTGTACCTTCACGGGAAAATAGGAAACAAAAAGGTTGTAGCTTTCTTGTTTTTAGAGGTGTCTGTTTGTGTGTGTGTGTTTTTTTCTTTCTTTTTTGTTCCTGTTGCTTCCCTTTTGTTCCAGTGAATGGTCGAATCTTTTTTCGGTGTTTGCAAAAGCGGAAAGTTGTAATCTTTGGGGGGAAAAAAAAACTTTTCTTGTGTTTTGTTATTTGTCCTTAAAAGTCGACGAAGAAAGGGATAGTCTTTGTGTCTCCTTTTGAGATTACATGATAGAAAACCTCTTGTGAGTTCTGAGTTATATAAGGAAATGATATTCTGAAGGCAATGCGATTCGATGCCACTCTATGCACTTAGGAATTGAGATGGAAGGGCTTTGAGTATCTAGAGGTTTTCAGATTTGGTAGTGGAACTTCATTTGTGGTGGATTAAGAAGCTCTGCCTGTGGAGTTTTAAGGTTATGTTCTGTTAGAAAGGAGTAGACAGACTTTGGTATTATTACCGGGAGGGGTATTACCGTCATTTGTGGATTCTGTGAAGTGTGAATTAAGGAGTAATGGCAATGTCTTGCAAAGATGGTAAGTTGGGATGCTTGGACAATGGGAAGTATGTGAGGTACACACCTGAGCAAGTTGAAGCACTCGAGAGGCTTTATCATGACTGTCCTAAACCGAGTTCTATTCGCCGTCAGCAGTTGATCAGAGAGTGTCCTATTCTCTCCAACATTGAGCCAAAACAGATCAAAGTATGGTTTCAGAACCGAAGGTAATGATAATACTCCTTAATGCAGCTTTTGGGAATTGTAGTAGATGGAAGTTTCTTTGGTTTTCTCTCTATCTAGTTGATCCAATCTTTGTTTCCATTTCTTTTATTAAATTCAGATGCAGAGAGAAACAAAGGAAAGAGGCTTCACGTCTTCAAGCTGTGAATCGGAAGCTGACGGCAATGAACAAGCTCTTGATGGAGGAGAATGATCGGTTGCAGAAGCAAGTGTCACAGCTGGTTCATGAAAATAGCTACTTCCGTCAACATACTCACAATGTGAGAATTCTACACTTGTAACCATCTTTCAGTTTACATATCTTATAAATTTCTTGAATGTTTTCTTTATATAGAAAAGTGTAATGATTTTTATTTTTATTTCTTTTGTTCCAGCCTTCACTTCCAGCTAAAGACACAAGCTGTGAATCGGTGGTGACGAGTGGTCAGCACCAATTAGCATCACAGAATCCTCCAAGAGATGCTAGTCCTGCAGGGTTAGTACTTCATTGGGATTTTAGTTAAACAATTTCATTCCGACATTAGATTTCCGGAGACTAAACTATGCAACTTTTGTTTCAGACTTTTGTCCATTGCAGAAGAAACTTTAGCAGAATTTCTTTCAAAGGCAACTGGAACCGCTGTTGAGTGGGTACAGATGCCTGGAATGAAGGTATACCCTTAATCCAATTCCTCTAATTTTTCTTTCTGTTAATTGCATACTGTAAGGTTTGAAGGAGTGATTTCTTCTTCTCTGTAACAGCCTGGTCCGGATTCCATTGGAATCATTGCTATTTCTCACGGTTGCGCTGGTGTGGCAGCACGCGCCTGTGGCCTAGTGGGTCTCGAGCCTACAAGGGTATGTGTGGATAGAATCATTTCCTACGCCTGACTTATGCAATCTTCTAGTAACAAGATTGATATGCTTCTTTTTTTTTCTAGGTCGCAGAGATCGTCAAAGATCGGCCTTCGTGGTTCCGCGAATGCCGAGCTGTTGATGTTATGAATGTGTTGCCAACAGCCAATGGTGGAACCATTGAGCTGCTTTATATGCAGGTTAGATTTCTATTAAAGTATTTGTGCGTAGATTAAATATTATTTTCCAGTTAGTTGAAAGTAGTGACACTGTTCTCTTGATTTTTGCAGCTCTATGCACCAACTACGTTAGCCCCGCCACGCGATTTCTGGCTGTTGCGTTATACCTCTGTTTTAGAAGATGGCAGCCTTGTGGTGCGTAGCTCTGAATATATATGCTTTTCTTTTTTGTCTTGATTTTTTGTTCATGACGATGTAACAAATTTTATAGGTGTGCGAGAGGTCTCTTAAGAGCACTCAGAACGGTCCTAGTATGCCACTGGTTCAACATTTTGTTAGAGCAGAGATGCTTCCCAGTGGGTACTTGATAAGGCCTTGTGATGGTGGTGGCTCGATCATACACATAGTGGATCATATGGATTTGGAGGTAAAGATCCTCACTTTTTTTCAATCTCTATGCTAATCAGCGTGTTGGAAAATGTTACCAAGCTGTTCGGATACATTTTCTGTTAAATAGGCTTGTAGTGTACCTGAGGTCTTGCGCCCACTCTACGAGTCACCAAAAGTACTTGCGCAGAAGACAACAATGGCAGTAAGTGAACTTAAAACTTGTCTATTTCATTGCTTTCTGATGTTTGGAATTATTTTCCTGCAATGATGTATATATATTTAATATTTTTGCGAAGGCGCTGCGCCAGCTCAAACAAATAGCTCAAGAGGTTTCTCAGACTAACAGTAGTGTCAATGGCTGGGGACGTCGTCCTGCTGCCTTACGAGCCCTGAGTCAAAGGCTAAGCAGGTTTTGATATTCTTCATATTTGGCTTGTCTTGCTCCAGGTGGAGGATTCAATATTTTCTAGCCTAATACATTTTTTTTTTCTCTACAGAGGCTTCAATGAGGCTGTTAATGGTTTCACCGATGAAGGATGGTCGGTGATAGGAGATAGCATGGATGATGTCACAATCACTGTGAACTCTTCTCCAGAAAAGCTAATGGGCCTGAATCTTACATTTTCCAATGGCTTTGTTCCTGTTAGCAGTGTGGTTCTATGCGCAAAAGCCTCCATGCTTTTACAGGTCTGTGCATTATTTTTGTTATAGATCAACTTATGTTTGTTTCAACACTTTTTCTTCATTTCTCTTACTTTTTTCTGCGTTTCTTGCAACTTTAGAACGTTCCTCCGGCGATCCTGCTTCGGTTTCTGAGGGAGCATAGATCAGAATGGGCTGACAACAACATTGATGCATATTTGGCAGCAGCTGTTAAAGTAGGGCCTTGTAGTGCCCGAGTCGGAGGATTCGGAGGGCAGGTTATACTTCCACTTGCTCACACTATTGAGCATGAAGAGGTCAGTTCAAGTTTCTTATGTAACACTTGATTTTTTTTTTTTAATCTTAATTTAGGTCGAAGTAATGGTTGTTGTCTTTTTGTTATTAGTTCATGGAAGTCATCAAATTGGAAGGTCTTGGTCATTCCCCAGAAGATGCAATCGTTCCAAGAGATATCTTCCTTTTACAAGTAAGTGCTTAAGATTTTCTCGTCTGCATGAGTTTTATCGTTGATCCCTAACATCTGGATACATTCTTCTCGTGATTAGCTTTGTAGCGGAATGGATGAAAATGCTGTTGGAACGTGCGCTGAACTTATATTTGCTCCAATTGATGCTTCTTTTGCGGATGATGCACCTCTGCTTCCTTCTGGTTTTCGGATTATCCCTCTTGATTCCGCAAAGGTTAGATCAAATACTGTTTTCCATAGAAGTTATTTTTTCTGTTTTTCAGACTTGTAAGCTTTTCTTGAATCTAAAAACAGGAAGTATCTAGTCCAAACCGAACCCTGGATCTTGCTTCGGCATTGGAAATTGGTTCGGCCGGAACAACAAAAGCCTCAAGCGATCAATCAGGAAACACTACATGTGCAAGGTCTGTGATGACAATAGCATTTGAGTTTGGTATTGAGAGCCATATGCAAGAACATGTAGCATCCATGGCTAGGCAGTATGTTCGAGGTATCATCTCATCAGTTCAGAGAGTTGCATTGGCACTTTCTCCTTCTCACATCAGTTCACAAGTCGGTCTACGCACTCCTTTGGGTACTCCTGAAGCCCAAACACTTGCTCGTTGGATCTGCCAGAGTTACAGGTATGATATATATCAAATTATGAATATGATCTAAGTTTTCCACCAAATCAACAAGTAGTTATTCAAATAATGGGTCATTTCTCTGTTGATACATAGGTGCTACATGGGCGTTGAGCTACTCAAGTCGAACAGCGAAGGCAATGAATCTATTCTCAAGAACCTTTGGCATCATACGGATGCTATAATCTGCTGCTCAATGAAGGTACTAACTCAACATTTAAACACATGGATGTTTTATTCACTGATCCTTTATAACCTTTTGGGATTTGAATTTCGTTTAGGCCATGCCCGTCTTCACATTTGCAAACCAGGCGGGACTTGACATGCTGGAGACAACACTAGTTGCTCTTCAAGATATCTCTTTAGAGAAGATATTTGATGATAATGGAAGAAAGACTCTCTGCTCTGAGTTCCCACAGATCATGCAACAGGTTTCAACAACTTTCTGGTCTGATATGTGTAACTTGATCAATTTTTATCTGACTTACCGGGATATTGTTTTAGGGTTTCGCGAGTCTTCAAGGTGGGATATGTCTCTCAAGCATGGGGAGACCAGTTTCGTACGAGAGAGCAGTTGCTTGGAAAGTACTCAATGAAGAAGAGAATGCTCATTGTATCTGCTTTGTGTTCATCAATTGGTCCTTTGTTTGATATTTACTTTTGAATAATCTGTTTTTTTCAGGCGACACTTTTGCCTTTTGGTTGTTATTGTAAGACGGTCTATGTTGTTGTTTCGTCATGTTGCTGTGAAACACATTAACAGTATTTTGTTTGAAAACTAAAGAAATGTTTGCTTTTTATTTGATTATGATTTATGACCATCTCTATCTTATAGAAATACCATACCGATAAAGAGAATAGAATCATGACTATAGCAACACAATGTTTGAAACATGTTGATCTAGGTTTGTTTGACATGTATAGGTAACAATGAGACTGATGATGGTAAGTTCACGATATGGTATGGTTATATACATAAGTGAAAAGTAGTATAGAAAATATGTTCTTTTATAAATACTAGGGGTTGTACGCGTAGCAGCGCGGTTTGTTGTACCAATTTTTTTCTTTTTAATATTTGGAAAGAAATGTTTTTATTTTTGAAATGCTAATAATAGAGATATTTTTTGGTGTTTTAAAATTCGATAAATTTTTGTTTCACTAATTTTTCTTCCTCTTTATAGGGAATATCTTTCGAATTTCAACATGTCGATAGTTGTATTTTTTTTTTGTTCCTATACTTTAAATTTATTAATTTCATTTGTTTAGATTATTATTATTTTGTGTATAGTTTAAATTGATAACAGTTTTATATTTGTTAGAAAGATTTTTAGATTTTCGCTGTTCTTATTGTAGTAGTTTGTGATGGACAACAAATTTTTTATAGATCCACACATCTATTTTCCTCATACTTCATTGTCAGGACATCAACATGAGAGACATAGGATATAGAACCAAATAAAATTACATTTAAGTAAACGATGTACTATTAACGATAAATATGTACCCAAAATTAAGTTTGGACTTAAGAAGAGGAGTAGACAACTCCCAAGAATTAGAAGGGAAAACAACATATTCAATTTTTGCAGTGAACACCATACCACAGTACCATAAACCTATATATACAAATCCTTCTAAATAATTTAGTAGGTATGTAATGAAAAAAGATATTATAAGTGTTGCAACTCTGTTTTCATTGTTGTCTTTTAATGATACGAACATGAAAGATGTTAATTTCTCAAAGGATAACAATGAAAGGGAGATTGAGATCAATGACGTACATGCCAAAGGCGTCAAGACTTAAAACACCATAAACCTACTGCATAACCAATCTCTTTGTTTGTCAATAAGATATAAATATATAAGATCTTGGTAATTTTAAGTTTTAATAGGTTAGTAGTACAAAAAAAAATATATATGCCATTTGCGAGCGATTGTTTGAAAACTAAATGAAACCTCATGAGTGAGAATAGAATTTTCTTTCATATCAACGGTAAAATTTTCCAACTTTCCTCTGAAAAATCACCTTAGTTGCTTTACACAACCATTTAAGCTTTGGTCAATTTCAGCTACATCATCGAAGTGGTGCAGTAAAAGGAAGCTCCTTCAGTTTTACAGGCATATCCAGCAACCACAATACTAAAAACACTGCATCAAGAACATGAAATGCCAAAGTGATATCCTTATCACTATCACAATCGAAACCTTTTTTGTTGATTGGGAGGGGGGTGTGAAAATTCTAAAGGACACAGTCTGGAAGAACCAAATAGAGCAAATGTAACATCTCTTAAGAGAATAATTGATCATGACAAAAAAAAGAAGAGAATAATTGATTAACATTTTTAAAGTCATTTAGAAAAATAAAGTCAAGGTTTCTGATTTTTTACTTTCTCAATCGTAAATAATTGTAGGAGATTCTAAAGAAATGGTAAATAATCAATAGAAAGAAAAAAACTCAAATATTGGGAAAGGTTCTATATAGGGAATTTAAATTAAGAGTGGAGAAGCGTAGAAGAGTGCAAGCAAAGATATGGAACTTCCTCCAAATATTGTAGAGGAAGATCGCTGAAGGCAATGGTCAAGCTGATTAGACCACCTCAATGGACACGATAACTTGGCGGTCAAAATCCACTTCCGGATCATAACTTGGTCATAAGCTTCTTGAGCGCTGCATTATCCTCTATATTCTAAGGTCCCTTGACTTTGCTATTAGTTCAGCCACAGAAACCACCACTCGAGTGTCCGTCAGCCAAATCGGTGAGCTCTGCATCAACACATGCTTACTCAATCCAATTCGTGAGGAAGTTGATATGGATGGCTTTTGAATGCATACGCCAATAGTCTCTCCAAACAAAAGATACATCACACAACCCTTGAAAAAACAAACAGACCTAAATTAAGTTGGAGGAAAGACATGTTATCACACTAAAAATAAGAACAGGTCTAAAAGAAATCAACAACTAATGATAGAAATAAGTTAGAGAAAAAAGAATGGAAGTTACCTTACATCTTCATCGTTGATCCATTCTCCGTTATGCTCTTCGGAGGAGTCTATAGATTCTCACCAGACCCACATCGAAAAGGCTAAACCTATTAAAAAATTGAAAACCAGCGAGAGACCTTGGCCAAATTTCGTTCATCCTAACGAATTTGAAAAATTCAACGTCAAAGTTAGATATTGGCCCCATCTAACTATATAAATAATATATATCATAGATTGGTAAAAGGCATAATACATCAGAAGTTTTGCACAACTGAAACATGGATAAGGTGAAAAAGTATGAAGTTTCAGCCAGATGACTAAAACTTTTTAGGAAGATGTTATAAAGTTTTACAAAACTCTGATGACAATAATTACTGGAAAATTGGCAATCGATAAACATTGGGTTATGTCTGTTTCACTATTGCACCACCAACTCAAAATGCATATATCGGTAGCATGTGATAAAATCATATAACCAGAGGCAAAGAAAATGTCCATGTTGAAAGTCATCATCACTTTCACATGTGCCATAAAATTATTTAATCAAAGTCAAAAACTCTAGAAGTTCAACAATGGAGGTTTCAAAGATCAACAATGGAGGTTGCTAAATTCAACAATGGATGGTTGATTTCTTCAACAATTGTTGGCTCACCAAACCTCCTCCCCATCTATAAATAGATGATCAAACTCTTCTCCATAAATCATCCCAAAAAAAAAACATCAAGAATAATAGAGAGTACAAGAGAGAAGTTGCAATATCAAGCAACATAGATAATAAGAGTGTGGTGAGTGTGTGAGGTTTTAGAAAAAAAAATAAAATAAAGAGTGGTGTGAGATTTTTGATTTTGTATTGTGAGTGATATAAAAATAAATATAAGAGTGTGTTTTTCATTTGGCTTATATATTTGTGGTTAATTTATTAATTGTGTATTTACAATATACTAATTATATTTTAACCCAATATTTAAAGCAATTATTCTCAACATTTGGTATCAGAGCGAAGTCGATCCGACCAGCTCTTATATTTTTATTTGGAGGCTTTGTTAAAATCATGGCGGATTTTATTACCTCTATTGAGAAGCTCAATAACAACAATTATGGGTCATGGAGTACTCGTATGAAGTTCTATTTGCTCGGGCAAGATTTATGGGATATCGTGAACGGAGCTGAGACGACACCACCAAGAGAAGCAAGAAGCACAGACACAACTTCTGACACCTCAACCTCAACACCGGTACGTCCCGATGCTGTACCTCAAAGACAAATGGGTGATCCTGACGCCTTAAAGAAGTGGAAGGTTAAGGCAGGTAAAGCCATGTACGCTTTAACCGCAGCTGTAGAAGAAGACCTTTTACAACGGATCAAAGATGCCCGAACGCCAAAGGAAGCTTGGGACATATTGACAACAATTTTTGCAAAGAAGAATGACGCAAAACTACAAAGGCTTGAAAACGAGCTTTTGTCAGTCTCCCAAAAGAATATGTTCGTGAGTCAATATTTTTCAAAGGTGAAATCTCTTTGTGATGAGATTTCTAAACTAGATCCTGAAAATGAAATTACCCAGACCAGAATGAAAAGAATTATCGTTCATGGTCTTAAGCCGGAATACAAGAGTATTATCACGGCGACTCGGGGGTGGGCTACCGAGCCAACTTTAGCAGATCTGGAGAATTTGCTAATCAATGAGGAGGATCTAGATAAACCCACACTTAGCCGACCAACCAATGGTGAAGAGACAGCTTTATTCACCAACAGGAGAAGCACCCAACAATATGATTACGGTCGTGGCCGAGGACGAGGACGAGGTCGAGGTCAAGGTAGAGGACGTGGACGTGGACGTGGTACCGGGAGATTCAACGAGCAAGAAAGAGATGTTCAAAGAAACAACGACAGAAGTTTCCATTCAGGGGGAGCTCGGGGAGCTCAAAATAATCATGGTGGTCAGAACCGGTGGCAACAAAATAATAATCAAAGCGATGAATGTTACAACTGTGGAAAGAAGGGGCATTATGCAAGAGATTGCTGGTCCAAGAAAATTGAAGGAAATGCTGCAACGGCTTCGAAGAATGAAGGCGATGGAGAAGAAGATTGGGAATTCGAAACCTCTTTCTTTATGGAGGAAATAGACATTGATGAAGGACGAAAGCAAGATCCAACAGAGGAATTTGCCCTTACCGCTGTACGTGATCACTCAGTCGACTACAAAAATAATTGGATCGTCGATTCAGGTTGTTCTCATCATATGACAGGAGATATGTCAAAATTGATGAACATCACAAAATACAATGGAGATCGTGTTATTCTAACAGCTGATAACACACAATTGCCGATAGCTCATATTGGTGAGACAAACCTACCACAGAAGTATGGACATGAAGAATTCCAACTCCAAAGTGTATATCATGTTCCTGGGATGAAGAAGAATTTGCTATCAGTACCTCAACTGACAAGTGCTGGTAACTACGTATTGTTCGGCCCAGAAGATGTGAAGGTGTATCGAGAGATAAAAGTCATTGGTACACCGTTCATAGAAGGACCAAAAGTGAAGGCTATCTATGTGATGTCAGCAGAAGAAGCCTACGTTGAAAAGACCAGGAGAAGTGACACTGGTGATTTGTGGCATGCACGGCTCGGTCATGTCAACTACAGCAAATTAAAAATTATGATGCAGAAGTCAATGTTAAAAGGACTCCCACAACTTGAGATTAATCATGAGATTGTGTGTGCTGGATGTCAATATGGCAAGGCGCATCAATTGCCTTACAAGGAGTCAAAGTTTAAAGATAAGGAGCCGTTGGAGCTGATTCATTCAGACTTGATGGGAAAATTCAAACAATCATCAACACGTGGTTATCAATATTTGATCACCTTTATTGATGATTTTTCAAGATACGTATGGGTTTATTTTCTAAAGCATAAAGATGAGGCTTTAGAAACATTCAAAGAATTCAAGACCGAAGTAGAACGAGAGCTCGGGAAAAAAATCAAATGTCTACGCACTGATAATGGAGGAGAATACACTTCAAATGAATTTAGCAACTATCTCAAGGAGGTGAACATTCAGAGACAACTTACTTGTGCAAAAACTCCTCAGCAAAATGGAGTGGCGGAAAGGAAAAATCGCCATCTAGCAGAAATATGTAGAAGTCTTCTACATGCTAAGAATGTTGATACAAGGTTTTGGGCTGAATGCATGAAGACGGCAGTTTATATCGCCAATAGGCTACCACAACCAAGACTGGAGTTTGTTTCACCATTTCAGAAGTTATATGGTATGAAACCAACAGTCAATTACTTCAGAGTATTTGGTTGTGTATGCTATGTTTTTATCGCCGATGACGATCGTACGAAGTTTGACAAGAAGGCCATTCGCTGCATTTTTGTTGGATACGACGAGCAAAAGAAAGGCTGGAGATGCTGTGATCCTAATACCAACAAGATATATGTCTCACGAAATGTTGTATTTGATGAGGCATCTTCATGGTGGGCAAACAAGGTCGCGTTACCAGACACATATGAGTTGCAAGAAAAATTACAAACGAAATTACAACTAGAATCTTCTCAAGACAATGATGATACAGAAGAACCAAAATCATCATCAGCCCAACTGGATGTAAGATCCAAGTCAAGAAGCCCTTGGAGAACAGGTGTTCATGAAACACCAGGTGAAGTGGAGACTAGACAACTAGAAGAACAACAACCAGAGCCATTACAACCCCAACTACGAAGATCTACAAGAGAAAGAAGACAAAATCCAAAGTACATAGATGCTGCCTATGCTGAACTCAAAGAACCAACTACGTTTGAAGAGGCATCACAGAGCCCAGAATGGAGAAAGGCTATGGAAGAAGAGATTTTGGCACTAAAGCAAAATCAAACTTGGAATTTAGTGCCCAGACCTGATGGTGTTAAACCCATATCATGCAAATGGGTTTACAAGTTGAAGACTCTTCCAGATGGTACAATCGAACGATACAAGGCTCGATTAGTTGTACGTGGATTTTCTCAAGAATATGGCATAGACTATGACGAGACATTTAGTCCAGTGGCGAAGATAACTACAGTCCGTGTTCTACTAGCCCTAGCTGCAAGTAAGTCATGGAAATTATGGCAGATGGATGTGAAGAATGCTTTTCTACATGGAGAACTTGATCGTGATATCTATATTAATCAACCTCAAGGATTTGTGAATCAAGAAAAGCCAGAGTATGTGTGCAAGTTGAAGAAGGCTCTCTATGGTTTGAAGCAGGCACCCAGAGCATGGTACGGGAAGATTGCCGAGTTCTTAGTCCAAAGTGGTTATCATGTTGCTCCAGCAGATTCAAGTTTGTTCGTGAAAGTTCAAGGAGGAAAATTATCAGTTGTCCTTGTATATGTAGATGATATAATCATCACCGGAGATGACACGAGCGAGATTCAAAGGACAAGGGAAAACTTGTCAGTTCGATTTCAAATGAAAGAGCTTGGTGAGCTGAATCACTTCCTAGGATTGGAAGTTGAAAGAACAGAAAGTGGTATATTCCATGGCCAACAGAAATATGCAAGAGATCTCATTCAAAAGTTTGGGTTAGTTAGGTGCAAGCCAATCTCTACACCAATGGAGCCAAACTTGAAGCTGTGTGCCTATGATGGGAAGGACTTGGATGATACAAGAATGTATCGGCAAATAGTAGGTAGTCTTATCTATCTAACTCTTTCTAGACCAGACATAACTTTTGCTGTAGGCGTTGTCAGCAGGTTCATGCAGAAACCAAAGAAACCACACCTTGAAGCCGTTAAAAGAATCATGAGATATATTAAAGGCACAATTGATTGGGGACTCTTCTACGAGAAAGGAGTGCAAAATCAGATCAGCGGCTATTGCGATGCTGATTATGCTGGAGATCATGACACTCGAAGATCAACTACAGGTTATGTATTTAATCTTGGCTCAGGAGCTATATCTTGGTGCAGTAAGAGACAACCTACCATTTCTCTTTCAACCACAGAAGCAGAATATAGAGCAGGAGCAATGGCAGCACAAGAGTGTGCTTGGTTGACTCAACTCATGCAAGATTTAAACCAGCCAATAGAAGATGGAGTTCCGTTACACTGTGACAACTTGTCAGCAGTCCGTTTAGCTGAGAATCCTGTTTTTCATGCCAGAACCAAGCATGTGGAAGTACATCATCATTTCTTGCGAGAAAAGGTACTTCAAGGAGACATTGTCATGAAACCAATCAAGACTCAAGATCAGGTTGCAGACATCTTCACGAAAAGCTTATCTGCATCAAAGGTTAATGAATTTCAGACATTACTTGGAATGACTACACGCACAAGGAAAGCTGATAATGAGGGGGAGTGTTGAAAGTCATCATCACTTTCACATGTGCCATAAAATTATTTAATCAAAGTCAAAAACTCTAGAAGTTCAACAATGGAGGTTTCAAAGATCAACAATGGAGGTTGTTAAATTCAACAATGGATGGTTGATTTCTTCAACAATTGTTGGCTCACCAAACCTCCTCCCCATCTATAAATAGATGATCAAACTCTTCTCCATAAATCATCCCAAAAAAAAAACATCAAGAATAATAGAGAGTACAAGAGAGAAGTTGCAATATCAAGCAACATAGATAATAAGAGTGTGGCGAGTGTGTGAGGTTTTAGAAAAAAAATAAAATAAAGAGTGGTGTGAGATTTTTGATTTTGTATTGTGAGTGATATAAAAATAAATATAAGAGTGTGTTTTTCATTTGGCTTATATATTTGTGGTTAATTTATTAATTGTGTATTTACAATATACCAATTATATTTTAACCCAATATTTAAAGCAATTATTCTCAACAGTCCAGACCTGAGCTTTTCCTTAACTTTTGCGTTTTTTGCTTTTTATATGATAATCATACAACAACCATTGCAAAATGCATTCTAAAAAAGTGAAAATATCTTATTTCTTATAAAGCATGAAAATTACAGAGGTCAAAGAACTTAATTTCATACCTGGTCATCGATGAAGTCCGAGAAGCAAGTTTCCTTTTGTGATTTTGCGGGATTCCCAGAAATGTATTAGTCGAGCGTGTCATCTTTGATGAAATAACCGTCGAGTTCTATGAATTTTTTTGTAAGATTTCATAGCTGCTATGAGAGGAGATAATAGGGTTGTGATTGTGTGTCTAGGTTTTCGTTGGGGTAAATTTATAAGGGAGACAGGAATGGAGATGGGGCAAACGGCAGGCTTCAGTGAAGGTGAGGAGGCGGAGGAGATAATTATGAGGTGTGATTTATTGTAAGTGTGGGAGTTCATTTCGCCGGTTACGAATTTGATAGGTCGAATCTGATCGGAGCAGAAGAGAAGCTGAATGGAGGGGAAGAAGTTTGTCGAATCTGAACTTTTTTAGGGTTCTTAAGTGAATTGGACTTCTATTGTGGGCTTTCTTTAAAAACCTAAAAAGCAAAACGTGGCCCATATAATCTTTAATTTTTTGTGTTTTGGAACTGCTGACTTGGCGAATCTTGATTGGTTGCAGATTAAAACATACTTTGCCGACGTGGACAGCCTAGTTGCTCTGGGATTCTATCCCTTTTATATATATGTGAAGCATGAAAATTACAGAGGTCAAAGAAATTAATTTCGTACCTGGTCATCGATGAAGTCCGAGAAGCAAGTTTCCTTTTGTGATTTTACGGGATTCCTAGAAATGTATTAGCCGAGCGTGTCATCTTTGATGAAATCACCGTCGAGTTCTATGAATTTTTTTGTAAGATTTCATAGCTGCTATGAGAGGAGATAATAGGGTTGTGATTGTGTGTCTAGGTTTTCGTTGGGGTAAATTTATAAGGGAGACAGGAATGGAGATGGGGCAAACGGCAGGCTTCAGTGAAGGTGAGGAGGCGGAGGAGATAATTATGAGGTGTGATTTATTGTAAGTGTGGGAGTTCATTTCGCCGGTTACGAATTTGATAGGTCGAATCTGATCGGAGCAGAAGAGAAGCTGAATGGAGGGGAAGAAGTTTGTCGAATCTGAACTTTTTTAGGATTCTTAAGTGAATTGGACTTCTATTGTGGGCTTTATTTAAAAACCTAAAAAGCAAAACGTTGCCCATATAATCTTTAATTTTTTTGTGTTTTGGAACTGCTGACTTGGCGAATCTTGATTGGTTGCAGATTAAAACAAACTTTGCCGACGTGGACAGCCTAGTTGCTCTGGGATTCTATCCCTTTTATATATATGTGAAGCATGAAAATTACAGAGGTCAAAGAACTTAATTTCGTACCTGGTCATCGATGAAATCCGAGAAGCAAGTTTCCTTTTGTGATTTTGCGGGATTCCCAGAAATGTATTAGCCAAGCGTGTCATCTTTGATGAAATCACCATCGAGTTCTATGAATTTTTTTGTAAGATTTCATAGCTGCTATGAGAGGAGATAATAGGGTTGTGATTGTGTGTCTAGGTTTTCGTTGGGGTAAATTTATAAGGGAGACAGGAATGGAGATGGGGCAAACGGCAGGCTTCAGTGAAGGTGAGGAGGCGGAGGAGATAATTATGAGGTGTGATTTATTGTAAGTGTGGGAGTTCATTTCGCCGGTTACGAATTTGATAGGTCGAATCTGATCGGAGCAGAAGAGAAGCTGAATGGAGGGGAAGAAGTTTGTCGAATCTGAACTTTTTTAGGGTTCTTAAGTGAATTGGACTTCTATTGTGGGCTTTCTTTAAAAACCTAAAAAGCAAAACGTGGCCCATATAATCTTTAATTTTTTGTGTTTTGGAACTGCTGACTTGGCGAATCTTGATTGGTTGCAGATTAAAACAAACTTTGCCGACGTGGACAGCCTAGTTGCTCTGGGATTCTATCCCTTTTATATATATGTGAAGCATGAAAATTACAGAGGTCAAAGAACTTAATTTCGTACCTGGTCATCGATGAAATCCGAGAAGCAAGTTTCCTTTTGTGATTTTGCGGGATTCCCAGAAATGTATTAGCCGAGCGTGTCATCTTTGATGAAATCACCGTCGAGTTCTATGAATTTTTTTGTAAGATTTCATAGCTGCTATGAGAGGAGATAATAGGGTTGTGATTGTGTGTCTAGGTTTTCGTTGGGGTAAATTTATAAGGGAGACATGAATGGAGATGGGGCAAACGGCAGACTTCAGTGAAGGTGAGGAGGCGGAGGAGATAATTAGGAGGTGTGATTTATTGTAAGTGTGGGAGTTCATTTCGCCGGTTACGAATTTGATAGGTCGAATCTGATCGGAGCAGAAGAGAAGCTGAATGGAGGGGAAGAAGTTTGTCGAATCTGAACTTTTTTAGGGTTCTTAAGTAAATTGGACTTCTATTGTGGGCTTTCTTTAAAAACCTAAAAAGCAAAACGTGGCTCATATAATCTTTAATTTTTTGTGTTTTGGAACTGCTGACTTGGCGAATCTTGATTGGTTGCAGATTAAAACAAACTTTGCCGACGTGAACAGCCTAGTTGCTCTGGGATTCTATCATTTTATATATATATATATATATATATGTGATTATGAACAGATTGTGTTATTGATAAAGTGAAACGTTTATTCGTACTAAAATGTGTTTACAACGATTTTTGTTCGTACCAAACAATCTTAATGAAAATTAACAACATAACCAACTCACAGGAAAGCAAAAGCGAGAAATTCTGTATCACTAGACTATCCGCAAATCACGGACGATTCAAAAAGGCGATAGTATGGGCGATTCTCAGATCTGCTACCTTTGACGGCAAGGCAGCGACGATCTGTGGTTCTCCGACGACTGCAGAGGTAAAGAGGAAGACTTCCCGACACTTCTCTTTCCTCTCATCGGTGAGAAACCGGAGCGGGAGACAACCACTAGAGTTCCGACGTCTTTATCAATGCTCTCAGGCGTTTAGAAAACACCGGTCATTGGCTCTTAGTATCGACGAAACTCTGCTATAAATAAATAAACTTCCCTCAAGAATAGAAGATCCAAGATGATGAACCCTGGTTAAGGAAAAACCAAAGCTAGTGTCGACGAGAACTCCTCTAGCTTTCAACCCTCCAACCTTCGCAGAACTAAATCACAGAGTTGACGACACTCCTCTGCAAGGGGTTTTTAGCAAGCGAAGTTAGAGGGTCACAAGTAAACACCAAGAAAGATCTCAAAGTTTAGACCATCTCACCTCAGTTCTATCTTACCCTATAGACCATGTATGGAAGAATCCCATACGCTGAGAAGGGAAAGAGCATTCAGCCTCTGCAACGAGAGCAAGGCAGAATCCGAGTGAGAGCCCCAGATTTCGACCAGTCAGATCTCATCAAGGAACACGCTCTTACTCTAATTGGTAGACTATCAAACCCAAAAGAACAGAAGATCTGGAACCTACTATCTTCACTACCAAAGAAATGGAGCATCAGGGGCAAAGCAGTGGGGGCGGATCTGGGTAATGACTGTTTCCAATTCAGATTCGAATCTGAAGAAGATCTCCAGCAGGTCCTTTTCAACAGCCCTTACCAAGTGAACCACTGGATGGTTATTCTGCAAAAATGGGAACCGGTAATCTCGTCAACTTTCCCATCCCAAATTCTATTCTGGATGAAGATAAAAGGGCTACCACTCCATTACTGGCATGAAGCTATGTTAAACAACATAGGTAGAGCGGTTGGACATGTGGAAGGAATAGAAATCACAAGAACAGATGCCCGAATGAGAGTCCAAATCAACGGACTGCAACCGTTGGTCAAGGATACTATTGTGGAATTTGGGCCTGAGAAGGAAGCACTAATTACCTTGGAGTACGAAAAGCTTGAGGCGCATTGCACCAATTGTTACAGGCTATCCCATCATGCTCAAGTCTGCCCTTTCAAAGAGCAGGACACAGTTTCACTGGGAAGACAATCTCGACGTCCTTCAGAATCAGAACAACACCGAACTACAGATGGGACCAATTACCGATCTCCAGGAAGAAGAGCATCAGGCCCCTCCAATAAAGATACCAGAGAGAAACAATCTTTCCACCAAAGGTTGGATCGACATGGTCGACCGTTTGGGGAAAGAATTTCCAGTTCCTTCCAGGGTACACTGCCACTAAAGAACAAAATATCACCGGCTATTCCCGGGGATCATTATGACAAAGAAGGGCGAAGCAGAGAGGGTATATGCCGGGACAAAGTAACTGATTACCAACCCACCTTTCAATCGAAAGATAAACCTCTACTGGTTTGGAGAGAAAAGGAACGCTTGCAGACCTCACCAGTTGGAGGAAGAAACCTGCACGGAAACAACACAGTGGAGAGTGAGACATGCAATGAGATTGTGAGCACCACTGAGAAAACAACGACTAGTAAGGCAATACCAACTACAAAAGAGATCATGGAGGAGCTACAAGAGGTCACAATTCAATATGAAAATTGTGCAGATCCCATTGAGAGTGCGGCTAGGAAGCAAAGGGTGATCATGGGAGAATCTCGTGGACTTATGGCAGACACAGCGGCGGCCATTCTCGCGGCAGCATTACAAGGAAAGGAATTCCAACCAGATGATCCTGTTACTCGCCTGCCAGAACAGGACACAGTACCGGAACAGACAGATCCAGAAATTGAAGCTCGAGGAGATGAATTATTACCTGTGAAAAGAAAGAGAGGGCGACCAGCTAGTAAAAACATCCCAGGCAGCCCCAAACGACTAGCCTATGTGAGCAGTAAACAGAGGAAGGCCAATCTAATTCAGAGATCACCAAAAAGGAAGACCTATACCAAAAGATCAACAACAACAAATCCGGTAGACACCTCAAGAAAGAGAGGTGAATCTGGTAGGGGAGAGACCACTGCGGAAGGGGAAACAAATAACCACGACCTCCCTGGAGATACAAGTATTAGAACAACAAGAGAAGCCCCTCAGATTACTCTCTTCCCGGCAAGCACAAAGAGAAAGGTGGATTTTCAGGATCCACTTCCTCCTCTTCCTTAAAAGTGGTGAGCTGGAACTGTTGTGGGTTGGGGAATGACACAACAGTCCAGCGACTTAAGGAGATCCTTCGACGGATCAAACCTGACATTTTATTCCTCTCTGAGACGCGGAACAGAGAAGACTATATACTGAATGCACTAAGCTGGAGAAACTACACGTCTCACACGATCGTTCCACCCCAAGAATCAGGGGGAGGTGGACTTGCTTTATTCTGGAAACAACATATCTACTTGGAGATCCTGACAAACTGTAAGAATTATATAGATACCAAGGTGCAAGCGGAAGGAAAAAGCTTCTTTGCCACCTTTGTCTATGGTGCCCCGGAGCAGAATCAGCGGAGACAAGTGTGGAACAACCTCACAAGCCAGGCGGGAGACAGGGCAGAACCATGGTACCTGACCGGGGATTTTAACGACATTATCGAATCAGGAGAGAAACAAGGGGGGCCGGTTAGGTCAGAGGGATCATTTGTAGACTTCAGGACCTTCATGACGGAAAATGATTTGTATGATTTAAGATTCTCTGGTGACTTCCTTTCTTGGAGGGGACAGCGCCATACACATCTGGTGAGATGCAGACTCGACCGGGCAATGTCGAATAGCTCCTGGGCTGAGGAATTTCCCTCAGGAAGAAGCGAGTACCTGCGTTTCCAGGGCTCCGACCACAGACCGATAGTAACAATCTTTGATCCGCACAAGAAGAAGAAGAAAGGGATTTTCCGATACGACAGACGCCTTAATTCCGTTGAGGAGGTGCACGAACTCATTAAGCGTACATGGGACAAACACCAGGGAGATACGGTTGCACAGCGGATCAACAGATGCAGACAAGAAATCATCCTGTGGTGCAGAGACAAACAGATCAACAGCCAGAGAAAAATCACCGAACTACAAAAAGAGCTGGAGGAGGAAATGATAAAACCAGTAGCTAACCAAAACAACTTAAAGCGGATCAACGAGGACCTAAAAGAAGCCTACAAAAAAGAAGAAGCATTCTGGAAACAAAGGAGCAGACAACTCTGGCTTACATTGGGAGATAAAAACTCAGGATACTTTCACGCAATTACAAAAAACAGGAAAGCTATCAACAAATTTTCTGTGATTGAAAATGACTTAGGAGAAGCAGTCTACGAAGAGGAGCAGATCGTAGAAGTTATCGAGAAGTTCTACAACTCACTTTTTGAATCTCAAGAAGATTATGAACCAGCAATAGTTGATGACGTGCTCAAAAAAAAGGTCTCCGGAAGTATGAACGAATCACTTATAGCATTGCCGCAGGCAGAGGAGATTAGGAAGGCCTGCTTCTCCATTCATCCCGATAAGGCTCCCGGACCTGACGGATTCTCAGCCAGCTTCTATCAAGTTCAATGGAATACGGTGGGAAAGAAAGTGGTGGAAGACATTCAGGATTTCTTCATCTCAGGCCACTTATCAGAACAGCTAAACCTCACCTATGTTAGATTAATACCGAAGATCCAAAGTCCGAAGAACATGGGAGATTACAGACCAATTGCATTGTGTAATGTGAGATATAAAATCATCTCCAAGATACTTACCTCACGCCTGCAGTCAATTCTGCCAACAATGGTGGCTGAGAACCAGTCGGCTTTTGTCCCAAAGAGAGCAATCACTGACAATGTGCTAATCACCCATGAGGTTCTCCATTATCTAAAATCCTCTGCAGCAAAAAAGAATTGTTATATGTCAGTGAAAACTGATATGAGTAAGGCTTACGACAGATTAGAGTGGAAGTTTGTGGAGAGAGTCTTGGAAGCACTCGGATTCCATCAGAAATGGGTGGAATGGATTATGGCATGCCTGTCTACAGTTTCATATTCATATCTTATCAATGATGCGGCACAAGGCAATGTACAACCAAAGAGGGGACTGAGACAAGGCGCCCTCTCTCACCTTATATATTCATTCTTTGCAGCGAAGTCCTGTCCGGACTATGCAACAAGGCTGAAAGAGAGGGCAAGTTAAAAGGCGCTAGAGTGTCAAAAAACAGTCCCAGGATAACCCACCTCTTATTTGCAGATGATACAATGTTCTTCTGCGGATCTGACCAGGAGAGTTGTGGTGAACTCAAGCGAATACTGGACAAGTATGAACTTGCTTCAGGTCAAAAGATCAATACCCAAAAATCAGCAATCACCTTCTCTGCAAAAACACCTCAACACACTAGAGGAAGAGTTAAACAGATGCTGGGTATTACCAAAGAGGGGGGAGTGGGGAAATATCTGGGACTCCGTGAACATTTTGGAAGGAGGAAAAAAGATCTATTCAGTTTGATTGTGGACAGAATCAGACAAAGAGCTGCAGGATGGTCTAATCGTTTCCTATCTGCAGCGGGGAAAATCACCATGCTGAAGGCAGTATTAGCTGCTATGCCCACCTACACCATGTCTTGCTTCAAGTTACCCATGTCCCTCTATAAGAGAATTCAATCAGCCTTGACTAGGTTCTTCTGGGACTCGGCTGAGGGGAAAAGGAAGACTTGTTGGATTTCATGGGACAAATTATCCCAATCTAAAAAAGACGGTGGACTGGGCTTTAGGGATCTACAGAGCTTTAACGACGCTTTGCTAGCGAAAGTGAGTTGGAGGATTCTCACAAACCCTTCATGCCTCCTGAGTAGAACACTTTTAGGAAAATACTGCCACGGTTCCCACTTCATGGACAGTAAGGTTCCGAACTCAGCCTCTCATGGATGGCGTAGTATCTGTATAGGTAGGGAGCTCCTCAAGAACAACCTAGGGATAGCCTTAGGCAATGGCAGGGAAACCAGTATTTGGAACGACGACTGGCTCTCCCTTGAGGAGTCCCGACGACCTATGGGACCAGCGACAGAAGGATCTAACTTGATGATGGTCTCGGACCTAATCTCTTTTGACAACAAAGAGTGGGATAAAGACAAAATTTCCAGAATACTGCCCAACTACGAAACAGAAATTCTACAACTTAGACCGAGCTTTCTCACAGGGAAGGATAAGATTATCTGGCTCCCAGCAAAGTCAGGTATCTACACTCCTAAGGCGGGCTACTACGAAGCGCTTAAACAAGCGAAGAACGAAACAGCAGAATATAGCTCAGATCAAAACAACATCGGTTTCAACTGGCAAAAAGAGATATGGAATCTAAAATGCTCCCCTAAGATTCATGTATTCCTATGGAGAGCTATGAGGGAGGTATTACCGGTTGGCGAGGCTTTGAAAGTCAGGAGTATTAATGCAAATCCAAATTGCCCACACTGCAGAAGCGAAGAAAGCATCACCCATCTTCTATTTGTTTGCCCTTTCGCTGAGATAATCTGGGCTCAAGCCCCTTTCAAGATCGCACCGGACTTCAGAGGAATAACCAATTCGCAAGAGGGGCTTCGAACTGTAAGCCAATTAATTTGCCTTCCCCCGACGGGCGTTGGAGCTGGACCTTTATTCCCATGGTTGTGCTGGTTTTTATGGTCAGCAAGAAACAAAAAAGTTTTCAATAACAAAGAAAGCACAGCAACGGAAGTTATCCAGAGAGCAATAGTAGCAGCAAGAGAATGGCAAGGAGCTCATTTGGACACGCAGAAGAAAATACCTCCTCCTAAGAGAACCCAGCAAATCCAGTCGAACCCAGATACAATTCGATGCAGAACCGATGCGGCTTGGGATGCGGCTAGGAGAGTGGGAGGAATGGGATGGTGCTTTTCACATGCAGATCAAGTGTGCGGCCAAGGGGAAGCAATTCGAAACCATCTATCATCACCGGCCATAGCTGAAGCCACGGCCATCTTCCTGGCAATGCAACAGGCGAAGGAGAGAGACTTCGCCAATCTATTGATTGAATCAGATTCTCAGATTGTAATCACATCAATCAAGGAAGGAGCGCTTCTGAAAGAGCTCCATGGGATTCTTCATGATATCCTTACTCTATCTTTTTCTTTTGAGAGCATCTATTTTAATTTCATCCCCAGAACACTGAACTCAGTGGCAGACTCTATCGCAAAAAGAGCCCTCCGATCTTTTGTAACTTTACAGTCTTTACCTATGGAGTAATTTAATGAAAGGTTGTGTTTTGACCAAAAAAAAAAAAAAAACCAACTCACAGCCAATAAATTCAAATTCATCAACAAAGTAATTTTTAGCTATTTATTTTAGACTGTACTTAACCAAACCGTAGATTCAATTTATTTTAGTGAAAGTTCAAAGAATTGAATATCTAGAAACAGTAAATTTTCTCTTTTAAAAAATAAAAAATCAAATCGCAGAATGATTTAATTAATGTCCGCCACTCCGCCCTTAGTTTATGATGAAAATCATATGCTTCGTACAATATTATTATTTCTAATTCGTATTCAATTTCCTTTAGATAAGAATCATAAGATAAAGAGGCAACCAATTATTTAACACATAAAACAAGACCTATAAAATCCAAATATAGATTATGGCTAGCTATCATACATAGTGCAACTACAATCTAAAGTACAAAAAAGCTGATATATGAAAGTTTGTCATACCACTCTTCCAAGTTAAATTATATTTTTGTTTCTGCTTTTCCATTATTTACGTTAAACTAAATCATCTACGATATTCGTGATTATATGTTTGTTTTAATGATCGTATGCCAAGATCGATGGATTTACATAGTAGGCATGTCGATTTGATTACATAAATCCCTAACACAGACTATATATCTAACTTTGAAACATCTAACTAAATGTCTTAACACAGACTATATTTTCTATCTTTTTTAGAGCCAATTCAGGTAATTTCCCTTCTTATAAAGCCATGATTTTATATTCCCGAAACATATCTAAAATCAAATGTTGGCAAAACGATAAACCTGAACGTCTTAAAAAAAAAATTACTAGATGCATGCGTCCCAAATGTTTCACTTTAAACTATTGAATCATGCATTTGAATCCAACATTTTTTTTTAGAATTTCTCACTTTAATTTCGGGAAAATAGCATAAAAAACCCTCAAAGTGGCAGCCACTGACACTTTAAACCTTCAAAGTTTTTCACTAGCAGTTTTAACCTCCAAACTACAAAAGTTATCATTAAAAACCTTGAATTTGACATTTCAATTCGCGCCGCCATTTCAGTTAACGGTGAACAGTAACTTCCGTTAGTTTTTTTTTTTTAAAAAAAAAAATTCAAAAAATCTTAAAAAATTCGAAAACACCTAAAAAATTCATAAAAATTCATTAAAATTCAGAAAAATGCATAACAATTCATAAAAATTCATAAGAATTCATAAGAATCATAAAATTCAAAATAAATACATAAAAAATCAACAAATTCAAAAAAATATAAAAAATTCAAAAAATTCAAAAAAATTCAGAAAAAGTCAAACAAATTCATAAAATTCAAAAAAAATCAGAAAAATTCTAAAAAAATAAAAAGTATCCAAAAATTTGAAAATAATCAAAAATTGAAACATATAGTATGTTTGTATGATATCGTGTGTTTGTTTTTGTATCATAGTTTAGCATCACTCCATTCTTTCTCAAAAACACATATAGTATGTTTGTAAGATATTGTATGCTTGTTTGGTACCATAGCTTAGCATCACCCCATTTTCTGAATTTTTCTGATTTTTTTGAATTTTATGAATTTGTTTGAATTTTTCTGAATTTTTTTGAATTTTTGAATTTTTTATATTTTTTTGAATTTGTTGATTTTTTATGTATTTATTTTGTATTTTTATGAATTTTTATGAATTCTTATGAATTTTTATGAATTTTTATGCATTTTCTGAATTTTAATGAATTTTTATGAATTTTTTAGGTGTTTTCGAGTTTTTTAAGATTTTTTGAATTTTTTTTTTAAAAAAAAAAAACTAACGGAAGTTACTGTTCAGTTAACGGAACCGTTAACTGAAATGGCGGCGCGAATTGAAATGTCAAATTCAAGGTTTTTAATGATAACTTTTGTAGTTTGGAGGTTAAAACTGCTAGTGAAAAACTTTGAAGGTTTAAAGTGTCAGTGACTGCCACTTTGAGGGTTTTTTATGCTATTTTCCCCTTTAATTTCAGTCATAGTTAATCATTAAATTATGAATGTATAAAAAAAAATTATACGTAAATCCTAGAAATTAGTATGAATTTTAATCCGAGATCTCCTGATTAATAAAAAGAATAAGTTGAAAATATTCTTGAAAACTTTTACCCTAGAATCTGCATTTCAAAATTTAATCAGAGGATACAATAAATCATACAGTACATCATAACAAAATAAACATGTAATAAAAAATATAAAGTTTGATATATGTTAACATTGTTTGCTTTTAAAGTGACATGGATTCAATAATTATGCTCCAATAAGCTTTTACTTTGTCTTTATAATCTTTGTATAATCTTGCACGTTTTAATACCTCTCTCTCTTTCTTCCTTTATAAGTTCCTCCCATTTCCTCTCCTTAGCTCATAAGTAATCAAACCTCAAAACAAAATATTTCATATCTCTCTTTCTCTCACTAAAAAACTCCAAAGTTCCGATGGATCAAAACGTACCAATAAGCAAGAAGCTATGGAACATCGTACGTTTCCTCTTGTACATGATCCGCAAAGGCGTCTCAAAGCATAAACTTATCGCCGACTTCAACGCCACTCTCAAACGCGGCAAGAACCTCATGTTCCACCACCGTCGCCGCGTCCCCGCTGCCTCTACTTCCTCGGACTCTCTAAAAGCTGCTTCATCCGCCGCAGCAACTGCACCTTTACGACAAGAATACGAGTTTAGCTGTAGTAACACTCCAAACTACTCTTTCCCTTTTCCCAGTATCGCGTTCATGAAGAAAAAGAGTCACAATAGTCTCTTCGCGTGTGGTCAAACGCCTCAGACGCTCGACGATGACGCAGCCGCGGCTAGAGCAGTTCTTGAGCTTATTAACGGCGTTGGTGACAAAGGAAACGTCACGCCGGCGGCTTTGTCGGCGGCTTTGTCTCCTTACTTTCCAGGGTATGGACGGACTCCTTTGGTGAGGCCATTAAGAGTAACGGACTCACCGTTTCCGTTAACCCCGGAAAATGGTGACGTGGCTAAAGGATACGTGGACCAAGCTGCTGATGATTTTATAAAGAGGTTTTATAAGAACTTGAATCAGCAGAAAAAGATGATTGAGTTCAGCTAAAAATTAATCTGATCAGTGTGTTTCTTCATATTTATCTCTTCCTCCTTAAATATTTCTTTTACTCTTTTTTTTTTCATCTTCTTTTTGCTGATTAAATGCCAAAGATGTAATGATATTTTTGGGGGATTTTTATCTTCTCATATATTGAAACAATTGGATATTATGAATAAAAAAGAAATCATGGGTTTTATTAGTTTGAATCTATAACTCATATGTGAACAATTTGTAGCGGCTTAAACAAAATTGATTCAAGGAAATTAGTCAATCTTCGGATTCACACACTTCCACAACGTTAACATAATGTGTTGCAATTAAACTAGTTATTCTTTTCTAATGAATGTTTGTGTTTTACCTCTAACCAATGAATAACTTCAATAAGATATCTCTTTAGCTTTTCAATATACTCAAAAGTAGTAACTCTAAACATAATTAACGCGATGTCAAAAAAATAAAAAAATAAACATAATTAACGCTTTAAAATACATATTATAAGCAAAATTTGTATTAACTGTGACGATTAGAATAAATTTACTTATTATTTATAAAACAGATGGATCCCATCATTTTTGTTTTTTGAAAAATAATCCAGTGACATGCTAGAAATTTTATAGTTTGTTTTGGTGAAGTGACAATCATCATAATCATATGAAAAAAAATAAAATTAATATATAATTTTGAAATTCGCTTTTGTATCTGTTTTGTTGTCTCAAATAAAGACATATGGGGGAAATATTCTCCGTATCGTCCTTTGATTAGTATCTACCATATCGTACGGTTTGAATCTTATTAGCTAGCGATTTAATTATTTGCATGACATGAGTCATGATCCCCAAATAGACCCAAGAGGTTTATGATTTGCATATTATTTTATTACATCTCGAGGTTACAATCTCATTCCTTAGTATCCCGAATTTTATGTACAATGTAAATTTTTTAAGGTAGTTAATTATGTGCAGTCTCACTTTCCAAAACCATGTACGCACTGAGAAAATGCTTAGAAAATTATACTATTGTGCATGGTGATATATGCGATATATACAACTTTGATGAAATAAAACACGAAACTTAAAGTGGACATTGCAAGCTGTGTGGCTCTTTCCTTAAAGCAAAAGAGAGAAAGTACTTTCTTTTCTAACTTTTTTCTTTAATTTTCTTTTACTTCTTTTAAATTTCCTTATTATATAAACACAAATCACAAGTTTGAATTCATAGTCATAGCAATCAGCCAATTATGTATCAAAACAACAACTCTACCACTACCATAAAAAGCTTATCTATGGCAGAGTCTAGGCGTGGGCGTTCGAGTCGTTCGGGTTCGGGTCGGATCTATTCGGATTTCGGGTTTTCGGGTTTGAAGATTTAGGACCCATTCGGGTATTTTAGAATTTCAGTTCGGGTTCGGGTTCGGTTCGGTTCTATTCGGGTTTGGGTCGGGTACCCGAACATTTATAAAAAGAAAATAAAAATTAGTTAAATTTAAATATAAATCAATTAAATTTGACAAATATAACTAAAAATTTCATATATTCTATTTATTTTTGATATTTTAGTTATTTTTATCTAAAAGTAATTCATATATTTGGATTTATAATTATAAGCTATATCAAATCTAAATATTATTAATATTTTAGGTATATAATTGTATTTTGGTTATTTCGGGTACCCATTCGGTTCCCGGTTCGGGTCGGGTTCGGGTTCGGGTTTTCGGATATTGAAATTTAGGACCCGTTCGGGTATTTTACGAATTTCGGTTCGGGTTCGGTTCTACTTTTTCGATTCGGGTTCGGTTCGGTTTTTCAGGTTCGGTTTTTTTCCCAGGCCTAGCAGAGTCAATAGATAAAAACTTCTTTAGTAAGTCACTAGCTATTTTCATCTTTATAGATTCTAAAAATCAAGAATGAAGATTGAGGTTCTCAACTATTCTTTCCTTACTTGGGATATAAAAGTGATTAAGACAGTTAGACAATTATGCATGTGTTTGATACATATACATACATTAATACATGCTTACACATTTACATATATGATATCCACATTCTGAAGTTATGATGCGGCGCCGATTGTCAGACGAAAATGTTACCTTGTGCTTAAGCTTGAATTAATGGCTGTAAAATCTCTTTAAGGAGTGATCTCTAGATAAAATTATAGAAGGAAAAACTAAAAAATGGAGTTTTGTATTTTTTCAAAATATCAATGGGTTTCCGAACAAACGAAATCATATTCGGAATACATATAGACAGATTTGAGTTTTTGTGCAAGTGTGTTGTATTTTTTTTACCTAATCGATATGCGTATAACATAGCTATAAATTTAACTTCTGAAGAAGGGACGATATATAGAGTATATATGTAAGATCTATCAAAAGTTATATTTACCAGAATTAACATAGAATTGTGAAAGCTATATAGATTAAACGAGTACAAAACAATTAAAAGAACTAATATCCAATGGTTATAGATCTGCATATAAAATTGTTACTTAAAGAACCAAAATGAAGCTTTATTAAATTATATGGATCATATCAAAGAAAAAATAGCTATTGAAACAGCTTTTGTACTGGTAGTGCCCCATTTAAGGTATGATTGAACATGTGTGAGAGACTCAGAGACATACTTCCAAATAATATGTGAGATTCTCATTAGATAATGACATCTTCATTCTATTATTGTGTGTGTTCACAAGGGATAAGGATATTATTGATATCTATTATATTATTAGAGAAATAAATTTAACTTTAAATAAAAACTAGAGTTGTTGATTACTTGAGTATCTAAATAACTAGATAAATAACTAGATGATACCCTGCACCATTGTGCGGGTAAAATATATGATTTATATTTGATTATTAGATAAACTATTATCATAGTATCATAGTAGTCAAAGTATTTATGGCTAATATACTATCTATAAATATAATATTCAGTAGAATATTTAATCTAATAAACAATAACAATATATCATCAAACATAATATAAACTTTATTAACACAAAAATATTTATAATATTATAACTTTGATAAATTTAAAATAATTCTAATATTTTCACAATTTAGAAAGTTTCTAATATTTAAATTTCTATCAAACAAAAGTATATAAATATTTTTAAATTCAATTTAATAACATAATTCATATAAAACTTTATTAAATCAAATAAAAACTTACAAATTTTCTGCGTTTATTAAATACTTCATATACGTAATTCAAAATTCTGAGTAAATTTAATTATTTATAAGCAATATACATGTCATCCCTTTTATTTTGTAGTCCACGTGAGATAAAAATTTGCATTTATAAAATTTAAATATCATATAAGCCATTAAATCTCTTAATTATATGCTTCTAAATATTTGAATTTAATGATACCATAAAAAGAGAGAAAAAAATCTAATGGAATAAATATATTTCCATATTTTAAAAAGTATATTAATTTTTTGTTGACGTGTCTGAATGTAACTATTTCATTGGTTAACTTCCCCTTAAGTTACTCTGAGTGAAAAACGTGTCTGAATTTTCTCTCTCCGTCTTCTCAATTAATATATATGGGATATATTTATTAAAAGTTAATTATTAAAAAAGTTAATTATTAAAAAATTCCAATTCTTTGAAAAAGAAATAAGAACATTTCCTTAAAAAAGTGATATATATATATATGGATGGATAACTTATTATTTTTTCTTAAAACTATAATATATAGAAAATGAAATTAATTGTTAAATTAATTTTACTCATTATGAGTATTTATATAATTTGTTTCCTGAAAATTAACATGAGCATATCACATAAAAATAGAATTTTCAAATAATATTACAAAAGTTTTGATATACTTTCTATTTTCTTTTAGAATTATCCAAATTATAAAAAACGGAATCAAACCAGAAGTAAACCGTATCCGAATTTTTTTTTACATATAAATTGGTTTCAATTTTACTATCCAAACTAAATTGGAAACTGAAAAAATCGAACCAAAAATTAAACTGAATTTAATAAATACCCATACAATCTTTATATTTCTATATTTGAAACACCCAAAAACAGAAAAAACCAAAGTGTAAACCGAATATCGAAAGATTCAAGACTAGTTAAAAAAATGATGCAGGTTTTTTTTTTTAAATTAAGCTGGTTAGAGTCGGGAACCGCTAAAATCCGCAAAATATCTGCTGTGTAAAGGATTAAATGGGGCACGTTTGCCAACTTTGACATTCCTACTCGAGCATGTAAAAGGCATATTAATTCACGCCACTCTAAATCCTACAAAATAATGCAAAGCCCTATCTCTTTTGAAGGCCCATCATGTACAACCATCTTTATTGATATATACTTCTCTATCATTTTTGGATTTTTCGTTTTTTGTTACACAATCTAGAAAAACAGATCCGACTGATAGAGTTGACACGATCTGTTTCTATCATCAGAATCAAATCGGTTCCCAATGGCACAAAAGTTGGAAGCTAAAGGCGGAAATGGAGGCAAAGTATGGGATGATGGAGCCGATCATGAAGGTGTCTCAATGATCTATATACGAGAAGGTCGTGAAGGCATAGAGTCCATCAAGTTCGACTATGTCAAGAATGGACAACCTGAAGCTGGACCAATCCATGGTGCCTCGGGTCAGAGTTTCACCGAGTCGGTACATCTTCAAACTCTCTTTCAAATGAGTTTATTGTTTATTCAACAAAGTTTTCTTGATTTAGCTTCGATCTTTGGGTTTGAATCTGACTTTTTTCTTGTGTTCGTTCATAGATTATCATTTTTTCTATATATCCTAAATATCGTTCCTCCTTGAACCGTGACTTGATCAAACCCTTATTCTCAAACTGTCTTGTTCTATTTCTTCTCCTCCCGATCAAACCCGACTATTTAGCTTCTTGTTAGATCCGGTTTAGGCTTGGTTAATGTTATCAACTCTGTATTTATATCCTCACCATCTTCTTTTAATTAATCTGATTTTTATTTTTTTATGTGGATATCTACATTTTGCAGTTTGATCTTAACCATATCGTTGATGAACATATCGTATGTATTAAGTGTTACTACGATGAGGGTGTGATTCAAGGACTTGTGATCAAAACCAACATCAGGAATTCTGCACTCATGGGATATAATCTTGGTACTAAATTTAAACTTGAAGTCAAAGGCAAGAAGATCATTGGGTTTCATGGATCTTCTGACAAAAACCTCAACTCTCTTGGAGCTTATTTCACGACTCTTTCTCCTGCTAATTTGGAAATCTAAGAGTTCTACGGATAAGATTCAAGAAGATCATTGGGTTTCATCGGTTTGATTTATGCTGAAGTCAAAGGCAAGAAGATCATTGCGTTTCATCGGTTTATTTTATTATGTTGCTTTGAATCTGTACTACTTGACTTTGTATCATCTTCCATGTTGTTTTGGCGTGCCTTTCACTTATTCATTCGCTTGCAAGTTGCAAAATGCAACAAGGTATTGATTTTTTTTTTTTTGTCCAGACCAAGTTCCTTCTCCAATATAAGAATAATTATACAATTTTATATCATTTTTTTAGTTGATCTTTATAAAATTTAATTTTTTGATAATGTAGAGAACATGTCTAAGAAATCCAATCAATTTTTCTTTTTCCCACAGAAATTGAATTATAATTGACTAAATTTTAGAACGGTCCTATTTTATATCCACATCTATATCATTGACTTCTAATAAAATGCATATAATCAGCCCACATAATGTAGAGACAAATTCTTAGGCATTCAATCAATACTTGATTGTCAGTTATGTCATCAACGACGTTTCGATTGTTAATAAAGTTCAGAAATACGTTAGTCGTCTATTAAAGGTATAACGTGTCATTTGGGTAGGAGTTTTTTTTTACCCATTTGCAGCAACTAGACGCAAAAAACTAGAACATCTGACAAAAAAAACAATCAAGTAAAAGAGTTATGTGAAGCTTTTTTGTTTGGCAAATTGTTTTTTTTTTTTGTATAAAATGGAACAATTAATCTCCAATGCATGAGGAATTTTAATCCCAACAAAGCAGAATTTGCCAAAACAATGGCCTTACAAATTGACAAAACTTGATATTTTGAGCTGCTCCTTTGAGATCATCAGCCACACCAGAGACTGTGAGTCTGAAAAAACTTTAGCTTACAGATTTCTGTATCATCCTCTGTTTCCAAAGCAGCCTTCAAAACTAATCTTTGCTAATAATGCTGATTTGACATTATAGCTAAAGACAGAACTGTCACGCTGGGGAACTTCAAGGTCCTTGTAGATAAATCACTCCAATGTCACAGTGAGATGAGTCCGCGAGCCAACAAAGAAGATCTTCTTAAATGCAATAAAAGCTTTCTCACAAAAGGAGATTTTGATAGTACATAACATTCCTTAGGAAAGTAACTTAGACAGTAATTTAGGTCGAATCAAATTTTAAAACGGTAAAAAACTTCATTGAGACGAAATTAATTAGTTGGGTCTGTAAATAACAAAATTTTCATAAGGGTACAAAACTATTTCATCGTTTCTTCATTTAAAAAAGGTAAAAAGATGGAAAGGAAATTAAAGTTGTTAACGGGATAATCTAGAATTTTTAATTAGTTTGGAGAGGAATTCAACGAATTACTTGGAGAAAAGCTATAGGGACCAAGAAGAGTGGAAGGTCCCTTTATAGAATTTTCAAAGATGCTCAAAGTTTGTGGTATGACTGAGCTTCCCAACAAAGGAAATGGATTGACATGGGGGAGGTAGAAGAGGAGATCTATGGATTCAATGCAAACATGATAGATGCTTTAGGAATAAAGCCTGGTTTTTAAAATTTCCAGCATCGAATCAAGTATTTCTTTAAAAGCAAGAGTATGATCATAGGCCAGTCTTAATGAAGCTCATTATATTTGCAGGAAAACAATAGAGCTCCTTTAAATTTAATAAGCAGTTTCTGCATAAACTGAGAGTGAATGAAACAATCATATTAAGTGTGGGATCACTTGAATCCGATGTTTGGGGTTGATGATCCCATGAGAAGTTGTAGACGTGAGCTTAGTCAGTAGAAAAAGGTCAATATGGTTAATGCTAAGGAGAAGATCAATCAGATTCAAACATGTATAGAGGAGGAACATGCTTGTAGAAAATAGTATTGAATTTTTTAAAAAAGTTTATAATTGCTGAAAATGGAAATGAAGATCATTAGGTTCCATTGATATGTTGAGAAGAACTTGAACTCACTTGGAGCATATCTCAAAAGGCTCTTACCCAAGCTGCAAAATCACATTCTCACAAACTCATCTTTATGTTTTGCTTCACAAATTTACAACTCCGACCTATATCTATACACACAGTTATATAACTTTAGGCAATGCGTGTTATGGTAAGAAGTCATTTAGTTGTTCCTACTTGCACTCAGAAAAAGAACGACACAGATTTCTTGTGCAGCTTCTTTGTAGGACGAGACTTCCTAAGCGCTTCAGCGTATTTAACCAACTCTTTCTTCCTCTCTTGAACTGATTCCAAACTGTCTTCTTCTCCATAGCTGGACGAACCTGCTGCTTCGCTCTTACGTCGTAGCATCCTGATGTGATCCTTGAACTCCTCCTCCTCGTCTTTCCCACGCAGCAACATTTGGAAGTCCATCGAATGAGACGATCTAAGCCTCGTAGGAGTCGAATGAACACCTGTGCTTGAGCTGCTCGGTTGTTCCGATGAACCAGCTCTCTTCTTACGCTCTTGACTATCTTTACCGTGTAAGATCTTCATCAGCTTATGCATAAGCTTCTTCTTCCCTGACTTTTTGCTTTTCGTCGCGAACAAAGTGTCAACAGAAGAATCATCTAAGAACATAGAGTCAGTGATCATTGATGATTCCTCCTGAGAAGATGACCATTGATCATAATCTGTGTTATCTTCCTCGTGCCCTTCGCTATGTGCGTATTCAAGAATCAGTTGCTTAGCTTTCTCTTCTGAGTTAGGGCTTAGAGTAGTACTAAGATCCCTAGCAACGGTTTTACCCGCGGCTGGCTTGTAAGTCCTTAGCTCATATCTCAAACAAGCATTTATCCATTTGAGATAAACAAGCTGCTCGAGGTCAGTGCATCGATCTCCTTGAAGCTGCTCGATCTCCTTCTTCAGCTCTTCGTTCTCACTCCTCAACCGGTTACCATCTTCACGTAATGTCTCCATCTGAAACAAGAAAGAAAGTTTCATTTTTTCTGTTTTTATAGAATGTCCAAGAACCTCGAGGACAAGTACCTCCTCTGGATCCTCCAACTTGGAACTTGCTATGATTTGAACAGATTCCAGCTTCTCAGCGAGTTCGAAATTCTCTAAATGTAAACTCGTGTTGGAGTCCCTAAGCTCGTTGATCTCTCCTTCCAAATCTCTTAGCCTCTGCATCATCTTATCCGCATCCGGATCAGGCAAAGTAGCCTTGATCTCTTCTTCTTGCAGCTTCGACACTCGCTCTCTTAGTGACAAGAGCTGCTCTACGTGTTGTTGCGTTTTGATGTTCAGTTTCTTCTTAATCCCCTCAACCTGAGACTTAGCCAAATCCAGCTCCAAGGCAAGTTTCGAATGCTCAGAACACTGAGCCTTGAGTTTCTCGTTCTCGGCTTGCAAAGACTTGATCTTGAGATTGAAAACTTTAGTCTCCATCTGGTTTAGTTTCAGCCTACTTCGAAGCTCCATCGCAATCTTTTGCTGCTCCTTGAGACTGTAGTACTCTAACAACTTATCCTCGAGACACCTCTCTCTCTCACGTAGCGCTCTCACCGTGTTTCTCAACCGCTTAATCTCGTTCTCATGATCAGCTTCCTCTTCGCTCGGAAACGCCAAAGGAACAGATATATCTGACTTTGGAGTTTCACAGTCATCATAGACCAACAAATCTAACTTCTTGACTTCATCTTCGAACTCCGGTAAAAGAAACACATCTTTTTCATCAGCATCACATTCGCTTCTTGGCGAAAAACCCACCAAAGAGTCTTCTTTACTAGTCTTCTACACAAGCGCAACACAAAACCAAATCAATTTTACAGTAAGTCGAACCAGAAGCCAAATAAACATTATATATATAAGTCAAATCTATAAATAGCAACTTGTAGCATAAAGTGTTCAAAGAGATCAAAAGCTTATTAACTTACATCGATGGATTTGTTGGAACTGTCTCTGTATCCATGATCTGAAAATACGAGGAAAGCCCTTTTCATGAATGTGTTAAATAAATCAAACAGTATTGATACAAATAAGACACAAGACACAAACCAGATGATTGAGGTCGAAGAGGAGGCAAAGTGGGACCGATTCTTTTCGTTTGCTTTCTAAATCGAGAAAAGAGAAATCCGGCGAAAGATACGGCTAAGGCGGCTCCTAATTGAAGCACAAACAGGTTTACATCTCTTTTGTGTTTGGTAATAATCATGATTGCCAAACAAAAACAGCCTCAAGATTTTTCAATTGGAAGAAGAAACCGAACTCATCTGTCTTCTTCTTCGTCGGTCTGCATCTGCAAGTTCAGATTTTTAATCAAAAGACAAAACTTTGATGATGGGATCAAATAGGCCACTAAAGGAAAAACCAAAGAGCTGATCAAGAAGAACCAAAAGTTTTGATTTTTATGTCTTTTCCTTAAACAAAAGCAAAACTTGGAAAGAACGAAAAAGAAAAGAAAATAAAATATTTGTCTTATTCAAAGTAAATAACAGAAACAAGTAAACACCATTCAGCCGAAGAAGACTCACCAGAAACGCCATAAAATCAATTAGCACGAGATTTTACTCACGATTTGGGTTTTGATAATATTAGTTTTTAGTTATATTAGGAAGTTCGTAGGAGATACGAAATTTCTAGTGGGTCAAAAAAAAAAAATGTTTTGATTCTCTTTGAGTGGGTGTATTTCGCTGTCCTATGATCAAATGCGTAAAATGTGATATTTCTACAGAAGATTTGAATTGACGGGGAAAAAAATTTGATGTGTTGGAGAAATATTGGACACAGGATGATAATGGAGGAGAAGTCGATCACGAGACTGGTCTTGAAATCGAACGAACATCCCCGAGATGCGTTTCAGTATCATATTCTAAACAAATCACTAATTTAATAACTCTTTATTTATTTATATTTAATTCACGGACTTGCTCTTGATTATGACTCAGTTCTGTTTTTGTAGGCTGTATCGCTGTGGCGTATTAAATTTATGTTTTCAATAATAAAGATCCATGTCAGTGTCATGAGCCTGGCTCGTGTGATATGTTACGAAGTCAACAAAAATATTTATAGACATAAAAGGAAAAGTTAGAAATAGATAGCCCAATTTGACCCAAAAAAGAAAGAAATAGATAGCCCAATTCCATATATAGAGAGAATTTGGCCCAACAAGCCCCTGTCGAAGGCTACAAGCCTAACATACAGTTAAGACAAATGAACTCACAATGCGTTGTACCAGAACCGATGCTTCAAGTTCAAGGTTTGAATTAGTCGTTATCTCTCTGTTTCGTTTGAATTCGTTACTTGCAGCGAAAGAAATCAATGAAGTAGAAAAGGAAAACGAAGAACACACACAGGCTATAGAGTTTTCCATACTACATCTCTTTTCAAGATTGGTGCATGGAATTCACTAGTTTCAGCTGGATCGTATAGATCTCAGCCTCGTTGACCCAACCAAAAAAAAAAAAAAAAAGAACTGGAGAATTGATGAGATCTACAATGAATTCGAAATCGTAGCATGTTCTGAGGAAGAATTTGCAAATTTAGTGTCAATTATATTTAATTTGACCGATAAGAAAAAGTCTCATAAACTATATATATATATATATAGTCTCATGAAAATTACAGTTTCTAGATATGTATGTATTTACATACAAAATTAAAGTTTACCACATCTAAAAACATAACAATGATAACAAGTATACATAATGATGTAGAAAAACTAATATTGAGAATTGTGTTTAGATCCGATAATTTTGATGACAACTTCACGATAGACCGTTAACATAAAAGTTATTTTCTATTTGGCTGGTCAGTGATTCTAAACTTCAAGGTAAATCAAACTACATTTCATAGTCACATGCGCTTTTAAATCAAATAGTAAAGTAATATAGATTGGTTGAATAAATTCATCCGAAAATAAAGTCTTTTAACATAATATAATATCCTACAAATGATATATAGTTGAAAACTTGAAAAAGAAAAAACCAAATTTATGATGCGATCATGGGCCACTAGCCAGATTCCTAGAAAATATTAATAATATGCATCTCTTAAAAAGACAAAAGTGTGATCAATGACTTATAAATAAGCATCTTCATCCCTACTTATGCATTCACCAAATCACCGTAGCAGACCTATCGATCATGTTGATCTTCTATGTTATTCTCTTTCTCTCATCTGCTATTTTAGGTAATTAACTAACTTAATTTTCTCTTTCCCTCTAACTCATTCTTTATGCAGATTTACTACACCATCAATGTTTGTAAATGAAAGAGTTCAGCTAAGCTTCCTTTACTATCTTCAAATAAATTTTAGATATTTTATATGTATATGTGAACTACTTTTTTCTTTCTCTTACAACATAAAGTTTACGTTATATATAAATGGGAAAAAACCCTACAAATACCTGACATTAATTTCATTTGCCAGAAAAATACATCAACTTTTAATGTTGTCCGAAAAATACATCATGTAATTTTCGTTACTCAATAAATACCTCATGTAATTTTGGTTACTCAATAAATACTCGAACATTCAAAATCAAGTAGTTTAACACCATGATTTGAGGGAAGATTTTGGGGTTTATTCGAAGGAAAAAATATCAATTTGTCGCGTGTGATTAACGAAGTTAACAACGTGTTGCTGTTTCTGTTAAAGAATTAAAAATCTTCTAAATCATGGTGTTAAAACTACTCGATTTTGAATATTCGAGTATTTACTGGATAACCAAAGTTACATGAGGTATTTTTCGGGCAACGTTAAAAGTTGGTGTATTTTTCTGGCAAATGAAAGTAATGTCAGGTATTTTTAGGATTTTTTCCCTATATAAATTATATACAAAACTTTCTAAAGAGTTTAAGACGACCCCGCTGCGACGTCTTTCTTCCATTTTGGTTAGAGATGATGCTTGGCTTTATAAAAGAAATTATTTGAAGATATGATAAAAGACAATACCCTGGTCAGAAGAAAAAAACAATATCCTAATTCGATTCTATGTTTATAGATTTAAATGGATTCCCAATGGCCCAAAAGTTGGAAGCAATTGGTGGGAAGGGCGGTAAGGCGTGGGATGATGGAGCCGACCAGGACTATGTAGCAAAGGTTTATATACGTGGTGGCCATGAAGGCATTCACTACATCAAATTCGACTATATCAAGGATGGCCAATCCGTAAATGGAACGATCCATGGTGGTTCCGCTGATGGTTTTACACAGATGGTATATATGTTTCCGGAAAAAAAATTGTATCTTCAAAAATATATATGATCACAAATAGAACTATGAAAAAACAAACCATCAAAGGTAAAAAAAATTATGCTATTTTACAATCAAACTTATTACTCACCATGTTTTGTTTTGTTGCAGTTAGAGATTGATTATCTTAAGTACGAACAAATTGTATCTGTTGAGGGTTACTATGACGAAAAGACCGGCGTGATGCAAGCACTCCAATTTAAAACCAACCTCAAGACTTCAGAGTTTATTGGATATCAAAAAGGTACTAAGTTTTCACTTGGAGTCAGTGAAAAAATAATTATTGGCTTCCATGGATCTGCTGGGCATAGCCTTCGCTCTCTTGGAGCATATTTAAAGACTCCTCCTACCAAATCGGAACTCCATGGTGGCATAACCGGAGGGGAGTACTGGGATGATGGTCCTAACTATGACGGCGTAAGAGCAGTGTATGTTACTTTTACTGAAACTCATATAAGGAGTATGAACATCGACTACGACCAAGACGGCCAAGTGGCAACTTGTTATCACGGGATGAAGAATGGAGAAACACAAGGGGTACTAAATCTCCACAATTCTAAATATTCTTCGTCCATATATAAACATTATTTTGAATGCTTGTTGTACGAGGTTTTAATTAATATTGCATCTAACTATTAATTTTAAAATCAGTTGCCAATAAGTATATAAGTTTAAGATGGTCTACAAATTAAATACTAGCTAGGTTCGGTCTATATTTATTTTAAACATGTTAGTTTCTAACATTTGATTTATATATTTATGGCAGTTTGTAGTGGACTTTCCAGATGAATATATGACATCTGTGGAAGGTACCTACAACCATATTCATGAGGGCAACTATTTGGTCCTTACGTCGTTGACTTTCAAAACATCAAAAGGAAGAATATCTCAGACATTTGGTTTGGTCACTGGCACCAAATTCGTGTTGGAGAGTCAGGGCAATGCCATTATAGGATTTCATGGAAGGGATGGTGGTTCTTTTGATGCTATCGGAGTTTATTTCGCTCCAGTGGCTCATTCATAAGGTTCCAAGAACCTTGCAAAGTTTGATTTTAGTTCTCTTATCTTTTATTATGTCATGTTGTTAATTTGATATTGTGTTTCAATTCGTAATTTGGTATTGATAAGAAATTCCTCTCCATTCCTCAAAAATTGCACAATTCATAAGAAATATTTATTACCCATGATTCCTTCCCATTCTTTATTTTTCAGAGAATTAAAGAGTAAAAATATTACTTATCAAATTTGGAAAGGAACAAATATTCCTCTTCATTCCTATTATTTTGTTCCTTTTCATTCTTTTCCTTTTCATTCCTACTATTCCTCTAATGGTGACCATAGAAACGAATGAGAACACTTAATTCCTCTTTATTCCTATAAGATTACATCATTCACAAAGAATATTTATTATAAATAATTCCTTCTCATTTCTTATTTTGCAGAGAATTAAAGAGTAAAAATATTACTTATCAAGTTTAGAAAGGAACAAATATTCCTCTACATTCCTATTAATTTTATTCTTTTTAATTATTTTCCTTTTTATTCCTACTATCCCTCTGATGGTCACCATTTAAAATTTTCTATCTATTTTTGATTATTTATTTATCACTGTATAATTTGTTTACATCCTTGACTTCGTTTGTTTTTATTTCCATAAAAAATTATGCACGAAATTTCACCTTGTACATATTGAATTTAGAAGCCCATAAAAGAAGAGCCGAAGTTAAATAATTGATATGCCAGTTACAAAACACTAAGGGGTTGTATTCAATCTTGTATTTAAATAGATTTGAGATGATTTGAGTTTTGAGATGATTTTAGGTGAATTAGGGAAGTTGAAATGATTTTAATCAAAAAACTCTACAATCCCATCTAAAACCATGGAATTTGGATTTTAATATTTTTAACTAAGCAATTGCATCAAAACACTTTCAAATCTCAACAAATCTCCTGAAATTCATTACTTAAAATATTTCCAATAACAGTGGATTTGAAGGTACATTTTAAAATCACAAGTTCAATAACACAGGATTTTAAAATGGTTTTTAAAATTCATGTTTGAATAACAGTGTATTTATGATTTTAAAACAAATCACCTCAAATTCTTAGTTGAATACACCCCCCTAAATGTTTTAGAGTTTTTACACATATTATGAAAACAAATTAAATCATTGGTTATAAATGCATCATTTTTTGTGATGTTAAACTTTCTATAATCTTTAACCAATAGTAATTCAACAAATTCAATTAATTCTCTTGAAATGTACAATTCATCATCAGTAATTATTAAAAATGCATCAAAAAATGAAAACATCAATCTTTTAGAAACTATTTTTTTTCTCTCCAAAATATCTAACAATTAGAAACAGGAGAAATTGTCAAAACTAACATTTGGGAGATACACTTTTTCACTAATACCATCAGCTCAATTCCTTACATAATTACCTTCCTTTTGGGTCACTACCCTTAATGAAATAAAACCTAATTCTTTTTTCTCCTCTAGCTATCTTCCCGTCGTTTACTCTCTCTCTCTCTGTCTTCGGCGATAAACACTTTTTTCCCGATGTCTTTGATTTTCTTTTCCCAATCAGGTCCTCGAAGACCAGAGCCAGATCGAATCTGGAAATTTCGGTAAGAACGTGTTGTCCTTGAGCATTCCAATTGATTTTCTCAGAAAGATACTGCAATTTCTCTGATGACTGTTACCTTTGTAGTTGATCTTTGAGTCTGTTTGATTCTGCACTCCTCACTGTAATCGGTTCTTTCAAGTGTTTGGTGTTTAATGTATATGTTCTATGTGATGTTACCTGAAACATTTAGTTTCTGCGTCTTGTTAATTTGATGTTCATGCTTTAGCTGTGTTTGGGCAATGTGTTGGATCTATCTTTGCGATCATGTCTAGTGTTCTTATCTCCGATGAATCTTTCTCTTGTATGGACATGATCTTTGATTGTCTTAGAATTTGGTGTGTTCTTAAAGGTTTTTTGTATGATAATGAGATGAGTGAAGTAACTGTGTTCAATCTTATATTTTTTTGTTTGTGCAGACAGTTCTTATGATGGAAGAAGGAAACAATCGTATAGCAGATTTTTGTGACAACGATGTTTTCTTCGGAGAACAAAAGTTGATGTTCGTGTTGGAGATGAATATCAGGTTGAGATACCTCGTATGATGTCTTATTCCCAACGCGCAGCGTTTTTTTTGAACCCTCTAGCTTCGGACCTTGGCTCTGATTCCTTTCTTGTGGGACTACCTCTCGAAGTAATGTGGGTAGACACCAAATGTAAAGGTGGCCAGGATTTTGGAGATGATAATGTCGACATGAACGAGTCTCTCAAATCTCTGAAAACTAAAAGAAGCCGCAGAGGTTGTGATAAGAACACGGGATCCAAGCAATGGAAGAATCTTGAAGCTGCCTTAGAAACCATCCACTTCTTGGAAAGATTCGGAAGTAGATGGCTTTGTTCTTGGTCTATATACATTCGAGAAGAACTTTAATCAGGTGAAGAAGTTTTTGAAGAGCAAAGGAACCGGAGAGATACTTTCATTTTACTATGGAAAGTTCTACAAATCTGCTAAACACAAGATTTGGTTTATAAATTTTTTTATGATGGTTTTATAAACCCTTATAATACATTTACTATTTAATATAAATAATTTATAAACCCTTACAAGGGATTTATAAACGCTTATAAAAGATTTATAAACAAGTGTAGGAAGACGAGTCGTTTAGTTCATGACTTATAAAAGATTTATAAATTTCTTATAAAAGATTTATAAAATTTATAAGTAATTTTTATAAACACTTATAAAAGATTTATAAAGTCTTTATAAATAATTTTTATAAGGGTTTATAAAATGGTTATAAAAGCTACTAAATCACTTATAAACTCTTATAAACAAGTGTAGGAAGTATAGAGTTTGTGTTATGTGCCACATAAGTATGTTAGTGTGGTTAAAAGGCTAGACGATTATAGACCTAACGATTCTTCTTCTGTATTGTAGTTAGGAGATTTTTGTTATTAAACACTTATAAATGGTTTTATAAACCCTTATAAATAATTTTATAAACATTTATAAACAATTTTATAAACAAGTGTAGGAAGATATCATCGAGCCTTTATAAATAGATTTGTCAATCCTTATAAATAGTTTTCTAATTCCTTATAAATGATTAAATAAACTCTTATAGATGATTTTATATACCTTTATAAATGATTTATAAACTTCCACGGATCCGTCAGAGTTTGATTACTTTCTCAGGGTGGTTCCATCATCGATCACGGACCAAATGAATGAACGGCTTCTAGCAATGGCAAGTGAGGAGGAGGTTAGATCGGCGCTTTTTATGATGCATCCAAAAAAGGCTCCATGACCAGATGGGATGGCAGCTTTGTTTTTTCAACGATCGTGGAGCCTTATCAAAAAGGATGTTTTGAATATTGTGAATGATTTCTTCAGATCGGGAACTCTGGATCCACGTTTGAATCTGACAAACATATTTCTGATTCCAAAAACGGAAGGACCTAATAGGATGTCTGAGATTCGTCCTATTAGTCTTTGTAATGTAGGTTATAAAATTATCTCGAAGGTGATCTGTCAGCGGTTGAAGATCTTGCTACCCAACCTGATTTCGGAAACTCAATCAGCTTTTGTTTCCGGATGTCTCATTTCAGATAATATTTTAATTGCTCAGGAAATGTTTCATGGGTTACGGACGAACCAATCGTGTAAAGGGTTCATGGCCATTAAAACGGATATGAGTAAGGCCTATGATAGGGTAGAATGGGTTTTCACTGAGAAACTACTTCAGAAGATGGGTTTTGCTCCATTATGGGTGGCAAGGGTGATGAAGTGCCTATCGTCGGTACAATATAGGGTCTTGAATGGACAACCACGGGGCCTAATCCAGCCTAAAAGGGGACTTAGACAGGGGGATCCACTGTCGCCGTATCTTTTCATCATATGTACGAAGGCTTTGATCACAAATATAAAGGAGGCAGAACGTGCCAAATGGTTGACAGGACTTAAGGTTGCAAGGGCTAGTCCCCCAATTTCGCACCTCTTATTCGCGGATGACAGTCTCTTTTTCTGTCGTGCTACTACGGAGGAATGTTAGGTGATCCTTCATATTCTTAAGGAGTATGAGCAGGTATCGGGTCAGAAAATCAATTTTGACAAATCATCAATACAGTTCGGACACAAAATTGAGAGTGGAATTAGAGAGGAGATGAAGTCCACCCTAGGTATCACACGCTTGGGAGGTATGTGTTCCTACTTAGGAATTCCCGAGAGCCTCGGAGGTGCAAGAAGTCAGGTTTTTAGTTTTCTTCAGGACCGTATGTGGTCTCGGGTCAATGAGCACCGAAATTACTATCTAAAGGCAGGAAGGAGGTAATGATAAAATCAGTGGCAATAGCTTTACCTACGCACATTATGTTTTGCTTTCGGATTCCCAAAAAGGTAACCTCAAAGCTCACAAGTGCGGTAGCTCAATTTTGGTGGTCATCGGGAGGGATATTGCGGGGAATGCACTGGATGTCATGGGATAAGTTATGTCAGACAAAAACCGACGGAGGTTTGGGTTTCCGGATGCTGGAGGATTTTAATACGGCCCTTCTTGCGAAGCAACTCTGGCGTCTGATCGATCAGCCATTCTCTCTGTTTGCTAAAGTTTTCAAGGGACGTTACTATCGGCACTCAGATCCTTTTTATCCTATTCGAACATACTCTCCCTCCTATAGATGGAGAAATATTATCTCAGCTAGATCTCTGGTTAGGAAAAGACTAATAAAACGGGTTGGAACAGGTGAGTCTATTTCAGTTTGGAATGACCCATGGATCCCAGCTCATCGCCTGAGACCAGCTTTACCAAAAACAGTCATTCATTATCCACAACTTTGCGTTAACCATCTCATTGATGGGCTCACGATGTCATGGAATGGTAGCATGATCAAGGATTTGTTTTCCCCAGAGGATGCGGCTCTAATCATGGGTATTCCAGTTAGTAGGTCTTGGAGGTCAGATTCATATGGGTGGCATTTTAGTAAATCGGGTCGTTATACAGTCAAATCAGGATACAACATTGAGAGGGTCTTTAAAGAGGAATTGCGAGGTCCTCCCTCGTATGGGCCGGATATTAAATCATTACAGGCTTTGGCTTGGCTGGTGAAGTTCCCGCCCAAGTTGAAACACTTTCTATGGCAGACTGTTTCGGGTTGTCTTCCAATTGTTGGGAAGCTTAGTTCACGAGGGATACAATGTGACACACAGTGTGCCAGATGTGGGATGGAGGTGGAGACAATCAACCATGTGTTGTTTGAGTGTCCCCCGGCTGTCCAAGTTTGAGTTATCCCAAGTACCATCTAATCCATCAATATTCCCGGGATCTTCAATCTATGCGAATATAGACTATTTATTCTCGAGGTTGCCGCCTAGGATTAAGGAAAAAATCTATATGTGGCTGTTATGGTATATTTGGAAGAGTCGAAATGACAAGATTTTTAATAATATCGACCGAGCGGCTATTGGTTTGGTTAAAATGGCGGAAGCGGAAGCCCTCTCCTGGGCAGAAGCCCAAATTTTGGAGGAATCATCTTCCTCGATGTTATACCACCGACTATTGTGTAACGACCCCGATTCTTTATCCCCATGGCCCAACTCGTTTTTTTTCCTTGGCCCAACAAAGGCCCATGTTTCTTTCTCTTTCGTGCATGTGATCGTGTGTATGCACGTATCTATCTCCTTCCCCATCTCGTTTACCCTAGCCACACAGTCCGAAGGGGAGAGAGAGAGAGAGAGAGAGAGAGAGAGAGAGAGAGAGAGAGAGAGAGAGAGAGAGGAGGAGACTTGCCATCGTTCATCTCCACCACCGCTTCGTTCGTCTCCACTGTCACCTTGCATCGCGAGAGTGGAAGCCTTGCCGTGACGCCTCCTCCAGCCACCACCGTTGCTTCTTCTGGACCAGCTATCACCGGGGAGTCTCGTCAGAGTCAACCTCAGCCACTACCAAACTAATCAGAGGAAGATCGTCCTTTTTCACTCGTTGCTTCCTCTGCAAGCCATATCGTCACCACCACATCCGATCTAATACGTGTGCTCCGATCTCATCTCCACTGTGTTCTCCTCTATGCCAGCATCACCACATAACCTCCACCATGGCTCGCCTCAGACCGTGTCATCGATCCTGAGCTCGGAGCGCCCACCGCAACATCCGCAACAACTCGTGCACGTGCTCCTCCGCCGGTTAGTATCTTTGGATTAATTAGGTATTTTAGATAATTAGTTTAATTTAGATAATTAGTTAATTAGATAACCGGTTCAGCTAATTAGATTTCCGGTTTAGTGCAATTAGTTCTGGTTTAGTTTAGTTAAGTGGGATTAATCCTGCTTTGGTTCAATTCAAGTTGGTTTAAGAGTTTGGTCGGGTTCGGATCCGGTTTGGGTAACCAGGTCGGTCGGGTCTATTTTAGTTTGGGTTCGGTTTGACCGTTGACTTTGACCATTTGATCAATTACCCATTTTTCGTCGTTCGAGGGCTGTTCTCATTCGATCTTTCGCCGTAATTTCAGATCTGGCATCCGGAGTTCCGAAACCGCAGTTATCATCCGTTTTTGGCTAAGGTGAGGGATTTTCTGCAGAATATCGTACTTTTCGTCAAAAATACGCCATAGATGAAATTTAGTACTAAATGTGTTCCGTTTTCTTGATCGAGTCTAGGTAGTTTTGTTTGTAAATTGGACTTAGGAATAATAGATGATTCAACCCATTGATTGTGCATTAAATTGTTAATTGATTCTTTTATACATGCTAGAGCTAGGATTACTCGACTATGTGGGTCGTTAGGGATTGCGGGGGTACAGAGACGTGACTTCTGTACTTGTGTCGCGTGTTGTTTGAGGCGGGGTACTGGCAGCTCAATCGATCTGTTGTCAGTGCCTCACGAGATTGATAAATCGTCTTCGGACGGTCTGGTTGGGCACTATCCCATAAGCCTGGCCACATGCTCTGGCTGTAAGACATTGGTTGTTCTCTGGGTACTTTAGGTACCGTGTTTGTGCATATTTAGTCTATTTTCTGTCTGTGGCGTGCTGCGATCAAATTACAGTTTCTGTGATTAGCATCCCATACCTCACTGAGAGACTCCCCTGTTACTCACCCCTCTTTCTTCCCTTTTCAGCTTTTCAGGTGAGACGGACAAGTATTTTACACTTTGACGATACGGTGCTTCTTTTGGATTTTACGTTTTCTTCGTATTTTATCAGATACATATAGCATTTGAGGTAGTTGAGTTATGAGACACTGTGGATTGGAGTATTTGAGTTATGTGATGTGGTTAGTGGCACGCCCTTCTCGAGTGTCGATGCGACGGGTGTTACATATTGGTCGACATGATCCTCTCCGTGAAGTTATCGGTCGAGTTTGTCAAGTAGATGGTTCTTGGAAGGAAGGAGATGTTTTCTTGGGACAAGGATGGGTCACGGAAAATGGGGATAGTGGACCGGCGATGGGAGCCCGAAATGTAAGGGGGAGCCTTTCTCCACTACTCGCAGAGTTCGAGGCACTTATTTGGGCAATGGATTGCATGAATCTTTTAAATTTCAAAGAGGTTACTTTTGCGACTGATTGCTCGGAGTTAGTGAAGATACTGTCGGAGCCTATGTTATGGCCAGCGTTTGGAAGAATTTCATCGAGCAAAGGAAGATTTGGAGGTTTTCAAGATCATCACCATCCCACGCCTAAACAATACAAGAACTGACAGACTAGCAAAAAGTGCTAGAGTCCACTCCTCCAGTATTATTCATGTTGATGTTGACGTTCTGGTTTGGCTTGTTTGGCTTGTTTGAGCTGTTTTAATGTATGTATGTCTCTTTGTTGCCAAAAAAAAAGATTTATAAACTATTATAAATTCCACATAAGATATACGTTTATTAAGTTGTGTAAAACAGTTCTATATAATTTATAAACCCTTATAAATCTACATATTTATGATTATAAATTAATTTTTATAAACCTTTATAAACCAATTTTATAACCCATTATAAAACTTATACAAAAATACATACTAATTAGCTTTTTAAGTTTATAATTAAAAATGGAGGTTTATAATTAAGTTTATAAGGCTTTATCAACATGTTTATAAGGCTTTCTAAACAGTTTTATGAAGTTTAATAGTTCTAGCTTTTATAAGATTTTGTAATGCTTTCTAAACAGTTTTATGAAGATTCTAGCTTTTATAAGATTTTATAAGGCTTATGTTTTTAAGGTTAAATAGGTTTATATGGCTTTATAGTTCTGGTTTTGTATGATTGTATAAAGCTTTATAAAAATGGAAGCTACACTCATCAATCTTACTCGATCCACTCTTAGGCTAAATAGTTTTATAAGGCTTTATAAAATCATACTAAAAGGTATATAAAAGACTTGTGTTCTTACTAAAGATAAGTTTTATGATAAAGACTTATCTTTATAAATTTTTATAAAAGGTTTATATAATAAACTATAAACCTTAAACATAAATAGATTCTTCCATAAATCTCTGAAGTTTTTATAAGGCTTCATAAAATTCTCTAAAGGCTTTTATTTTTTATAAGGTTTTATAAATGTATTTATAAGGCTCGTCATCTTAGGCTTCCTAGTTCTATGTAGTAAAGATGACTAGCACAACCTGATTTACCTCGATCCTTACCAAAAACTCTGTGATAAACATTGTATTTCCAAGAATCAGACCACATCAAAAGAAGAATCTCTTCGATTTATCTTGAAATTGTCGGTTTTTATAAAGGTTTTTAGGGATTTTGATAATTTTTATAAGACCTTATAAAATCTGGGTAATGAACCTTAAAACAAGCTTTTACAAATCCAGAAGAGGGATTACGATGGGGCATGTCCGAAATCTTAAATCGAGACTTCATCTACATAAATTACGTTGATTGAACACAAGAATTTGACTTATATCATTATTCCGGCGAAGAATCCGGCGAGTTCATCATCTTGCATGAAAGAATCCCTAAATACCTTGTATGATGAGATTGAAAAACAGCGAGATTGGTAACATAGATTCTGTTTTCCTGCGCAGATTAGAGTTCCCACGAAGAAGATGAGACTTCCGACGAAGAAGCTTTTTCAGCGGCGGTGAAGAAATTTTCCATCGACGCGAAGAAGATGAGATGAGATGAGATGAGATGAGATGGGAGGGTAATTTAGTCATTTAATTATACAGAAAAAGTGTAAATATGAAAATGTTCTCTTTGCTAGTGTAAAAATGAAAAAGTGTACAAAAGAAAGTGTATTTTGGTGATTGTTCATAAAAACAGAGAGAGTAGTAAGACCATCATTATCGCTGTGGGTTAGGTATGTATTTAGGTAAAACAAGGATTTAATTAAATGAAAATTGAGAGAAAAAAGAGCTGATTCTTATTTAGGGATTTTAAGAATCGACTTTTTACTTAACTCGTGTCAAGTGGATGAATTTTCAAAGAGAAAAAAAAAAAAAAAAAACACCTTCTCGTCTCTCTCTCTTTCCTTTCTCCTCTGTCTCCGTCAATTTCAGTCTCCATGCAGCAACAATCACCGACTATCACCAACGAATTTTGCTCTTGTGAACTCTTCCTCCTTCAAATTGGAGAGGCTTCTGGGTTGAATATTGAATCCAGGTTGGGTTTTTTTTTCTGATTTCGTTGTTTATTTCGATTGAATTTAGGGTTCAAGGTTTTTGATTGATCATCGATAAACTTTTTTTGAGTTTGTTTATTTGGATAGTTTGATTGATAGATGGACTCTTACATTCAAAGGGGTCTGTTGAAGAAGCCATATTTGAAGCCAAAGGACAGAAGAGGTTTTTTGTTGTATACATCTCTGGTAAATAATTGACATTTGATTATGACTGGTCTCATATGAATACTGTGAACTCGATCTCTAAAACTTGACCTTTAACGATGAATTTGATTCCAGGTTTTAGGAGAAAATGAAGAGTCAGATAAGTTGAACAAGTTGACATGGACTGATGCATTGGTAGGTTTCTCTTGTTTGTACTCATTATTGGTAGAACCCCTACTAGTAAACTCAGGAATCTGCCGTGATAGTGTATGGTTTTCAGTTCTGAATATTGTATGTTAAAATTGTTCATGATCAAAAGAACCTTCAATTCAATAACGTTATGCAGCTTATCTTTCAACTGATTTCTCGGCCATATCTTTGCTATTAGGTGTCAGTAGTTTAGGACGTGGGAATCATCTCTGTCTTCACGTGGGAACCGTGATAGTGAGGATCTCTTTGTAGAAATGCATGGAAGAGACCCATCAGACAGGTAATCTCCCCTAGAAACATCATCACTTCTCTGCAACTATTAAATATGGTCTTGCTTGTTTTTCTCGAAATGTGTATGCTAAAAGCTTTAACCTCAAGCAGAACCTAGCATTGTGGATCATAGTTACATAAGAGGAGCTAAAATCCTATTATGTCTTGATGATCTTTCTTTGGATTTACTGGCCTTCTCTATTTTCTTACGATGGTTTTTAAAGGAACCGAGTTTAATGTTGTTGATAAACTGCAGAGAATATCAATGGATTGATAGGTACATTCAGTGGCTTGGAATTCTAATGGGACAAAGCTCGCTTCTAATTCTGTTGATCAAACCGCTCGCATTTGGAACATTGAACCTCTCGGTCATGTAATTTCTTTGCCTCTGAGCTGGAAACGTTTGTGTCTTTGTGACTTGACTTATGCACAAGTATTTAAATTTATAAATGTTTAGTGGTTTAGATTCATATGAGACTTCCTTCCTTTGATTTAATTTTTGCTATTAGTGTAGTTTCCGTGGATTTATTTACGAAAGGATGAGCTTGTGTCATTCACAAATGTTATCTTGTCTCTTACTACTATTTGTGTGTGTTTACTACTAGAGGAACACTCATGAGATATGTTGTCTTTGAGTTATAAACATCACCTACAGACCTGACGGGACACATATAGCTGTTGGTAATAGGGTAGTGTCTCAGAGTCTTATGCCTTTACACTTGCGTTGTTCCTTGCTATACTGTTTTATGCAATGCTTGATGGACCTTTCTTATATGTGGTTGATTTTTTTCTCAGGGTTTCCCAACATGGAGCAAAAGAGATTTCCATGCCTTCATTAGATCTTGTGAGAAGTATGGCAGGAATGATATAGGAAGTATTGCGTCTGAGATGGAAGGGAAAACAGAGGAAGAGGTTGAACAATATGCTCAAGTTTTCAAAGAGCAATAGAAGATTATGGGGGTTAAGTAAATTTTTTTGTTTAAGAACCCCTAATAATAAGATTCCACCATTGGAGCAGATAAAATAATAAAATCTTAACAAAGGTTTTTAACATAAATTTAGTAACTGAATATTACCTAAGATCCATTTTTGGGTTTCTCCGGTTGAGGATGTTCTAAGGCCCTGATTGGCAAAGCCTATAGTATAGCTGTAGCTGTAAGGAGCATAAGCATGAAGCTGCATCAGCTATAAGCTACTAAGGATTTTATTAATAAAGAGTGATTGGTAAGACCATGAGCAGTTAGATATAAAATTACAAAATTAGACATGTTTATTTATTTGGTATATATTTGTTATTTAAATTCGAAGAACATTTAGTCATCGAATTTTAAAAAAACAAACAAGATGAGGAAGATTAAAAAAACAAAGTAATTACAAACATCAAAAACACCATCGTTGATAGAAAAAGGAACACGTTCGTAACTTTTTATATAAAAATATGTATAGTTACGTAGAATTCATCCATAAAATCATAATATTAAAAAGTTGTTTTTAGCTTACGTGACGATTGAAACTTGCTCTCAATATTCTTCAGAAGAAGCGTGGATTTTATTTTTAGGGTTAGGTTTAGATTCAGAATTTATAATAAATCGTTAGTGGCATATACAGAAAATCTATCAAATAAATAAGGGTAATAAAGACTTTTTGTAATTAAAAAGGCTTAATGCTTTGGAAAAGCTCATCTAATGAACATTGGGCTACAGAGCATTTAGAGGCCCTCAATGCCCTCTTTCATGCTTAATTAATAAAACATGATTGGCTTACCAAAGAGCATTAAGCCCAATAATATGCTTTACCAAACAGGACCTAAGTCTAGTACGTTATATATTGATTTTTATTATTAATGACTTATTCTTAAGCACATGGCTCAAAGGTGGGTTAAAAATCTGAAAAACACCAAAAAGAATTGCAACATGCGTTATTATATCCACTAGTTCACTATGGTTGTACTATTATAAACTTGAGATAATGCAAAGGTTATATCTATTTGAAGTTTCAAATATATGACATCGCCTGTTAACCTCGAACAAATAAGAAAATGGGTAGGTAGGATTATTATATATATAGGTTTGCGGACCATGCACGGGTCATGTATAATTAAAAAGAAAAGTCCAGGTTCAATTTTCATATCAACGCAAATTAAAACAAAAGCCCTTTCATTTTTTTTGTGTCAAGAACAAAAGCCCTTTCAGGGTACTCAAAAGATGTTTTCCCCTATGAATAAAAAGTTAACAGAATTGTTTTACAAAATTAGCTGTGTGGTAAAAGTCAAATAATCATAAGATCGTTGTAAGAGGGAGAAAATTAGACAATCAAAAGTTTTTCAACTACGTACAAATGCACTTTTATCGCCTGAACGTTTCCGTGACACCATAAAAAAAAATATATATATTGGAAATTGACATCATTTAACCACTAGGAAATAAGAAAAGGGCAAGTTAGAATTGTTATTGTATATAGCCTCGCGGACCACGAGTCATATTAAAAATTCATATTTGGAAAATCGAAAATCTAAAACTCTGTATAAAAGGGCATGCACCTTCACTACTTGCTTATACATCATCACTCCACATTGGTTCATCACCTCGTTTTATCACACTTTACTCCAGCATAAGAGGTAATCTCTCTCTCTCTCTCTCTCTCTCTCTCTCTCTCTATATATATATATATATGAAACAATTTATAAAACGTAACTGAAACTTGCAGAAACTGTAGAAGTTAAAACTGTTTACTTGAAAAGCAAGAAAGATATGCTTACTTTCTTTCGGCAAATGATATTGCATTCAAATTAATTAATGTACTAATTAAGAATCAAAATCTCTAGATTCGAATCAGTACGCGATGGCCGTAAAGGTGGAAGCTAAAGGTGGAAATGGAGGAAATAAATGGGATGATGGATTCGATTACGAGGGTATAACAAAGATACATGTACGAGGTGGTATTGAAGGCCTTCAGTTCGTCAAGTTTGACTATGTCAAGGCTGGAAAAACAACTGCTGGACCAATCCATGGTGTCTCTGGTCGTGGTTTAACACAAACGGTATCTATTGTGTCTTTAATGTGATATGTTCATATCGATCTAATTTTATTGACTTTAATTCCCCTTTTTTAAATATGTATATATTTTTTTTTTCTTACGCAGTTTGAGATTAACCACTCAGAAAAGGAATATCTGTTATCTGTTGAGGGTTACTACGACAAATCCACGGGTGTGATTCAATCACTCCAATTCAAAACTAACAAGAAGACTTCTGATCTCATGGGGTACAACGAGGGTACGAAGTTTTCACTAAGCGCCACCAGGAGCAGGATCATTGGGTTTCATGGATTTTCTGACAAAAATGTCAACTCTCTTGGAGCATATTTCATCAGGATTCCTTCAACAAAATCCGGAATGCAAGGTGGTCAGACTACAGGCAAAAGTTATGATCATGGTGGTGACTATGATGGCATTAAAAAAGTGTATGTTACATTTGATGGCACTGCAATAAGGCATATTAGAGTTGACTATGACAAAGCTGGTCAAGTAGAAAGCCATGAGCACGGGGAAAAGATCGGGACACTACATGAGGTTATCTTAATTCCTACACTATTAGTTAAATACTACTAGTTTATTTAATTCAAAAAAATACTAGTTTATTTATTAAATGTTATTTTGTTTGAATTTGTGGACCACTACGATGTTTAATTAATTAGTACTATTATTCTCCTTAATTGATGTTAATAAATATATAAATTACTAAACTTTTTAACTTTTATTATTACAGTTTGCGGTCAACTACCCATTTGAATATATTACATCTGTGCAAGGAAGCTATGCAGTTACACAACCTTATGGATGTATTGTCCTTAGATCGTTGACTTTCAAAACATCAAATGGGAGAACTTCAGAAGTTGGAACAGTGGTTGGTACCAAGTTTGTGTTGGAGAGCCAAGGCAATGCTATTGTTGGGTTGCATGGACGGGTAGGTTCTTGTGTTGATAGTATCGGAGCATATTATGCTCCGTTTTCTGTTTCTTCTCCAGAGAAAACCGAAATGCAAGGTGGTCAGACTACAGGCATAGGTTATGATCATGGTGGTGACTATAATGGCATAAAAAAAGTGTATGTCACATTTGATGGCACTGCAATAAGGCATATTAGAGTTGACTATGACAAAGTCGGTCAAGTGGAAAGCCATGAGCACGGGGACAAGATTGGAACACTTCATGAGGTTATTCTAATTCCTACATCTCTAACTAAATTTTGGTTTAATTTTATTTTTTTTTATTTTGTTTGAACATGTGGACCGCTATTCAATCTTCAATTAGTCCTATTGTTTTCCTAGATTTTAATTAGTATCCAAATTACTGAACATTTTTACTGTTACTATTTCAGTTTGCAGTCAACTATCCATATGAATATATCACATCTGTGGAAGGAAGTTACGCAGTTACCCAACCTTATGGATGTATTGTCCTTAGGTCGTTAACTTTCAAAACGTCAAATGGGAGAACCTCAGCCATTGGAACAGTTGTTGGTACCAAGTTCGTGCTGGAGAGCCATGGCAATGCTATTGTTGGGTTCCATGGACGGGTAGGTTCATGTGTTGATAGCATCGGGGCATATTATGCTCCATTTTCTCCTTTTCCTCCTCTTCCTCCTCCAGTGAAATCCGGAATGCAAGGTGGTCAGACTACAGGCAAAGGTTATGATCATGGTGGTGAATATAATGGCATAAAAAAAGTGTATGTTACATTTGATGGCACTGCAATAAGGCATATTCGGGTCGACTATAACAAAGCCGGTCAAGTGGAAAGCTATGAACATGGGGAAAAGATCGGGACACTACATGAGGTTATCCTAATTTCTACAACTCTTAATAATTATTGGTTTACTTTTATTATGTTTTTTTCTTTTGAACATGTGAACCGTGGTTTAATGTTTAATAAGTTCTATTGTTTTCCTAGATTTTAATTAGTATCCAAATTACTGAACATTTTTACTGTTACTATTTCAGTTTGCAGTCAACTATCCATATGAATATATCACATCTGTGGAAGGAAGTTACGCAGTTACCCAACCTTATGGATGTATTGTCCTTAGGTCGTTAACTTTCAAAACGTCAAATGGGAGAACCTCAGCCATTGGAACAGTTGTTGGTACCAAGTTCGTGCTGGAGAGCCATGGCAATGCTATTGTTGGGTTCCATGGACGGGTAGGTTCATGTGTTGATAGCATCGGGGCATATTATGCTCCATTTTCTCCTTTTCCTCCTCTTCCTCCTCCAGTGAAATCCGGAATGCAAGGTGGTCAGACTACAGGCAAAGGTTATGATCATGGTGGTGAATATAATGGCATAAAAAAAGTGTATGTTACATTTGATGGCACTGCAATAAGGCATATTCGGGTCGACTATAACAAAGCCGGTCAAGTGGAAAGCTATGAACATGGGGAAAAGATCGGGACACTACATGAGGTTATCCTAATTTCTACAACTCTTAATAATTATTGGTTTACTTTTATTATGTTTTTTTCTTTTGAACATGTGAACCGTGGTTTAATGTTTAATAAGTTCTATTGTTTTCCTAGATTTTAATTTTGTATCCAGATTACTGAATTTCTTTTTACGATTGTTATTACAGTTTGCGATCAACTTTCCATACGAATATATCACATCTGTGGAAGGAAGCTACGCAGTTACCCAACCTTATGGATGTATTGTCCTTAGGTCGTTAACTTTCAAAACATCAAAAGGGAGAACCTCAGCAATTGGAACAGTGGTTGGTACCAAGTTCGTGCTGGAGAGCCAAGGCAAAGCTATTGTTGGATTCCATGGACGGGTAGGTTCTTGTGTTGACAGTATTGGGGCATATTATGCTCCATTTTCTCCTTCTCCTCCTCCTTCCGAGAAACTTGAGGGACAAGGTGGTGATGGAGGAGCTTCTTGGGACGATGGAGCTTTCCAAAATGTGAAGAAGATATACGTTGGACAAGGCCAGGTTGGTATAGTCTCCGTGAAGTTTGAGTACGAGAACGATGCTAGTGAGGTTGTTGTGGGAGAAGAACATGGAAAGCAAACATTGCTTGGATACGAGGAGGTGAGTATTTATTGCAACTTCACTTCCTCATTTACTTGTTTTCGTACACCATACTCTGCCTCTCGACGTTTTAATCTCAAAACCAATTGAAAAGTAGAATGCATCTCTTATACCATCTCTATCTTGATTGTTTCTTAATGGGTATCTCACCCATTAAAATATAAGGGTGCGAGACAAATAATTATTTCTCAAACAAGAAATGTTGGGAAACTCATTAGAAACTATGAAACATTTTCTCTTACCTTTTTCAATGTGGGATTCATGTAACAATTTTGTTTGCGATTCATAGTTTCAATTGGATTATCCAAGTGAGTACATCACATCAGTGGAAGCTTGTCACGATAAGGTGATAGGAGCTGAAACTGGAGTCGTAACCATGCTTAAGTTCAAGACAAACAAACGCACCTCTCCACCCTTTGGACTCGAAACTGCTTTCAACTTCGTCTTCCAGAAGGAAGGTCACAAGATCACTGGGTTCCATGGAAAATCCGGTGATGTGCTTCATAAGATTGGAGTACATGTCGTTCCGATCACCCAGTGACCATCCATAGCTAGTTTCATTGTGGAATGAAATTCCTCAGACCAAGTTCGGTTATGTTGCTGTGATATGAATCTGTATTAGTTTCTCTATTGTTGTTTCCGTGTTTTTTTTTTTTTTCAGTTATGTATGCATCGTATGGAATAAAAATAAGGTTTTCCTTTACATATTTCCACTTTTTAGACAATAAAATGACATTTATGTCAGAAATATCATAGTTGGTAATTTAATAATGGGAGATTCTCCTAGATACCACACTTTCTAGTTTTGATTCCCAGAATATCACACACGCTGGTTTATTCCACACCTAACATTCATTAAACAAGCAAATGACCATCTTGCCACTCTCATAAAACAAGAAAAAAAAAAAAACCTCTCGAAACCCTACCTCCTTGCGTCGCCGTTCGCCGTCGCAGTGGTCCGTCGCCGTCGTCGCCTTCGTCGTTCGCAGTCGTCCGTCGCCGTCGTCGTTCTCCGTCTCTGTAGCGACTCTCTTCTCAGAATCTTCTCCAGATTTCTGTCTTCTACGAATCTTCTCCCGAAGGTGAGTTTCCCATTTAGTTTGTTTCAATCCGAGTTCGAGTTTTGTTTTGTGGTTAAATGGGAGTTCAGCAAAGCTTCGAATTGAGCTAGCAAGTTAGTGATTTCCCTCTTTAGCTGCTTTCAGATTTAAGCTTCTCTTTTTTGGTGGTGTTATCAAGCAATGTGGTTCGTAAAGTTGTGTTCTTTGTTTAGGAATCAGAATTTGCCTGTGTAATTGATGCTTGTTACTAATACTCTTCGAGATTTTGTAGGAATTAGTGTTCATTCATAGTGTTTCGGAAAAATTAGAGATTTGTGCTATCGAATTCATAATGTTTCCTTTGAGATTTGAGATTTTATATATGTTTGTGTTGAGTTTTCCTCTGTCTTGTGCTCTTTTGAGACTTGTGACTAACACTAAACTAAAACCTAAGTAAGAGCCAAACGTATTCTGGAGATTTGTTCGAATTGATCTCATAACTCTCGCAAAGCATTAAACCAATGATCAAAAGACGTTTAAGATGTTCTCCCTCGCACTTTTATAGTCTTATTAAGGTTCTTAAGAAAATTTGTTGTAGTTCAAGAACCATTGTTGAATTTTAGGAAGGCTTAAGGAGACCGTTCTTGTTAAGTTTCTTATTGTATTTTTTTCTCAAAAAGCCCTAAACAAATGATCAAAATGATGTGCTCCCTTCCACTTTTATGTCTTTTAAGATGGTCTTAGGAAGCGATCTAGAAATGTTTTAGAAAAGATTTGTCGGTGTTTAGGAACCATTGTTGAAATTTAAGACTTAAAAAGGAAACCATTCTTGTTATTCAGGAAGGCCTTACTAAATGTCGTATTTTTAACTTTTCTACTTTTGTGCTTGTTGTGATTCTATTTGAGATAGTATCAACATTGATTTTTTTAATCATAGTAGGTAAAAACATGGTAGAAACTGATTTTTTGCGTATTGGATATATAGACATGGTTTTTGTCGCAGTGTAAAGTTGCTTTCTGCTGTATAAGACTTACGGGACCAGTTTTTAGTGATAGAGGCTATTGGTTCATACAGTCTTTTCGTGCAAATACAAGAGAGTTTCGTCCAAAACGAGGCATTGCTTTCTTAACCTGGCTATTGCCTTCGTCCTTTTGATTGCATCCTACCTGGGTTTCTTCCGTATGCAGATAAGAAGGAAGTTTAAAATTAGAGTAAAGCACATTCTCCTTCTTTTTGTTTGATTAATTGCTTTACTATAAAGCGTTTTCAGGAAGCTCTTACTAAAACCATTCACTAGTGCCTTCCTAATAAAATGTTCTGTCCATTCTAAATGCAGGCATGGGAACATCGCAACTTCTCAGAGTGTCAAGCTTCCTCCATTGAAGTATGAAATTGGAGATGAGCCATCACAGATTATCGTCATAAACCAAGCTGCAACATTCATATATGTTAACACGGTAAAGAAAATTCTGGGTGAAGAGCAGTTTAAAACTCGCATTTGTAGAGAGATTTTATTATGCAATTGTTTGTTTTGGAAATGACATAACTACTATTTAATGTTGGTATTTAGTAAAGCCTCACGAAGTGATTGTTTGTATTTTAGGAAGGATTCAGGAATCAATTGTTGCTATTTAGGAAGGTCTTACTAAAACTCGTATTTTTAACTTTTTAACTTTTGTGATGGTTTTAGGTGCGAAAATGGGTGATTCTTTTACAGAAATGATTGACTTTCCAGAATTGAAGTTCTATTGGAGAGGAGTTCGGTGGAGATATCATGGGTGAATAGTGCTGAAGTCGTTTGGAGTTTTTTCTACTTCTTCTTATCATATTTTAATAATTTGAATAGATTTTTTGTTCACTTGGATAGCTACTTTGACTGTTTTATATGCTACTTGACGAGTTGGTTTTATGAAATAGCCTTTACAATATTCAGGAATTGACTAAACTGTTTTAGGAAGGCCTACATGAATTTATGAAACTGTAAAATTTCGAAAACAAATTATCCAAGAGTATGTAACATATCAACGCGGTATTATAGCCACTAGGCTAAGTGGTTGTAGTCACTAAACCATTGTTATAATTCAGTCATTTATACAAGGGGAAAACCTACGTTTAAAAATGAGAGAATTCATAAATGATCAAATTTAGGAAGGAACTTGTAGGATTTAGGAAGGCCTTCATGAATTTATAAAAAATTGACTTTTCCAAGAACTAGAACATTTTTGAGTTTGATAAGTGGTTGTGGACACTAAACCACGTTTACAATTTGGTCACTGATATAAATGGAAAACCTATGTAGAAAAATGTGGGAATTTATAGGTCATCTGATTTATGAAGGAACTTATCGGATTTAGGAAACAACATATGATATTTAGGAAGGCGTTCATGAATTTATGAAACTTTGACATCTTCGAAAAACTATATCATTTTTAGTTTGTTAAGTGGTTGTAGCCACTAAAACACGGTTATAATTCGGTCATTGATTCAAGTTAAAAACTAATGTTAAAAAATGTGGGAATTCATAGGTTGTCGTGTTTAGGAAGGAACTTATCAGATTCGGGAAGGAACGCATCGGCTTTAGGAAGGCTTTCATGAATTTTTGAAACTTTCACATTTCAAAGAAACTAGACCATTATTGAGTTTTTAAAGTGGTTGTAGCCACTAAACCATAGTTATGATTATCGGATTTCGTTTCATTTCGAAAATGTGAGAATTCATAGGTTATCGGATTTAGGAAATAACTTATATTATTTAGGAAGGAACTTATATGATTTAGGAAGAAACATATCGAATTTAGGAAGTCATTCATGAATTTATGAAACTTTGATATTTTCGAAGAACTAGATCATTTTTGAGTTTGTTAAGTGGTTGTAGCCACTAAAACACAGTTATAATTCGGTCATTGAATCAAGTTAATAACCTATGTTAAAATCTTACTAAATTTATATTTGCTCAATTGGTAATTTACATATAATTTAGGATAGTCTTCCTGAATTTGAAAAAATCTTTCTTAAAAAATAAAGAAAGGTTCATAAATTCCAAAACTAACATACTTATGTCAATCAACACAAAACTCAAAGCCACAAATAACATAATACAATGACTACAAGAACAAGTTATACGCTTATGCATTCAGATTGTAATTAAGGAAAAAGCTTGAAGAAGCAACGCCAAAGTGTCACCATAAGGACCACATCTAACTCCTCCACTGTCACTGTTGGTACCTCAACGTTCTCTGCTGCTGGAGCAATCACTTGTTCAACCTTGAAGCAAACACACACTTAATTAAGAAAAACTGTCTCCCGTGTTTATCAGTCTGTCACATTTTGTCTCTTAGAGAATAAGGTTATTTGTTGGAACTCGGAAGATGATTTGTGCAAATCATAATCCCAAACTAAAGCACTAAACCTACGTCCTAATGCAAGCAGCCAAACCTAATTAAAAACTTGTTTCCAGTGGCTGTATATCTCGTATCACACACTTCCCAGTCTGTAACACTATTAACATTAATGCACATCATAAGGAAAAGAAACTATTTAAGTACCTTCTCATAAACTCTCTCTGGTTTCTTTTCTTTACCATTCTCTGCATTTTTCCCTCTTGTTCTATTATTAATGGCATTCAAATGGGCATGAGAAGGAAATGCTCTTTGAGGTGCCACGGACTCAACAAGGCTACCAAGTGAACTCCATCGTTCTCCAACAACCTACAATTACCCTCAAAACGATAAGGCAATACTCAAAAAAACCCAAAGAGACTATGCTAAGTTCGTAACAAGAAACTTACCTCCTCAAGTTTTTGCGCTTCTCTTGCAGCATGTTCTTTTGCTCGCTTAAGTTCCCCAATCAAAACACAAGACTATAAACATAAGCTAAAAGCTAAAAATCTCTTTGTTTATCCAAATCAAAAACGTAGAGAAGGAAACTTGCCTATGAAATTGAGAATCAACAATATCTGATCGGGAGCTGAAAGAGCTTGAGATCTATGATATGAGCATCGCCTACTCCAACGAGATCCATCATCATCTCCAATTGACGGAGAGAGAGAGAGATTCGATGGAGAGGGAGAGATTCCAGGGAAAGATTGAGATCGACGAAATCGCCGATTAGAATTGCAGAGAGTTATGTCGCCGTCGTCCCTCGTTTGTTGTCGCCGTGCGTCCCTCGTCTGTTACCGTCTTCCTGTCTCCAACTGTGGTGCTTTTTTTTCTGTTTCAAGGGTATAATTGTCAATCATTTATTAATGAATGGTATCTTAGGATGAATTGAGCGTGTGTGGTAGATTGAGAATCAAAACATGGATCTGTGTCATATGAGACCATTTCTCTTTAATAATTAATATTAAGTTTTGTCTTGGCTAGCTGCAGGCATAATAAATTGATAAAAATCATAATATGAGTTTTTTTTGTCAACATTTTCATTGATTTGGGCCACGTGGGCCCAAAAAGGATACAAGTGATTTGCAAACCCAATACAAGGATCAATAGACAAATCGATGATAACGCTTCAACACATGTCTACGTGTCCTTCATCTGCCTTTGCTACGCGTCCAAGGGGGAGAAGGATAAGCGGTGCCGACGGGACATTTTTCGATCAAAGGCTCCACCCAAAATCCTTCGAATTGCAAACTACTTGATCCAGCTCCTTTTGCAGAGAATCGCCGATGCCAGTTTAATGAAACGCCATGCTACCACCTTTAAATTGAAGATCAACAAACTCTAACTGGTGTAGCGGAAGGATAATAATCTGGAGCTCGTTGATTCTTCGAATAACCGAACTCAGATTCTTCTTCTCGATGACAACTCGTTAGAGCTTTGTCGATCGCAAAAGGGTTTAGCGTAAAAGCTTTCTTATTAATCAAAGTCTGAATACTGCTTACAAAAGCGAGCCCCTTATATACGGAAGCTTTAACGATAAAGATAAACCCAAATAACTTATAAGTCCAAATAAAATCCATATAACTAATTCAAAGATAAAACCAAATCTCTTGATAAACTTAATGGCTTAAACTGAAAGATGCGTTGCATCAGGCACCGGGCGTGAGAGAAGATTCGTCTCTGAATCTGAGGGGTGGTCAGTGCTGAGAAATGGACTGAGATGCTTGACGTTGAACGCATTTTCTGTCTTGAGGTGAGCTTGTAACTCGAGGCGATACGCATTGGGGTTGATTCGTTCCAGAACCTTGACAGGACCAATCTTCCTTGGACGCAGCTTGTTATACTCATGGGGAGGTAAACGATCCTTAGTCAAGATAACCCAAACCAAATCACCAGGCGCAAACAAAACCTCACGGCGGCGTTTATCTGCATGAGACTTGCACTTGAGGGAAGCAGTCTCAAGGTTGCCAACGACTCGAGAATGGATGTCTTGAAGAGAAGTAACGACATCAAGAGCCGTGCCGTGCATCGTAGTCTTGTCAGGCAGAGAAGACAGGGCCAAAGGTCCCCGGGGAATGATGCCATAGACAACTTGAAATGGACAAAAACCCAAGCTGCAATTACTAGCATGGTTGTGAGCAAACTCGGCCTGAGGTAGCTTAGAGTCCCACGACTTGATGTTGTCACCAACCAAGCTTCTCAACATGTTTCCAACAGCTCGATTTGTGACTTCTGTCTGCCCATCCGTCTGAGGGTGGTAGGCAGTGCTCATGTCCAGGCTGGTTCCCAACAACTTCCACAACGATCGCCAGAAATGACTTATAAAACGTGTGTCCCGATCAGAAACAATCGAAGTAGGCAAACCATGTAAACGATAAACCTCCCTGAAAAACAACTGAGCCACAGAAACCGCATCGGTTGTCTTCTTACACGCGATGAAGTGGGACATTTTAGAGAAACGATCGACCACAACAAAGATCGAATCGTTTCTTTTTTGAGTGTGTGGCAATCCGAGAATGAAATCCATGCTCAAGTCTGTCCATGGTTGGGTAGGGATCGGTAGTGGTAGGTACAATCCCGCGTTGGAAGCCCGACCTTTGGCGATTTGGCAAGACCGGCAACGCTCAACGAAGCGCTCCACATCCCTGCGCAAGGAAGGCCAAAAATACGACGCAGAGACCAACTGCAACGATCTGTCACGGCCCACGTGACCCTCATTGTGTAGCTCTTCGATGATGCGAAGGCGGAGGCTACAATCAGGAACACAAAGGCGGTTGCCACGGAAGAGGAAACCATCCTGTAAAGTAAATTCGGTGCGGAGGTTCAAGCGGACATCACGGATGATGGATGCGAAGTATGGATCTGTCTCGTACAACTCGGCAAAGGCAGAGAAGCCCGGAACAGAGGCGTGTAATGTCGAGACCAAACAATGGCGTCTACTCAACGCATCCGCAACTTTATTCAGTTTCCCCGACGTATGCCGAATGGAGAAGGTGAACTGTTGTAGAAATGCCACCCAATTCGCGTGTCGTGCCGAGATTTTCCCCTGACTGTCGAGATGCTTCAGAGCATCATGATCTGTGAACAGAACAAATTCTCTATGAAAGAGATAATGCCGCCAGTGCCGTATGGCCTGTATGATAGCGTAAAATTCCACATCATAGGTGCTGTAGCGACTGCGTGCCCCTGCCAGCTTCTCACTGTAGAAAGCAACAGGTCGAGATTGCTGACTCAGAACCGCCCCAATACCCAACTTGGATGCGTCACAATGGAGCTCAAAAGGCACCGAGAAATCAGGTAAAACCAGAATCGGAGCAGAAGTGAGCTTTACTTTGATGAGTTCGAATGCCTCAGACGCTTCAGAAGACCAGGTAAACTTGCCCTCTTTCATACAGTCAGTGATAGGGGACATGACCGTGCTGAAATGCGGAACGAAGCGTCGATAGAAAGAAGCTAAACCATGGAAGCTACGCACCTCTGAGACCGTTTTAGGAGTAGGCCACGAACGAATAGCATCAACTTTGGTACTGTCCATGGATAATCCTTGATCGGAGACCACATAACCTAGAAAAAGAACCTTCTGAACACCAAACTCACATTTGTGGCGAGCAACAAATAATGCCTCCTTGCGCAACACCAAAAGGACCTGACGAAGATGGTGAGCATGTTCGGTGAGGCAAGAGTTAAAAATGAGTATGTCGTCGAAGTAAACAACAACAAACTGTCCAATGTAAGGCCGCAACGCTTGATTCATGACACGCATGAACGTACTTGGCGCGTTAGACAAGCCAAATGGCATCACCATCCACTCAAAAAACCCTTCGCGTGTCTTAAACGCCGTTTTCCACTTGTCACCAGGGCGGATACAGATTTGATGATACCCGCTTTTGAGGTCAAGTTTAGAGAAGACAGACGCCTTACCGACTTGATCCAAGAGATCATCAAGGCGCGGAATGGGAAAGCGGTACCGAACAGTGATTTTATTGATTGCCATGCTGTCGACACACATGCGCCAAGACCCGTCCTTCTTGGAGATAAGGAGTGCTGGGACCGCGCACGGACTCAAACTTTCCCGAATGTGGCCATGGGCAACAAGTTCTTCCACCTGTCTGCATAACTCCTCATGCTCCTGTGGACTCATACGGTAGTGGGGTCTATTTGGAAGTGCAGCTCCAGGGACCAGATCGATTTAATGTTGAATTTCCCGTAGGGGAGGAAGTCCAGTCGGTGACTCCAAAAGAAACACATCCGTTGGTAGTTGCAACTAATCAAATCCTTCTTCTCGTAACTCCTTATCAATGTCATATCCCGAGCACAACAAGGCAGTGGCTAGAGACGTCACCGAGGGAGTAGGTGGTGATTTATCGGCAATAGGTGGCGGTGGTGTTGGGAAGAGAACAATGCGTCGATCGTCGAAAACAAACGTGGGAGTGTTGCGACGACCATCGTGCTGCACATTTCGATCATACTGCCACGGTCTGCCCAGAATGAAATTACTCACCTCCATCGGAGCAATGTCACAGTAAAACTGGTCCTTATAATAAGGTCCAACTGCAAAGGAAACCAAACAACGTTGAGACACATGAAAATCAATACCGGATTTGAGCCACACAAGCTTGTAAGGCGCTGGATGTTCTTCGCGAGCTAAGCCCAATTTTGTGAATGCCTCCTCAGAAATGATGTTGCGAGTGCATCCCGAGTCAACCACAAACTTACAGACCTTTCCCTTGACTGTGCAAGTCGACTGAAACAGATTCGTACGAAGCCACGGTTCATCAAGGGCGGCGGGAGAAAGACCAACGAAACGCAACATGAGCGCAGTTCCATCATCGCCATGGTGATGATCTTCCAGCAAATCCCGATTGTTTCCTGTCTCGTCATCTTCAAATAGGTCATTAGAATCCCATTTAACCTCGTCGAGTAGAAGGCCACGCCGATTCTGATTTGGGCAAGCTGTTTGTCGATGACCCGGTTCACCGTATGAATAGCAACGCAAAGCTCCTGTGTGCGGGGGACACCGTGAAACTTGGTCGTCGGATGCTTGTGGGATCGGTTGTTCCTTCTCTTTGCCGGTGTTATGTGTCTCGACTTGATCAGAACCCGAGATGGCAGAGATTCTAGAACGGTCAATACCTGAACCCCAAGTAGATGCACCCGACTTGAACTGGTTTTCAAATGCGACGGCGCGACGGTGAGCTTCTACCACTGTCGACGGATCAAACTGTGCCATGGCTGTTTGTATTTGGGGACGTAACCCTCCAATAAAACGGGACACAAGCTGGACATCAGAATCGAAAACATCATTCCGAGTGAGAAGTAAATCGAATTCTTCTGCGTAATCATCAATAGAGCGAGATCCTTGCCGCAAATTCTGGAATCTCGTAAACATGGTTTGGTCGAAGTTGTATGGAATAAAACTCCCTTTGAGCAATTTCTGCAATTTCTCCCACGAACAAACCTTTTCCTTACCGGCACGAGCACGTGTCGACTTGACTTGGAGCCACCATGATGCCGCTTTTCCACGGAATTTCGTTGCCGCCAATGCAACTTTACGATCATCCGGAACGGATTTAAACTCCATGGCTTCCTCCACTGCCACGAGCCAATCAAGTAGCTCCTCGCCTCGTGTGCCCCCATGGAATTCAGGTATGTCAACCTTGAATCCATATTCCCACTTGCGATCACGTTTGACAGACTCAACACTGCTGTCATCTCCGTTACGCGATCCGGCAAAAGGGTTGTCATCACTTTCTGATTCCTCATCTGAATCCTCTTGTCGACGCCGCCGTCTCGGCGAACGATTACGTACGAGCACTTCAGCAAACTCTTGCAGAGAATCATGGATCGTGGTCTGAATGTTCTCTTGCATCGCGAGTAACGTCTATCGTAACTCTTTCCAGTTGTCCGCTGGATCATCAACTTTGGTTCGCTGCGGTGGCATGATCACGGTTGCACGGAGCAGGAACGTTTGTCTCTGATACCAAACAGGTGTAGCGGAAGGATAATAATCTGGAGGTCGTTGATTCTTCGAATAACCGAACTCAGATTCTTCTTCTCGATGACAACTCGTTAGAGCTTTGTCGATCGCAAAAGGGTTTAGCGTAAAAGCTTTCTTATTAATCAAAGTCTGAATACTGTTTACAAAAGCGAGCCCCTTATATACGGAAGCTTTAACGATAAAGATAAACCCAAATAACTTATAAATCCAAATAAAATCCAAATAACTAAATCAAAGTTAAAACCAAATCTCTTGATAAACTTAATGGCTTAAACTGAAAGATGCGCTGCATCACTAACCAATCTTCAAAGAGAGGCTCCACTTAATAAGCCTCTGCCACTGCACAACGAGGCTCAACAACCGAATATTAATTCCGAGAATACGGCGAAGATATTGATCCCTTATGAACATCGGGTCGAGATCGGTGGAGAACATGAGATCGATTAAAATGGTAATCGGAATAAGCTTGCAAAGCCTGCAAAAAGGAAGAAAAACAAACGAAAAACACACTTGATCCGAACTTAGTTGCAAACTAAATCGGAAAATTATTCAAACTAAACAAGACAAAGCTTGTTAGAGAATATTAACAAATAAAAGTCGGCCGAAGCCAGAAGAAATCCGATTTGAATCAAATCGGAGTTTTTCTCTCTCTTGAAGATAAAGATGAGAAGACAGAGAGAAAAGATTTAATCAAAATATGAGTTTACCGCTTAATAATAGATAACTTTGAAATTTACATTAAAGTTTATGAGAAACAATTAATTTGTTTCTTATTCTTATTTTTAATACCTGGAAAGTGAGAAATAAATACAATTTTAACAAACATAAAAAAAAATTCTGCGAAAACAGTTCATAGTTAAAACTGGCAGCATTTATATAACAAGAAAAACCTAATCCAGATCACATTGTCAAAATATATTCATCTTTTATTCTTGGGCTTGCTAAAAGGGATTATTATTAAAATAATATAACGTTTAAAAAAATTATAAACTCTCTTGATAAACAAACAAGCTATAAGTTGACTTAATAATTAATACTGATCTAAAGAAGCTTCAATCTTAAACTGAGCACGTGAAGAATGCGGGAAAAGTGAGTAACAATTTATATATACACTCCAAAGTCAAAATTCATGGTCCGATATTCATCATGTACCAGATCTGAAATCAAATTAATTAAATACAAGTAGGTTTTCAGTATATCTTTCGTAATCATGAATCGATTCTGATATAATCATGGAAAGCATGACTGAGCGGGAACAACCAAGGAAGAAACATGAAGCTGAGCTTGTAGCTGAGGAAGGGCTTGAACCGGAAATGGAGGAGAAAGAGGAGCTTGTAGCCGTGGATGCATTACATGTACCAGCTGGAGCTATGACCAGAGCCAGGACCAGACAGCTTGCTCAAGCTTTAAACCAGTTGCTCAGATCAACCAAATATCAAACCAACCGTGAGAAGGAAAAAGTGCAACTCGTGACTTTAGTAAGGATTCAAGAAGATTCAGGAGTGCCTTCCCAAATGCCGAATTCAGGAGGAGAATGCTCGAACTCAGGAAGGCCTTCCCAAATCTACTTTTCAGGAAGTCAGAACAAGGACTAAGGAAGCCCTTCCTAAGGACGGATCAACTTCACAAAACACAAGCAGTTTCGAAACTCAAGAGTCCAATCTCAACCGATTACTCAACTATCTTTTTCATTTAAGTCTTTTCTTTATTTTCAAGAAACTCAAACATCATCTTTGCTATATGTATTTCGAAAACTCATTTGAGAAACATCAAGTTATTTTCTATCATCTTTTCGTTTACGAAAACTCCCTTTGAGAGAGATTCTCATCTGTTCTTCTTGAACAAATCTTGTTGTTTGGTGAGTCATATCCGATCAACACCCTTCTTCTATTGTCTAGGTGAGTCATATCCTAGGATAGTTGGAGTTAGGCATATCAAGGGAAATTCCGCAACCCTTGTGAGACCAATCAATCCATCCAGTTCTGTGAAGTGTTAGTAACCTTCTCAGTTCATATCCAACCTTAGCCGACCTTCAGGTGCAATTCCTTGGGAAAATTGTATCATGTGGTATCAGAGCACACTTGAAGGTTTTGGTATCATTTTCTAACTCCATCTTTCTCACCTTCCATCAAAATTTTCTTTTCTTTTTCAAAACGATTTCTTGTCTGTCTATCTTTGCTAGCTGAGCCAGTTCCTATTCTATCCAAAAAAAAAAAGGAAACTCAAAAAAATAAATAGAAAGGGGTTATTGAATCTAGGAGAAATCGGATTCAATCTTGGACTTAGGAGAAATCGAGTTCAAGTGTTGGTCTAGGAGAAATCGGACCAGAACTAGGTTAATCAGCTAGCCTTTCCCAAAAATCTTGCAATCTACCTATCTTTCTTCTTCTTTTCTGTGTTGATCGGGTTGATTTACTGGATTTGATCGAGATTTGTTGATCTAGAACCGTAGAAGAAATCAGAGATCATTGAGAGGAAGAAACACAAAGAGAGAAACCGATTTTTGTGAGAGAGAGTTTTTTTTTGTATAATCCGTTTGTTAAGTGATTTACAGGATCGATGAGTCAAAGCGAGGAAGAACAAGGGAGAGCAGGAGAAGGCTTGTCCAAATTCCAGATGAGAGCCCTAACTGGTGATTTAAAGCGTTTCTTATCTGCAGGAATGAAGGACATTCACGCTAGGCTTGATCGAATTCAAGTAGATCAGCAATCAGGGCAAGCATCCAAGTCTAAGAAGAAAAACAGAACCAATACCAAAACGATCTATGAGGATGAAGAAGACTCTTCTTCTGGGCGTAGCAGCGTGAGGCAGCCAACAAGGAGGCAACCAGTCCGTGGGAGAAGAGCAGACAATCCTTTTGCTGATGAGGCAAGACGGCCTGATGACAATCTGGGAAGTTTGAAACTCAAAATCCCTCCGTTCTATGGCAAGAACGATCCAGATGCTTTCCTAGAATGGGAGAGAAGGGTTGAGCTCATCTTTGATTGCCACAACTATTCAGAGCGCAAGAAGGTAAGTTTGGCTGCAACTCAATTTAATGGTTAAGCTATTAATTGGTGGGATCAAATTGTGACAAATAGGCGAAGAGCTGGAGAGGAACCAATTGATACTTGGGAAGAGATGGCAACCTTGATGAGGAAGCGATTTGTGCCTAGCCATTATCTTAGGGATCTTCATCACAAACTGAGGCGTCTAGCGCAAGGAAGCAAGAGTGTTGAGGATTATTACCAGGAGATGGAGACTCTCATGCTGAAAGCTGATGTTGATGAAGACCTTGAAGCAACTATGGCTCGATTTCTAACTGGACTGAACAGAGAGGTGCAAGATCGTATGGAGCTGCAAACTTATGAGGATCTGGAGGATCTATTACATAAGGCTATCCTTGTGGAACAACAGATCAAGAGGAAAAGCTACAGCAGAACTTCCTACCCATCCGCCTCTAAGCCTAACTTTGCTGAGAAAGGTAAGAGTTCTAACCGAACAAATACTGAGCTTAAGACTACTCCATCTTTTTCTGTTGAAAAGAGCAAACAGGATACTCCTCAGGGACGTGCTAGGGATGTTAAGTGCTTCAAATGCCAAGGTTTGGGTCATTATGCCAACAAATGTCCTAATAGCCGAGTTATGATCTTAAGGGAGTGTGGAGAAGTCGAATCTGAAGAAGAGCCTGAACCGGTTTATGACGAATCAGAGGATGAAGAGCCTGTGGATTATCCAGCACAAGGGAAGTTGCTAGTGACCAGGCGATCTCTAAGTGTTCAAACCAAGTTGGATGAGAAAGCTCAAAGAGAAAATCTCTTTCATACAAGATGTATCATCCAAGACAAGGTCTGCAGCTTAATCATTGATGGTGGGAGCTGTACAAATGTGGCTAGTGAAAATCTTGTCAAGAAGCTTGGACTTAAAGCCTACCCACATCCGAAACCATACCAGCTAGAATGGCTTAGTGAAGAAGGCGAGATGCAAGTGAGCCAGCAGGTCAAGGTAGCACTGACTATTGGGCGCTATGAGGATGAGATTATGTGTGATATTTTGCCCATGGAAGCAGGTCACATCCTTCTGGGTAGACCCTGGCAATTCGACAACAAGGTGATGCATGATGGGTTCTTAAATCGTTATTCCTTTGAACACAAAGGCAAGAAGATCACCCTGGTTCCTTTGTCACCACGTGAAGTGCAAGAAGATCAAGTCCAGCTGAAACAGAGCAGAGAGAAAGCTAAGGGAAAAGAAGAGATCAAACCGGCCAAAGAAAGCAACATTCAGGAAACCCTTACTAAAACTCAGTCAAGCCGTCCGGAATCCAGCCGTAAGGAGACCCTTCCAAAATCACAGGTAAGTCTTCATAACTTTTTCATTAAACCGAGTGGGGTTAAGAAAGTTTTGTTTTCTAAACAATCCATGGTGTTTCTTATCTTTAAGGGAAACTTACTAACCTCTTCTGACATTGCACTGGAGATTCCAAGTGATTTGAACCAACTTTTGCAGGAGTTTAGTGACGTTTTTCCTGATGAGAATCCGGATGGATTACCTCCTCTCCGAGGTATAGAGCACCAAATTGACTTTGTACCAGGATCGTCTCTACCAAACAGGCCAGCCTACAGGACAAACCCAGTGGAGACTAAAGAGCTTCAAAGGCAAATCAATGAGCTCATGAAGAAAGGATTCATACGTGAGAGTTTAAGTCCATGTGCGGTACCTGTTCTCTTGGTGCTTAAGAAGGATGGGAGTTGGAGAATGTGTGTTGACTGCAGAGCCATCAACAACATAACAGTTAAGTACAGACATCTTATTCCTAGACTTGATGATGCTAGACGAGTTACATGGTTCAACTATCTTCTCTAAGATTGATTTGAAAGTGGTTTTATCAGATTAGAATGAAAGAAGGGGATGAATGGAAAACTGCATTCAAAACCAAAATAGGATTGTATGAGTGGTTAGTTATGCCATTTGGACTGACAAATGCACCTAGTACTTTCATGAGGTTAATGAACCATGTTTTGAGAGCTTTCATAGGCGAGTTTGTGGTTGTGTACTTTGATGATATTCTGATCTATAGCAAGAGTTTTAATGAACACTTACATCATTTGAGATCGGTTTTGAATGTGCTTAGAAAAGAACAGCTGTATGCAAACTTTAAGAAATGCACTTTTGGAACAGATAATCTGGTGTTCTTGGGTTTTGTTGTAGGTGCAGAAGGCATCCGTGTGGATGAAGAGAAGGTTAAGGCAATCCGAGACTGGCCTAGTCCCACAACTGTCAGTGAAGTCAGAAGTTTTCATGGACTTGCTGGGTTTTATAGGAGATTTGTGAAAGACTTTAGTACTATAGCTGCTCCCCTCACTGAAGTTATCAAGAAAACAGTGGGATTCAAATGGGAACCAGCTCAAGAAGATTCATTCCAAACGCTGAAAGGGAAGCTCACTAATGCACCTTTACTTATTTTACCTGATTTCCTTAAAACTTTTGAGGTTGAATGTGATGCCTCAGGCATGGGGATTGGTGCTGTGTTGATGCAGGATGGAAAACCTATTGCTTACTTCAGTGAAAAGCTTGGTGGAGCCACAATAAACTATCCAACCTATGACAAGGAGCTGTATGCCTTGGTGAGAGCTTTGCAAACGTGGCAACACTACTTGTGGCCAAAGGAATTTGTGGTTCACACTGATCATGAGACTCTCAAGCACTTGAAAGGACAGCAAAAGCTCAACAAGAGACACGCCAGATGGGTAGAATTCCTTGAAACTTTTCCTTATGTCATTAAGTACAAGAAAGGTAAGGAAAACATTGTAGCTGATGCTTTATCTAGAAGGTATGCCTTGATCATAACTTTAGATGCTAAGGTGCTTGGTTTTGAACAAATAAAAGAGCTGTATGAATCTGATCCAGATTTTAAAGAACCGTACCTAGCTAGTTCTAAGTTTGCATTTGGCAAGTACTTTAGACATGAAGGATTTCTGTTTTATGCAAATTGCATATGTGTTCCTAATTGTTCTTTGAGGAATTTGCTTGTTAGGGAAGCTCATGGAGGTGGTCTTATGGGGCATTTTGGAGTGGATAAAACACTTAAGATTTTGCAAGACCATTTCTACTGGCCAAACTTAAAGAAGGATGTTGAGAAGGTGTGTGCTCGGTGTGAAACTTGCAAACGATCCAAAGCCAAAGCACAAGTTTCAGGTATGTACATTCCTTTGCCTATTCCTACTCAACCTTGGACTGATATCTCTATGGACTTTGTGCTTGGATTACTTAGGACTAGATCAGGGAAGGACTCAATCTTTGTGATTGTAGATAGGTTCTCCAAGATGGCACACTTTGTTCCTTGCCATAAAACTGATGATGCAGTTCACATAGCTGATTTATTCTATAGGGATGTAATTCGGTTGCATGGCATGCCCAAGACTATTGTTTCTGATAGGGATACTAAGTTTTTGAGTCACTTTTGGAAAACTTTGTGGGCTAAGTTAGGAACAAAGCTGTTGTTTTCAACCACTTGTCACCCCCAAACTGATGGTCAAACTGAAATCGTCAATAGAACTTTATCTGCTATGTTGAGGGCCATTGTTAAAAAAAATCTTAGAACTTGGGAGGAGAGTTTACCTCATGTTGAGTTTGCATATAACCATTCGGTTCATTCAGCAACTAAGTATTCTCCTTTTCAAATCGTTTATGGCTTTAATCCCTTATCACCTATGGATCTAATCTCTTTACCTTTGAGTGAAAGAACAAGTTTGGATGGGGAAAAGAAAGCTAAAATGGTTAAGCAGATTCATGAGAAGGCCAGGCAGAACATAGAGGAAAGAACAAAACGTATGCTGAGAATGCCAACAAGAAACGACGCAAGGCTGTCTTTGAGGTGGGATTTGGTTTGGATTTATTTGAGGAAAGATCGGTTCCCTAATGAGAGGAAATCTAAGCTGATGCCAAGAGTGGATGGACCATTCACAATCGTGGGGAAAATCAATGACAATGCTTACCAAGTGGATCTTCAAGGTAAGTACAATGTGAGCTCAAGTTTTAACATAACTGATTTAATTCCTTTTCTTGCAGATGAATTGGATTTGAGGGCAAATCCTTTTCAAGAGGGAGGGGATGATACTATCATGGAAAGCATGACTGAGCGGGAACAACCAAGGAAGGAACATGAAGCTGAGCTTGTAGCTGAGAAAGGGCTTGAACCGGAAATGGAGGAGAAAGAGGAGCTTGTAGCCGTGGATGCATTACATGTACCAGCTGGAGCTATGACCAGAGCCAGGACCAGACAGCTTGCTCAAGCTTTAAACCAGTTGCTCAGATCAACCAAATATCAAACCAACCGTGAGAAGGAAAAAGTGCAACTCGTGACTTTAGTAAGGATTCAAGAAGATTCAGAAGTGCCTTCCCAAATGCCGAATTCAGGAGGAGAATGCTCGAACTCAGGAAGGCCTTCCCAAATCTACTTTTCAGGAAGTCAGAACAAGGACTAAGGAAGCCCTTCCTAAGGACGGATCAACTTCACAAAACACAAGCAGTTTCGAAACTCAAGAGTCCAATCTCAACCGATTACTCAACTAACTTTTTCATTTAAGTCTTTTCTTTATTTTCAAGAAACTCAAACATCATCTTTGCTAATGTATTTCGAAAACTCATTTGAGAAACATCAAGTTATTTTCTATCATCTTTTCGTTTACGAAAACTCCCTTTGAGAGAGATTCTCATCTGTTCTTCTTGAACAAATCTTGTTGTTTGGTGAGTCATATCCGATCAACACCCTTCTTCTATGGTCTAGGTGAGTCATATCCTAGGATAGTTGGAGTTAGGCATATCAAGGGAAATTCCGCAACCCTTGTGAGACCAATCAATCCATCCAGTTCTGTGAAGTGTTAGTAACCTTCTCAGTTCATATCCAACCTTAGCCGACCTTCAGGTGCAATTCCTTGGGAAAATTGTATCAGATTCACATATAACTTTTGGAATAAGACTTTTATTTAGCTTTGGACATTCGGATATTCGGTTTGATTTTGGGTAGGAACCATTCGGTTCCGAGTATTTCGGTTCCTATAATTTAGGATCCAATAGATACTTTTATTTTTTCAGTTCGGTTCCGGTTCGGTTTGATTTCATAATTTGAGGAACCATAAAATATCCGAAATTTTTGGTTCTCAAACGGTTCTGAGTACTTTATACCCGAAATAGCAATTTTTATCCGAAATCAACTAAAATTAGCCGAAATAAAACTTAAATACCCAAATTATTTTAAGTCCAATACAAAAATACAAAGAAAGTCAAAAAATAAAAGTTCAAAAACCAAAATAAAAACCACATAGTTCAAGTTCCATAAGCAATATCCAAACTATGAGATAATATGCGTATATATGTTCAGTTTTTCGGTTCTTGATTTCGGTTCTGGATAGGAACCGGAATTGAACCGTTACCCACAGTTCCTCAACTCAGGATCCAATAGGTACTTTAAGTGGAACCGGAACCGAACCAAACCGAATTTTTTCGGTTATTCGGTTCCGGTTCTTCGATTCCGGTTTTTATGCCCAAATCTACCTTTTTATTATAAATAAGACTCATGAACTGTGTGGCCTAAGAAGTTTCTTAAATAGCCAACCATGTACTCAATCTTTTTTATTTCTTAAGGAGTATTATTCATGTCGAGGAAAGTGGATACCCGATGAGCTTGCTTGACCAATAAACTTGAACAATTTTATGAAAGAACAATCTATTATATTAAAACATGATCATATCTACTTATAAAAGGTTGTTAGACCTATTAGTTAGTTAATTATTTTTTAGTTTTACCTAATATTTTCTTAAACAATACAAGGTAACATGAGAGACATATTAAATCAAAACAAAATCTCAGAATGTCTTTTTAAATCAAACTGAATCAAGATTTCCTTTTAAACTTATTTGAAAATATTGGAATCTAGATTTTATGCAAAAAAATCTCTTATACAAAAAGATTTGATTAGTAATTTTAATTTATAGTTTCAAAAACAAAACTATTTTTGTTAATCATAAAAACAAATTTAAGTAAACATACACGAATTGTTTTTCAACATATTTGTCTAAATGTGAATATTATGAAAATGATATTCAAATTAATAATTATTATTTTTGAAACTACAAAATGAAAACTTTACTTTGTTAAAAATTAAGAATATTAAAAATTAGTCTGATCTATTTTAAATTTAATAAAAATATAAATTTAAGAATTATTAAATATTTATATTATTTGATTATATTGTGGACGGGTTAAGATTAATTATGACTGATGTATATTTTGAATTATTTTGTCAAATGGGTTAAAAGAAGAAATTATCATATTTCGGTTATTAAATCAAATTTTGAATATTGTAATATGATTAAAAGAATCGATTAACCTGATCTATAAAATGATACATATAAACCTATAGTTATATTTATATAAAATATTAGAATTTAGGATTGATCTATTTTCCATTTAATAAAAAATATTGAATATTTATGTTTGTTTATTATATTGTGGACGGATTAAAACTACTATTTTTTTATGATTGATGTTTATTTTGGATAGTTCTTTCAAACATGCAAAAGATTTAGACTACTGTTAGACAGGTTAAAAGAAGAAATTATCATATTTCGATTATGAAACCAAATTTTGAATATAGTAAGATAAATTAAAAGAATCAATTAACTCCTTTTTAGTATAAACATATTGAAAATAAATGATACATACAAATTTTTAGTTATATTTATATAAAAAATTTTTAAAAATGATGAGAATATTAAAAATAAAATATTACAGATTGACGTAAAATAGATAAAACTTACATTATATAACATTTACAACAAATATTCGGTTAAAAATCAAATATCATAATATTACTTTGAAAATATGATACAACAGGATTGCACGGATTAAAATCATGATACGAGTAAATTAAGTTTCGTTGGAAATCAACATATCTGAATATTTTTAGAATTCATTTCATCTTAATGTTTAAATTTTTATTATTATTATTATATTATAATTAAATTGTACTATAATATAGTTCTAAATTTATACTTAAAATCATCCCGTGCTCAGCGCCGGTTAAAATCTAGTGAGTACTTAATACATCACACTAAGGTCACAGCCATATTTTACGTGATTTACGCCATGAAGATCTTAAGTTCCTTCATCTTTTCAGCCTAAAGTCACCGTTAAACAATAATTTTCGAGATTTTCTGATAGAAACTAGAAAAATCTACATACTTTAAAATTATAACTAAAGTTTTTAAATACCAAAGTTGTTTCTTTAGATTAATTAAAGTCGGTCTCTTATATGAAGAACAAAACTGTAAATATATCATTTGATCGATTTTATGGTTTATTGGCCAAGATACACCATTACGTATATTTCACAGTCTTTTAACTTTTTTATTAAAATGATATTAAGGTAATAATCAGTGAAATAGACTATTAAGAGTATTTAGTCTTTTCACGTCCAAACAAAATATTTTGTAACCAACTTCCTTTTAAAGATTAGTCTATCTAACAAAATCTTATCAGAATGAAACCTCGAGAACTGAGAAACATTATTCTACAGTGCCACAAATTAAAGGCCACTACTCGTATATATTAGTAATTTGCATAACTGAAACTGCCCAAACTGTGTGTATAAATAACCATTTTCATCCCAAGTTAACTACAGTCTACAGCACAGCGATCATGTTTATCATTTACATTTTTCTCTTTCTCACCTCCGCCATTATAGGTAATTAAGTTCTTCTCTCTCTTTCTCTTTCTCTATCTCTCTCCAAACGTTTTTTCTTATTTCAAAAAATCTCTTTTACTATATAGAATTCTGGGCTTCTGGCCCTCCGTTCTTATCTAAAATAGAAGTAAGAAAACCTCGAGTCTCTATTAAAAAGAAAAGAAAAAGTGTGTTCGTGTGTGTGCTATATTCTGAACTATTACATTATTCTGAACTAGCTAGTTTGATATGCCTAGCATGAAAAGATAATTTATTTTTCAAAACTAACATCATAGATTATATCATGACACAATGCCTTCAATATATGAAGATTCCAATGGGCTAGCCGTGCCCCAAAAGGTCGAACCAATTGGTGGGAAAGGGGGCAAACAGTGGGATGATGGAGCCGACCAGGACTTTTTTTGGTGAATGGCCGGGTTAGTGCCCCTGTATGTATTATTGAATAAAAAAGTGTTACAGAAGAACTTGCCTAGGAAGTCATCATTCCACAAAGAAGCAACAAATTCAGGAATAAAATCAAAATAATGTAATCCTAAAGGCAAAGTAAAAGCATAGTTGGCAAATCCGTCCGCAAGACGATTGGCTTCCCTATAAGTGTGAGTAATTCGGACTGTCCAGTCCCTCGAGATAAAGCCATGGCACAGGTGTACAGGAAAGACAGAGGATGAGTCTCACAAATCCCTGTCCGCAGAAATCTTACAACCAACTCTGAGTCGAGTTCAATCTCCAGCTTCTCGACCAGGACTTTGTAACAAAGGTTTATATACGAGGTGGTCGTGAAGGAATTCACTACATCAAATTCGATTACGCCAAGGATGGACAATCAATAGCTGGAGTAATCCATGGTGTTTCGGGTGATGGTTTTACACATATGGTATGTTTCATATTTTCATCTGGATCTAGATTGAGAAAAGAAAAACTAACTTTCGGACAAAAACTATTGGAAAAATGATTGCTATCTACATAAAATAAATGTCATCACATACATAGAATATTATTGTATTTAAAATTATATGAATTAAATGTTTAATTCATATATGCCACTAACAAATGTATTAAAAATTATGTGTGAAAAATGGTATTATGCCACTAACACCACAACCATATTTCACAGTATCTGAAAAATGTATTAAAAATTACAAGAGTTACTTTAGCAAGTAAATATATAAACTATATTTATGATAGTAATAATGTATGTATGTATATATTATTGTGTATTTAGTCTCAGAAATTTACATACTATCAATGAATTAATTCTTTTAGTTAAAATATGATACTAAAAATTATTGTTATATAATTTTAATTATTTATTTTAAAAAAATATTTAAAAAATAAAAATTGATTTATAGTGGTCAATAATCTTTTATGTTATATATTTATGTGATTTTAAATTATCTTGTTAATTTATTGTGAAAGATAATTGTGGTACTAGCTATATAACACCATTTAATTCATACATGTTGCTATTTAATCATATAATATATTTGTGTAGCTTTGAGTAAATATATATTATCTGCAGATGTAGTAACTATGTTATGTCGTTTACTTCTTTTTTTCTGGTGGCAATCATTTTTCCAAAATTATTATATAACTAACACAATAAAGAACAGTTAATGAAATGTACCATTGTCTTTTATAAGTAGGGTATTGTTTCTCGATTTCTCTGACAGTCCTTTTAAAATAGATGATTCAAATGTTTGTGTGTTGGTTGTGCCTACTCTACATCTTTTGTAACAGCCAATTCTATATGACTTTTTGTCATATCTTGTAATGGTTTCAGCCAGCTATCAAATAAAATGTCGTCTTTAAAAAAAAAAAAAAAAAAAAAAAAATGTTTGTGTGACTTAACTTGTGTGAACTAAGTCGCCTTGGTCCAGTAGTAAAGGAGAGTTAGTAACTTCCCGCCACCTGAGTTCGAGTAGCATTGGCCACGGGGTTCGAGCAATTTAACATGGTTTCTGCGGGTCCCAAGATTAGTTTTTGGGCCTAAAAAACCTTTAAGATCACCTGAGTTATAAAAAAAAAAATTGAAATGTGTGTCTTAAAATTTCATGTATATATAATATTTACGTACTTTAAAATCTTTGTTAATGGTAATCATGTTTTTTTTTTTGTTATGCAGTTAGAGATTGACCAATCCAATTATGAACACATTGTGTCTGTGGATGGTTACTACGATGCCAAGACCGGTGTGACGCAAGCCCTTCAATTCAAAACAAACTTTAAGACTTTTGACTTGATTGGTTATCCAAAGGGCGCTACTAAGTTTTCACTAGGAGTCGATGGCAAGATTATCATTGGCTTCCATGGGTTTGCTGGAAGATTCTTAAACTCTCTCGGAGCATATTTAACGCAGGCTCCTCCAATTAAATCGGCACTCGTAGGTGGTTTATATGGTGGCGTTTATTGGGATGATGGTCCTAATTATGACGGTGTAAGAAAGGTGTACGTTACTTATACTAACACTCTTATAAGGAGTATAAGCACTGACTATGACAAAGACGGCCGAGTGGTAACATCTTATCACGGGAGCAAAGATGGAGAGACAAAGGAGGTCCAAAATTTCTTGAACTTTATATTTAATTTTCTTCTTCCTTATATATCTTCTTAATTAGTTGTGTATAGATTAAAGTTCAGTTTGTTTGTGAGATTTCTGAGTTTTTGTTTTGTATGTATTGCAGTTCGCGATCGACTATCCAAATGAATATTTAACATCAGTTGAGGGCACCTACAACACAATCCCCGATAATGGCGTTTTGGTCGTTAGGTCATTGATCTTCAAAACATCAAAAGGGAGAATGTCTCCCACGTATGGATTTGTGTCTGGTACCCAATTCGTGTTGGAGAGGCAAGGAAATGTTATTGTCGGGTTTCATGGACGTGATGGTGGTGCTTTCGATGCTATTGGAGTTTATTTCTCACCAATTATTACTTCGTAATTCAGAATTATGAATATTATGAATGCTTAGGGTTCCATGGAAAAGCTAGCTAGCTACTCACGAGTTTGAACAGTTTGAGACCATGGTGCTTTAGTGCTTTCTCGTATCTTACCTACTTTATTATACGTATTTTATGTCTCAAATGTTGCTTGATTATTTGGTGTTCTTTTTCCATCCTGCAAATCTCATATAATAAAACAAGGTTTAATTACTTAAGCCTATTTCAATACTATTGTAAGAACACTGATCATACGATGTCAAAATGTTAAATCAATTTGAATTAAGTGGCAAACAAATACTTGATCTATGTTTTTCGAAGCGTTTTGATGCAAACAAACAAAGGAGAGCTCAAACATCCGTTCTCCACGTCCAAGGATCTTTTAAACACTTCAAGGTAGATAAAAACTCTGATCTGGGGACGAAGCTTTCAGATACAACCCCTGCATACTCCTCAAATCATAAAAAAAAATATTAGACACCAACCAGTATTCGAGAGAAAAGTTATTTTCCCTTTTAGAAAGTAATGTGCTTTTTAATTTGTATATAGACCGGATAATAGCCTAATTTCCATACAAAAATCTTATATTCATATTTCATATTCCATATTCAGATTAATCGCGCCAACAAACTTTTAACGGTAGACGCTCCTCATGACAATTTTTTATTCTTTCCGGAAACACACACTTTTGGTTATTGCAAGAACTACACCTCCCAGATGTACCCAACAAAAATATTCTTAAATATTTATAAAAGCTATTTGGCCCATTTTTTTATTTATAAATTTGATATTTTTTATACAAATTATACATTTGACTTTTAGTCGAAATTCTCTTCAATAAAAGACAACCTTCTCATTGCCTAAATCAATTAAAATTACTTCAAATCAATCCTTTGTGTGAACAATCGAATGTTACACTGTAAAGGAAAAAAAAAGAAATAACGTGAATTCTTTTAGAAAAGAAAACCAAAATGAAAACAACGTGTGTGTGTACATGCAAAATTCAACGTGTTACGTGCTATCCATGCTGCTGTCCATCTTTCTCCAGATTTCTTATCGGCTTTTCAGCGACACGTTAACTGGTTGGGATCCACCATTTAACAAGTATGATCTTTGTCATTCCTTTTTTTGTTTTGTTCGGTGACAGAAATTCATGGTTAGTTGGTTTCATTTTTCATGGTTACTTGGACTTTTACTAGCTTGCTACACCACGTGGAGAGCATTTCAGTTACGTTTATAAAAATTGTTACTACTGCCACTATCACGAGAATATATAGAATGTGCATTTGGGAACCTTTCACTTTCACATTAATTATCAAAATTTGTTAAAACAATAAAAGTTTGTAGTAAATCATGAAAACGACAGTGTGTAAACTTTATGTAACGACTGTTAAAAAATTAGATGCTAGAAAAACATCGTGTCAATATATAGGGAGTAGCTCTACCCCAGATCAAAAATATCATTCTCACTCACAGCTCTTCTCCAGCATAATTAATTAAGGTCAATTTGCTTCATCTTTTTCCACGTTTATATAATGTCATTTTTTTGTTAATATTCTCTATTCGTATTATCATTTTAACGTATAGTTAACATATAATTGTGTCCTTGTTTTGAAACTCCTATGTTTGCATGCTGCCTGGTAGTTGGATCTTTCAGGTTGACTGTAAAGTTAAGAGAAGAAATGATGTCCGAGAAGGTGGGAGCAGTTGGTGAACTGCACCTTGGAAATGCATTCGACGATGGGGTTTTTGACGGTGTGAGGAAAATAATTGTCGGAGGAGACCCCCGTGGCTGTGTATCATATATCAAAATCGAATACGAAAAGGACGGGAAATTTGAAACCCGTCAACACGGAATGATTCATGGGGCACTAACAGAGGTAACTTAAAACATTGTGAATTCGATATTCTTGAATCGGTTCATATCAAACTGTCTCCTCGATACTTTTTCTTTGTTTCTAACGGAAAATGAATTCCAGTTTGCGGTGGAGTATCCGAATGAATATATCACTTCCGTTGGTGGCAGCTACGATCATGTTCCAGTATACTATAGATCGGTGCTGATTAAATCTCTAATCTTCAGAACCTCTTTAGGAAGAACTTCTCCGGTAATTGGTGACAAAAGTGGGAGAGGATTCATGTTTGAGGGTAAAACTGGAGGAAAGCTTCTTGGATTCCATGGACGCTCTGGTCAAGCTCTTGATGCCATTGGAGCTTACTTCTTCGCTGTAAAGGCTCCTCTTAAGCACTTTAACCCTGAAGGTGGGAATGGAGGGAGTGCTTGGGATGATGGTGCTTACGATGGTGTTAGAAAAATACTAGTTGGACGAGGTGGTAAGTATGTGAGTTATGTTAGGTTTGAGTATGCGAAAGGCGAAAGAATGATACCACATGCTCATGGGAAGAGACAAGAGGCTCCACAAGAGGTACTGTTGATACAAGTTCTATGTTTAGTTTCGTCTATACATAAATATTCTGAAAACAAAATATAAACTTTGGTTGCAGTTTGTGGTAGATTATCCTCATGAACATATTATAGTAGTGGAAGGTACCATCGATGGCTACCTTACATCGCTTAAGTTTAAGACATCAAAAGGAAGAACTTCTCCCGCTTTTGGTATTGTGGTTGGTAGGAAATTTGTGTTTAAGGCAAACAATTTCAAGGTTGTCGGATTCTGTGGTCGATCCAGTGAAGTTATTGATGCTCTTGGCGCACATTTTGGCCCTCCTCCAGCGCCACCTCCAACTCCAGCTCCAGCGCCAGCTCCAGCTCCAGCTCCAGCGCCAGCTCCAGCTCCAGCTCCAGCTCCAGCTCCAGCTCCAGCACCAGCTCCAGCTCCAGCTCCAGCTCCAGCTCCCGCTACCACAAAGATAGGACCGATCGGTGGTATCAAGGGGAACATATTTGACGATGGTGTTTTCGATGGTGTGCAGAAAATAACTGTGGGGAAAGACGTATACAATGTAACTTATATCAAGATCGAATACGTAAAGGATGGAAAAGTCGAAATCCGTGAACACGGGACGAATCGCGGGGAGCTAAAAGAGGTTATAAAAATGCGTGACTTTTGTTTGTATTCAAATTGAATTAGACCATAGAAGCTAATAATTAGTTTGTTTCTAATGGCAAATGTGAAACACAGTTCTCGGTGAATTATCCGAATGAATATATCACAGCCGTTGGTGGAAGCTACAATCATATTTTCAACTATGATACAACGCTTATCACATCGCTATACTTCACAACTTCCAGAGGATTTACCTCTCCACTGTTCGGTGAGATGAAAGGAACAGAATTCGAGCTCAAAGGTGAAAATGGAGGAAAGCTACTTGGATTCCATGGACGTGGTGGTCACGCTATTGATGCTATTGGGGCATTCTTCGAGACCGATCCTGGTAGACCCCTAAAGTTGTCCGAAAAGATGGGACCTATTGGTGGTAGCAAGGGAAACACATTCGACGATGGTGTATTCGATGGTGTGAAGAAAGTAACTGTTGGCAAAGACATATACAGTATTACTTATATCAAGATCGAATACGCAAATGGCGGAAAATTTGAAACTCGTGAACACGGGACGGAACGTGGTGAAATAAAAGAGGTGAAGAAAACTAAAATTTCGTGAATGTTTGTTATCATTCATATTCTGTTGGTTCTTGTCAAACCCTTACAAGCTAATAAAAGTTGTTTGTTGGAAAATGAAATGCAGTTTTCGGTGGATTATCCGAATGAGAATATCGTAGATGTTGGTGGAAGCTACAATCATATTTTCAACTACGATACAACGCTTATCACATCACTGTACTTCACAACCTCCAGAGGATTTACCTCTCCATTATTTGGTGAGATGAAGGGAACAGAATTCGAGCTCAAAGGTAAAAATGGAGGAAAGCTTATTGGATTCCATGGACGTGGTGGTCATGCTATTGATGCCATTGGGGCTCACTTCGAAAGCCGTTCTGGCATTTGAAGGGGCTTATACGGAGGAAAGTAACAAGATCGTTGGGTTTCATGGAAAAGCTGGTGATTTGTTTCATCAGATTAGAGCCCATGTCTTTCCTATTACCACCAATTAGAGACGTACTCTTTAGTTTTTTTTCTCTTTGATTCCGTGAAATAAGGTCACTCGAAGTCTTAGTAAGCTTTTTAGCTTTTACTATGTTTGTGTGTGTTATAGTTTGATTGGCTGTATGCGATCATGTGTTTTCTATCTCTGCCTTGATGGTGTGTTGTCACTTGTAAATTTAAATAAAGGATGTTTCTTTACAATCTTTTTTTAGATTTTCTTTAGTTTCAGTGTTTATTCGTACACGTGAAAATACTTATTTTTGTAAAATTATATATGAGTTGTTTTTAGTTATTTCATTAAATACTTTTTCTATAAACACAAACACCAAAATGCAAGGAAATTATCCTATTTGAGTTAGGCGTTTGCGTTTTCTTTCAAGTCTGGATTTGGCGTTTACGTTTACATATAACAAAAAAAATGGAGTTTGTGTAAAATTTGTAAAATAGCTGGTTCGATTCTAAAAAAGAAGCAAATACATATCAAAGATATAAAAATAAAGACAACCATAAACATAAACCCATAACATTAAAACTAGAACGAAAAATGCAAAAGTTGGCGTACTACAAAGATGATAAAAAATGGGGACTGCATATATATAATGGAAAGTGGCAAGCGCAGTTTGTGGTAGATCATTCTCATGAGCATATTACATTAGTGGAAGGAACCATCGATGGCTACCTTACATCGCTTATTAGGTTTAAGACATCAAAAGGAAGAACCTCCCCCGCTTTTGGAAATGTGGTTGGAGGAAATTTGTGTTCGAGGCAAAAGATTTCAAGCTTGTCGGATTTTGTGGTCGGTCCGTCCGGTGATGTCATTGACGCTCTTGGTGCACATTTTACCCCTCTTCCACCTCCACCTCCATCTCCGTCTCCATCTCCATCTCCATCTCACTCTCCAACTCCATCTCCATCTCCATCTCCAGCTCCATCTCCATCCCCATCTCCATCTCCAGCTCCATCTCCAGCTCCAGCTCCACTTCCAGCTCCAGCTCCCACTTCCACAACGATAGAACTGATCGGTGGTAACAAGGGGAACATATTTGACGATGGTGTTTTCGATGATGTGAAAAAAATAACTGTAGGGAAAGACGTATACAGTGTAACTTATATCAAGATCGAATACGTAAAGGATGGAAAAGTGGAAATCCATCAACACGGGACGAATCGCGGAGAGCTAAAAGAGGTTATAAAAAATCGTGACTTTTGTAAATATTTAAATTGAATTGGTCCATAGAAGCTAATAATTGGTTTGTTTCTAATGGGAAATGTGAAATACAGTTTTCTGTGGATTATTCGAATGATTATATCACAGTCGTTGGTGGAAGCTACAACCATATTTTCAACTATGATACAACGCTTATTACATCGCTGTATTATTTCACAACTTCCAGAGGATTTACCTCTCCTGAATTCGGTGAGATGAAGGGAACAAAATTCGCGCTCAAAGGTGAAAATGGAGGAAAGCTTATTGGATTCCATGGACGTGGTGGTCATGTTATTGATGCCATTGGGGCTCACTTTGAAAGCCGTTCTGGCATTTGAAGGGGCTTATAAGGAGGAAGGTAACAAGATCGTTGGGTTCCATGGAGAAGCTGGTGATTTGGTTCATCAGATTGGAGTCCATGGCTTTCCTATTATCACCAATTATAGACTTACTCTTTAGTTTTTTTTTTTTCTCTTTGATTCGGTAAAATAAGGTCACTCGAAATGTTAGCGATTATAAGCTTTTCAGCAGTGTTTGTGTGTTTTTAGTTTTAATGGCTGTATGCGATCATATGTTTTCTCTGCCTTGATGGTGTGTTGTCACTTGCCAATAATATAAATAAAGAATGCTTCTTTTCAATCTCTTTTTAGATTTTCTTTTGTTTCAGTGTTTATTCTTACTGGTGAAAATACTTATTTTTATAAAAAAAAATATATGAGTTGTTTTTAGTTATTTCATTAAAACTTTTTCTATAAACACAAACACCAAATACCAGGCAATCATTCTATTTTAGTTTGGCGTTTGCGTTTTTTTCAAGTCTGGATTTTGCGTTTGCGTTTACATATAACAAAAAAATGGAGTTGTGTAGAATTTGTAAAATAGCTGGTTCGATTCAAAAAAATAAGCAAATACATATCAAAAGTATAAAAATACACGCAACCATATACATAAACGGATAAACCCATAACACTAAAATTAGAACGAACTACATAAAATGATTCCCCTTACGCGTGAAGCATGAATTAGTCTCGGTCTATACTAGAGATTTCCTTTAGTTATCAAATACTTTGTGTACAGATTAGAGTTCAGTTTGTCTGTGAGCTTTTGGTTTGTATGTATTGCAGTTCGCCATCGACTATCCAAATGAATATTTAACATCAGTTGAGGGCACCTACAACACAATCCCTGATGATGGTGTTTTGGTCGTTAGGTCATTGATCTTCAAAACATCCAAAGGGAGAATGTCTCCCACGTATGGATTTGTGTCTGGTACCCAATTCGTCTTGGAGAGGCAAGGTTCTGTTCTTGTCGGGTTCCATGGACGTGATGGTTTGACCATGGTGTTCGTATCTATTACCTACTTTATTATACGTATTTTAAGTATCAAATGTTGTTTAGTTATTTGGTGCATACCATGTCAAAATGTTAAAACAAACAAATAATTGATCTATGTTTTTTGAAGCGTTTTGATGCAAACAAACAAAGGAGAGCTCAAACATTCCTTCTCCACGTCCAAAGATCTCTAAAACACTTTAAGATAGAAAGCTCAGATCTTTGGACGAAGCTTCCAGATATATACAACCCCTACATACTCATCAACTCATTTTTTATTAAACAATATCTAACTTACACAACCAAGTAGTGGTGCTCTAATGATTCCTACTTAGAAATAAGTCGCCTTGTTGGTCAAGGCTATAAATTTTTTTTTTGAAAGAATTTTAAATTAATTCAACCAAAAAAGACGTTGTTACAGGATCTGCATCTGTTGTTTATGAATTAGAGTGCTTAAAAAGAATTGAAGAAACTCTACCTAAGCCTATACAATTGCAATCCAACGTTCCATTGCAATTCAAGGCTATAAATTGATTCCCCTTACGCGTGAAGCATGAATTAGTCTCGGTCTATACTAGAGATTTCCTTTAGTTATAAAAAAAAAAAAAAAAAACTTTAACACCAAACAATATTCGGGAGAAAAGCTATTTTCTTTTAGAACTAATGTCTTTTATTTATAATATATATAGACTGGATAATATAGCCTTTCCCATACAAAAGTTTTATATTCAGATTAATTGTGCTTACAGACTTTTAATTAACGGTAGACGCTCATCATGACAATTTTTATTCTTTCCAGAAATTCACACTTTTGGTTATTGCAAGAATTATACCTCCCAGATGTACCCAACAAATATTCTTAAATACTATAAAAGGTATTTGGCCCATTTTTTATATAAATTTGATATTCTTTAAACATATTATACATTCTCTTCAATAAGAGACAAGACAACCTTCTCATAGTCTAAATCAATTAAAATTATATTTGAATCAATCCTTTGTGTGAATGTTACACTGTAAAGGGGAAAATGGGATAACGTGAATTGTTTTAGAAAAGAAAAAACCTGTATTGATCGAAAAAACCAAAATGAAAACAACGTGTATGTGTACATGCAAAATACAACGTGTATGTGTACATGCAAAATACAACGTGTCACGTGTATGTACATGCAGAATAGCCTCCCAGTAAACCATATTCCCACAGTCCCACTCGTCCATACAGTTCTTAGACGCTTGTGACTGTCCGATTAACACCGAGGTACCTCTGCCTCATGCGAAGTGGATCCACACGCTAGCTACCGTCGATGCGTGACATGCAAATATCAATAATTAATGGAAACAGTACCAAACTTTTTAAAGTTCAGGAAACGGAGGTAGTCCAACTGGTTTGAGGGGCAAAGGTGATGGGTTTGAGGGGACCCCCACCCGAGTTCGAGCGTCATTGGAAACAACTTTGCCTCTTCTGGACACCACATGGGTATGGACCCTTGCTTACGGCCCATTTGCAAACCCGGTGCGCGAACCTATCCGTGGGTCACGCGCCCCTTTGGGGATTAGTCTGAGCTAAACTCGGGATACCCCCAAGGTTAAAAAAAAAAAAAAATTGAGTAGTATTTTTTAGAGCATTATGTTTTTTTATCTATCAATCAACTTTTGTACATAAAGTATTTGTGGAGGCATATTAAAATCTGATAATAAATGCATCGTTTTTTGTGTTTTGTAATTTTTAATAACTTTAAACCAATAATAATTCAAAAAAATCAATTATTATTTTTTGAAGTTTACAATTTATCATTAATAACTAATAAAAATTACATTGAAAAAATCTATCTTTTCAGAACACCAGTTTTTAAAAAAAACATTTATATTTCAGAAACAGATGAAGTATATTAATTAGAGCATAAAGCTTCAGCAGCATATTGCTTTACTATCAGCTATACCAATCATATCCATATACGCAAGAAATTAAACAGGGACATTATTTTATAGCTTGGTTCCATCTGTGCCATTATTCATACATGTTGCCGTCCACCCAGTGCCGTGCGAAGGTTTAATGAGACCTAAGGCAATCTTTCTAAAAAAAATTGTATTTTCATTAAAAAGTTTATAGTTTTTTTTTGTGTTGGTAAACAATTGAAATGGTTGATACGGTATGTTTATGATAGAAATCTCAACAAAAAATAATCAAACTAAATAGGGAAAAATATATATGAACAATCAAACATCTTATATGAATACTATGCAAACACTCATAATACTAATGTATTTGTATGATTGGGGTCCTAAATTTTGAGTAAATAATAAGGGGCCTGAGGCTGTTGCCTTTTTTTTATAAGGGTAAGCACGGCCCTGCGTCCACCATTTAACAAGTATGATCTTTGTCATCCCTTTTGTTATGTTCGGTGACAAAAATTCATAGTCACTTGGATGCTTTTCATTTCTCGGTTACTTGGATTTTTATTAGTTTGGTTCACCACGTAGAGGGCATTTCAGCCACGTTTATAAAAATTGTAACTACTGCTACTGTCACGTGAATAAATTCAATTTGCATTTGGGAGCCTTTCACTTTCACATTAATTCTTAATTCTGTCCCGTTTTAATTATTTTTTTTATATTTAATTCCTTTTTAATAATATATTTATTGATTTAGAAGTTTAAGGTGTCCTAACAGTTTTATCTTTTGCATAAATGTAATATATAGTTTTAATATAGTGTGAAAACGAATGATATTTTTAGTTGGTTTTTTGTTTTTATTTTTTTAAGTTCTTATGAAAAATATATTTATGAAAGTCATAATATTTTTAAAATAAAGTTTTGATTCTGTTTTAATTAAAAAGATATTTTGCGATTTGTTCTTGATTTAATTTTAATAATAATTGATATATATCGTTTGACCAAGATACTTTCAATTAATATTTGAAAATGCTATTAAAACACTATGACATTTACGTGATATAATATGGTAAAACTGGTTTAACCTCGTTTAATAGTATATACTATATAGATTTGTTAACACAATAACAAGTTTTTAAATTTATGTATGAAGTAGTAAGTCACGAAAACGATAAAGAGTAAACTTTCAGTCAAAGAAGTCTACTATGATTTTTCAGAATAGATTTTTTTGGCAGTCTGCGAAAATGAGCTAAATGTCTAATTAGCCAAAAAATTTGACTATGTCATAATTATAAGATATAAACATGTTAAACTTGTTCAGAAGCGAACACAATAACCAAATGACGTGATTAATGGAAAAAATCAAAAAAATACTTCATAAATATGCTTAAAACGCATTTTTAAGAAAACATAAATTTTCAGACTTCCATAGAAGTCTACTCTGATTTTTCAGAGTAGACTTCTTCAGCAGTCTGAAATGCAGACTTCTCGAAAAATTGAGAAGTAGACTGCTAGAGAAGTCTGACGGGAGGTCACTTTTGCAATTGCGAAACTCATTGACTTTTAGAGCAGACTTCTCTGGCAGTCTGAGAAAAAAAGAGGTCATTTTTGCAATTGACCAAAAGTCAAAATTTTTGGGGCAGACTTCTCTGACAGTCTGAAAAATGGTGTAGACTTCTTTGACAGTCTGTAGCTAGACGACAAAAATATTTTTAGCTAGACGAAAAACGGCGCCGACTTTTTCAGACTTCAAGAGAAGTCTGCGGAGGTTAGTTTTGCAATTGACCAAAGTCAAAATTTTAGAGCAGACTTCCAGAGAAATCTGAAACTGAAGTCTTTGTCTAACGTCTGAATAAGCGTTGACCAAAAATTTCCCAAAAAAAAGTACAACTATACGAAGTCTGCAGAATTTTCAGACTTCTACCAAGTCTGCTTAAACTTCTCAGACTGCCAGAGAAGTCTGCGTATAATTGTACTTTCGGGGAATTGTTTGGACATTTCACTCAATTGCAAAACTAACCCCCGCAGACTTCTTTTGAAGTCTGCTCTAAAAAAGTCAACGATTTTCCAGACTTGCCGAGAAGTCTGAGTGAGTACAGACTTCCAAAGAAGTCTGCTCTAAAAAGGTTGATTTTGGTCAATTGCATATCTAATCTTTTTGTCGCAGATTTCTGAGATTTTTTTTCGTTATAAAAGGATATGTCGCAGACTTCTCTAGCAGTCTGTGGCACGAAATCCGAAATTCGGTCAATTGCAAAACTAACCTATGTGTTGACTAGCAGACTTGCACAGAAGTCTCCTTAACGCACAGACTTCTTTAACAGTCTGCATTCGCGAAAAAGCTGCAACTTTTGGAAAAATCAAGAAAAAATTACCTAGTTGCGGTTTAAGCACGATTTTAGCTTCGTTTCACGCCTAGATCTTCGAGTTTTCCTAATATCAACATAAACCAGTCGTTTTGGATGGCGGTCTTAGCCGGAAATGGCCAAGATCCAAACCTTCAAATTTGGAAAACGAAAATTAGAGAGTTTTTTGGATGAAAATGGAAAGGAAATGGAAGAAAATGAAGTTTTGAGTAAGAAGATTGAGCAATTAAGGATCGAAAATAGATGGGTATAAGCATTAAGAGCTCAATTTTGGTTGTTCATGGTGGTTGGAAAAATTGAAAAATACGGTATTTTCGTAAATAGATTGAACTTCTGAAGATGGTTTAGTATTTGTGTAATCCGAAAATAATAAAACTTTAAAATAGAAAATGACAATTTTGTAGATAGATAGAACTTTTGAGGTTAAAGTTAGAACAAAAAAAAACAAATATGTAGAGAGGGAAAGGGGATATATTTTGGCATTTGACTTCTTCTTTGGGGTCAATTTTGCAACTATCCCGTAAACTTTACCCAAGGACTGTAAAAAAAATGCTAGAAAAACATTGTCCATATATATAGGGAGACACTACCCGAGATCAAATAAATATCATTCTCACTCACACGTCTTCTCCAGCATTTCCCCTCTTTCTCTCTCCCTCTCAATTTGCTTCATTCTCTTCCATGTTTATATAATGACATTTTTGTTGTTGTTGATATTCTCTATTCATATTATCATTGTTAACGTATAATTCAAAGGTTTCTATAAAGTAAAGAGAAGAAATGATGTCCGAAAAGATGGGACCAGTTGGTGGCACCTTTGGAGGAGCATTTGACGATGGGGTTTTTGACGGTGTAAAGAAAATAATTGTGGGAAGAGACCTTGGCTGTGTATCATATATCAAAATCGAATACGAAAATGACGGGAAATTTGAAACCCGTGAACACGGAACGATCCGTGGGGCACTAACAGAGGTAATCAAAACGACATGAATTTCAATGTTCTTTAATCGGTTCTTATCAAACACTTAGAAAAGGCTAATACTTTGTCTTTGTTTCTAATGGAAAATGAATTCCAGTTTGCGGTGGAATATCCGAATGAATATATCACTTCCGTTAGTGGCAGCTACGATCGTGTCCGAAACTATGAAAAAGTGCCGATCACGTCTTTAATCTTCACAACCTCTTATAGAAGAACTTCTCCGGTACTTGGTCAGTCAACTGGGACACGATTCTGGCTTGAGGGTAAAACTGGAGGAAAGCTTCTTGGATTCCATGGACGCTCTGGTCAAGCTCTTGATGCCATTGGACCTCACTTCTTCGCTGTAAGGCCTCCTCTCAAGCACTTTAACCGTGAAGGTGGAAATGGAGGGACTGCTTGGGACGATGGTGCTTACGATGGTGTTAGAAGAATAGTAGTTGGACGAGGTGGTAGGTTTGTGGGTTTTGTTAGGTTTACGTATGCGAGAGGCGAAAGAATGATATCACATGCTCATGGGAAAAATCAAGGGGCTCTGCAAGAGGTACTGCTGATACAAATTTTATGTTTAGTTTTGTCTTTACATAAATATCCTGAAAAATAAAATAATAAACTTTGATTGCAGTTTGATGTAGATCATCCTCATGAACATATTACATCAGTGGAAGGAACAATCGATGGCGGCTGCCTTACATCGCTTAGGTTTAAGACATCAAAAGGAAGAACCTCCCCCGCTTTTGGAAATGTGGTTGGTAGGAGATTTGTGTTTGAGGCAAAAGATTTCAAGCTTGTCGGATTTTGTGGTCGATCCGCTGATTATATTGATGCTCTTGGCGCACATTTTGCCCCTCTTCCACCTCCAGCGCCAGCTCCATCTCCAGTTCCAGCTCCAGCTCCAGCTCCAGCTCCAGCTCCAGCGCCAGCTCCAGCTCCAGCTCCAGCGCCAGCGCCAGCTCCATCTCCAGCTCCCGCTACCACAAAGATAGGACCGATCGGTGGTATCAAGGGGAACATATTTGACGATGGCGTTTTTGATGGTGTGCAGAAAATAACTGTGGGGAAAGACGTATACAGTGTAACATATATCAAGATCGAATACGTAAAGGATGGAAAAGTCGAAATCCGTGAACACGGGACGAATCGCGGAGAGCTAAAAGAGGTTATAAAAATTCGTGACTTTTGTTTGTATTTAAATTGAATTGGTCCATAGAAGCTAATAATTGGTTTGTTTCTAATGGAAAATGTGAAATACAGTTTTCTGTGGCTTATCCGAATGATTATATCATAGCCGTTGGTGGAAGCTACAATCATATTTTCAACTATGATACAACGCTTATCACATCGCTATACTTCACAACTTCCAGAGGATTTACCTCTCCATTATTCGGTGAGATGAAGGGAACAGAATTTGAGCTCAAAGGTGAAAATGGAGGAAAGCTACTTGGATTCCATGGACGTGGTGGTCACGCTATTGATGCTATTGGGGCATTCTTGAGACCGATCCTGGTAGACCCCTAAAGTTGTCCGAAAAGATGGGACCTATTGGTGGTAGCAAGGGAAACACATTCGACGATGGTGTATTCGATGGTGTGAAGAAAGTAACTGTTGGCAAAGACATATACAGTATTACTTATATCAAGATCGAATACGCAAATGGCGGAAAATTTGAAACTCGTGAACACGGGACGGAACGTGGTGAAATAAAAGAGGTGAAGAAAACTAAGATTTCGTGACTTTTGTTATTATTCATATTCTGTTGGTTCTTGTCAAACCCTTACAAGCTAATAAAAGTTGTTTGTTGGAAAATGAAATGCAGTTTTCGGTGGATTATCCGAATGAGAATATCGTAGATGTTGGTGGAAGCTACAATCATATTTTCAACTACGATACAACGCTTATCACATCACTGTACTTCACAACCTCCAGAGGATTTACCTCTCCATTATTTGGTGAGATGAAGGGAACAGAATTCGAGCTCAAAGGTAAAAATGGAGGAAAGCTTATTGGATTCCATGGACGTGGTGGTCATGCTATTGATGCCATTGGGGCTCACTTCGAAAGCCGTTCTGGCATTTGAAGGGGCTTATACGGAGGAAAGTAACAAGATCGTTGGGTTTCATGGAAAAGCTGGTGATTTGTTTCATCAGATTAGAGCCCATGTCTTTCCTATTACCACCAATTAGAGACGTACTCTTCAGTTTTTTTTCTCTTTGATTCCGTGAAATAAGGTCACTCGAAGTCTTAGTAAGTTTTTCAGCTTTTACTATGTTTGTGTGTGTTATAGTTTTATTGGCTGTATGCGATCATTTGTTTTCTATCTCTCTGCCTGGTGTGTTGTCACTTGCCAATTTAAATAAAGGATGTTTCTTTTCAATCTTTTTTTAGATTTTCTTTAGTTTCAGTGTTTATTCGTACAGGTGAAAATACTTATTTTTGTAAATATATATATGAGTTGTTTTTATTTATTTCATTAAATACTTTACCCTTTTCTATAAACACAAACACCAAAATGGAATGAAGATCTTACAGGACCAGCCCTCTGGTGGTTCACATGCTACAATAAACTCTTTCGTCACTAACCAATCGTTTTATCGAAATAAAAGGACCACTGACGATGTTTACGAGGTCTTACAAGAAAGAGGTTGACTCACTGCATAATTACGTCAGATGCTTCAACCAGAGAACGTGTAGCACCATGGAAAAAAGGGTAGTTTAGTTTCAGACGGTGACTTTTACTAGGATTTGACATAATATCAGACGTGTAGCACCATGGAAGATGTGCTTTCCACAGAATAGTCATAAAAAGACTTTGCATATCACTATAAACAGTCTTCGCGTTCGCGATCAGATTCACATGTGGAGAGGACTGTTGGGATTGATCATATTGGGCTATACATATATCAGGCCCAACATAACATGAATGTATTTAGGTTTAATGTTTAGGTGTTGTATATAAGGACATCAGCCTCCAAAACGTAAAAGACAGAAAAACACTTTCCCTTAGATCGTCTTCTTCTCTCTGTACCTCCTGAACCATTTTGTCATGGTATCAGAGCCAAACCTCTAAAACACATTTCCTTTATATTTTCGGATTTGATTCAAGATCGACATGGCTCACTCTGTTTCAACCGAATCTACTCTCACCCGCGTTGAGAAAAGGAGGACGATATCTCCATATGATCTCTCTCCTTCAGACAATCCGGGTGCAACCATCTCGCATCCGTTCTTGAACGGCCAGAACTATGATGAATGGTCGTGCAGTTTTAAGACAGCTCTTGAATCCCGAAAGAAGTTTGGGTTTCTCGATGGCACGATCTCGAAACCTGCCCCTGAATCTCAAGACTTTGAGGATTGGACACCAGTCAATGCACTTCTGGTATCCTGGATCAAGATGAGCGTCGAACCGGCGATTCGAACCAACCTCTCGCATCGTCCAATCGCACGCGATCTGTGGGAGCATATCAAGAAACGATATGCTATCAGCAGTGGACCGAAGAACCAGCAGATCAAGGCAGATCTCGCTAACTGTAAGCAAGGCAATCTCTCGATTGATTTGTACTATGGAAAGTTATCAAAGATATGGGACACTATGGCAAGCCATCTTCCCTTGCGCGTGTGTAAATGCGGACACTGTACCTGCGATCTCGCGACGCTTCAAGAAAAAGATCGAGAGGACGACAAGGTACAACAGTTTCTCTATGGATTGGACGACACAAAATTTGGCTCTGTTCGCTCCAATCTTATCTTGCGTTCCCCTCTTCCAACTCTTGAAGAAGTTTACAACCTTGTTCGCCAAGAAGAAGACCTGCACAACAATACTAGTGCTCGTGACAAGCAAGCTGAAATCACTGCTTTTGCAATCCAGACTCGCTCACGCTACGATGATTCTCGCAGCAAAAACAGAGATGTGGACAAATCGATTCAATGCCGACACTGTAAGCGCTATGGTCATGATTCTGATAGCTGTTTTGCTGTCAATGGGTATCCAGAATGGTGGGGAGATCGCCCCAAATCCAAGCCCAGTACGGCTCGTGGTCGTGGCCGAGGAAATACAAATAATGGAAGTTCTAGTCGTGGAAACTACACTGGACCATCTCGAGCAAATGCTGCCAATGCATCTTCCTCCTCTGGTCATGTTAATCATGTCAATCATGTCATCACAGATCGTGACAGAGACGCTGTTGTTGGTCTCACTGATGAGCAATGGAAGGCGGTTACTGCGATCGTGAATGCTCGCACTCCTACTGCTCCATCTCACTCTGAGACTCTAACGGGTACGAACTCTTTACCTCATATCTCTTGGATTTTGGATACTGGGGCAACACATCATATGACCGGCAAGAAAGATGCTTTGCACAATATCCATGTTGTTCCACCGGTTTTGGTCATCCTAGCAGATGGCAGAGAAAGAATTGCTAGTGAGGCAGGAACAGTTGATCTAGGATCCGGTTTAGTTATGAATTCAGTACTCTATGTGGAGGAACTGAAGACTGATTTGATATCCGTTGGTCAGATGATGGATGAGTCTCATTGTGTTGCACAAGTTGCTGATCGTTTTCTTGTGCTCCAGGACCGTACGACGAGGATGGTGATTGGAGTTGGTAAGAGAGAATTTGGAGAATTTCGTTTTAGAAGCATGGCGAGTGTGGATGCTCTTGCAGCTAAAGCGGATGACACCATGGAGCTATGGCATAAGAGGATGGGCCATGCTTCAACCCAAATTTTAAAGTTGCTTCCGGTTTTACATTCATCTCGTTGTAACGATTTGCTTAATAAGACTTGTGACATTTGTCTTCACGCAAAGCAAACAAGAGACACATTTCCGATCAGTGATAATAAAGCTACTGCTGTTTTTGAGCTGATACACTGTGATGTTTGGGGGCCTTATCGAACACCAGCTCATACCGGAGCTCGGTACTTCTTAACCCTTGTTGATGACTATTCACGAGGAGTTTGGGTCTACCTAATGGTCGACAAAAAGGAGACACAAACACATTTGAAAAACTTCTTAGCACTCGTTCAGCGACAGTTCACCACCACGGTAAAGACAATACGAAGCGACAATGGTACAGAATTTGTCTGCCTTCGTGATTTCTTTCTTCAACAAGGGATTCGCCATGAAACGTCTTGTGTGGGAACACCACAACAGAACGGGCGTGTGGAACGGAAGCATCAGCACATTCTGAATGTGGCCCGTGCCTTACGTTTTCAATCGAATTTACCACTTGAATTCTGGGGCGAATGTGTGCTCACTGCCGCATTTCTGATAAATCGTACTCCAAGCAAGATTCTCTCAGGTCTAACTCCTCACGAACGCATATATCAGAAACCTCCTATGTATACCCAGCTTCGTGTATTTGGCTCTCTTTGTTATGCTCATAATCAACATCATGGGGGAGACAAGTTTGCTCCACGATCTCGTCGCTGCGTATTTGTTGGCTATCCTCATGCTCAGAAAGGATGGCGTTTGTATGACCTTGAGAGCAATGTTTTCTTTGTCTCTCGTGATGTTGTGTTCGTCGAGACCGAGTTTCCGTTCTTCACTCCACCGGCAGAATCACCTGCTCCTACTTTCACACCGGTTCTTGATTATATGTCCGAGGATAAACTACACGAAGAAGAACCGTCTGTTACGGTTCAGATATCTCCTACGGTTCAAGTATCTACTACTTCTGATATGTCACCTGTTCAGTCTTCCGCTTCAGACAACACAGTTGTGTCATCTCCGACAAGTTCATCTTCTGCTACTCCTGTTGCTTCTTCCTCAGAACAAGGTAGCTCTGTTCCGGCTCCAGAACCTACTGAACAATTGGGTCGGGGTCATCGACAGAAGAAGCCACCGTCCAAACTGAAAGAATTTGTGACTAACACTGTCACGACATCCTCACCGATCTCTACTCTCTTAAAAACTCGTTATCCTCTCACAAACTATGTCTCCTGCTCTCGTTTCACTGAACGACATACAGCATACTTGGCTGCTGTTTCTGCGATTCCAGAACCTCAACATTACACACAGGCCTATCACAGCGAGACTTGGCGTAAAGCCATGAAGTCCGAGATATCAGCACTGCAAACAAACAACACCTGGAGTCTTGTTCATCTACCGCCGGGAAAAAGGGCTTTGGGAAACAAATGGGTTTACAAACTCAAATACAAGTCTGACGGGACTCTAGAAAGATACAAAGCACGTTTGGTCGTCCTCGGCAACCACCAAAGAGAAGGCATAGATTATGGAGAAACGTTTGCACCTGTAGCGAAAATGGGAACTGTTCGTCTCTTTCTCGGCACCGCAGCGATTCGCAATTATGAGCTTCACCAAATGGATGTGCACAACGCCTTCCTACATGGTGATTTAGAGGATGAGGTATATATGACACTTCCAAGGGGTTTTGAATCTGATGATCCCAAACTTGTTTGTCGTCTTCACAAGTCGCTTTACGGTTTAAAGCAAGCACCCAGGTGCTGGTTTGCTAAGCTCTCTGCTGCTTTAAAGACATATGGCTTCATCCAATCGAGGTCTGATTACTCCTTGTTTACTTACCGAAAACATGGCCACGTCTTGCAGGTCTTGGTCTATGTTGATGACCTGGTTATCAGTGGTAGTTCTCCGGATGTGATATCAACTTTCAAACAATATTTGTCTACCTGTTTCCACATGAAAGATTTGGGCACACTGAAATATTTTCTTGGGATTGAAGTAGCAAGAAACAGAACCGGCATTTATCTCTCCCAGAGGAAATATGCTCTTGATGTCATATCAGATGCGGGGTTACTAGGAGCGAAACCCAGCCTTCTACCACTGGAACAGAATCACACCTTAGCAAGGTCAGAATCTCCGTTTATCAATGAACCGGAATCTTATAGACGTATTGTGGGTCGACTTATTTATCTGGCTGTCACAAGGCCTGATCTCTCCTATTCAGTTCATATTTTAGCTCAGTTTATGAAAGCTCCTCGGCTGGATCATTGGAAGGCTGCTTTAAAAACAGTTCGTTATCTAAAGTCCAATCCTGGACAGGGAATTCTTCTGCGCGCTGACTCTGCAATGCACATCACAGGATGGTGTGATTCGGACTGGGCTGGTTGCCCACTTACGCGACGCTCAACAACCGGGTATTTCATTCAGTTGGGTTCCTCTCCGATCACCTGGAAAACACGCAAACAACCGACAGTTAGTCGTTCTTCAGCTGAGGCTGAGTATCGGGCTCTAGCATTTCTCACACAAGAACTTCTCTGGCTCAAGCGCGTCTTGCGTGATCTTGGTTTCGAACACTCCCAACCGATGACAGTTAAGTCTGATAGCAAGTCTGCGATAAACTTGGCCGCAAACCCAGTTCAACATGAGCGCACCAAGCACATCGAAGTCGACATTCATTTCGTCCGAGATGAGATCATCAATGGAACTATAAAGACAGCTTATGTTCATACCACAGAACAACTCGCAGACATCCTCACGAAATCCCTGGGTCGCAAAGAGTTTATCCGTTTTCTTGACAAGTTAGGAGCGTATGATCTGCACGCTCCACCTTGAGGAGGGGTGTTGGGATTGATCATATTGGGCTATACATATATCAGGCCCAACATAACATGAATGTATTTAGGTTTAATGTTTAGGTGTTGTATATAAGGACATCAGCCTCCAAAACGTAAAAGACAGAAAAACACTTTCCCTTAGATCGTCTTCTTCTCTCTGTACCTCCTGAACCATTTTGTCAAGGACTGAGAAGAACTACTAGAAATAACAAACCATATCAAAGATCGCGCAATGAAAGCACTAGCATTGGGATCAATAATATGGAAGCTGCAGTTAAATCCGCTAATTATGCATCTTGAAGGTGCGATCGCACCATCATTATTATCACTAGAGATTCAAAAGAGTATTCAACCTTAAGGTCCACTGTTTCTAATTTGGTTTGATTTTTCAATTTTATTATTATTGCTTTTTTATATTTTTCGACGATCCAAGAGAAGTTATTGCTTTTCTTTTACCTTTTACTATTTTTATTTTTGGATACACTACACCGCATGTCTATGTACATGCGAAAACGATTTTAGAGTTATTGATCTAGACAAATTCCATAAAATCTTACGATTACTATCACTGCCAAAAAAAAAAATATATATATATATATTTATATATATAATATTTATATATAAAATATATAAATTATATTGTAGATTATTGTAGATGCATCATATTTCATTGCTGTATCCTGCATACTCTTATCCATAAATTTTTAGTTTTATCGTTTTCCGTTCCCAATTCCCATATATATCCGTCTCAATGCAACATAAGTGCAAGTTAGACAACAACCAAACTACACTGACGAGTCTTCGCTGAATGGTACAAGAGAATACGTAGGTGTTGTTTCTTTAATGTTTTATGGTAACCGAAGAATGTCTTTTTAGTTCTTTTAACCACTTCCACTTGGGGTCGTAGAGCATTTCGCTCACGTTTATATCATTTGTAACCGCTTTCTTTTGAATGTCTTTTTCTTATCGTTTAAATCATACTAGTACATATGTAGGAGTAGGACCCTAATCTGCAACCGTGTCCGTTTTTAATTATGACGTAAGTCATTTTCAGGGTACAAGTTCTCTTCACCCTTGTTTTTTTGTTCATTTTGTAAACGGTATTGAATATAATAAATTAAATGCATACGATGATTTTTTATCAAAGCCTTACAAAAAAATTACAAATTCCACCCCTTCTAAGAAATAATTTGAGACTAGTGGTAGTCACTAGTAGATTGCCAATTCGAAAATAAGATAATATATATAGTTCAAGATCGTTGATGCCGCTAGAGGAGAGAGTGATCACTAAACCAATTTTGCAGAAGTTCTAATGCTAGAGCCGGTTGCAGTGATGATAACTCAACGGGTCATCTTTGAATTTTAACGTGATTAAACGTGACCTAAAAAGAAACGTGATTTTTGCACAGAAAAATTTACTGGGATTAGTTATAATACTTGATCCAAGGAACCCTCTTGCATGATCAACCTGTATATACATGCAACATATATACACACTATTCGTCAGGTTAATCTCAGGTTAGGCCAATAATGTAGGCCAATAATGTACTCATGCATATAGTGACTGTTCACCTCTCATCTTGCCTTTCTCCGCACTTTTAAATGCATTACAAACAATCAATAATAACTGCTAATAATAAATTTTAATTAATCTGATTCAGAACTTAATTAAATAGAATAATAATAATTGTTATAATATTTATTAAAAGCAAGAAATGATCTTCCTAAATACCATATTGAAAAGAAAAAAAAAATCTGGATCCCAAGGAAAACTAAAACTACATTTTCGATCTTAAATCAATAACTTTTCATGTGAACTAAAACAACCTTCAATGAAAACGAAGAAAAAGAGACTTTTGAAAAAGCAAATTAATAATGCCAGGAAAAAAAAAAAGGAAATATCTGAGATGTATGGTCCATGCATGGTGTGTAACGTGTGAATATGATTATCTTTAAGTTGTTTTGGCGTGAAAAAAGTAAAAACTGAAAAGGAGTGTCAATAAATAGGGAGTGGCACTACTCATAATCTCATCTCACTCTCTCACTCACAGCTCTCCTAAACACAACCTTCAAGAGCAGGTCTCTCTCTTTCTCTCTGTTATTACAAGTTTCATCTTGATTTTCATGTTTTTAAGTATGTCAAAGACTCAGAAGGAGACTTACATTGTTCTGTAAAACTATTTCCAATAATGGAGCCGTAGAAAGAATACCAAGGGTATTAACTTCTTTTTCGGCTTGTCATAAGTGAAAAAACAGAGTTTGTGTTACTTCTGTTTCTTCTTTCTTTCTTTACAAGTCATCTTGTTCGTTGTTTCTTGTTTGTTAATGTGTTTTTGAAATAAGAATTTCAAAATTTTCAGGTTTTGGTTGACGTTAGAAGACGGAAACAATGTCTGAAAAACTGGGAGCGTTGGGTGGTAACATGGGCAGTCCATTTGACGATGGTGTTTTTGATGGTGTGAAGAAAATAATTGTGGGAAAAGACTTCGACTGTGTTTCTTATATCAAGATTGAGTACGAAAAGGATGGAAAATTTGAGACCGTGAACACGGAACAATTCGAGGAGAACTTAAAGAGGTAAAAAGTCCTGACTTTGTTATACTTCAATCTGTTCTTATCAAACCTTTTGTTGCCTTTTAAATTAGTTGTTTCCAATGGAAACTGAAATCCAGTTTACGGTGGATTATCAGGAAGAATATATCACATCTGTTGGTGGAGGCTACGAACACGTTTTCAGCTATGGAACAGTGTTGATCAAATCGTTGATCTTCAAAACCTCCAATGGAAGGACCTCTCCTATACTCGGTCACACAACGTTATTTGGACATCCATCTGGGAGAGAATTCATGCTTGAGGGTAAAAATGGAGGGAAACTTCTTGGATTCCATGGACGTTCTGGTCAAGCTCTTGATGCCATTGGGCCTCATTTCTTCGCTGTCAAGTCTCCTCTTAAGCACTTTAACCTTCAAGGAGGGAATGGAGGGAATGCTTGGGACGATGGTGCTTTTGATGGTGTTAGAAAGGTACTCGTTGGACGAAGTGGTAAGCATGTGAGTTATGTTAGGTTTGAGTATGCAAAGGGCGAAAGAACGGTACCACATGCTCATGGGAAGAGACAAGAAGTTCCACAAGAGGTAATGTATCTTGATATAAATTCTATATGTTGTCTCGTGATATATAAAATTTTGAAAGAAGTTTGAAATCTTATTGCAGTTTGTGGTGGATTATCCTAATGAACATATTACGTTAGTGGAGGGAACCATCGATGGCTACCTTTCGTCGCTTAAGTTTACAACATCAAAAGGAAGAACCTCTCCTGCTTTTGGGAGTGTGGTTGGTAGGAAATTTGTGTTTGAGGAGAAAGGTTTCAAGCTTGTCGGGTTCTGTGGTCGGTCCGGTGATGCCATTGATGCTCTTGGTGCACATTTTGCCTCTCTTCCACCTCCAACTCCAGCTCCAGCTCCAGCTCCTGCTCCAGCTCCAGCTCTAGCAACCACAAAGATGGGACCGCTTGGTGGTAACAAGGGAAACACATTCGAGGATGGTGTTTTCAATGGTGTGAAGAAAATAACCATAGGAGCAGACGAATACAGTATAACTTATATCAAGATCGAATATGAAAAGGACGGAAAAGTCCAAATCCGTGAACACGGAACGAATCGTGGGGAGCTAAAAGAGGTCAACATATATAAATTTTTTTTTTGAAATTTTATTTGTTAATATTCCATTGGTTCACTATTAATTAGTGGTTTCTAATTCAAAATGAAATGCAGTTTTCGGTGGCTTATCCGAATGATTATATCACAGCAGTTGGTGGAAGCTACAATCATATTTACGACTATGATACGACGCTTATCAAATCCCTATACTTCAGAACTTTCGAAGGATTTACCTCTCCATTGTTCGGTGAGACGAAGGGAACAGAATTCGAGTTCAAAGGTGAAAATGGAGGAAAGCTTCTTGGATTCCATGGACGTGCTGGTTACGCTATTGATGCTCTCGGTGCACACTTTTCTTCTTCATCTTCCTCCTCCACTCCTCCCAACAAAGAAAATCAGAACAAGATGTCCAAAATCTACATTTCTTCTGGTAATGGAGGAATTGAGCAAATCAAGTTCTATAATGTAGAAAATGGAGTGACAAAGGAAGGGTCTTTTCATGGTGTGAAGGGTAAAAATATCATTTCAATGGTGCGTTAGCATTTTTTACACTCTTGTATAAATGTTTATTTAGACATTAATTACTCACATTTGATATAAGTTTTTTCTATGGAATTTCTGCAGTTTTTGATAAGCAATCCTCCTGATGAGTATCTCGTTTCTGTCGAGAGTTGGTACGATTCTTCCAATGTGTTTCAAGGAATTAAGTTTAAAACCGACAAGAACAGTTCTGATTTCTTTTGCTATAAACTCTCTGAGGATGATGGTACACCATTTTCTCTCCAAGTCAAGGATAAGAAGATCATGGGTGTTCATAAGTTCGCTGACTCCAATCTAAACTCTCCTGGAACTTATTTTGTACTGATTCATTCATCTTCTCTCAAAGTAGAAGCTAAAGGAGGAATTGGTGGAGAAACATTCGACGACGGTGCTTTTGATAATGTAAGAAAAGTTTATGTTGGTCAAGGCGATTCCTGTGTAGCTTATATCAAGTTCGAATACGAAAAAGACGGCAAAAGAGAGACACAGGAGCACGGCAAGAAGACTCGCTTAGGAACAGAGGATTTTGAGGTTGATCAAGACGATTACATCACATCTGTGAAAGTTTACTACGATAAACTCTTTGGCTCGAAGACGGAAGTTATAACGTCTGTTACATTCAAGACGTTCAAGGGCATAACCTCTGAGCCTTTTGGAATGACCTCAGAGAATATGTTCTTCCTCGAAGGCGGCAAAATCACTGGATTCCATGGAAGTTCCAGCGATGTTCTTCATTGTCTCAGAGCTTATGTTTCTCGTTCTGCTACTCCAATGTTGCGTGGCAAGTGGATCCGGGTACGTATATAGTAGGGATGAACATACGCTTAAATCTTTCTGTTCTGTTCATATATTCTTAGACCTAATAGTACTGTGTGACTGTGATATTGTGCTGTGAAACATGTGGTAACTATTATCTTTAGGTGGAGAAAAAAGGCACAGGTCCTGGACCAAGATGCTCACACGCTATAGCAATGATTGGAGACAAAATGTACTCTTTTGGGGGAGAGTTAACGCCAAATTTCCACATCGATCGACACCTCTACGTCTTCGACTTCAAGACTCGTACATGGTCAATTGCTCATCCAAACGGAGACGTTCCTGAACTCCCTTGCTTAGGCGTTTGCATGGTGGCCATCGGGACTACACTGTACGTCTTTGGTGGCAGAGATGGACACCGTAATTACAACGGTTTCTATTCCTACGACACGGTAAAGAGCGAGTGGAAACTAATAACTCACGTCAATAAAGGACCTGCACCCCGTAGCTTCCACGCCATGGCTGCTGATGACAAAAACGTCTATGTCTTTGGTGGAGTGAGTACTACAGTACGTGTCAACACACTTCATGCTTACAACATCGTTGATCAAAAGTGGATTGAGCTTCCCAATCCGGGGGAGTCTTGCAAAGCGAGAGGTGGATCGGGGCTCGCGGTTGTGCAAGGGAAGATTTGGGTTGTGTATGGGTTTATTGGGGATGAAGTGGATGATGTTCATTGCTTTGATCCAGTTGAAAGTAAGTGGACTAAAGTGGAAACAAGCGGTGAGAAGCCGTGGGCGAGAAGCGTGTTTGCCACAGCGGTCGTGGGAAAATATATAATTATATCTGGAGGTGAGATTGAGATGGATCCAAAGGCTCATTTGGGTCCCGGGAAATTGGCCGGTGGGGCGTTTGCGTTGGACACTGAGAGTCTCTTGTGGGAGAAGCTTGAGGAAGGTCATAGCCCGCGTGGATGGTGCGCGTCCACGACTGCGTCCATTGATGGCAAAAAGGGGTTGTTGATGCATGGAGGGAAAGCTCCGACTAACGGTCGTTATGATGACATCTTTTTCTATAGCGTAGACTCTGCTTAAAAAAGCTCAGTGTTGGTGAGTTTGTGAGTTTCAAAAGTTGTTGTTTGTTACATCTTTCTCTATGGACGGATCTGATTGGTGAGACCTAAGAGTTAAGAGCTAAGACTCTTGCTTGTTTTGTCTAGATTTTTCTGTGTGTTTTTGTTTTATCCTTAGATGGAATCAATAATGTAGAACTGCTGTTTAAATAATAAAAGTGTGTAAACCATGTATGTTTATTGGTTTTCCATACTCTGGCAACTTTTTGCATTTGGTTAGTTTTACTAGCGGTATATATAGACAAAAATTAATCTTATTGTTGTAGCAAAAACTTCCATAATTATTGTTATTATTAAATAATAGACGTCATGGGGAACCTTCAATTCCAATTGGGATTCTTGTTCACAACATTGATAGACAAGTGTCGAATCCTTTCACTCCGCATCAGTGACAAAGAGAAGCAAAAAATGCAAATGGAACCGTGGCTATCAACTAGATATGACTTAAAAAGCTTTATTTATCATTTACAGTTCTCTGGTTTATAAAGAAAAGAAAACGTTTTTTTTGTTTGAATTAATTTAACATTTTTTTTTAAAAAAAAAAGAACCTTCCATAATTAATATTTATAAATATGGATAGTTAGAATACTATATTGGTTTTATGCGAAACAAAGAATTGAACATATTTAGTATACATTAGATGATTTTAAATTCCAAAGCAAAAGAATTAAGATCTAATTAATTCCAAATAAACATAGAGTCGGAGTAATTTCAAAACATGCATCAACCAAAAAAAAAAAAAAAAAACCTTGAGACCAAGTGAATAGGGTACAGGTGTGCTATTTTTTATGCGGGTTATATGGGTCGCGAATTTTGCGGATCAGAAAATTTTTTCATTCCGCTGTGGAACGGGGCAAGTGGGGCGGATTGACCTGCAAACCAAGCACTAGACAGTACCACACACTCATTAATATAAATCACCCATATGATCATGTAAGTCTAAATATCATTAAAAGTCATCAGCATTTTGGTTTGGAAAACTCATCTGTATCCCATCTAACCTAAGTTCAATTGTATTTTTTTGTGTTTCAATTTTCTTAAATATTATATGATTTTTGTTTCCATCACATTTCCATAAATATATTTCTTTTTCTTCCTTTTTATCTAAAACTGTTTCTTTTTTTCTCATTTTGTAATTAATTTATTTTTTTCTTTTTTTTGAGTTTTCTTTAAAAAACATATTTTGATGTTATTGTCAAAAAAATAGCACACCAGAGTGAAACTAACAAAAATAGCATTTATTAAAGACAAAAAGACTATTATATCTTTACATCTCATTCGTTTTTCTCAATCATGTAACCCTAAACCATAAATGATAAAAGATAAACGATAATTAATTATTTATGAACTCAAATTCATTTGTTAAATACATTTTAAAATGATTATTCTAATTTAATTTTGTTTGGTTTTAAGGATACTATTGTCTTTAAGCCCTTTATTGAATGTTATTTTTATCATTTTCACTTTGGCGTACTATTTTTGTGACAAAAATATCAAAGTGTGTCATTTGAAGGTTTTTGTTTCTTTTAGTATTTTCTTTAAATTATAATTTCTTCACATTTTACTCTTACAAATAATTTTATTTAAAACTTGTACTTTGTTTTTAAATAATTACATTAAATTAACAATTAAAATAAATTAATATTTTTATTAAATAAAATTATTATGTGCAATAAACAATTTTATGCTGATATTATTCCAAAAAAAATATCTTATTTATAAAAAAAATATCTATTTTTTAGTTTAGTTTTAGAATATATTTTTAAAATATCTTTTTAAATGTTAATATCTTATGCTCATACTAAATTATGTTCTGAATCCCTTCCTCAAGACAAGTGCGGGACTAATGGTGCGAGGAAATCATGTCCATGTGGCGTCAAAGGTTTGCAAGGTGTTCGACTGTTGGAGAAAGAACCGCATGCATGCGAGCCATAGGTCACGTCACCACCCTCGGTGTGTGACATCTAGCTAAACTCAACAATTGAAACATGACCCAGCCATTTCAAGTGAAGGAAAATCCAGAAAGAAAGGACGACGGACGTCATTTTATAGTTTGGACCCGTTTGTGCCAGCTACATAGAGTCCATCTTCTTCCACTTTCCAAATTAGCTGTCAAGGGCATCTGTACTGGTTGGTATCCACCATTGTACAAGTATATGATTTATGTCAATCTTTGTTTTGTTTGGTGTTAAAAAATTCATGGTTATTTGGTTTTTTATTTGATCGTTAAACCACGTGGGAAGCATTTCTCTCACGTTCATAACAAATGTAACCGTTTCGGGGATTGCCACGAGAATATAGAGGACTTGTACTGGAGAGCTTTTCACTTTCACATTAAATTTATATAAAATTTGTAAAAGAATTTTTTTAGACAAATATTATGCCATAAATCTCAAAAATGACAGAGAGTAAACTTAATAAAGTGAAAAAAATTTCAAAACTGAAAAAGAAAATAGTGTCAATATATAGGTAGCACTACGACAAATAGTTATGGTGAAAGCTATAATATGATTGCTAGGGTCTGAATTAATTTTTTGTGTTTTCACAAGGATGGTTTCAATCTTTAGTGCCGAGCTAGTAGCACGATTAATTCTTGAATAAAATTTTGAATGATTGTATTACGGAGAATTAGTTTTAAGACTTTGATCTCTTGATCTTGTTCGTGATCTATATCGACAAGCTGATGGGGTCGGATGGTTTGATCAGACAACTATTAAGTAGTTTCATTCCCAAAGGAACCGAATGTTGAATGATGTGTTATGTTGTTTGGATTGGGAATACGGTTTGGTGCAGGTGGTTCCCTGAAAAAATTGTGGTGAACTTGCTGTGGCTGGTCAGCTTGTGGCTGGTCTATTGTCTAATCATTTCGGAGTCAAAGATCGTGAAAGCGAGCTTGGCTATACATTTTTACGATGCATCGAGTCGCTCATTTGCGTACTAACTCTTCATGCTGCTCTAGATGGGAAAGTAAAGTTCGGATAAGGATAGCAATTTCTGATTGTTTGGTTTCCGTGTTGTTAATTGATTGATGGCTCTCCGGTGGAGGCATCTTGCCACTGGGATTGCCTTCATAATAAGTCCAACATTTTTTGTTCTTGTCATCATGAGATAGAGTTTCCATCATCGCCGAATTTGGTGTATAAAAATAATCTCTGTTTCCATTGATAACATAAGTTATTGAACTCAAATTATTTTTATTTAAAAATAAATTATGGATTTTTATTTTTTTGGATAAATTAAACCTAATTCGGCGGTTACAAATAAATTAAGTCGTGGAAAAGTTGGTTAGAACATCAGAAAAGATGAGTAAAACCCTAAAATCAAATAAAATGTCAAAAACATTAAATATTGTGAATAATTTTCCGGTTTTCTGTGTAACTCAAATATCTTGACGATTTTTGTCCCTATTTATATATATTTTAGATTGCTCTTCTTTCTTATTTCCTCATAAGCTCATCTAGATTTTTTCTCTTTTTGCTAATTTTCTTTTTCTCTGCTTATCTTCCTTTTTTAGTTTAGGCTAAATTGGGCTGATGATAAAATAAAGAGAACTTTTACCAAGGTGGTAATCTATTTCCAACAAAAAGCAAATCAATACAGTCAGGATAAAAAAAGAAAATTCTGATATGTATGGTCGATGGTCTGTAACACGTGGAGATTATTTGGTTTTTGTGACGCGTGAGAAAAACCTCAAAAACTGAAAATGAGTGTAAATAAATACGGAGTACACCTACTCATATAATCCCATATCACTCCCATTTACAGCTCCCCTCCAACCTAAGAGTAACACAACCCTCAAGAGTCAGGTCTCTCTCTCTCTCTCTCTCATATTACAAGATTCCTCATGATTTTCCTGTTACTTTTTGCATGTTGCCCAAATTAAATTATGCATGTACAATTATGTCAAAGCCTCAAAGGAGACTTATCGACGTTATCTCATATAAAAAGCATCCCTAATAATCGAGCCTGAGAAAAAAACTCGATACAATCAAAGGGTTTTTAACTTCTTTTTCTTTCGTGATAAGTAAAAAAAAAACAGAGTATGTTACTTCTGTTTTTTTTTTATTATTCAAAGTAACCCATCCAGTTAGTGTGTTTCCGAAGTAGAATTTCAATTTTTTCAGGTTTTCGTTGAAGTTCGAAGATGGAAACAATGTCTGAAAAACTGAGAGCGATTGGTGGTAACACGGGCAGTCCATTTGATGATGGTGTTTTTGATGGTGTGAAGAAAATAATTGTCGGAGATGACTTCGACTGTGTTTCTTATATCAAGATTGAGTACGAAAAGGACGGAAAATTTGAAACCCGTGAACATGGCACGATTCGAGGCCAACTTAAAGAGGTGAAAAATCCTGACTTTGCTATACTTCAATCGGTTATTATCAAAACTATCTTTCCTTTTAAATTAGCTGCTTCCAATGGAAACTGAAATCCAGTTCACGGTGGATTATCCGGATGAATATATCACATCTGTTCGTGGACGCTACGAAAACGTTCACAGATATGGAACAGTGCTGATTAAATCGTTAATCTTCAAAACCTCAAATGGAAGGACCTCTCCTACGCTCGGTGAGAAAAGGTTATATCCATCTGGGAGAGAATTCATGCTCGAGGGTAAAAACGGTGGAAAGCTTCTTGGATTCCATGGACTTTGTGGTCAAGCTCTTGATGCCCTCGGTGCACATTTTTCTCGTTCTACTACTCCGATGTTGCGTGGCAAGTGGATCCAGGTATGTGCATAGTAGGGATGAACATATATACGCTTAAAGTTTTTGTATTCGGTTCATATATTCTTAGACCTAGTGCGTAGTAATTCTCCTCGTGAACAAGCTTATTCTTTCATGTGTGACTGTAATATTGTGTGATGGCACTATTATTATCAGGTGGAGCAAAAAGGCAAGGGTCCTGGACCAAGATGCTCACACGCTATAGCAATGGTTGGAGACAAAATGTACTCTTTTGGGGGAGAGTTAAAGCCAAATTTCCACATTGATCGAGATCTCTGCGTCTTCGACTTCAAGACTCGTACATGGTCAATTGCTCCTCCAAACGGCGACGTTCCTGAACTCCCTTGCTTAGGCGTTCGCATGGAAGCCATCGGGACTACACTTTACGTCTTTGGTGGCAGAGATGGCTACCGCAATTACAACGGTTTCTATTCCTACGACACGGTAAAGAGCGAGTGGAAACTAATAACTCACGTCAATAAAGGACCTGCACCCCGTAGCTTCCACGCCATGGCTGCTGACGACCAAAACGTTTATGTCTTTGGTGGAGTGAGTACTACGGTACGTGTCAACACACTTCATGCGTACAACATCATTCATCAAAAGTGGATTGAGCTTCCCAATCCAGGAGAGTCTTGCCAAGCGAGAGGTGGAGCAGGGCTTGCGGTTGTGCAAGGGAAGATTTGGGTTGTGTATGGGTTTATTGGGGATGAAGTGGATGATGTTCATTGCTTTGATCCAGTTGAAAGTAAGTGGACTAAAGTGTTAACAAGCGGTGAAAAGCCGTCTGCCAGAAGCGTGTTTGCGACAGCAGTCGTGGGGAAATATATAATTATATCTGGAGGTGAGATTGAGATGGACCCAAAGGCTCATTTGGGTCCGGGGAAATTGGCCGGTGGGGCGTTTGCGTTGGACACTGAGAGTTTGTTGTGGGAGAAACTTGAGGAAGGTCATAGCCCGCGTGGATGGTGCGCGTCCACGACTGCGTCCATTGATGGCAAAAAAGGGTTGTTGATGTATGGAGGGAAAGCTCAAACCAACGGTCGTTATGATGACATCTTTTTCTATGGCGTAGACTCTGCTTACGACCTCTAGGTGTTGGTGATTTTGTGTGCTTCCAAAACTGTTGTTTGTTGCATCATCGAAGTGATCTGGTTTGTGACATGTGAGACTTCAAAGTTAAGAACTAGGACTCTTGCTTGCGTGTTTTAAAAATGTCTACATTTTCTTTGTGTTTGGTTTGTATGATATAGATCGAACCAATAATAGTGTAACTGGATTTTCAAATAATATATATGTGTGTAAATCGAGCATTTGGTTCCTCTACTACTGATATAGGAAAAAAGATGTTTGTATAGGATACTATAGTAACTGTAATGTAATGTAAACATCCGCAAATCATATAATATCTAGGGACAAGCGGATGAGTAACCAAAATCTGTATCATGCATTATGCATAGAATAACAAAATCATATAATACAGTTTATCTCAAACAGTCTCTACGTACGGACATGAGTATTAATTATATATAGAGTGCTAACTTTATAATACATTAGCCAAAATTTAATTTGCTAAAACTTATATAATACAGTTTTTATCTCAAATAGTCTCATCCGCCCATTACCCAAAATTTAATTTGATAATTAGATCATGTGTGTTTATTATATAAACAGTACGTAATAACTTTAGACAGACATACAAAAAATTACGGTTAACCCTAAACCTAAAAACGAAGAGATAAACAGTTTGTCTGGTTTTAAAGATCTGATCTCGACAATGCTAATATCTCGTTCTGATTCAGCTTATGTGCATTTGGATATCTGTAGAAGTACAATTTATAGTGTTAAACAACTTCGATTTTTTTGTTCATTGTTATTGAGTTCCGGATCAGACCAGACAAAATCATATACGCACCCAAAAACTAAAATTGAAAACAGAACCAAAGATAAGAAAAAACAGAGGAAAAGCAGATGACAAAAATACTGAGATGAACCAAGTGTCCTTGGCCTAGTGGTAAAGGGGTTTCAGCTGAAGCTTCCGCCCTGGGCTCGAGTCCACTTGGCCACCCGGCCGCTGGTAAATGAGTTCACACAGTGCGAAAAGGAATCAGGGCCTCGTGGGATTAGTCCTTGGGCCTAGAAAGTCTTTGGGAAACACAGTTATTAAAAAAAAAAAGACTGAGATGAAAAAAAAAAGTGACTCCATTATATATAGTCCTTGCAAAGCCCTAATAATAGCTATAAATTGAAATGGAATGATACTCTGACAACAGGTTTTGTCGGAAGAAATAGTCGCAATTTAATCTCGATCACTATCGACTTTCGTACTTGCTGATAAAAGTTTAATCGTAGTTGCGAGAATGACTGCTGATAATAAAGTTAAATCGTGAGATGTCGTGAGGGAACCAAACGACACGATCCTAAAGAATACGGATCTACCTCGAATACTCTGATTTACTCTCACAACTTCGCAGAGGTTTTATGGATAAATATACATGTCCCTTGGCCCTCGCTGTCAAAGTAACATGTCATCAACACCTGGAGAACGTTGATTCGGTGGAATCCCTGTAACCTTAAATCAATTTAAATTGTCATTCTCATTATTAACTCTTGTATGATGCCTGTTTTAAAAACTATATATATATATATACAAAAAAAACTATATACAAAATTACGTTCAACACGATCCAAATAATAAAACTGACCTGTAACAAAATCAGGTCGGATCCAGTTTTGTAATCATGTCGGTTTAACCTTTTGGATCAGATTTACATTTTTGAAATTAGTTTTTTAACTCTATTAATGAAACTTATAAAAAATGCTCCAAATAGAATTTGCTATATAGTTTTCAATTTTATGTGCATCATCATATATTAAATATTTGTTAGTGTAACTGGACCTTTATATTTTGATATATGAACAGTCTGGGTAGCTCACAATCATGTTTTTACAAAGTTAGTAAATTACTGTTCATTTTAATTTGTAGATTGATTTCTACTCACTTTTGAAGCATATAATAACTATCTTTCGACTTAGTCATCACAAATGAATTATTTCAATAGAATAAAAAAAAAAATCACCTAACTAAAAACTCAAAGTTCTTCAAAGGGTATCGAAGAAATAAATAAATTAAAAATGCTTCACGATAAGAAGAGGAATAGGGTGCATGGGTCGATGGTCATTGTCATTGTCAAAATGAATAAAAATAAATTGGCTTGCAAAAAATGAACGGACATCATTTTCTAGTTGGGTCCCGTCTCATGCATAGCCGTCAAATACAGGTGTAACGAATTCATAGTTACTTGGATTTTTATTTGTTTATTACACCACGTTGAATGCATTTCTCTACAAATCTAACGGCAACTACTTAGATTTCTCTACAAATCTAACGGCTTTACAAGTATACTGGAGTATATTTTTTTGTTCGTTTCCTTTACTATTGTAAGGAGAATATAAACGATTTTTTTTTTAAAGAATGTTAAATTACTTCTATCAAAAACTTTGTTACCGAGTTTTGTATCTGCTATTACGAATGTATGAGAAATTTAGATGACAATTTGACAACAAATCAACGAGTTAGTAGCCAAATCTCCATGGCATCCTCCCAACGCGTAGGATCCAGTAACCGATCTTTGACGTGTCTGTCAATTGAACGATGAAGGGGAACAACCGGAGCCGGCTCTTGGTTGTGTCTCCGAGCATTCCTTTCCCGCCAAATTGAGTAGACCGTGATTTGAAATACATATTTGAGGACAAATGATTTGGATGCTTTCGATGGTGCTCTGCAAAGCGTCTGCAAGATCGTCGACCAACATGTTGTATAATCAGCCCCTAACAGATGCTCAGTTAATCGTTGCCACAGATCGGAGGAGAAACTACATTGAAAGAATAGGTGATCCCTGGATTCAAGAGATGCATTGCAGAGGATACAAATCCCATCTGCCCCTGGGTTCCATTGCATAAGTCTGTCCCCAATAGCCAAACGATTAAGAGCAGCAAGCCAAGAAGTGAAAGATAGTTTCGGAGTATTACCCCGAAACCAAATGCCTTTGTGCCAGTTAACCTGATGTTGCGGACGCCGCAGCTGCATCCTTGTTGATTTGGAGTTGAAGCACTGACTGTATTCGCCCTCCTTTTTCTTCCATAACCGGAGATCTGTTCCCATTATTGGCCCACGTAATCTTTGTCTATGAATTTCCGTCTCTATAAGGTTAAGAGTGTTCTGCCTATGATGTTTCGGTCGTCTCCTTACTGCCACCTCAACTGTTGCCCTGATTGGAATGCCCATGGCAATGCTTCCCCCACTACCCGTTAAATCCCACAGCGTACCAAGTGACGACCATGGGTCGAACCAGAACGAAGTTTTTCGACCATCTTGAACATCCACCTTCAAGAACTGCTTAGCAACCTCTCTGTATTTTAAGATATTCTTCCACATCCAAGACCCAAGGGAGGTAGAATCCTTTATAGACCAGAGAGTGTTTTTGCGAATTAGATAGCGATGCACCCACTTAACCCACAAAGATTTTGCAGACAGAATTTGCCAGATCAATTTCAAGCAGCAGACATTATTGATTTCCACCATTGAGATAAGACCTAAACCCCCCTCAGATTTTGGTTTGCACACATCCTTCCAAGAGACTTTAGATTTCCGCGTGTTAAGCTCCGGACCGGACCATAAGAATGCCGCACATAAACGATTTTTATTAGTGAGCTTTTCAGTTTCACTTTAATTAACTATCAAATCTGCTTAATCAGTTAAACTGTTTTAAAATTTAGGCGATACATCTTACAAATTGACAGTGTAGACTTTAGAACTCATTCAAGAGTTTTTCATATGATAAACACAATATGCATAAATATTATTGTTAGAATATAAATCAAGATCCGAAAATTAGTTTATTACAAAGTGAATTTTAAGGCTCAAAGAAAAGTAAAGTGTATTCGAAGTGAAAGTCACATATCGAAAACAGATATCGAATTCGGATTCACCAAAGTGAATGACAAAGTTAATCTTAGTTAAATGATTAAATCCAAAATCCATTCCAAAGTGTACTGAAAAATCATTCAAAAATAGTAGGGAGATTATCTAAATAGGATTGAAAACCAAATTGATCCATTATGCTTTTACCTTTTTTGTGTAACATTGGATTTTATTGCTCTTATTTTAATTTTTGAAAATACATAAAAGTAACTTTAAAATTTGAAAAAATCAGAAAAATATAGAAAATGAAAGATAAGATTCAATAGATATTTTTTCATATAAATTTTGTAAATAATGGATTTATTAAAAATGTTTTCAATTTTAGGTTAGAATATACATTCTATGTATTAGTCATAGTTCTACTTTGTCTAGAATGTATGTTCTAGTTTTTCTAAAGATTCTAGGGTGACATAGAATGAATCGGTTATATTCTATCATTTGTTATACATTCTATCATCCGATAGAATATATATTCTGAAGCTTTGCCTATGTTCTAAGTTGGTTAGAATACATATTCTACACTTTTGTCTATATTCTAACTTCAATAGAATACGGGTTGATCTATTCTAACCTTTGTTCTATCTTCTATTCAGGGTAGAATGTGTATTCTAACTTTTTGTCTTCGTTCCACCTTGGTTAGAATAAGTTTCGTTCTATCCTATCCATTACTCTATGTTCTAACCATGAATAGAATTTATATTCTAGATGTTTCTCTTTGTTCTAATCATCTATAGGATATATATTCTATTTATTTGTCATTATTCTATCCTGGTTATAATTCATAATCTGCATTATTCAGTTAAGAAAATATTTAAAAAATCGGATATGGTTATTGAATATTTTACAAAATCTAAAATATATCCTAAAACACTAAATTTCCAAAAAAAAATTTAAATTTTTTAAAAAAACAAAAACAACTTGAAAATCGAATTTTTTTAAAAAATTAAAAAAACAAAAAAAAACCTTGGTACCCTCTATAGGAAATATATTTTATTTATTTTTCATTTTCTTATCCTAGTTAGAATTTATATTCTGCATTATTCAGTTAAGAAAATCTTTAAAAAAACCGGATATGGTTACTAAAAAAAACTAAATTTCCAAAAAAAATATTAAAAAATTAAAAAAACGAATAAAACTTGAAAATCGAAATTAAAAAAAAATATAATCAACATAATAATAATTTTGTTAAATTATTTTTATTAGTTGATTTGATAAAGTAAAAATATAATCAACATAATAATAATTTTGTTTTTTATATCAATTATTATTTCTTAAATTAAGGGGCAAAATCGGATTAAAATATTTCAAAAACATAATTGGACAATTTGAAATCACAAAAGCATAAGCGGACAATTTGATTTTCAATCTAGCATTCTGAGCTAAATTTCCCTATGAGTAATCAAAACAGAAGATGGACAATTGAAAGAAATTAAAGAAGTGAAATAAGAAAAATGAATTATCAGTCCGGATTTTGATTTGGGCTTTAACCCCATCTGTCCCTCCGTACATGAAGGATATTCTAATTGCCCTCCTCAAATCTAACTATCCCTCTCCTATATGATTTGTCTATTTTAACCTTCATTTAAATAAAATAAAATATAAAAAAAGAAAATTGGAAAAGAAGAGGACCCCACTCACCCTTCCCGTCGTCTACTTCCTCTCACTTTCCACCATTAACGAAATCAGATGCTGAAATTGAAGTTTAGTTGTTGCTTTTTTTCTGGCTATTTTCGATTTCATGATTGAATTATCATGTTTATGTGATAGGCAAAACAATTATACATAGTTTCATCTCAATTAAGGATTTTAATAGTAAAGAAAATTTTGATTTCTTTTTGCTCATTGACAAAATCAGATGTTGAAATTGAAGGTTAGTTGTTGCTCTTTTTCGGGCTATTTTCGATTTCATGATTGAATTATCATGTTTATGTGATAGACAAAACAATTAGACATAGTTTCATCTCAATTAGTGATTTTAATAGTAAAGGAAATTTTGATTTCTTTTTGCTCATTCGAGTTACTGAATTTGTTGGGTAAGGCTATTAGAAACTGACAGTGTTAATTAAATGAGATATTAACTGAGCAATGATCGTAATAAATCACGATGATTGGTACTAAAAATTAAACTTTCTGGGTACGACTGTGTACAACTAGCATAACTGGTATAATTAGAACAACTAGTATAAGTTATAATGATTGTTTTCTTCTTTTCAGGGGGAAATGAGTAAATGTTGTAAATAACACATATATTAACATATTTACATATAAAATAGGTCATACAACATGTGTAAACTATTTGAACATTTGCCAAAAGGTTTTGATGATGCAACTACATCACAGCTGAAAAGTTGTTACTATCCATTTGTATTTAACACGAATAAATCATCATATATTTAGAATGATGAAGATGTTTTTATTTGAGAACTTCATCTACAAAACTCCAAATATTATTTGGAAGATCAATGGGCATTGACAAACTCGAGGAAAAAATTATCAAGTTCTTTATATGTCTGAATGGGTTGCACCTAAAGAGATAAAGTCGCAATAAGTCTTACCTCCATAATTTGTTGGAGACATCGCTCGTTTTCATTACAACTAGTACAACTATATTTTAGTTGTACTCAAGTCCAACTGGTAAAACTAGTATGACTATGCATTGTACAAATATTTAAATAACACCATTTACTAACGTGTTTGTAAACATATTTACATAAAAAATATGTCATAGAATATGTGCAAACCTATTTGAACATTTCATAATTAAATAAATTTGATCATAAAAAGTTTGATCCATAAAATGTAATGTCTACACAATCTACCTTACACTTTTAAGGTTACTTTGAAAAACTTAATCACACAAACATGAAAACCATGAAAGTTTGTATTTTTATATAAGTTATAGCATTACAATATGTTAAATGTACTTTATTTACTCAATTTCATAAGTACAACTATAAAAGTTTGTTTTAAGGTATGGTACGACTGATTACAAAATTTTACCATCAAAGTCCAACTTCATGGACAGTGGGTACGACTAGAAAACTAGTACGACTCTGTTATAAAAAAGGGATCATTTTTTTTCTTTTGATGGCAAGTGTCATTTTTTATTCATTTTATATTCTGACAGCGCAAGTGGTATTTTTTTATTCATTTTCTCCTTTTGTATATTTTTAAATTTTTAACTTCCACATTTTTTGGGACCCGCTTTTTGCTGTCACACATTTTTTTTGCTGTCACACGTTTTTTTAAACTCACTTGTAGTTGGTTTAGTTGTGCTAGTTATACCTTTTAATTTAACACATAAAAAAACTTGCATATATGTCCAAATCTTGAAAAACACAAAGAAAAATTATATAACAAAACACACAACATAAGCCAAAGCCTAAGCTCAAATCATTCTTACGTACTAACAAAAGCTGTCACATGTTGCAGTCGCAGATCGCTGCGAGTTGCAAACGAACATGCCCTTACTCCTAACACAACATAAGTTTCAAGGCCTAACAAAACACACAACATAAGTTCTTACATGAACTACACTTCTTTAACCAAACGTGAAGACCTCAATTTCCTTTTAGGCATAAAAGTCTTACTCCTCTTAAGATTCTTAATCAATATCTTTGCTGCTTTTTTCTGAAGATTACGTGGTTTGTGCTGCAATCATTTGGTACTTAGCCTACATTTCTTTCCATAATGTCTCAAATCGAAGACATATCCAAGAGGTCGCATTGGTTCCACAACCTCCTCATCAACCTGTAAAAATAAAAAAACCGATTTAATTTACAGCTGATACAATTAGTACGACTAGTACGATTACTATGGTCAACTAGTCCGATTAGTATGACTATTGTTTTACTCAAACTAATCGTACTAGTTGACATACGATTTCAACTGAAATCCATCTGGATATTTCATGCAATCTAAAATCATTGTACTTCTTCTTCGCCGGTGGATTTGAACTCGACGACAGCCGAACGCTTCTCCGCTTTCGTTTTCTTCTTCGCCGGCGGATTTGAGCTCGACGGCGAAGGCGACGGAGTATGCTCCGGTGAAAAACAAAGCATGATAGCACAAGCTACTCTTCCAATTAGACGGACGTTCCTCCTCTCGTACGCGGTAGCATTATATCGGAATTCGGAGTCACCGGTCGTTTTTCGGAGATGCGAGGTCATGCGACGTTACGGTGATAGAGAAGGGAATTAGGGTTTCGTGTTCGTGGGGAGAAGATGAGAAAAGTTGTGATTTGATCGAAAATTTAGATTTTGATCGAGAAAATATTTGTTTATTTGGAGTTAGTGGATCCGAAATTGGGTTTTATTTCAATTTGTGTTTGGGCCACGACCCAATTGACTAAACTTTGGTATTTTCTGTAATTTTATGGATTCATTAAACCTTAGATGGTCTTTTCATGCACTTTGGTTTAAAACAAAAATAAAAAATAAAAGAGTTTTTATAAGAGGGACAAACGAGCTGTTTTTCGTGTACGGAGGGGCAATCGGGGTTAGTCCCCTTTTGATTTGCTTAGATAGTGATTCCTGAATTATTTTTAAATCAAACCGACATGGATTAAAAATATTATGATCTAAATATTAGGATATAAATTACCATCCAAAAATAAAGTCTATTACAAAAAAATATAAAGCCCAAAAAATACTATAGGAACATTGCCAAAATAAAACGTATCAATCTAAGTCAGATATTAAGCTTGAATTCACGGAGAATAAATGATAAAATAAAATATAAATAGCCAAACTCAAAATCTGACTCGCATATAAATTAAAAGTTCATGGAAAAAAAGAATAATTTAATGCTTTATAAAAAATACACAGTAAACTATCCATATTATATGTAGCTGAAAAACTAAACTCTAAATTGTAAAAAGAAAATGTAAACATAATACTTCAGTTTTATCTGTACTTAATAATTTAACTACCCAACAAAGTTTCCAATAGACATGTGAACTGGGATTTTTTTTTTTGGCATCAATGTGGATTGGTTAGGGTTCGCCATCTTACAATTATAATTTTTGTCATTTTTCCGTTTTGTTTATGTAACGAATTCATGGTTACTTTGGATTTTTTATTTGTTTATTACACCACGTGGAAAGCATTCCCTAACGTTTATAGCAAATGTAACCACTTTCAGAATTGCATTGGCAACTTTGTATTGGTGAGGTTTACAATTTCACATTAATTATGAAATTTTTTTAAATTCATGTGATAATTCTCAGAAACGACCGAGAGTAAACTTCTAGGACTGTAACAAACGAAACACGACAAAACGAGAGTCAGTATATATAAGGAGCATAGCACCACCCCAGATCCACTATCATTCTCACTTACAGCTCTTCTCCAAACTGAAGGTCTCTCTCTAAATTTGCCTCTCCTTTTTTCCACGATTCTATTCACTTATTCTTCTGTCGACGACTCGACGTTATCTATTCATATTATCATAATAACATATAATTTCGTCCTTGTTTTTGTATTATACGGTTTTGCCATATATGATCAATTGTTTTCTATTTGATAACCGGCCATGCATAACTTATTATGAATTATTAATCTTTCTTTTTGTGAACAGATGGTGTGAATTATACGCTTATCAATACAAAGATGATACTAGGGGTTTTTGGTATGATGTTTAAGTGTTAAAAAAAAAAAAATTTAACTGCAGTGAGAACTAAAAGGTTACCAAGTACGCCCTAAAATTCTCACAGCTTTTAGCGGTTCTATGTTATTGCAAATGTTCGCGTATACTTTACTAAATTTAGAGCATTTTAACTAATAATTTTCTTCTTTTCATCTATATCATAGAGTCATAGGAGACTGATTGACACTGTCTTGTAAAAGGTGTTTTAAAAATATTTTCCATTAGTGGAGCCTGAGAAACAATAATTCCATAGAAAAGGTCACACTAATAGGGGTATTAACGTTATGTCGTTATCCTATAATAAGAAGAAAAACAGAGTACTGTGGTACTTCTTCTTCCCCTGTTTTTCTTTACATGTGAACTTATGTGCAGCTTTTCTTTTCTTCTTTATTCAATCTTTCAGGTTTTTGTAAAGTTAAGAGAACGAAACAATGTCTGAAAAGGTGGCAGCAATGGGTGGTAACAACGGAGTAGCATTCGACGATGGTGTTTTCGATGGTGTGAAGAAAATAACTGTGGCAAAAGAGGGAAGTGTTTTTAACTGTATATCGTATATCAAGATCGAATACGAGAAGGATGGGAAATCTGAAACACGTGAACACGGGACAATTCGTGGGGAGCTACAAGAGGTAATAAAGATATCATAGACTTCGTTATCACTCTTCGATCAGTTCTTATCAAACCCTTAAAAACTAATGAATTTATTTTTATTCTAATGGAAAATAAAATCCAGTTTTCGGTGGATTATCCGAAAGAACATATCACAGCCGTTGGTGGAAGCTATGATCATGTTAGATACTATGAAACCGTGCTGATCAAATCGCTATTCTTTAAAACCACCACTGGAAGAACATCTCCTGTACTCGGTGGGACAATTTGTGGAAAACCAGCTGGCAAAGAATTCATGCTGGAAGGTAAAAATGGAGGAAGGGTACTTGGATTCCATGGACGCTCTGGTCAAGCTCTTGATGCTCTTGGTGCACATTTTGGCCCTCTTCCAGCTCCAACACCAGTAGCTCCTGCTTCCACAAAGATGGGACCGCTCGGTGGTAACATGGGATCAGCGTTCGACGATGGTGCTTTCTTGGGTGTGAAGAAAATAATTGTGGCAATAGAGGGAAGTGTTTTTAACTGTATATCATATATCAAGATCGAATATGAAAAAGGTGGGAAATTTGAAACTCGTGAACATGGGACGATTCGTGGGGAACTAAAAGAGGTAGTAAAAATATTGTGCCTTTGTTTTCTTTATTATACGTATGAAACCCTTAAAAGCTAATTTTTTTTTGGTGTTTTACTGGAAAATGAGAACCAGTTTTCGGTGGATTATCCTAGTGAATACATCACATCCGTTGGTGGGAGCTATGATCATGTTCCATACTACGAAACAGTGTTGATCAAATCGCTAATCTTTAAAACCAACAAAGGAAAAACATCTCCGGTATTTGGCGGGAAGACAGGTTCTGGAAAACCAGCTGGGACAGAATTCATGTTGGAGGGTGAAGATGGAGGAAAGCTTCTTGGATTCTTTGGGCGCTCTGGTCAAGCTCTTGATGCCATTGGAGCTTACTTCGACACCGGTTCACAAGGAGGTGTGGGACCTCTCGGTGGTAACATGGGAGGAGCATTCGACGATGGTGTTTTCGTGGGTGTGAAGAAAATAACTGTCGCAATAGAGGGAAGTGTTTTTAACTGTATATCGTATATCAAGGTTGAATACGAAAAGGACAGGAATTTTGAAACTCGTGAACATGGGACGATTCGTGGGGAACTGAAAGAGGTAATGAAAATATCATGTCGTCTTTATTATTCTGTAATCAGTTCTTATTAAACCCTTTAATGCTAATGATCTATTTGTGTTCTAATGGAAACTGAAAACCAGTTTTCGGTGGATTATCCGAATGAGTATATCACATCCGTTGGTGGGAGCTATGATCATGTTCGATACTATGAGACAGTGCTGATCAAATCGCTAATCTTTAAAACCAACAAAGGAAGAACATCTCCTCTATTCGGTGGGACAACAACTTCTGGAAAACCAGCTGGGACAGAATTTTTGCTGGAGGGTAAAAGTGGAGAAAAGCTTCTTGGATTCTTTGGACGCTCTGGTCAAGCTCTTGATGCTATTGGAGCTTACTTCGGACCGCTTGGTGGTATCAAGGGAAACACGTTCGACGATGGTGTTTTCCATGGTTTGAAGAATATAACCGTTGGAGCTGATGAATTCAGTATCACTTTTATCAAGATCGAATATGAAAAGGATGGAAAAGTCCAAATCCGTGAACACGGGACGAATCGTGGGGAGCTAAAACAGGTCACACTATATAATTATTTTCTTTCTTTTTTCTGAATTTGGTTGTTAATTGGTTCGCTAAATTGTTTGTTTCAAATGGAAAATGTGAAATACAGTTTTCGGTGGACTATCCGAAAGATAATATCGTAGCCTTTGGTGGAAGCTACAATCATATTTTCAACTATGATACAACTCTTATCACATCGCTATACTTCACAACCTCCAAAGGATTTACCTCTCCATTGTTCGGTGAGATGAAGGGAACAGAATTCGAGCTCAAAGGTGAAAATGGAGGAAAGCTTGTTGGATTTTATGGACGTGATGGTACTGCCATTGATGCCATTGGAGCATACTTTGAGACCGGTTCTGGTTAAGGAGGTGCTTAAGGAAGCTGGTGATTTGTTTCATCAGATAGTCCATTATCATCATATACTCTTTATAAATCCCTTTTCTCTTTGATTACGTAAAATAAGGTCATTCGACGTCTGCTTTACCATGTTTGCGTGTGTCTTACTGTTAATGTATAATATTCTCTGCCTTGATATATAATGATGTGTGTTGTCAGTTGTGGACTGTTTTATAAAGGATGTTTCTATTCAGTCTCTTTTTACATTGTGGTCAGTTTATATGTATATTAATTCTTAGATGTGAAAATATATTTTCTAAGTTGAGAGTTCAAGTTGAGAGAGAAATATTGACAATGCTTCAGGTTTTTAAGAACTGAAGTTCGCATCCTGAATGAGGGTGTGGGTATCCGGGTTTAGATACAATGATTCACCAGAAGATTGATCTACGCCTAAGGTGTAGATTTGAAGATTATAGACTTTATAGTTATAGATCTAAGTGAAGTCATGGTTTCTTTAACTTGGAGGAGAGGCTGTTCCAGCATGTAACCCTCAATAGAAGAAGAAGCTAGAAATTAGCTTGTGTGCGCCAAAGACTCATATTGAGTTAGAGGGTTTAATGGTGCACACTAAGATGTCTCTCTTATTGAAGGTGTGTGTGCACATGTGATAAGGTGTCTCTCTTTCATAGGATGTGTGTGTGTATAACACGTGTGCAAAGCTGGTGTATAAAGCTTTATTGTTATCTTCTTTGTTCAGGGGTTGAGTTGTAACATAACAAGGAGGGAAATTGAGAGAGAGAGATATATATCATGACGATCTTGTACAGAGAAGCTTAAGTTTGAGCATGATATTGAACTGCTGGTTAAATCCCGTGCCCCGGTGACTCACGGTGAGTAACTCTCTCACATCAAGAGATGAATATCGGGTGAACAATTTGTCCGTTTCGTTTTCTTTTGCATGTTCTATTTTTTTCCCAATCTTTTCTCTATTCGAGTTAATAATCTGAGAGCAATTAGATTTAGGTCGCACAACCATTTCATGGATGGAGATGTGGCCATTAAAACAGACTGTTTTGACTTAGTAAAAATGGTGTTTATGCCAAAAAAAAAAAAAACTGTTTTACAACATATGTTAAAAAGAACTTAAAAATGTAAAGAATTATTCAATATATTTTTATTATTATTATTCAAACGCGTAAATAATACAAAAACAGATAAATTATCACAAAATGTTAGAATTTTCTCTTTTGCTATTTTTCTTGTAAATTGTATATCTGATTTGGTTATTCGCACAGTTTCAGGTGCTATATTGTTGGGTGAAAAAAAAAAAACTCATGTTTAAAAATGTTTTTTTGTTTGCAAACTCCATTATTCTCAGTCATTGAGTGTGTTTCCTGGAACTAAAATTTAATACTATAGCGTCTATTACTGTAAATTTATTATGACTACTAGAGGGGTTTTTAATTTTTTATCACTTAAGTGCTTAAATATGAATTGATTACTACTCTGATCTTTCTGTCGCTCTCTCACTGTCTCACATATGGGAGGATTGGATTAGCTCTCTGCCTTTAAATTCCTTTTGTAACGAACGACTAACGAGAAACCATGCAGCCGCCTCTCAATATGGGCTTTTCAGGATTTAGTCCAGTTTCCCACAATGAAGGTGGCTGAAACCCATTCTCCTTTTTTCCGGTAGACATCTCGGCAGCCTCCGGCGGTTACTCCGCCGTGCGACTCCAATCCGCCTACACTAGTGTTCCTTTCCCTAGGCTCACGAAATCTCTGCGACCTTTCTCCTTTCTTTCTTTATGGCGAGAGACGCAAAAGTTTGATTTAAGTTTCTGCATGGCGAATCATCTATCTTGAGACCACGCAACAGCTTCCTCGATGGAGAAGAAACAGCTTCTTTCCCGATCGCAAAATCCTGCCAGATTCATTTTCCGGTGATAAAAAACCTCGATGGAGCTAATGACTCTTTTACCATAGCTCAAGAATTGTACTTAAATGTTAAGAAAATCGAAAAAAGACAATATACAAGAAGAACAAAGAAGATTTGGAAATTTCACTTGTAAGAAAAGTGTCTCCTTGAATACTACACCTGAAAACCTATAACAGAAAAACCGAAATAAACTCAGTCTAGTCATTCTTATTTCCTACGATTCAAATCATTCGATTTAGAAAAACCTTTTATTCTTTAGTTCCTCCCATAAACTGAAACATCTTGCTTCCCCTTTATTTTTCCTTGAACATATTCACATACTTACCTTGAGTTTTGAGAAACTTGAAGCTTTACTGTCTTTGTCATGATATGTGATACCTGTTTTTGTGTAGAGCAATAGTCCAGCGGTATTATTCCTGATAAATCGATGAGAGTAAAACACACAAAAGTGTATAAGAAGAAATATTATTGGACTCTCATAAGAAATAAGTTACAATATGCATAGACTTATGTAGAGATTGAATTAAACTAATTTCCTAAACTAATATGAAATAATATATATTTGAGATAATGGTGAATTTCCTATTCTTGGATATTCTTCTTGATTCTTCCAAATCCTTCTGATTCTTCTGGATCTTTTATGATATGGTCGATCTTATATCGATCTCCCAATATCCTCCCGCAAGCTCATACGTGGTAACACGTGTGAGATTGGACAAATATTCAAAGTATCGACAATATACCATGCCGTCAGGTCATCAAATCGACGTTTATACCCGGTCGTAGGGTCAAATCGGCTGCAACACCCGGCCGTCGGGTCATCATCGACGTTTATACCCGGTCGTAGGGTTCTTCAAGGAGACAAAAATCGCGACTGCGATGTCCAGAAATAATTTGCGACTGCGAAAATAGAAAAACAACGCTAACTAGTGTAAAAATGACAAAAATAACATTCATTAAAGATGAAAGAGACTATTATACCCTTACTTTTCGTTAGTTTCTTCTCAATCCCGTAACCCTAAACCTTAAAATCCAAAATCTAAACCCTAATTGATGACTTATGAACCCAAATTCATTAGTTTAATTGTCTTTAAACCATTTAATAAATGCTATTTTTCTCATTTTCATTCTGTTGTGCTATTTTTGTCACAAAATTGATATTTCCCCAAGCTGACATCTAAATCAATCAAAATTTGAAAACTCTAAAACCTAATTAAGAAAATACTCACACATATAAATAATTAAAGCAGACAATTGAAAGAAATTAAATAAGTGAAATAAGAAAAATGAATTCAGTCCGGATTTTGATTTGCTAAGAGAGTGATTCCTGAATCTTTTTTAAATAGAACCGACATGAATTAAAAATATTATGATCTAAATATTAGGAAATAAATCACCATCCCAAAATAAAGTCTATTACAAAAAAAAATATAAAGCCCAAAAAAAACTAAAGAACATCGCCAAAATTAAACGTATCAATCTAAGTCAGATATCAAACTTGAATTCACGGAAAATAAATGATAAAATAAAATATAAATAGCCAAACTCAAAATCTTGACTCGCATATAAATTAAAAGTTCATGGAAAAAAAAAAATTTAATGCTTTATAAAAAAATATACGGTAAACTATCCATATGTAGCTGAAAAACTAAACTCTAAATTGTAAAAAGAAAATGTAAACATAATACTTCAGTTTTATCTGTACTTAATGATTTAACTACCCAACAAAGTTTCCAATAGACATGTGGACTGGGATTTTTTTTCTTGGATTGGTTAGGGTTCGCCATCTTACAATTATGATTTTTGTCATTTTTCCGTTTTGTTTATGTAACGAGTTCATGGTTACTTGGGTTTTTATTTTTTTATTGCACCTAGGCCTGGGCATAAAACCCGAACCCGAAAAACCGAACCGAACCCGAACCGAAAAAGTAGAACCGAACCCGAACAGAAATTTATAAAATATCCGAACGGGTCCTAAATTTCAGTATTCGAAAATCCGAACTCGAACCCGACCCGAACCGGGAACCGAATGGGTATCCGAAATAACCGAAATACAATTATATATGTAAAATATTAATAATATTTAGATTTGATATAGCTTATTTATCCTAAATTATAATTATAAATCCAAATATATGAATTATTTTTACACCAAAATAACTAAAATATCATAAATAAATAGAATATATGATATTTTTAGCTATATTTGTCAAATTTTTGTATTATACAAAAACCCTAGTATAGTTTTTGTATTATACGGTTTTGCCATATATCAATTGTTTTCTATTTGATAACCCGCCAAATAGAAAACATCACTTCTTGTGAGTTATTGTTCTTTTTTTTTTGTAGATAGATGGTGTCAATTATACGTTCTTTTCAATACAAAGATAATACTAGGGTTTTTTTTTTTTGTATGATGTTTATTTGTAAATAAAAATAAAAAATTTAACTGCAATGAGAACTAAAAGGTGACGGCCCTAAAATTCTCAGAACCTTTAGCAGTTATATGTTATTATTGCACATGTTCTCGTATACTTTACTAAAATCTAGAGCCTTTTTTGTGCAAAAAATCTAGAGCCTTTTTTTTTGTGCAAAAAAATCTAGAGCTTTTTAACTGATAATTTTCTTCTTTTCAATTATATCATAGAGTCATATGAGACTGATTGAAACTGTCTTCTAAAAGGTGTTTTAAAAATATTTTCCATGCATTAGTGGAGCCTGAGAAACAATAATTCCATAGAAAAGGTCACACTAGTAGGGGGTATTAACGTTATCCTAGAATAAGAAGAAAAAACAGAGAATTGTGGTACTTCTTCTTCCCCTGTTTTTCCTTACATGTGAACTTATGTGGAGCTTTTTATTTTCTTCTTTATTCAATCTTTCAGATTTTTGTAAACTTAAGAGAAGGAAGCAATGGCGGAAAAGGTGGGACCAATGGGTGGTAACATGGGAGTAGCATTCGAAGATGGTGTTTTCGACGGTGTGAAGAAAATAACTGTCGCAAAAGAGGGAAATGTTTTTAACTGTATATCATATACAGTGCCGGCCTTGGGAGGAAGCCAAGCAAGCATTTGCTTACAGCCCTCGGTACAAGTAAATTTTCCCGGCCCAAAGTTTTTAAAGGTTCCTTAGAATAGTGGTTTGAGTGTCTGGCCCCCATATCCTGATATCCCAGGTTAGAAAATCTTCTAACTAGAAGAAAGGAAAACAAAGTTAAAAAGGCAATTATCCTGTTTGATTTAAACTAAAAAATAAATTAAAGCACATGTTACTAAAAAAAAAAAAGAACATAACAAAATTCTAAATTGACAATTCGACATTATCGTTTCGTATTCCCTATTAATAGCAACAGACAGCAACCTTTGCTGTTTAATAATTACCGTCGACTAAAATTATTTTTAAGTTTCAAAGTCAAAGTCAAAGTCATCTTATTCATCGTCTCATCAAGTTTTTGGTTCAAAAAGTTTCCGCCAGCATCTGTTAAAGGTTTGTCAATCAAATCTTACTTTTAGGCTCTGAATGGTAACAATTGGAGGAATAATAAGAATGAAAAGGAAAAGAATGAAAAGGAACAAATAATAGGAATGAAGAGAAATATTTGTTCTTTTCCAATTTTGATAAGTAATATTTTTACTCTTTAATTCTCTGCAAAATAAGGAATGGAAAGGAATCATGGATAATAAATATTCTTTATAAATGGTGCAATTTTTGAGGAATGGTGAGGAATTCACTGTTCTCACTCATTCATATGGTCACCATTTAGATCCTTAGCCTTTACCTTTGCAATCTAAATTTAAAATATTATTAGTTGATTGTTTAATTAAATATGAATTGTGTGATTGAGTTATGTAGGTATTGGTCAATGTGTTTTGGTTTCTCCACCAAATAAACTTCATAAAACCGTATGAATCTTTAGAAACAGGAGCAGATTGTTTACAAAATCAAACTAATCATATTTGGCTTTTGTTTTTATTATTACTTGTGCGTTCTTTTGTGTGTGCTGATATATCTATCCATATTCTAATTGTAGTTCAATGTCTTCAAAGCGAATAAAAATTGTGATGGGAGGTGCAGCAAAAGCAAGAAAATGAAAGAGACAAGAAACATTAACAAAATCATTAGCTGGTTCCATGTTGAGGTATGTAAAAAAATCTGAACCTTTTAAAGCTGCTGAATCTTTAGAAGAAGATATCAATAGAAACAGTGAAGAAGCTGGTGGTTTAGAACATGATCAAGCTGAAAACAGTGGTGAACATGGCAATGAGCATGAATGTAATGAGAATGAACATGAGGATGAGAATAAAGAGGATAAAGCAGATAGATAAGGAATTTCAAATAGAAGGAGATATAAATGATCCCGAAAATTGGAAAAAAATTGATAATAAAATGAGAGATTCTATGGTTAAAAAAGACTTTGCCCCGGAAATTGGAAAAAAATTGATAATAGAATGAGAGACTCTGCAGAAAGAAGTTTTTCGAAGTTAAAACTCATAAAGTCTTATCTACGATCGAGCATGTCTCAAGAAAGACTAAATGGTTTGGCGATCGTATCAATTGAAAAGGGCATGGCTGAAAAGTTGGATTATACAAATCTGATGAATGAATTCGCAAGTAGGAATGCAAGGAGAACTATTTTTTCAAAAACGATATATTTATCTTTATGTTTTGAATTTTTAATTACGATTGTTGTTTAACATTGAGTAAAGTTTTTATGATTATATTGCAAGTGTTTTTTTAATATGTAAAGCAGCCCCTTTTTTTTCTTTAGCTTCTAGTCTCTTTAAACTCAGGAACGGTACTGATCATATATCAAGATCGAATACGAAAAGGATGGGAAATTTGAAATTCGTGAACACGGGACGATTCGTGGGGAATTACAAGAGGTAATAAAGATATCATAGACTTCATTGTTACTCTTCAATCAAACCATTAAAACTAATTAACTTTTTTATTCTAATGGAAAATGAAATTCAGTTTTCGGTGGATTATCCGAAAGAATATATCACAGCTGTTGGTGGAAGCTATGATCATGTTCAATACTATGAAACAGTGCTGATCAAATATCTTTTCTTTAAAACCACCTCTGGAAGAACATCTCCTGTACTTGGTGGGACAATTTCTGGGAAACCAGCTGGGAAAGAGTTCATGCTGGAGGGTAAAAATGGAGGAAGGCTGCTTGGATTCCATGGACGCTCTGGTCAAGCTCTTGATGCTCTTGTTGCACACTTTGGCCCTCTTGCAGCTCCAACACCATTAGCTCCTGCTTCCACAAAGATGGGACCGCTCGGTGGTAACATGGGAGCAGCGTTCGACGATGGTGCTTTCGTGGGTGTGAAGAAAATAACTGTGGCAATAGAGGGAAGTGTTTTTAACTGTATATCATATATGAAGATCGAATATGAAAAATGTGGGAAATTTGAAACTCGTGAACACGGGACGATTCGTGGGGAACTAAAAGAGGTAGTAAAAATATTGTGCCTTTGTTTTTTTATTATACGTATGAAACCCTTAAAAGCTAATGATTTGTTTGTGTTCTACTGGAAAATGAAATTCAGTTTTCGGTGGATTATTGGAATGAATACACCACATCCGTTGGTGGAAGCTATGATCATGTTCCATACTTGATGTACGAGTTTTAAACCCTATTTCCTACTGCAAGTGCACAGCAAATCAGAGTAGTACTTAGGGGTCGATCCCACGAAGACCAAGTTCACACTATGGTTTAATGAGCTAAAATCAAGAGCTAAGAGATTCAAACAAGGGTTGTATAAAATCGTGAGTAGCAAGTTACTAAAGCAAATCGGTTTTAACAATATTAAAGCAAGCGTTAGGTCAAGGCAATTCGCAGGAAATTCAGAGCAAGGTCAAACAACTATTCAGGTTTTTATTAAGAACAAGTCTAGAACTCAAAACACAAGGATAATATTAATCCACTCTCGTGGTACTAATAACTTTATCTAGCAACCTAAAAATCCTAACTCTCGTTGGTATCAGGATCGCAGATAAGCATTAATAATCAAGTTTGATCTGTTCACAATTCTCCAATACATCTACTCTTGCAGGTAATGAATAAATTGCTCATCTAGATCTCTTCTAGCAACCTAGCAACTCTCGCTGTCTAGATAAACCTAAGATCATGAACAGAATGGCCAAATCGGTCCAAGCAATGCGAATCACCTAGATGAAGACTACCGAATTTGATTCCTATTTGTGTTCAACCCTAGCTCATGAATTCCTTTGAAAACCTTAACCTAATTAATGATCTACTCAGACGTAATCAAAGATGAAAGAAATAAAACAGATGATATAGAAGAAAGCATGAAATCGATATTGAAAATAAGGAGTACTAGGGTTCAGAAATCTTCTCCAAATTGTAGCTTGAGATCTTCTCCCTTACAAAATAATTCCAAAAGCTAAAGGTAGATGAAAAGATAAAAGAAAAGATCCTAAAACCTAAGACTAAGAAGAGTATTTATACTAGGTGTAATAGGCGGCTGGAAGGAGGCTGGGCTTCTTAAAAGTCGGCGGCAATCATTAGGGTAAATCCCTTCTTTTTGTTTACTTCCGCGGCGAGCAGGTGCTCACTTGGTGGCCGAAATCCGCGAGCATGTGCTCATCGATTGGAGTTGGTGATTCTTCATAAGATTTTACTTCTTTTCTTCAAATTTGATTCTTTTCTGTTCCAAAGGTTCCAAATGCTCCAAACTCCAATTTCAGCTCCAAAGCTACCTAAAACTCCTAATACACACTCAAAAACTCTAGAAAATAATTAGATAAAAGGGGTTAGAAAGGGTAAAAATCCCAACATATCAATTCCCCCAGACTTAGATCTTTGTTTGTCCTCAAACAAAACTAAAATCAAGACATGGAGAAATCGGTGGAGACTCACAAAATCTCAGAAACCAAGAGTAAACCAATTTCATCAGACCACATACCTTAGAACAAGAGATACATTGCCTTACCGAAAACCTCAACAACAAAGTTCACCAACCTCAAACCATATGGCTTACAATCCCAGAAAAATCTAAGTTCAAGACAATAGACTCTCTACATTCAATTAGAGGTGGCGTGAGCTTCTTGCTAAAGACACTAGCTAAGTAAAACGAGGCTTGGTATAAATCAGGCTTATAATTGGTGGTGAAGCTTAAGCGTGTTTAGGGTTACCTTGTTTCAAGAGAGTGCAGGATATCGCACAAAACGGCAAGGGAGAATGGACTCATTGATGTCCACAACCTCTAATTCACTCTCCTCTTTAAATCGATTCTCATCTTCATGCTTTCTTGCGATTTACTCATGCTTCGGGACATACATCTTGAGTTACTAACTCGCCACCCCATATCCTTGAGCTACTAGCTCGGTTTTTCTCTTTTCTCTTTTTTTTTTTTTTTTTTTTTTTTGAAGAAAAGAGTTACCTTTGGGATAGGGGGACTTCACTTGTGTGTGTGTCCTTTGGCTAAAATGATCATTTTCGTCTTCATACCCTAACAGGTCGTTTTTAGGCTTGTTTCTTTTCTGGACACCGCTGAGCAGGTGCTCTAAATCAGCGAGTATAGCGAGCATGTGCTCGTGAACTTTTCTAGCTTTCTCCTGACATCTTCTTCAGCGAGAGTGAATCAGAAGCTGCGTCAGTCCTTTTCTCCCCGACCTTTTTGCACATATCTGCATAGATGAGAAATAAAAAATACAAGTGCATGTGGTATAAATAGATGGTTAGGGTCAGGGCGAGGTACTAACTAAAAGCTAGCTATTCAGGATCAGCAAGAGTGGCAAAAGCCAAAAGGGATAAGAAGTCCTGAATATATGATGTAACACGTTTTCTAATCCTAGTGCCAATAACAAGAAGAATTAAAGTCCAGATTATGTCCATATAAAATAGAGTCTAAAGCCTATCCGATAAACCTTAAAGGGGTTGAAGTTTTCTGGCCTGAGGAAGGATCCGAATGCGAGAAGGCGTCGGCTCGTCTCTGTATTCTAAATTCTGCAGCAATGTTCACTAGAAAGCAGGTCATACTCACAAATGGTTAGAACTCATCATAGATTTTGGTCATAATCTCCAGAAGTTGTGATTTGACCCTTATAACAGACTGACTCAAAATAAAGGAAATAACAAGAAACAAAGTGCAGACTCGATAATAACCTCCCCCAGACTTACTTCACACCGTCCCGGTGTGAGAATAAACGAGAGGAGCAAGCAAAGAAAACAAAGAAAACAAAGAAAGCATAAAGGAAAACGGAAAAGACAAAGAGATAGAGATGGGTACGGGTCGTCAATCGACAGGTGGGTCCGCTGGACTCTCGCTCCTGGCTCTGCCGGTACGTCTACGCCGTCTCGGATGGCGCTCTGAAGGGCTCGTCGCAGCAGCTGCAGAATGGTGGCAACAGCCACTGGAAAGGCGCTCTAGGATCCGCTGCATGAGGCTGTTGTTCTTCCTTTGCGAGGCAACCATCCACCATCGGTACTCAACCGTATCAGCTTCATCAGAAAGCGGAGGAAGGTCGAACTCGCCGGTGGCAGCGGAAGGCGGAGAGGTGGGTGGAGGTGGATCAGCCATGGGAGTGTCCTCCATATGAATAGGCTGCGAGCGCGAGGAACTGACGAAATCACTGGGGCGGATCGGCTGAGGAGAGCTGCCGCCTTCTAGCAGAAGGGCTGTGTGCGAGAAACTCAGGTCATCCACGTGCATGAGCTTAGTGAGAGCAATATCAGGGAGAGAGATGTGCTGAGGGAGACCGTCGATGCCATGGTAATGGTAGAGAAAGCGGTCAACATCCACAGCAGTGATGATGCGAGAGTGTATGAGGTGTCGGATGTCCATCTTCTCAACCTCCGCAACATGCTCGTCGAAGACCATCACAAGCTTCACCATCTTGAAGAGAGTGGTGAGGAGGGTGCCAATACACTCGGTCTTGATGCCGGTCCGATCTTTTAGGGAGCAGAGCATCTCCGCAAATCGCACTCCCATGTTGGTCCGATAGGTGGATGGAGCGGGTGCTCCAAGAAATAGAGTATGTGCTCCATCGGAATCAACAAGCAGTGGCTCGCAAGCAATGTAGATGGTGAGCAACTCGTCAACGTGTACCTTGTTGCCCTCGCCTCTGTTGAAAAACATGTTGCTGATGAACCGGGCGAAAATGCGAAGAGCCGGGTGCCGAATGCTCGTTTGTTTGGCGGAGTTGGAGACGTATCGCCCATGGGCGATTGTTTGCCAGAAAGGGTCGGCTTCCTTGAATCGCTTGGGCGGAGAGAAATCCTGAATATCACTGCTGAAGCCGTAGGTAGAGACAAAACGAGTCATGGGCACACTGAAAAGACGTCCACCGGCTTTGAAGGAGAGAGTGGCGTCGTGCAGAGTTTTGTTCGCCGGATCCTTGTGGGTGATCTTGATGGTGGCGAGGCATTGGCGGACGAGGTCAGGATAGAGAACTGCCTCCTCAAGGGCGAGACCGAAAGTATCGGATTTGCTAAGCAGCATCATGACCTGATCTTTGAGACCGAGTAGCTCGAGAGTTTCGAAACAGAGGAGCCGGGTAGGCAAGAATTTGATCTTGAGCATCCGGTTATAGTGCACCGCATCTCTCTGATCCCAGTGGTCGTCGGATTCGAGCGGTAGAGTGTCATCCGGAAGCTCGAAAGGTGTGCTCTCGGGTCGAGGCCAAGGATAGAGCAGCTTTGTCGGGATCGGTGGTTGAGCTCTCGCCGGCTCTTTTCCCTTGCGATGTGAATATCCGCGTTAAGGAGCCATAAGTACCTACGATAAACAAACGTTGAAGATCGTGACGATGAGAGGACAAGGTACAAACGAAACGCTAAAGCAGGAACCATGGGCGAGACACTGCCAGTTTGCGATCAGTGCATGCGCGAATTCACTGGGCAAACAAAACCCAACGATGAAACCCAAAACCTAACCATCTAAATCAAGTCCGCCATTAACAACGCAACCAAGCTTTTTCGAAATTCACATGCAAGGCAATTAGTCCGAAATTTTGAGCAAAATAGGTGTATGGGCGATAACAAATCAAGATAGGTGCGAGCCAAACACGGATTACACACGAAAAAAGAGAGAAATCAGAACTTCCTTAACCTTGGCGGACTGAAAAAGTGGATTTTTGAGAACGTACCTGGTTGGTTGACAAAAACGAGAGTAGATTCGAGATGAGGGAGAGAAGGCACCCAAAATCGACCCCAAAAACGTGAAAATCGGTGAAGATTAGAAAACCCTGGGTTTTGTGGAGAGTTTGCAAATCGGCGATGGAGAAGAGGAAGAAGAGAAGAAGAAAGAGGGAGAAGAAAGAGAAAAAGGAAAAGAAGAAAAAGGAAAATAAATAAAAGAAAATAAAGGCGGCCAGGGTTTTGGGAAAACAGCGGGATTTTTTTAAAATCGTGGACAGATAGGACAGGCGTCCGTTAAAACCGTTTTTTCGAAAATCCCGAAAACTTACCTGGTCGAGCGGGTGCTCGCGATATCGGAGCCGGTGCTCGGAGAGGGTCCGCCAAATTCTGTTTTTTTTTTTATCTGAAACAAAGAAAAACAAAACCAAAAATCAATAGCAAAGGAGAAATAAAAAGAAATATTTACACTTACTAGTGGGTTGCCTCCCACTCAGCGCTTGGTTTAAGTCGTTAGCTTGACTTGGTGATCTGATCAGGCCTGTGGAGGTTCGGTCAGGGGTAAGTCTTCCCCTTCTTCGAGTTGTGTGTCGGCCAAGTAGGGCTTCAATCGCTGCCCATTAACCACGAACTCTTCGCCTTTGTCGTTTATCAAAACAACTGCTCCATACGGCCGTACTTCCTTGATGGTGAATGGTCCAGACCATCGTGAGCGCAGCTTCCCAGGAAATAACTTCAACTGAGAGTTGAAAAGCAGGACTTGGTCGTGTGGGGCAAAGTTGCGAGCCAGGATGCGCTTGTCGTGATACGCCTTAGTCCGCTCCTTGTATATTTTGGAGTTCTCGTAGGCGAGATGCCTAATCTCCTGAAGCTCATGCAGCTGCATCATTCGTCTCTCTGAAGCCGGCTTAATGTCATAGTTAAGAAACTTGACTGCCCAGGCGGCTTTGAATTCCAGTTCAATGGGAAGATGGCAAGCTTTTCCATAGACAAGGTTGAAGGGTGTGGTTCCTAATGGCGTTTTGTAAGCCGTCCGGTATGCCCATAAAGCATCGTCCAACTTAGAAGCCCAATCCTTACGAGTCGTGCTCACGGTTTTCTGCAGGATGCTCTTGATTTCACGATTGGAAACCTCGACCTGCCCACTCGTTTGCGGATGATAGGGAGTGGCGACTTTGTGTTTAACACCGTTCTTGGGCAGAAGTGACTCGAAGATCTTGTTGATGAAGTGAGAGCCTCCATCGCTGATGACCACTCGCGGAACTCCAAACCTGGGGAAGATGATAGATTTGAACATCTTAATCACGACCCGTGCGTCGTTAGTGGGGCTTGCAATAGCCTCAACCCATTTGGACACATAGTCCACCGTGACGAGTATGTACTCGTTCCCAAAAGATTAAGGAAACGGGCCCATAAAGTCGATTCCCCAGACATCGAATACCTCAACCTCGAGAATTAAGTTCTGTGGCATCTCATTGCGCCTACTAATGTTCCCCTGTCGCTGGCATGAATCGCACCGTGAGACAAATCTCTGTGCGTCCCTGAACATAGTCGGCCACCAGTATCCTGCTTGTAGCGCCTTGGAGACCGTCTTGAAAGTGGCGAAATGACCTGCGTACGAAGAACCATGGCAGTGAAATAATATGTCCGGAATCTCTTCTTCAGTCACGCATCTTCGGAAAACTCCATCTGGACAGTGCTTGTACAGGTAAGGCTCATCCCAGAAGTAGTGGCGGATGTCCTTGAGGAATTTCTTCCTCCTGTACCCTGCGAAGTTCCGCGGTTCTTGATCAGCAGCTAGGTAGTTGGCTATCTCTGCAAACCAAGGCGTAGAAGAGCGCTCGGTGTGTGTAGCCTGTGCGCAGAGTTCTCTTTGAGCAGGTGCTCGCTGGGTGGGAGCATGTGTTTCCTTGATATGGAAAATGCCGATGGAATAAATCTGTTCCTCCGGGAGACTGTCATCAAGAGGCGTTTCTACATCAATCCTCATCCTAGACAAATGGTCGGCAGCTCCATTGTCTATCCCCTTCTTGTCCTTGATTTCGAGATCGAATTCCTGTAGGAGAAGAATCCATCTGAGCAGACGCGGCTTTGCATCCTTCTTGGTCAGTAAATACTTGAGAGCCGCGTGATCAGTGTGCACGATGACCTTAGATCCAACAAGATAGGATCGGAACTTCTCAAAAGCAAAGACAACCGCTAGAAGCTCCTTCTCGGTTGTGGCATACTTGCATTGTGCGTCATCTAAGGTGCGGCTAGCATAGTAGATAATGTGAAGCTTCTTGTCTTTCCTCTGTCCGAGAACTGCTCCAACAGCGTAATCACTAGCGTCAGTCATCACCTCAAAAGGAAGGCTCCAGTCTGGTGGTTGCACAATGGGTGCACTGATGAGAGCTCCCTTGATCGTATGGAAGGCTTCGAGGCATGCATCATCGAATTCAAACTTCACTTCCTTACAGAGTAGGCGTGTAAGAGGCCTGGCGATTTTTGAGAAATCTTTGATGAAGCGTCTGTAGAAACCGGCATGACCTAGGAAACTGCGGATCCCTTTAACTGATGTTGGCGGTTGCAAGTTCATCATGACTTCGATCTTGGCTTTGTCTACTTCGATCCCATCCTCTGAAATCCGATGTCCGAGCACAATCCCATTCCTGACCATAAAATGGCACTTCTCCCAATTAAGAACCAAATGTTTCTCCTCGCATCGTTTGAGTACCCTGCACAGATTGGACAAACAATCAGAGAAAGAGTTCCCGTACACCGAGAAATCGTCCATGAACACCTCCATAATGTCTTCAATCAGGTCCGTGAAGATGGACATCATGCATCGTTGGAAGGTAGCTGGGGCGTTACACAATCCAAACGGCATGCGCCGGTAAGCCGTAGGGACATGTAAACGTCATCTTCTCCTGATCTTCTGGGTGAATGGGTATCTGAAAGAAACCTGAGTAACCATCTAAAAACAGTAGTATGGATGGTTAGCAAGTCTCTCATGCATCTGATCAATAAAAGGGAGAGGAAAGTGGTCTTTGCGAGTTGCAGCATTCAGCTTACGGTAGTCTATGCACATCATATGTCCGGTTACAGCCCTAGTTGGTATTAGCTCATCTCTATCGTTTTTAATGACAGTGATTCCCCCCTTCTTAGGGACTACATGAACAGGACTAACCCAAGTACTATCAGATATGGCATAAATTACCCCTGCTTCTAGAAGTTTCATTATCTCCTTCTTAACAACATCTTTTAGATTTGGGTTTAACCTCCTCTGATGTTCTATAGAACTCATCGATTCATCTTCTAGATGTATCCTATGCATGCAAAGATCAGGTGAGATACCAGGAATGTCAGCAAGCGAGTAGCCTATAGCCTTTCTATACTTCCTGAGTTCACATAAGAGTAAAGCTACTTCTACATTGTTCAGGTCAGCATTTATAATCACAGGATAGGTAGAGTTTGTTCCCAGAAATGCGTACCTGAGCCCAGCTGGAAGAGTTTTAAGTTCCAGTTTAGGAGCTTTCAACTCGCTCCAGGGGCTGTCAATCGGATCGAGAGGTGGAGCAGGTGCTCGCGGAATCTGCGCAGGTGCTCCAGCGGTTGCTAACGGTTTCTCTGGATCGTCAAGACTCATGTAGGCCACCATCTGTTCCATTCTGCGGCTCGAATCTAGCATCTTGGCGTGGCTGTCAGCTTCTTCATTCATGAAACCGTGTTCCCTTTCAGCCAAGGTGAGGCGGTTTCGAGAGGATCCGGGCAGAGAATCTCTTCAGCTGCCTCCTCGTAGACGTCGTCTACTCCTTCCACAACAAAAGTCTGTCCGTCTAACATGGGCTTCTTCAGCAGCTTATCCATCTCAAACGTCATAACCATGTCTCCCAGCTGGAGATCGATAACTCCATTCTGGACGTCTATAATCGCACCAGCTGTGCATAGGAAAGGACGACCTAAAATCAGAGGATCCTTCGGCTCCTCGTCAAGTTCCAGAACTACAAAATCGGTCGGAATCAGTGTGTCTCCTATCCGTACGTATATATCCTCCAGAACTCCTTTAGGAAGCTTGGTTGATCTATCAGCAAAAACCAAGGAGATGCGCGTGGGTTTGAACTTGGTGAATCCCAAACGCTTGGCAACCGAGTAAGACATGAGATTCACGCTGGAACCAAGATCGCATAGAGAGCATGAGAAAGTCATTGGGCCAATCATGACTGATAAAACAAATCGCCCAGGATCGCCTCTCTTCTTGACGACTTTGTTCTGAAGAACGGCGCTGCACTCCTTTGAAACCGTCATCACCTTCTCTTCCTCCACGATTTTTCCAGAGAGAAGAGTCTTCATGTATCGTTTGAGAGCCGGTATCATCTGAACTGCATCAGCGAGAGGTAGCTTGACAGTGAGATCCTTAAGCATCTCTCTACACTTAGCATCTTCCAAGTCCTTGCGAGACTTCTTGGGTGGCACAGGGTAAGGAACCTTAGGCTTGTACACCCTTTCTGGAATCGCCGCGGTTTTAGAGGTAAGTAGTGTGGTCTGCCCGAGCACGTGCTCGGTTGAGCCGCCAGGGTGCTCAGTTGAATCATCCTCTAAAATGTCGAATGGTGAAGGTGTTGATTCAGCTTGCGTCGAGTTACTGGTTACTTTTTGTTTCACCGTTTTCGTAGGTGCCTTTACCCGATCCGAGCAGGTGTTCGTAGTTGGCTTCTCCTACTTTGCCTTTGTCCGATCGTGAGGGTGATCTATCCTGGAGTGTCTTTCCGCTTCTCAGCTCAATGGCGTTGACAAACTCCTTCCTAGGCGCCTCAACTTTTCCAGGCAGAGTTCCTGGTGTCCTTTTTATGGATTCTGCAGTCTGAGCAATCTGAACATCCAGTTGCTTCATATGCGTCCACACAGCTTCGTACTTCCCATTGAGATCCACGTACATGGTGTCAACCTTAGCATTAATCTTAGCTGCGGCTTTCTGTTGTCCGGCTAGGAGTTGTTGCATCATGTTTTTCAGCTCATCTTGAGATCCGGATGCTGGAGAAGGAGGCCGCGGATTCTGAAATTGCTGAGGCTGTGGGTTCTGAAACTGGGGTTGCGGATCGTTGTATGGCTGCCTAGGTTGATTTCTTCCTTGAAATCGGTTCTGGTTAGGGATGAATGGCCGGTTCTGGCTCTGGTAGTTGTTGGAGTAGCCTCTCTGAAATCCCGTCTGAGGTTGAGTTCCTTGCTTAGGGTAGACTTGATCCTGAGGGTTCTCCACATTGTTGCTTCTGTAGGACAAATTCGGGTGAGTGTTGAAACCTTGGTTGTTGAAGCCACGGTTTTGCCCAAAACTTTGTCCACTCACGTAGTTGACCTCCAACTGATCATCACTTGTTTCCTCTCCAAAAACCTGGGCGATGGGCTCTTCTCCATGCTCATCTACGAAGTGGACCGACTTTTGGTTTCCCTTAAGCAGTAGGTTAACCTTGGCTGTGAGCTCATCTATCTTCTTTGACTCCACGCTATTGACCTTTTTTCTGTCATACTCCGGAGACTTGTTGCTGGAGCTTGCTGCGAGGTTTTCAATTAGCTCCAGAGCTCCTTCCTTTGATTTGGTGTAGAAATCTCCATTGCTGGCGGCATTGAGAGCGTTTCTGTAGTCCCATTCTACTCCATCATAGAAAGTACTGAGCAGCTGCTCATCGCTGAAACCATGGTGAGGGCACTCACGCTTGTACTCCTTAAAGCGTTCCCACGCTTCATTAAAGGTCTCTCCGGGAAGCTGCTCAAACGTGGATATCTTGCTCCTTAAGGTTGCGGTCTTTGACTTCGTGTAAAACTTGTCCAAGAAGGCCGATCTTGCATCTGCCCATGTCGCTAGAGAGCCTGGTGGTAGAGACTTCAACCACCGTGAAGCTTTTCCCGCAAGAGAAAATGGAAAAAGCTTGCACTTCAGGAAATCTGGAGTCACACCATTAGAGCCGGTTGTGCTACAAATTTCCTCGAAGTACTCGATGTGATCCATCGGAATTTCGGCAGGCAAACCATGGAAGAGATGCTGCTTCACGAGTGCAATCATCTGTGGCTTGATCTCATAGTCTTGCCTCTGGATAGTCGGAGTGACGATAGCAGACCGATCTTGGTAATAAGCATGTGCTGCGTCTTTGTCTCCGAACGCCGGTTGTTGAAGGAGCTGCCGCTCTTGCTGCAAGCGCAGCTGCTCCATGGTTGCCTGAAGAGTTCGCAGCTGAGCTGCCATGTCGATTTGATCGCCCATCTCTGTAGAGGCGGTATCAGTTATTTCTAGATCCGGAACAGGTGTGTTTCGTCTCTGCATGTTCTCTCGTTCTCTCCTTGCTAGCTCGTCGTTTGTCAAGTTCACAAGGTTCTCGGTATTCTTGCTCCTTGTGCTCCTGGTCATGCACCTGAAACACAAAGAAAAGAAAAAGAGAAAAACGAGTTTAGTGTAGTTCTTAGTCCCCGGCAACGGCGCCAAAAACTTGATGTACGAGTTTTAAACCCTATTTCCTACTGCAAGTGCACAGCAAATCAGAGTAGTACTTAGGGGTCGATCCCACGAAGACCAAGTTCACACTATGGTTTAATGAGCTAAAATCAAGAGCTAAGAGATTCAAACAAGGGTTGTATAAAATCGTGAGTAGCAAGTTACTAAAGCAAATCGGTTTTAACAATATTAAAGCAAGCGTTAGGTCAAGGCAATTCGCAGGAAATTCAGAGCAAGGTCAAACAACTATTCAGGTTTTTATTAAGAACAAGTCTAGAACTCAAAACACAAGGATAATATTAATCCACTCTCGTGGTACTAATAACTTTATCTAGCAACCTAAAAATCCTAACTCTCGTTGGTATCAGGATCGCAGATAAGCATTAATAATCAAGTTTGATCTGTTCACAATTCTCCAATACATCTACTCTTGCAGGTAATGAATAAATTGCTCATCTAGATCTCTTCTAGCAACCTAGCAACTCTCGCTGTCTAGATAAACCTAAGATCATGAACAGAATGGCCAAATCGGTCCAAACAATGCGAATCACCTAGATGAAGACTACCGAATTTGATTCCTATTTGTGTTCAACCCTAGCTCATGAATTCCTTTGAAAACCTTAACCTAACTAATGATCTACTCAGACATAATCAAAGATGAAAGAAATAAAACAGATGATATAGAAGAAAGCATGAAATCGATATTGAAAATAAGGAGTACTAGGGTTCAGAAATCTTCTCCAAATTTTAGCTTGAGATCTTCTCCCTTACAAAATAATTCCAAAAGCTAAAGGTGGATGAAAAGATAAAAGATAAGATCCTAAAACCTAAGACTAAGAAGAGTATTTATACTAGGTGTAATAGGCGGCTGGAAGGAGGCTGGGCTTCTTAAAAGTCGGCGGCAATCATTAGGGTAAATCCCTTCTTTTTGTTTACTTCCGCGGCGAGCAGGTGCTCACTTGGTGGCCGAAATCCGCGAGCATGTGCTCATCGATTGGAGTTGGTGATTCTTCATAAGATTTTACTTCTTTTCTTCAAATTTGATTCTTTTCTGTTCCAAAGGTTCCAAATGCTCCAAACTCCAATTTCAGCTCCAAAGCTACCTAAAACTCCTAATACACACTCAAAAACTCTAGAAAATAATTAGATAAAAGGGGTTAGAAAGGGTAAAAATCCCAACATATCAATACTACAAAACAGTCTTGATCAAATCGCTAATCTTTAAAACCAACAAAGGAAGAACATCTCCGGTTCTCTCAGACAATGAATATGTATCCTAAAAAACAAATAGATCTAAGGCGATCTCAGAGGCGATTCTCGACGAGGGTTCTGGGTTTTGATCCAATCGCGTTCTCCGGCGCTATGACGCCGTCTGACAATCCGGATTCACAGGATCAGCAGGTCAATCCCCCTTCTCCGAAACTATTTCAACCAACTGGCCCGTCTGGTGCTACCTCATCTGTTTCTTGGGCAAATCTTGTCAGGAAACAGAAAACACTCACGAAGTACGATTTGGAAGTGGTGATGCAGAATGGCATAGGTTCAGTGATCGTTCCTGAAGACGTTTTGATCGATTCATCTCCACTGTGGGAGGATTTCCTCATTGGTAGGTTTCTATCCAAAGCTCCTCATATAGCTAAAATTCATGCCATAGTCAACAAAATCTGGGCAATGGGGAATAAATCTGAGATGATTGATGTTTTGCCGATTAACTCAACAACAATGAAATTCAGGATCTCAAATCCATCCATCCGAAACCGTGTTATCAACAGGGGTATGTGGAATTTGGCAGACATACTTGTGGTAATTGGGCAATGGTCTCCTTTTGAGGAAGAGGTTCAACCGGAAGTGAAATCAGTTCCTTTGTGGGTTCACCTGCGTAAGGTTCCAATGAACATGTTCTCTTGGAAAGGGCTGAGTTGCGTGTCCAGTCCGGTAGGTATCCCAGTGCGTCTGCACCCGGAAACAGAACAATGCAAGGACTTTCAAGTCGCAAAAGTATTTGTCAAGGCGGATCTTGCGAAACAGTTGCCGAAAAGAATGAACTTCTCGATACAAGGAGTGGATACAGAGGTTCATTATTCTTATCCATGGCTACCATCGAAATGTGCTAACTGCCAGAAATGGGGGCATTTAGCAAATGCTTGCCTATCCCCTGTCTTGGAGGTGACTGATGCTCAAACGGAGGATAATACAGTTTCAGTAATTGAGGCAGATGTTGGGCATGATTCGGCAATCTCTCCGCAATGTGAAGAGGCAACTATTCAGGGAGAATTACTATCAACCGTTCCCGTAGCAGATGAAGTCTCTCCGGATGATAATTCAGTCTCCATTATTCACGCAACAGAGGAGATACCCCCAGTGAAGACAACTGTATCCGTCGAATTGAGTGAGGATTCAAATGCAGAAATGGCAGCTCAAGACTGGCAAATAGTTTCTCCGGGAAAAGCAGGACGTTCACCGGAAAATAAAACCCTGAAATTCGGCGAGGTATCAATTTTATCAAAATCAAGATACTCTGTTCTTGAGAATTCGGAGATAGAGGATGGCGAAATTACAGAACCGGCTACTGAGGCTAATGAGGCTACAAAGGAGGAGGTAAATGTTGAGGATGAAAATACTAATACAGAGAAGAGAGAGTTTTCGGTTGCAGGAACAAATTCTAAGAACAAGGAGGTGGACTCGGTGGGTACAAGGCAGTCTCTTCCAAGAGATTCAAAGGTGAATCACAAGGTACTAAATCAAACTGTTCACAAGCAGAAGGACAATGGTCCCAAACCTGTGAATAAAAGGAACGCTAGAAAAAACTTTTAATGTCAGGTTTTTTCTGGAATATAAGGGGCTTCAACAAGCCAAGTAAATAAAAAGTTATGGCTGATTGGATCATTCAGGAGAGAATGCAGTTTGGCTGTATCTTGGAAACTAGAGTTACTGAACGCAAGGCTTCCTACATTTTTTCTTCAGTGTTTAAAGACTGGTCTGTTCTATCAAACTATGAGAATAACAGACTTGGGCGCATCTGGGTGGTTTGGGGTCCATCAGTACGTCTAACACCGTGTTTCAAAAGTGATCAAATGATTACTTGTTCGATTTTATTAGATGGAACGGATGAGGAGTTTTTCTGTACTTTCGTGTATGCTTCAAATTTTCCTGCAGAAAGGAAGGAGCTTTGGGATGATTTGAGAAACCATCAGAGATCTGCGGTCTATGGAGATAAGCCATGGATAGTGATAGGGGATTTTAATGAAATATTGGAGGTTGAGGAACATTCACGAAATGAGGGAATGGTTGCTTCACCTGGTATGGGTGATTTTCAGAAAATGGTCCAGGATTGTTCTCTATTGGATATGAGTTATCATGGTCCTCTATTCACTTGGAACAACAAGAATGAGGAAGGTCTTATATGTAAGAAACTTGATCGTACGTTGATGAACCCACAATGGAGCAATCACATTCACAAGCATACTGTGTGTTCGAATCAGGAGGTTGCTCTGATCATCTGCGATGTCGTATCAGGATTAAAGCGGAGCCAGTAAGACCTTGCAAGCCGTTTAAATTTATAAATGCCATCGCAGACATGCCGGCTTTCTTACCATTGGTTCAAGAATTCTGGGATTCTACTGAAGAGTTGTTTGTTTCTACGTCAACACTTCATCGCTTGACGAAAAAACTTAAAGCTCTGAAACCGCAGATCAAGGCATTGAGTAAAATGCAGACAGGAGACATTACAAAGAAAACAAGGGATGCTTTGAAGGAGTTAAGCACCTTCCAACTGAGAACTCTCCAAAATCCGGTTCCGGCATCGATGGCTGAGGAAAAACCAGCCTATGAGAGATGGGCTTTGCTCTCTACAATTGAGGAAAAAGTTCTGAGCCAGAAAGCAAAGTTGCATTGGCTAAATGTGGGTGATGGAAACAACAAACAGTTTCATAATGCAGCAAAGATAAGAGAAGCACGTAACTCCATCAGGGAGATAAAGAGAGTGGATGGAACAGTGGCTACCACACAGGAGGATATAAAAAATGAAGCAGTAAACCATTTTCAAGGCTTTATGGGGCACAAAATCGACAACTATTCTGGGGTCTCTTTGGATCATTTGAAGTCTTTGCTGGATTTTTCTTGCAATGACATTGATGCAGCTATGCTTGTTAGGGATGTATCCGAGGAGGAAACTAAGAAGGTGATTTTTTCAATGCCAAAAGACAAGTCTCCTGGGCCGGATGGGTTTACATGTGAGTTTTTTAAAGCTGCTTGGCCAATTATTGGTAAGGATGTGGTGGTGGCGATTCAATCCTTTTTCATTAAAGGATTTTTGCCAAAGGGTGTTAACTCGACAATACCGGCCCTTATTCCAAAGAAAGATGATGCAACCCAGATGAAAGACTACAGACCTATATCATGCTGCAATGTACTCTACAAAGTTATATCCAAGATACTAGCCAACAGACTAAAAAAGATCCTCCCAGATTTTATCTCGCCGGCACAATCCACTTTTGTGAAAGATAGATTGCTTATGGAGAATGTCATGTTGGCTTCTGAGCTGGTTAATCACTATCATCAGTCTTCAATCTCATCAAGAAGTACAATAAAGGTGGACATCTCAAAGGCTTTTGATTCAGTCCAATGGCCTTTTCTCCTCTCTACTTTAAAAGCAATCGGCCTCCCTGATCAGTTTATCCTATGGATTAGGCGGTGTATCACCTTACCTTCTTTTTCAGTTCAAGTAAATGGAGAACTGGCTGGCTATTTTAATAGCGAAAGGGGGCTCAGACAAGGTTGTAGTCTCTCACCTTATCTTTTTGTTATATGCATGCAAGTGCTTACAAGAATGCTTGATAAAGCGGCAGCGGAACGCAAGTTCGGGTATCACCCCTCTTGCCATGCTATAGGTCTTACTCATCTATGATTTGCAGACGATATGCTTGTGTTTGCTGATGGCAAGCAGAAATCTATAGAAGCTATACTACACGTTTTCAAGGAATTTACAGCGATTTCGGGACTTGGCATCAGTCTTGAGAAGTCAATGCTTTTTCTTGCGGGGGTTTCAGATGATAGGAAATCGGCTATATTTCAACATTTTCCTTTTGCCTCCGGAAATCTACCAGTAAGATATCTGGGTTTACCACTTCTGACAAGGCAGATGAGAGCTCCTGACTACGCCCCCCTGATAGAAAAAATAAAAAATCAGTTTGGATCATGGACGGTGAGACCTTTGTCATTTGCGGGTCGTCTGCAGCTTCTACAATCTGTTATATTTGGTTTGATAAACTTCTGGATGTCTGCTTTTAGACTCCCGCAGGCTTGTATACGTGAACTTGATCGGTTATGCGCTGCTTTTTTATGGTCTGGGCCGGCTCTAAATACGAACAAAACAAAGGTGGCATGGACAGATGTTTGGAAGCCAAAAATTGAGGGAGGATTGGGACTGAAATCGATCTCGGAGACAAACAAGGTTAGCTGTCTGAAGCTTATTTGGCGTATTTTGTCATCCAATACCCTGTGGGTACGCTGGATCCACCGCTACTTAATCAAAAAAGGTTTATTCTGGACAGTAAAGAATAATGCTTCTTTGGGTTCTTGGATGTGGAAGAAATTGTTAAAATACAGAGGAACTGCAGAGTTGCTCACGAAAATGGAAGTACATGATGGAAAAACAACTTCTTTCTGGTATGATGTATGGTCTCCTCTTGGGAAATTGGTGGAATTGACAGGCTTAAGGGGTCTTATTGATCTGGGTATCAAAGCTAATGCAACTGTGGCTGAGGTTTTAACACGTCGGCAGAAGCATCACCGTTCCGACTTGCTAAACATGATTGAAGGGGAGATAGACACGTTGAGAACAAGGGGATTGGTGCATGAAAAAGACAAAAGATTGTGGAAAAAGCCAAACGGTTCTTTTCACACTACTTTCAACTACAAAGCGACGTGGCATCTGATTCGTGGAACGGGGACTCCGGTCAGTTGGCACAAGTGTATTTGGTTCTCAGATGCTACACCAAAATTCTCCTTCATATGCTGGCTTGCAGTGCTAAATCGTTTGGCAAAAGGAAATCGAATTCTACAATGGAATTCAAATGCAGATGGAAAATGTATCCTCTGTAACGGTGCATTAGAAACAAGGGAACATCTTTTTTTCTTGTGTGATTATTCGAGTGCAGTGTGGAAGGCTCTCGCTCAGAAAATTATGGGTTCATACTACACAACGGATTGGCAACAGATACTTCAGACTCTCTGCAACTTTCAAAACACGACGTCAACTTTTCTTATCAAGTACTCTTTCCAGATAGCAGTCTTTTCAATTTGGAAAGAAAGAAATGGCAGGAAGCATGGTGAGGTTGCTATCCCAATGTCTCAAATGACACGCAACATAGACAGACAAATAAGGAATCGTATCCTTTCCTTTCGTAATTCAGGAACTGCACGACGGGAGGCCGCAATGCAGCTACGGTTTGCAACCAGAAGGGACACAAATTAAGTTGCTGCAAATTGAATCCGTGTAACCTCTGTTTCTAGACAAGCTAAAAAACTATGCAAAATCGATGCAGTACCTTGTAAAAACGTTTTTGAGTGAATAATTTAAAATTCTTTCAAAAAAAAAAAAAAAAAAAAGAACATCTCCGGTATTTGGCGGGACGACAGGTTATGCAAAACCAGCTGGGACAGAATTCATGTTGGAGGGTAAAGATGGAGGAAAGCTTCTTGGATTCTTTGGGCGCTCTGGTCAAGCTCTTGATGCCATTGGAGCTTACTTCGACACCGGTTCACAAGGAGGTGTTGGACCTCTCGGTGGTAACATGGGAGGAGCATTCGACGACGGTCTTTTCGTGGGTGTGAAGAAAATAACTGTCACAGTAGAGGGAAGTGTTTTTAAATGTATATCTTATATCAAGGTTGAATACGAAAAGGACAGGAATTTTGAAACTCGTGAACACGGGACGATTCGTGGGGAACTGAAAGAGGTAATGAAAATATCATGTTTTCTTTATTATTCTGTAATCAGTTCTTATTAAACCCTTTAATGCTAATGATCTGTTTGTGTTCTAATGGAAAATGGAATCCAGTTTTCGGTGGATTATCCGAACGAGTATATCACATCCGTTGGTGGGAGCTATTGGTGGGAGCTATGATCATGTTCGATACTATGAGACAGTGCTGATCAAATCGCTAATCTTTAAAACCAACAAAGGAAGAACATCTCCTCTATTCGGTGCATGGGACAACGGGTTCTGGAAAACCAGCTGGGACAGAATTTTTGCTGGAGGGTAAAAGTGGAGAAAAGCTTCTTGGATTCTTTGGACGCTCTGGTCAAGCTCTTGATGCTATTGGAGCTTACTTCGGACCGCTTGGTGGTATCAAGGGAAAGACATTCGACGATGGTGTTTTCGATGGTGTGAAGAAGATAACAGTCGGAGCAGATGAATACAGTATAACTTATATCAAGATCGAATATGAAAAGGATGGAAAAGTCCAAATCCGTGAACACGGGACGAATCGTGGAGAACTAAATGAGGTCAAACTAAATAATTTTTTTTATTTGGTTAATATTTAATTGGTTCGCTACTGAATTGTTTGTTTCTAATGAAAAATGTGAAATACAGTTTTCTGTGGACTATCCGAAAGATAATATTGTAGCAGTTTGTGGAAGCTACAATCACATTTTCAACTATGATACAACGCTTATCACATCGCTGTATTTCACAACCTCTAAAGGATTTACCTCTCCATTATTCGGTAAGAATAAGGGAACAGATTTCAATCTCAATGGTGAAAATGAAGGGAAGCTTCTTGGATTTTATGGACGTGACGGTACTGCCATTGATGCAATTGGAGCATACTTCGAGACCGGTTCTGGTGGAGGAGGTGCTTAAGGAAGCTGGTGATTCTTTCATCAGATCGGAGTCCATTATCACAAACTTACTCTTTAGAAATCCCTTTTCTCTTTGATTCCGTAAAATAAAGTCACTCGACGTCTGCTTTTACCATGTTTGTGTGTGTTTTACTGTTAATGTGATCTTCTCTGCCTTAATAAAGGATGTGTGTTGTCAGTTTAATAAAGGATGTTTCTTTTCAGTCCGTTTTTTACACTGTGATTCTTTTTTACAATTGAACATCATACAAAAAAAACCCTAATATTATCTTTGTATTGATAAGAACGTATAATTGACACCATCTATTTACAAAAAAAAAAAAAATTAATAACTCAAAAGGCATGGCCGGTTATCAAATAAAAAACAATTAGTGTATGGCAAAATCGTATAAAACAATAATAAGGACGAAATTATACGTAATTATGATAATATGAATAGATAGTGTCGACAGAAGAACTGAAAACGCTTCAGGTTTTTAAGGACTGAAGCGTTTTAAATATTATAGTTATATATGTAAGTGAAGTCATGGTTTCTTTAACTTGGAGTAGAGGTTCCAGCATGTAACCCTCGAGAGAAGAAGAAGCTAGAAATTAGGTTTTAAGTGTCCCAAAGACTCATATTCAGTGTTCTAAAAATCGGTCTAGTCCCCGCCTAGGCGTCCGCCTAGGCACTTAAACATACACATCTGAAACGATTTATTAAAATCTCCGAGTTAAACTAAAAACCCGATATAACGGTTCGTTTTAGCCAAATTTAACCAAAATCGTTCATTTTTTGGTTTATTATATATTTAAATATTTAATAACGGAAAATCACCGAGTTATATAATGAATGTAAATATGTTTATGGGAAATTTTTTTTTTTTGAATTTTTACACTTCTAAGTTGATTTTTTTAAAAAAATAAATAAATATATGTAATATGGAACATATAAAATCTAAATATATAGTAAATTAATGTAACATTTTTTAACGCCTAGGTCCCGACTAGGCCCCGATTAGTCGTTCTAGGCGCTAGGCTCCTATCAGGCGTCTAGTGGCCGCCTAGCGATTTTTTGAACATTACTCATATTAATTGAGTTAGAGGGCTTAAAGGTGTGGACAGATGTCTCTCTCATACGATGTGTGTGTATAGCACGTGTGAAAAGGTGTCTCTGTTTCATAGGACGTGTGTGTATAACACGTGTGCAAAGCTGGTGTATAAAGCTTTATTGTTCTTATCTTATTTGTTCAGTGGTTGAGCTGTAATATAACGAGGAGGAAAATTCAGAGAGAGAGAGATATGATGACGATATTGTACAGTGAAGCTCAATTTTGAGCTTGACGTCGAATTGCTGATTAAATCCCGTGCCCCGGGGAGTAGGTCTCTCACATCAAGAGATGAATATCGAGTGAACAATTTGTCCGTTTCGTCTTCTTTTTCATGCATGTTCTATTTTTGTCAATCTTTTCTCTGTCGAATTAATCTGAGAGCAATTAGATTTAGGTCGCACAAACACAAATATAAATATATACCAATAAATCATTTCATAGAAGGAGTCTAATTTAATTTCTCATTTCTAGGTTATGACATACCCAGTATAAGTTTTTCAATTAGTTTCTATCTTTGTTACAGTTTTTGAAGTACTTATTCGGATCACAAGTCATCAAGAACTTGTTTTATTGTATCTGATTGTGTTATGTAATCGGATTAGGCTTTAAACGTTAAGTTTGTGAGCATGTTCTTTCGCAAGTCGCAGCGACTTGTAACTGCGACTTGCGACAGATTTTTGTTCGTTTACAAATCGCAGCGACTTGCGACTGGTTTCTAAGAATTTTGGCGATTTATTTTTAGCCTTCGACCAGTCACTGTGACATGTAAACGAACAACAACCTGCGACACTTAATCACAGTCGCAGGTCGCAGGTCACAGATCGCAACATGTGACTGTAAAAAAACAGGCTCTATGTTATTTTCTGAATTAAAAGTATTTCTAATTTGGTATGTATTATGTGATTTCGGGTATTTTTAAAAAAATTCGGATCTCGTGTATAATTTTGATCCGAATTTTAAAAAACCGAATTTTTCGGGTAATCTACGGGTCTTCAATTATGTATCCGAACCAAACTGGAATCGACAAAAACCGAACCGGAACCGGAACAGAACCAAAAAATTTGAAGTATTTATCGGATCCTGAATTTTAGAACCGAAATATCCGGAACCAAACAGATCCTACCCAAAATCGAATCAAATACCCGAATGTCCAAGGCGAGAAAGAAATGTGACTTTTTGAGGATTTAGTCCAGTTTCCCATAATGAAGGTGGCTAAACCCCATTCTCCTTTTACCGATAGACATCTCGGCAACCTCTGGCGGTTACTCCGCCGTGCGACTCCAATTTGCCTCCACTTCTCGCTTTAATGTTCCTGGATGGAGAATAAACAGCTTCTTTCCCGATCGGAAAATCCTAGATGGAGCTATTTACCATAGCTCAAAAATTGTACTTAAATATAAAACAAAAATCAATATACAAGAAGAAGAAAGAAGGTTGGAAATCTCACTTGTAAGCAAAGTGTCTACTAGTTCTTCTTTCCTACGATACAAATTATTCGAATTAGAAAAACCTTTTGTTCTTTAATTCCTCCTATATGCTGAAACATATTGCTTCCCGTTTATTTTTCCTTGAGCATATTCATATACTTACCTTAAGTTTTGAGAAACTTGAAGCTGGACTGTCTTTGTCATGATATGTGTTACCTGTTTTCGTGCAAAGCAATATTCAAGAGATATTATTCCCACACTTCCCTTGAGTTTTGAGAAACTTCAGGCTACTGTCTTTTTCATAATGTCTGATAACTCTTTTCGTGTACGTAGAGCAATATTCAAGCTGTATTCTTTCATTCACCAAATCGGGTAAAAAGTGATACCTTACTTGAATATGATTACTTTTTCCATGTTTCACAAGATTCTCACGCAATTTAATTGTAAAATTGTTATCACGGTAAAGAATAGTATATTCACTTTGAACAACTCCAATGTCTTCCAGAATATTTTTGTGCACGTATGATCAAGATTCTTACGAAAATTTTCATGTATAACAGAAAAACCTCATCCCGTGTTATATTACATAAAATATCATTATATTTTAATTGTTTTTTTCAAATATTCATTAAGGATATTTAAGTCAAACGATATATGACAATTATGATAAAAAAAATTAAAACTAAAATTAAATCAAAACTAAAAAATATCTTTGTTTGAACAAGTATCTCTAAGAAAAAAATCTAAATTTTGTCTTTTTTTTTTTTTTGAAAGAATTTTAAATTATTCAAATCAAAAACTGTTTTACAGAAAAGAAACTGCGACAAAGTTGCTGATGATTAAACATAAAACATTAAACATAACACATTACATTTTGGTATTAGGCTGAATTTGAAACCTCTCTAGTAAGCAACCATTGTTCCATGGCATCTTCATGTGTTGTTATTCCAGCTGAACGTAGTGAAAGAATTCGATTTCTGATTTGTCGATCGATTTGTTGAATGAGATTAGAAGCGGGTGTGGGGTTCTCCCCATGCCTTCTACCATTTCTCTCTTTCCATATTGAAAACAAAGCTATCTGAAAGGTATATCGAGCAAGGAAACAACGTGTTGAGTTACCTTTGTTGCATATCTTAGGGAGCAGCTGTTGCCAGTCTGAGGTATAGTCGTTACCCATGAGTTGCCGAGCTAGATCCTTCCATACGACCACCGAGAAATCACATGAGAAAAACAAATGATCTCTCGATTCAAGAGCTGTAGAACAGAGAATACAGCATCCATCACCATTCGGGTTCCATTGTAGAATTCTATTGCCTGTAGCCAAACGATCAAGAACCGCAAGCCAGCTAGTAAAGGAGAACTTTGGAGTTGCTTTGCTGAACCAAATTCCTCTGTGCCACCAAACCGAAACGCGATTGCCACGTAGTAGTGACCATGTCATTTTAGAATTGAAGATCGGTTTGAAAGAGTCATCCGTCCATTTCCATAATCGAATATCCTTTTCCCGCATGAACCCCATTGTTCTCACCCCTTGGATCTCTTTTTCAATATTATTGAGAACGTCAGACCGGTGGTGCTTCCGACGGCGAGATACTGCCTCGGCCACAGAAGCGTTCACATGTATACCTAGATCAACACAACCTCTAACCCCAGTCAAGTCAATGAGTTTGCCCAGCGCAGACCAGTCATCGTACCAGAAAGAAGTTGTTCTCCCATTTCTAACTTCCACTTTTGTGAGCAGCCTAGCAGATTCTCTATATTTTATCAATTTTTTCCACACCCAAGAACCCCAATAGCCATTATCTTTTACAGACCAGAATGAACCTTTCCTGATGATGTATTTTTGAACCCAACGAACCCACAACGAATCAGAGGACAGTATTCGCCAAATGAGTTTCAGACAAAATACCTTGTTTGTTTCGGTGATTGATCTTAGCCCCAGACCGCCCTCATCCTTAGGCCTACACACATCCGACCATGCAACCTTAGCCTTCTTCGAGGAGAGAGAGGGTCCCGACCAAAGGAAGGCCGCACATAAACGATCAATCTCAACAACACACGCCCGAGGAAGCCTGAAAGCTGAGAGCCAAAAGTTTATCAACCCAAAGATGACTGACCGTAGCAATTGCAGTCTTCCTGCGAAAGATAACGGTCTAACAGTCCAAGATCCGAATCTAGATCTTATATTGTCGATAAGAGGAGCAAATTCTGTCATCCTCATCTGTCTTGTCAGAAGTGGTAAACCCAGATATCTAACGGGAAGTGCGCCAGAAGCGAAAGGAAAATGCTCAAGGATGTTACATTTTGTACTTTCCGAAACCCCTGCAAGATATAAAGACGACTTGTCAAGGCTTATGCCAAGTCCCGACCATGCCGCATATTCTCTGAACACTTGCAAGAATCAATAGATTTCTGCTTCCCATCTGCAAATACCATCAAGTCGTCTGCAAAACAGAGGTGTGTGAGCCTTAATTCCTGACAAGAAGGGTGGTATCCGATCTTCTTATCCTCGGCGGCCTTGTCTATCATTTTTGTAAGTACTTGCATACATATGACAAACAAATAAGGAGATAAACTACAGCCTTGTCGAAGTCCCCTTTCACTGTTGAAATATCCCGCGAGCTCTCCATTGACCTGAACCGAGAAGGACGCTAAAGAGATACATCTGTTAATCCACAGAATAAACCGTTCTGGCAAACCTATTGCAGTCAATGTGGCAAGCAGGAATGGCCACTGGACTGAGTCGAAAGCCTTGGATATATCGATCTTCATAGCACATCTTGGACTGACCGTGGATTTGTGATAATTATTTACTAGCTCAGACGCTAGCAAGACGTTCTCCATTAGCAGTCTATCTTTGACAAACGCAGATTGTACCGGAGAGATGAAATTAGGCAGAATCTGTTTAATCCTATTGGCTAAAATCTTGGAAATCACTTTGTATAGCACATTGCAGCATGAGATAGGTCTATAATCTTTCATTTGTGTTGCCTCATCCTTCTTCGGTATTAGTGCCAGTATTGTTGAGTTAACACCCTTAGGTAGAAAACCTTTAATGAAAAAGGATTTGATTGCAACCACAAAATCTTTACCAATGACTGGCCAAGAAGCTTTGAAAAATTCACTTGTATACCCATCTGGCCCTGGAGACTTGTTCTTAGGCATGGAAAATAGTACCTTCTGAATTTCTTGGTCAGTTACCTCTCGCACAAGCATGGTAGTGTCGATATCATTGCAGGTGTAGCCCAGTAACAACTGCAAATGATCCACAGAGACACCATTGTAATCAATTTTTTCCCCCAAAAAACCTTTAAAGTAATCCACTGCTTCTTGTTTAATTTCCTCCTGCGAATTTGCAACCGTTCCGTCCGACCTTCTAATCTCCCTTATAGAGTTGCGGACCTCTCGAATCTTTGCTGCATTATGAAACTCTTTATTATTGCCATCTCCCACATTCAGCCAGTGCAGCTTTGCCCTCTGGCTCAGCACTTTTTCCTCAATTGTGGAGAGCAAACCCCATCGCTCGTATGCCTGTTTTTCCTCAGCCATAGATTCATGGCTCGGAGTAGCCAGCGTCCGCACTTGACAGCTGCGTAACTCTTCCAAGGCTTCCCTTGTTTTCTTTGTGATATCACCAATCTTCAATTTACTCAGGGCCTTTATTTCCGGTTTCAAAGCCTTCAGTTTTTTCGTTAGTCTGTAAAGTGCTGAAGTAGATACGAACAGCTCATCTGTTGAGCTCCAAAAATCTTTGACCAATGGTAGAAACCCTGGCATCTCTGCAACAGCATTAGTAAACTTAAACGGCTTTCGAGGTCGGATAGGATCCTTGTTTACTCTGATACGGCAACGTAAATGATCTGAACATCCTCCAGCTTCAAAAACACAATATGATTGTGTGTACGTTTGCATCCAGTCTGAGTTCATCAGTGTACGATCTAGCTTTTTACAGATTAGAGCGTCTTCATTTTTATTATTCCACGTGAATTGAGGACCATTGAAGTTCATATCCAAGAGAGAACAATCACGTACCGTCTCTTGGAAATCACGCATGCCATAGGAGACCACCATTCCTTCGTGATTGGAGTGTTCCTCCACCTCCAGTATCTCATTAAAATCTCCTACCACTATCCATGGCTTATTTCCATAGACCGGGGAGCGTTTATGATTTCTCAAATCCTCCCATAGCGCCTTCCTCTCAGCTGGAAAGTTAGACGCATATACAAAAGAACAGAGGAATTCCTCCTCCATATCTTCTAAAAGAATCGAACAAGTGATCATTTGTTCTGTTTTGAAGCAGGGAGTAAGACGAACCTTTGGTCCCCAAACCACCCAGATACGTCCAAGCCTGTGATGTTCGTAATTCGACAAGAAGGACCAACCATGAAACACTTTGGAAACAATCGCAGAAGCCTTATTCTCCGTAACCCTTGTCTCCAATATACATCCGAACTGCATCAACTCCTGATTAATCCAGCTTTCAACAATTTTTTGTTTACGTGGCTTATTGAAGCCTCTTATGTTCCAGAAAAAACCTGACATTATAGGTTTTTCCTGAAGTTCTTTTTATTCATAGCATTCGGACCTTTGTCCTTCTGCTGTTGAACAGACTGATTTAAAATCTTGTGATTCACTTTTGATTCTCTGGGTAGAGATTGGCGGATAAATATCGACTGGACTTCTTTTGGCTTCGTTTCTGCGTCTACAATAACTGCAGCAGAGCTATTTTTCTCTTCCGTCAATTCCTTCTCAGTTTTCTTTTCCGGAATCTCACCATCCTCAAGCTCTGCAGAGAGAACGGAGAAACGGGAGTTGGAGAGAATAGATACCTGCCCGAATTCCAGCGATTTCTTTGCCGGAGAGTGCCCTGCTTTACCATGAGATACCGTTTCCCACTCTTTTTCTGGCGGTACACTAGCTGCTTGAGGAGTATTCGATTGTGTATCCTTTGCTTCATTTTCAGCCACCACAATATCCGAAGCTTGATCAGCTATTATTTCGACCGGACTAGATCCTTCTTCGACTGCGTCAGAAACTACTTGTTGACCTTGTTCTTTCTCTTCTACAGCCACTGTCTCAGAATTATAAACTGATTGTTGACCCTGATCATTTACTTCTGCACCTGGATTAGTCGTTACCTTGTCTTGAGTTTCGACCACCTCCTTAACAGAAGCCAGACATGTGTTTGCCAAATGTCCCCACTTTTGACAGTTTGAGCATTTAGATGGCAACCAGGGATAGGAATAGTGAATCTCTGTATCTTTGCCTTGAATAGAGAAATTCATTCTGCGGGGAAGCTGCTTAGTAAGGTCCGCCCGAACAAACACCTTTGCCACCTTAAAATCTTTGCATTGCTCTGTTTCCGGATGCAGATGGCCTGGGATACCCACTGGACTGGAGATGCAACTCAGTCCTTTCCAGGAGAACATATTCATAGGCACATTACGCAGATGAACCCATAGAGGAACAGACTTCACTTCTGGCTGAACTTCTTCCTCGAAAGGAGACCACCTATTCATTACAACCGGAATGTCTGCCAAATTCCACATTCCCCTTTTGATTACACGCTTGCGGATAGTAGGATTAGAGATTCTGAATTTCATTGTTGTTGAGTTGATCACAAACACATCGATCATCTGTGATCTATCTCCCAATGCCCATATCTTGTTAACAATAGCATGTACCTTTGCGATGTGAGGAGCTTTCGCTAGGAACCGTCCAATGAGAAAATCCTCCCAAAGAGGAGAGGAGTCGATTAATACGTCATCAGGCACGATCACTGAACCGATGCCATCTCGCATCGAGACTTCCATATCATACTTTGTAAGCACTTTTTGATTTCTAACCAAATTTGCCCATGAAACCGTAGATGTAGCCCCAGAAGGAGCAGATTGATGAAGTGGAACAAGAGGAGGTAGAACCGTTTGCAGATGCGATGTCGGTGGATCCTCTTGCGATGTCGGTGGATTCTCATGCGTCGACAGGTTGGAGCCGGCAAGAATAGTCCTCTCCTCTGATGCGGTCGCGTCTTCAGTTCCCGGAGATGGATCCCCAACGGCGACGCCGTCGGAGGACATATCTTGGGGGAGAGAAGCGATTGAAAAATCCTGTTGCTCACGATCGCCTTTCTGATCGCAATCGCCTTTACCTTAGAGAGGAGTGGTTTCTCTGAGAGCGGCGAGAGAGAGAGGCGGAGTGAACAAGTGAAGATAAGTCTGAATTAGGTCTTTTTTAAATTTTGTCTTAACATTATACAATCTAATAAAATCTTAACAAAATATTAAATCTTTTATTGGTAAATGCATTTAAAAATCCAATGGTGAAATCTTTACAAAATATCATTTGCTCCCAAAACATACTAAAACTATATAGTATATTTATAAAAAAGTAAAAGTGTTAACATTAAATTTTAAATTTATAAATACATATTATTCCAAAAAAAAATTATCGTCTTTAAAGACGAGCCAGAATCTAGTTTTTATTTAAATTGCATAAATTAAATCTAAAGAGGAATTTGACCCAAAAAAAAATCTAAAGGGGAAATAAGTTGAATAACTAACTTGTTCCCCATACCTCTATCTTTCTTATGTGTCGGACTTGCTACTTTCACCTATCTCAATTCCCTTTATACCAGGGATTGGGTTGTCGAGGCTGTCTCGTTGTCTGTTGATCCACTAACAATGCCCTGTGTGGACACTCCTTCCTAATCTCGCTTACTCCAGATGACTGACACGAGTAGACAAATACAAAACTATGTAAAGTGGCCTCTTAACTCCTCCTGCCACTCATTCTAGTTACTTCCGTGCCTAACAGCTCGACCACACTGTCGGAGAACGGAAGCCTACATTCACGTGGTCTAAACTTTGGTATCTTGGGTCATATGCCCAAGGTCCAGTGCTATTATCTGGTCACTTAGGCCATAAGTCCTAATATTTGACTCAAAAGGATTGTATTTGCCAACAAAAATAGATGAACGATATGTAGTGACACATGAGTAGCTCATTTTGGAGAAGCTATATTTATCTCAAACAATATAAATATTGAATTAATTATATTATATATAGAGAAATACCTTCAAATAGCACACTTATATGTTTTTGTCACACAAATAGTACATTAGGGTGAAAATATCAATAATAGCACACTTTAATTATTTTTAAATGTATTACACTAATGAATTTGGGTTCGCAAATCATTAATTATGGTTTAGATTTTAGGGTTTAGGGTAACAAGATTGAGAACAAACAAATAAAAATTAATGGTATAATAGTTTTTTTCTTCTTAAATAAATGTTATTTTTGTCACTTTTACTCTGATGTGCTATTTTGTGACAAAAACATGAAACTGTGCCATTTATGAGAATTGCCCTCATATATAATGATAATAATATTTGTAATGTGTTATGATATTAAATATCTAAATAATAATTATATTAGCATTATAAGATAGTAAATATCACAATAATATTTATATTAATGTGTGATTTATCACTGGACATCGTAAAACCATGTGAGATCGATGGCATTAGTAATCCGAGGTGGACAATATTATTTGTCATTAAGCATTAACCAATACTAGATGATAGCCCGCACCATGTGCGGGTATAATATTTGATATATAGTTGATTATTATATAAATTGTTACTATCCTATCATATTAATCAAATTTTTATGGTTGATATACTATCTGTAGATCTAATATTTAATATGATATCTAATCTAATAAACAATAACAATATATCATCAAATATAATATAAATTTTATTAAAATAAAATACTTATAATATTATAATTTTCACAAATTTAAAATAATTCTAATATTTTCACAATTTATCAAGTAACTAATATTTGAATTTCTATCAAACAAAAGTACATAAATATTTGGATATTCAATTTAATAATGTAGTTCAAATAAAACTTGATTATATCAAATAAAAAATTTCAAATTTTGGCGTCTATTAAATACTTCATATATGTAATTCAAAAACTCTGAGTAATTTTAATTATTTATAAGGAATATGCATGCCATCCTTTAATTTTGAAGTCCATGTGGGACAAAACTATTATTTATATAATTTCTTAATTTTAAATGTCATACAAGCTACTAAATCTCTTAATTATATGTTTTTAATGTTTGAATTCAATGATATCATAAAAAAAAAGAGAAAATCTGAGAGAATATCTATATTTCCATGTATTAAAAAGTGTATTAATTTTTTGTTGACGTGTCTGAATATAAATATTTCATTGGTTAACTTCTCCTAAAATTACTCTAAGTGAGACACGTGGCTGAATTTTCTCTCTCTGTCTTCTCAATTAATATATAGGGGATGTAGTTTTAGTGGATACATATTTAATTATCGTGCTAAAAATAATATCAGACAATTTCAAAGTGTTAACGTATTAGATATATAAATAACATTTTTTATTAACGTGGTAAAATAGTAAATATAAAGATAATAATTATATGAATGTATAGTTTATACATAGTATTCATCAATGATAATAACTAGTTATAAAAAGGATAATAATAAATTATACAAAATTATACCTATAAAAATAACAAATAATAGAGTAACAATTTATATAATCCATTAATTATTTATTTTTTGTTTAACTATTGACGTCTAAAATTTATCAGATGTGAAGCACTTTTGATCAATCCTTCTCCACAAATACAAAATTTCCAAAAACCCAGAAAATCCTTTTTAGTCCTTCTTAGTCAATGTATTTGTACATGAGTTTGGGAGAAAGATTGACAGAGTCAATTTCTACGTGAAGAGAATCATGTGCATCAATGAACTCCTCTTGGGATTCTAAAAATTCTTTTCTTAATAAATTTTTTTAAAGTCGCGAAAAGAAAAATAAAATAAAATAGGTCAATCACGTGTCGCCACGTAGCGGATACGAAGAAAGAGAGATTCGAAAATTACAGTTTTTAATGGTAGATTCGTCACTGTTCATAGAACCTACAAATATTTTAATAATTTTTTTTAGAACCTCATGTTATAAACACATGACATGCTCTTAGGGCATTTTGTTGTGTGGGATGCGGAAGAAGGAAAACCACGGTAATAAATTGTATATTTTTGGCCTAAACGTGTGACTCGTGGAAAAGGCAAAGGAAAAAAAAATATATATATAAAAATATAAAAATGAAAAGGAGTGTCAATAAATAGAGGGTAGCACTACTCACAATCCCATATCAATCACAGCTCTCAAGAGTCAGATCCCTCTTTCTCTCTCTATCTGTTATTACAAGTTTCCTCATTAATTCAAAAAAAAAAAAGTTTCCTCATGATTTCAATGATTTTTTAAATATGTAAAGTATAAGTTTGCGCACACAAAAAAGGTATACATATGTAAAGTTTGTTGCCCCTCAAACAAAAAAAAAAAAGAAATATGCAGTACAATTACGTCAAAGACTCAAAGGACACTTTTTTTTTGTTCACCGAGCATGTGAAACAGTATTTCGATAGAATACATGTTTGTTGTGTCATGTTTGTTACTGTGTTTTTGTAAAAAATGATTTCAAATTTCAGGATTTCGGTAAAGTTAGAAGATGGAAACAATGTCTGAAAAACTGGGAGCGATGGGTGGTAACATGGGCGGAACATTTGACGATGGTGTTTTCGATGGTGTGAAGAAAATAATTGTGGGAAAAGACTTCGACAGTGTTTCTTATATCAAGATTGAGTACGAAAAGGATGGAAAATTTGAAACCCGTGAACATGGAACAATTCGAGGAGAACATAAAGAGGTAAAGGATCTGTTCATATCATATCTTTTTGCCTTATAACTTCGTTGTTTCTAATAGGAAATGAAATACAGTTCACGGTGGATTATCCGAATGAATATATCACATCTGTTGGTGGAAGCTACGAACGCGTTTCCAGGTACGGAACAGTGCTGATCAAATCGTTATTCTTCAAAACCTCATATGGAAGGACCTCTCCCATACTCGGTCATACGAGGTTATGTGGAAATCCAGCTGGGACAAAATTCATGCTCGAGGGTAAAACTGGAGGAAAGCTTCTTGGATTCCATGGACGTTCTGGTCAAGCTCTTGATGCCATTGGACCTTACTTCTTCGCTGTAAATCCTCCTCTTAAGCACTTCAACCGTCAAGGTGGGAATGGAGGGCATGCTTGGGACGATGGTGCTTTCGATGGTGTTAGAAAAATACTCGTTGGACGACGTGGTTCGTGTGTGAGTTATGTTAGGTTTGAGTATGCAAAAGGCCAAAGAATGGTACCACATGCTCATGGGAAGAGACAAGAAGTTCCACAAGAGGTAAATATATATATATATTATATATATATATATATCTTGATATAAGTTCTATATGTTGTCTCGTAATATTATGAAAAGTTTGAAAGAAGTTTAAAATATTGTTGCAGTTTGTGGTGGATTATCCTAATGAACATATTACGTCAGTGGAGGGAACCATAGCTGGCTACCTTACATCGATTAAGTTTACGACATCAAAGGGAAGAATCTCCCCTGCTTTTGGCAATGAGGCTTTTTGCAGTGTGCTTAGTAGGAAATTTGTGTTCGGGGAGAAAGGTTTCAAGCTTGTTGGGTTTTGTGGTCGGTCCAGTGATGCTATTGATGCCCTTGGTGCGCATTTTGCCCCTCTTCCACCTCCAACTCCAGCTCCTGCTCCTGCTCCTGCAACCACAAAGATGGGACCGCTTGGTGGTAACAAGGGAAACACATTCGAAGATGGTGTTTTCGACAGTGTGAAGAAAATAACCATCGGAGCAGACGAATACAGTTTAACTTATATCAAGATCGAATATGAAAAGAACGGAAAAGTAGAAACCCGTGAACACGGGACGAATCGTGGGGAGCTAAAAGAGGTCAATATATATATATATAATTTTTTTGTTAATATTCAATTGGTTCGCTATTAACTAGTGGTTCCTAATTCAAAAATGAAATGCAGTTTTCGGTGGCTTATCCGAATGATTATATCATAGCCGTTGGTGGAAGCTACAATCATATTTACAACTATGATACAACGCTTATCAAATCTCTATATTTCACAACCTCCAAAGGATTTACCTCTCCGTTGTTCGGTGAGACAAAGGGAACAGAGTTCGAGTTCAAAGGTGAAAATGGAGGTAAGCTTCTTGGATTCCATGGACGTGCTGGTTATGCTATTGATGCCCTCGGTGCATATTTTTCTTCTTCAACTTCCTCCTTGACTCCTCCCAACAAAGAAAACCACAACAAGATGTCCAAGATCTACATTTCTTCTGGTCATGGAGGAATTGAGCAAATCAAGTTCTATAATGTAGAAAACGGGGAGACAAAGGAACGGTTTTTTCACGGTGTGAAGGGTAAAAACATCATTTCGATGGTGCGTTAGTACTCTCGAATGAATGTTTATCTAGACATTAATTACTCACATTTTGATATAAGTTTTCTATGGAATTTCTGCAGTTTTTGGTAAGCAATCCTCCTGATGAGTATCTCGTTTCCGTCGAGAGTTGGTACGATGATTCTTCCAATGTCTTTCAAGGAATTAAGTTTAAAACCGACAAGAACACTTCTGATTTTTTTGGGTACAAATTTTCCGAGGATGATGGTACCCCATTTTCTCTCCAAATCAAGGATAAGAAGATCATGGGCGTTCATAAGTTCACTGACTCAAATCTAAACTCTCCTGGAACTTATTTTGTACTAATCCATTCTACTCCGATGTTGCATGGCAAGTGGATCCAGGTACGTACATAGTAGCTAGGGATGAACATACGGTTACACGGGTCCGTTTGGTTCCACAGATACAGCTTTTTGGATTATTCGGTTCGGTTAGGTTTTGAATAAAAAGTATTAAAAAGGTAATTATTATTATCAGGTGGAGCAAAAAGACAAGGGTCCCGGACCAAGATGCTCACACGCTATAGCAATGGTTGGAAACAAAATGTACTCTTTCGGAGGAGAGTTAACTCCAAATTTTCCCATCGATCGAGACCTCTACGTCTTCGACTTCAAGACCCACAGATGGTCGATTGCTCCTCCAAACGGTGACGTTCCTGAGCTCCCTTGCTTAGGCGTTGGCATGGTAGCCGTCGGCACTACACTCTATGTCTTTGGTGGCCGCGACGGCCAACGTAACTACAATGGCTTCTACTCTTACGACACGGTTAAAAGCGAGTGGAAACTTATAACTCACGTCAATAAAGGACCTGCACCGCGTAGCTTTCACTCGATGGCTGCTGATGACAAAAACGTTTATGTCTTTGGTGGAGTGAGTACTACGGTACGTGTCAACACACTTCATGCTTACAACATCGCTGATCAAAAGTGGATTGAGCTTCCGAATCCAGGAGAGTCTTGCAAAGGGAGAGGTGGATCGGGGCTCGCGGTTGTGCATGGGAAGATTTGGGTTGTGTATGGGTTTATTGGGGATGAAGTGGATGATGTTCTTTGCTTTGATCCAGTTGAAAGTAAGTGGACTAAAGTGGAAACAAGCGGTGAAAAGCCCTCGGCGAGAAGCGTGTTTGCGACAGCAGTTGTGGGGAAATATATAATTATATCTGGAGGTGAGATTGAGATGGATCCACAGGCTCATTTGGGTCCTGGGAAATTGGACGGTGGGGCTTTTGTGTTGGACACTGAGAGTTTGTTGTGGGAGAAGCTTGAGGAAGGTCATAGCCCGCGTGGATGGTGCGCGTCCACGACTGCGTCCATTGATGGCAAAAAAGGGTTGTTGATGTATGGAGGGAAAGCTCCGACCAACGGTCGTTATGATGACATCTATTTCTATGGCGTAGACTCTGCTTAACACGGCTCGGTGTTGGTGAATTTGTGAGTTTTAAAAGTAATGGTTTGTTGCATCATGAAAGTATCTCGCTTGTGAGAATAAAGAGCTAAGCCTCTGATGACGAAAAAATTAAAAGAGCTAAGACTCTTGCTTGGTTTGTCTGTATTTTCTTTGTGCGTGTTTGTTTTGTAAATAGATCGAATAATAAGTGTGGAACTACGTTTTTAAATAATCTAAATGAGTAAATCAAATGATGTATGTTGGTTGGTCTTCTTCCATTGGCGTATTAACTTTTCGCATTTAATTTGGTTCTTATAGAAAAAACGATATTTACAGTCATTCGTAATACAAATGTAAACGTTCATATATAAATAGGAGCATGCTAGCAAAGACAAAATGAAGAGAGAAAAAGTTGTTTATAAGAGTTTGTCATTCGATAATGGTTTCCAAGGAAATGGAGAAGTGTGTAGATCACCCGCAAAGAATCAGCAGTCATGAATACTATAATTTCAGTTTAATCCACTGCAAGAAGAATTGCCAAATCTGAGTAAGAATTGTTGTGAAGTCACGGAGAACTCATAGAGAAAGAACAAGGAGGAGACAATTCGGGCTAAGAGACCTTGAAATTGAATCACTGAAACGTACAGCAGAGAATACCAAGTAAATCGTTGCAGAGGCGGTAAAGGAGAATAGCATATACTCATCAAAGACGCTAGGAAATAAAGAGTCGGGATTTTTTTGTTAGTTACGTAAAGTTGAAATCTCAAAATCTCAAATGGGTTTGATCTCAAAGATATGTCCTACACGTTCTACCCCATAAAGTTAATACTCGACGGATCAATCATTTTTCAGACCACGTTCTACACGTTTCTTACTCTATTTATCTGGTTCTTTTTGTATCATGCATCATTCGTGTTGTCTTAATAATCATATATTTATATTTTTCTATTTTATTTGATCATAAACATACTTTTATCTTTATCCAATTTCTGGAAAGAAATAATGTATTTATCCAATTTTTTTATTTCACAAAATTTTTTCTTTGTAAAATTGTTTATTCTTCATACTTTCTTTTAGGTGAGGTTTATTATAATTTTTAGCTATAGGAATTTTTTTTTTCAAAAAAAATGTTGTTTGTAAAATTGTTTATTCTTCATACTTTCTTTTAAGTGAGCCCCTTGTTTACTAGCTTTAAGAAATAATTCTTAAACATTTAGAAAGAGTTTACTAAATATTTATAGTAGTTTCGACATTCTAAAAGGTGTGTAAATATTCAAAAAAAAAATGATTTATAAATATATTGGAATGATATACTTAACATTTAAGAAATGTTTTGAGATTTAGTGTTTCTAAATACTTAAAAAGATCTACTAATTTGTACGTAGTAACGATTTACTAATTTTTAAAAGGTTTGCTAATTTTAGGCAGAAATTTCTAAAAATTTAGAAATAGCTTACTAACCATTTAAAAAGAGATTTCAAATTTGGTATGAAAAACAAAACTAATGATTAGAGTTAACCAGGATTAATTAGGAAGAAGTATAGTCTCCATACTTAACGCCTTAATGACTTTTAACAAAAAGTAAATAAATATATAAATTAATCAAGAAAAAATGGCTCTATCAGTATGCTATACATAATTACAGAAAATGCCACTGAGTTAGTTGCGCACGTGAATATCAAGTCGTACTTAACCATCCGACGAGTCTTTCAAATTTTAACCGACTCTTTCCAACACTCCGTTTAGCGCTGGGCATTTTAACCGAAAACCGAAAACCGAACCGAAACCGAACCGAAATAACCGAAACCGAAACCGAACCAAATATTATGAAACATCCATTGGATATTGAATTGAGATAACCGAAATAACCGAACCGAAACCGAACCGAACCGAAACCGAATGGATAACCGAACGGATAACCGAATATCCGAAATACGAAACATATACTTAAAAATATTATTTATATTTATATTTAAAATAACTAAATAATTAAAATTAACCAAATATTAGTAAAAAAACCGAATTATCCAAAATTATCCAAAATTATCCAAATGTTTTTATCCAAAATATCCGAAATTATCCGAATTATCCGAATTTATCCGGTTTTTTATCCAAATTATCCAAAATATATAAGAAAAACCGGAACCGAAACCGAAATAACCGAACCGAAACCGAACCGAAACTGAACCGAATTTTATGATTAACCGAACGGTTACTAAATCTCTATAACCGAAAAAACCGAAAACCGAAAAAACCGAACCGAAACCGAACCGAATTTTATGATTAACCGAACGGTTACTAAATCTCTATAACCGAAAAAACCGAAAACCGAAAAAACCGAACCGAACCGAACCGAAAAACCGAACGCCCAGGCCTAACTCCGTTTGTCCGTCAACTCTGATTTATAAAAGCATCGGACCAAACTTGGAAAAAAACATCGTTTAACAAAAGATTGCAAACTTATCAATTAATTATCATTATAAGAAATAAACTCGTTATACAAACATACGAGAAATGATTGCCGATCATTGATTGGTAAGGGTTGTTAAGAATCTTTTATATAGAGATAAGGACAACTTATAGAGATAATTGTATATTCTAAGAGATAATTGTATAGTCTATATTCTCGCATATATTCTAGTCTATCCCATTGGGGTTTAGGATCTGTATAAATACCTCTCCTATTACATCAATACGATCAACACTTTACAATCTATTTCATGGTATCAGAGAAAACTCGATTCTGACATAATTTTTTCTTCTTCTCTCTACGTCTCAGCCTAGATATCGTTTTGCTCTTTCACAAACATGTCTACTGAGTCTTCTAATACTTCTTCGACGATGGAGAGTTCTTCATCGCCATCTCCTTATACTTTACATCATTCGGATAACCCTGGTGCTCTCATCACACCTGTTCTTCTTCGAGGAGATAATTATTCAGAATGGTCTACTGAGTTTTGGAACTCTCTACAAGCTAAACAAAAGATTGGTTTTATTGATGGGACAATCATCAAACCTACTTCTAATCCAGATCTTGCACGATGGACCGCTACAAATTCTATGATTGTTGGCTGGATCCGCACGTCGATCGATCCTACGGTCCGATCTACGATGACTCATGTTCCCGATGCTTTCAAACTTTGGGAATCTCTGCAGCGCCATTTCTCGGTTAAAAACAGTGTTCGTAAGCATATGCTTGCGGATGAGATTACTAACTGTAAACAGAATGGTCAATCTGTTTTGGATTACTTTGGTCGTCTCTCGAAGCTATGGGCGGAGCTTCAGAACTTTACAAATACCACTCCATGTACCTGTTCTGCTTCGACTGTTCTCGAAAAAGAACGCGAGGATTCTCGCATTCATAAATTCTTGTTCGGCTTGGATGAGTCTCGATTTGCGGCAATTCATTCTCAGATCATTGATGAGGATCCATTACCAGACTTATACTCGGTTTACTCTCGTGTCATCCGGGCTGAGCAACACTTACTTACTATGCGTGCATAGGAAGTTACACATGAAGCTGTCGGGTTTTCTGTGAAAACAGACTCTTCATCTTCTTCTCTTCCGCTGGCTGCTGCTCAACGCTCCCGTGACCCAAATCGGTTTTGTACTCACTGCAACCGCAAAGGTCATGAAGCTTCTGAATGCTTTATCCTTCATGGATACCCGGACTGGTATCTAGAACAACAACAGCAACAGCAACGTTCTCCTACAAACTCCAACTCGCGTGGTCGTGGAGGTCGGGGTGGCAATTCCGGTGGCCGTGGCCGAGGACGAGCTAATCTATCGCGTACCAGTCCAGGCGACGTCACAGTCTCCTCCAATCAGATTACTGCTCTTATTAATCTACTTCAAAGTCAGTCGTCCAAGCTTACCACGGACCGCACATCTGGTAAAGTTGTCATTACTGACATTATTATTGATATTGGGTGCATCCCACCATATGGCAGGAGACCTTACCTTGCTTCGCGACACTAAGGATATTCTTCCATCCTCTGTTACGTTTCCTAATGGGGGAGGTTCGCGAGCAACAAAAACGGGGATCCTCGATCTTAAATCCGATTACTTTCTGAATGACGTTTTATACGTTCCAGATTTCAATTGCACATTGTTATCTGTCTATAAACTCCTCAAACAAACCGGCTGCATTGCTATATTTACTGATACATTATGTGTTTTACAGGACCGTTTTACGAGGACCCTGATTGGAGCCGGTGAAGAGCGAGAGGGGGTATACTACTACACGGGAGTCAAGGTGGCTAGAGTTCATCGGACAGGCAAACAAACAAACTCGCCTTCAGTTCTGTGGCATCGCCGTCTTGGACATCCTTCCTACAAGGCTTTGTCTTCTTTACCAGTTTTTGATAAGTTTTCAGTTGATTTTGATCACACAAACTCGTGTGAGATTTGTTTCCGTACTAAACAAACACGTGGAGTTTTAAAGATAGTATTAATAAAGCGATTGCACCTTTTGCCTTGCTTCGTTGTGATGTTTGGGGACCCTATCGCACTCCATCTTCCTGTGGTGCTGTCTACTTTCTAACTATTGTCGATGATTTCTCAAGAGCAGTTTGGACATATCTGATGCTTGAGAAATCCGAAGTAAAGACATTACTAAAGAACTTATGCGTTATGACTGAAAAGCAATTCGGTCATCCTGTTAAAACCATTCGTTCAGACAATGGCACTGAGTTTATGGTTCTTGCTTCCTATTTTCGTGAAAACGGCATCATACATCAGACATCTTGTGTTGACACACCTCAACAAAATGGTCGGGTTGAACGTAAGCACCGTCACATTCTCAATGTAGCCCGCGCATGTCTTTTTTCAAGCTCGTCTACCCATCACCTTCTGGGGCGAGAGCATTCTTACAGCTGCGCACATCATTAATCGTACTCCTACTCCTCTTCTTGGTGGCAAGTCTCCTTACGAGATTCTTCATGGATCTCCTCCATCTTATGACTTACTGCGAGTATTTGGTTGTTTATGTTATGCTCATCGTCGGCCTCGTGACAAAGATAAGTTTGAGGATCGTAGTCAGAAGTGTTTGTTCGTGGGATATCCGTACGGCAAGAAAGGCTGGAATGTATACGACATTGAACGCAATGAATTCTTCTCTAGTCGTGATGTGGTATTTCTAGAAGATGAGTTTCCGGGGAATCCTGACGTTGTTCATGTTACTCCAAACGTGTTTCAACCGGATGTTGCTTCTGATGACTGGTTACTCCCGGATGCTCCCTCTACAACTCCTCCGCTTGCTCCGGTTATAGAATCCACTCCTCCTACTGATGTAGTTTCTCACGATCAGTCCTCTCCGGCAGAACCCTCTACTCCTATTACTCTGTCTGAACCAACTTCACCTCCTACGGCGGTCTCACCACAAACCGTCGTTGTTGAGCCTACCACTACCTCTTCAGGACTTCCTGAATTACTTGGCCGAGGACATCGCCTTCACAAACCGTCGGTTCTTCTGAAGGATTATGTCGTCAACGCCTCTACTCTACATGCCCCTCTCTCTTGCGCTTCATCGTCTTCCTCTCTTGGTTCTCCTATCGCGGTCTCAGGTACTACACCGTATCCCATCTCTAGCTATTTATCTCGTGCAACATTTTCTTCTTGTCATCAGGCTTTCTTAGCAGCTTTGATCTCCGCTGTTGAGCCTCAAAGTTTTCACGAAGCAAATCGTGACGATGTTTGGAAACATTCAATGAATGATGAATACTCGGCACTTGAATTACTCAAAACTTGGGATGTTACTTCTCTTCCTCCTGGCAAGAGCGATTGGTAGTAAATGGGTCTACAAGATCAAACACCACTCAGATGGCAAGATTGCTCGTCACAGGTCTCGTTTGGTTGCTCTCGGAAATCGTCAGCGCGAAGGCCTTGATTACACAGATACTTTCGCACCTGTTGCCAAACCAACTACCGTTTGCGTTCTTCTTGAGATTGCTGCTGCCAAGGCATGGGAAGTTCATCAGATGGATGTTCATAATGCCTTCTTACATGGAGACTTAGAAGAAGAGGTTTACATGAAGTTCCCTCCGGGTTTTGAGCATCCTAACTCTACCAAGGTTTGTCGTTTACGCAAATCCATCTACGGGCTCAAACAGGCACCTCGTTGTTGGTTTGCTAAACTCAGCACAGCCTTGAAATCTTATGGGTTTAAGCAAAGCAAGGCCGATTATTCCCATTTTTCGTTTATCAAAGAGAAGATCTGTCTCCACATTTTGATTTATGTGGATGATTTTATTGTCGCTGGAAATGATCTTCCTACTATTGATCGTTTCAAGCTTTACATTAACAAGTGTTTTCACATGAAGGACTTGGGCAAGCTAAAGTACTTTCTTGGCATTGAAGTGGCTCGGAGTAACGAAGGAATTTTCTTATCGCAACGGAAATATGCGTTAGATATCATTGCCGAAAGTGGGCTCCTTGGATTGAAGCCTTCACTTGTTCCTATGGAACTTAATCATAAACTACATAAAGCTACTGGTCCTCCTCTCTCTAATCCGGCTCCTTATCGTCGTTTGGTTGGACGTCTAATCTACCTTACATTTACACGGCCGAAACTCTGCTACTCTGTTCACATTCTGTCACAGTTCATGCAAGCTCCTCTTGCGGATCATTGGGATGCGGCTCTTCGGACTGTTCGATATCTCAAAGGTTCGACAAGACAGGGTATTCTCCTCCGAGCTGATTCTGATCTTCAGGTGAACGCATATTGCGACTCCGATTGGAGTGCTTGCCCTCTGACGCGTCGTTCCTTAAGTGCTTACATTGTTTTACTTGGCTCTTCTCCCATCTCTTGGAAGACTAAGAAACAAGATACTGTCTCTCTCTCCTCTGCTGAAGCAGAATACAGGTCCATGGCTTATGCGCTTAAGGAACTTAAGAGTGTCAAGAAACTACTTCTAGCTTTTGGTGTTCCTCACACTCAACCTATGCGTTTGTTTTGTGATAGCAAGTCGGCTCTTCACATTGCAGCTATTCCGGTGTTTCATGAGCGTACGAAACATATCGAATCAGATTGCCACTTTGTTCGTGATGCTATCCAAGACAAGCTCATTACTAGTGAACACATCTCTACGAAGGAACAACCCGCAGACATTCTAACTAAGTCTCTGCCTGCTCCGACATTTGCTTACTTACTTTCCAAGTTGGAGATTCAAGATCTTTCACCACCAACTTGAGGGAGGGTATAGAGATAAGGACAACTTATAGAGATAATTGTATATTCTAAGAGATAATTGTATAGTCTATATTCTCGCATATATTATAGTCTATCCCATTGGGGTTTAGGATCTGTATAAATACCTCTCCTATTACATCAATACGATCAACACTTTACAATCTATTTCATTTTACAGCTTTTCAAGCACTTCTACTGTAACGACCCCCTTACACACACCCATCACCCCTCATCATCAGTACAACTAAACCAAACCCCACCCCCTTTCTTTTTAATTGTTTTATCATTGATTCCCCCTCTTTGAACACCATTCCATCGAGAGCACCATTCTACCGAGAGCAAGGAAAAAGAAAAGGAAAAGAGGAGAGAGAGAGAGTAAGAAAAGAGAGAGAGAGAAGAAAAGAGAAGAAGAATGAGCCAGTCTTTGCTTCTCCACCACCATTGTCCTCCGCCGTTGTGTAGCGAGTGTGGAAGCTTCACCGTGCCGTCCTCCTCCGCCACAGTCGTTGCTTCTTTTGCCCCAACCATCACCGGAGTATTGTATCGGATCCATCGCAAGTCTCCGCGAGTCAACGTGAGGAGATCAAGTCACGATCCTTGCTTTGCTTGCTCCACAAACCATTTCTTCACCACCATCTCTCATTCTTGCATTGCTCCGATCTCGACGTCACCATGTTCTCCTCCTTTTCGGTGTCGTCACATCACCTCCGTCAGCATACGCCTCCAACTCATGCACAAGCTTAGTTCGATAACGTGCGTTCCGTCCTCATCACCATCACGTCTCACGATCTAGATCTCAGGTGTTCGTTTGTTAGATTTTCAATTAGTTAATTAGATTTAGTTAGTTTAATTACCAGTTAATAATATGATTAATTGGTTTAGTTTATGTTTAATTAATTTAGGTTAGTTAGATTGATAACCAGTTTAGTTAGTTCAATCCCGAGTTAGTTTAATTAATTCTGGTTTAAGTTAATCCCGGTTTAGTTAGGTTAATTCTGGTTATTTAGTTTAAATCTGGTTAGTTAATGTTATTCCTGGTTTAAGAAATTGAGTTGGTTTAAGAATACAGTTGGGTTTGGATCCGGTTTGGGTAACCGGGTCGGTTAGGTCCGATTTGGTTTCGTTCCGGTTTGACCGTTGACCGTTTACTTTTCTGTTGACTTTGACCAGTTGACCCGTTAACCTTGTTCGTCAGTCGAATGTCGTCCTCACTCGATTTTCCGTGGCGATTTCAGTTTCTGCATCTGTTTGAGTATCCAGAGTTCAGAAGCTGCAGTATCATCCGTCTTGGCTAAGGTGAGGGTGGCTTTCCACAGAATTCCGTACTTTCGCCTAGAACTTCTAAGATGGGAATTAGAGCTATATATGATCCGTTTCTGTGATCGAGTCTAGTTAGAATTGTTTGTAAATTGGAGATAGGAATATAGAGGATTCAACCAATTGATTGTGCATGTTAAATTGATAATTGTTTGTTATATATAATTATTATACCTATATATATATATATTATACGAGGAATCGAGCATGTTTGAGTTTAGAGATTGCAGGGGTACAGAGACGGACTTCTGTACTAGCTACGCCTTGTGTGAGAGGGGGTTCATATATTGTTGAGTTTACAGACCAAATTCTACAGCAAATAATATACAGCTACAGTCCAACCAATCATCCACTAAGACGGTAGACAGATATGTATTGCCATTTTGGCGTTAAAAGTTAAAGAAAATGTACAAACGTAGTTTTACACCAATTATTCTACTGTTCCAAACACAATCAATGGGGCCACAACTTACGTATTAACATTTATTAGTAGAGCTGCTAATCCGCGCATGTGCGGGGTAGTAATATTATATGTTTCAATAAAATTACGCAATGCAGAATATTTTAATATTTATTTATCTGTTTATGTATATTTTAAGAATACATTATTTGTCTCAGACAAACCGGCGAATTAATCCTTGATATTCTTTTGCATTTTCACATCTATTGGTTACGCGTCATTTTTCGTGTTGATATCTTATTATCTTATTTGTAATCTGTAGGTGATAGTTCCTTATCTAGTATTCGAACACCTCTCAGAACCTAGATGATGTCTAACCATAATGGCTTCTCTTTTCTTCCTTTTTGCATGGGGTATATGTTTGTCTTTTTTTTTTGTTTTTTTGTTGAATATATAATCTAATTTATATAGTTAGGTAATAATTATTGTTATTTTATGTGTTTATTTGTATCAATATATTAATATTAATTTTCTTTGATTTTATTTATCGAATGATAATTGTTTTCATTTTTTTAACTATTTCACTTTTTTGTGTCAATATAAGATTAACTGCGGAGGATTGCAAGATATAGTTTTTCACTTCTTCATGGCTAGAAATATATTTCAAAAAAAAATTATTGCAAATTTTACTCATACAAATTATATTTTACATTCAAATATTGAAACTGTTTATGTGATTATAGAGGTTCTCATGAATTCTCTTTTTATATAAAAAAACTCATGAATTGTCTCTTGATGGAAAATATTCTCCATTGAAAACCTTTGGGTATTATAATTATTATTGTATGACATTTTAATCAGTTTAAAATGGATCAATTCTATCTTTTTATTCGGATTAAAGATCACTATTAAATACTACACACTTATTGTATTTTATATATAAAAAAGTTGATAAATCTAAAATTAAAGTAAACCTTGATTTGTAATCGAATAGTTTTTTATTAGTGTTATCGGAATGTATTATTGCTCGAATTCTTTATTAATTTCTCATCAATTTGTTTAACAAATGTATTTTTTGTTAGTGTTAATCCAGGTTTCGGAACTCGCTAGGCGTTAGTCGGGCGGTGGGTCTGGGCCTAGCGATCTATCAAATCTGTTTTGTTAAATATTCCTTTGTGGGAGCTATAATATTGTTTAGATATTTGTTTCGGTAAATATTGTCAACAAAACAACATGGTCCAGTGGTTATGTGTGTATGTTTAATACTTTCTTTATCCGAATTCGAGTCCACCATATATCATTTTCTCATTTCATTTTTTTCTTAGACTCAAAATAAAGACGCCCACGTGGCATTAGGTGATGCAAAATGAGTAAATTCACTTTCTAATTATATATAGAGATTTGGCTTTATTTGGTTGAATAAATTCTTTCGGCTTTAACCAAAAAATGTTGAATATCGGCATGTGACAAATAAGCAACGTTAACTAACCTTATCGCCAAAATGGCAATAAATATTAAAGCTTTGCCACCCCCAATTATTGCGATTCACTCTCATTCAGTCATTCTCATCATTTTCCCAATTATTGCAATAAATATCCGAGTTTTCTTTGTCATTCTATTTGTGCGATCATAACGAGGTAGAGTTCGGAGATAAACAATCCACAAAAATATAGAGATTTGGGTAGCTAGATTTCAAAGACTATGAAAGGAGTTTTTAGTTGAAGTTTTTGATAAAGACTTTCAAGAAACCATTTTTGTAGCTATGTTGATATCTACTATGGTCCCAAAGAAATTTATTAGTATTATATATTTTAATCTTTTTTTTTGCGTTTTTAACAAAATATTTGAAGTAGACGTTTTTTTTTCCTTTTTTTTTATTTCTTCTCCAAGATATAGTATGTTTTGTTTCTCTTTTTCTTCTGATATGGATCAAAAAATTTAGAAATCATACATTTACATCCATTTATTAGTTTTCAATCAGTTTTTTTAAGTAGAAAAAAAATATGGTTTTGGTTTTCACACGATATTACTGAATTTTCATCGAACGGATCAAATAGTTTTAATTTAAACCGGATCCAGACCGATTCTTTGTTGAAAAACACATGGTAATATAAGGTGTACTATTTATTCATTCTAGGTTGATCCATACCCTCTTTAGTCTCCTTACTGAGCCAACCTTTACAGTAAGTCTGTTTTTTTCTAATTATATTTTAATTTTAATTTTTTATAAATATAGTGATGATCACTACCTTAATTATTAGGTTAGAGTAACTTTGTTTTCTTGTTATTTTTAAAGTGTATAAAACTTCCTTTTTGGGAAACAATATCTAATATAATTCTAATCAGGAGATACCTGACGGATCTTGACGGCCAAAATGTCTTGGGACGACGGAAAGCACACGAAGGTGAACAGAGTTCAGCTCACGTTTGATGACGTCATCAGATCTATTGAGGTGGAATACGAGGGAACCAACCTTCAGTCCCAACGACGTGGCACTGTCGGCACCAAATCAGACGGAGTTAGTAAACAGTGTTCCTGTGTTAACATTTTAGTATCATCAAGATTGTCCGAAACTCTTATAATTGTTTGTTCGTTAATGACAGTTTTTTTGTTGTTGGTAGTTCACACTGAGCACAGACGAGTACATAACAGATGTGTCTGGTTACTACAAAACGACTTTTTCGGGAGACGTTATTACGGCGTTAACGTTTAAGACGAACAAGAACACATATGGGCCTTACGGAAACAAAACTCAGAACTACTTTTCCGCTGATGCACCCAGAGATCATCAAATCGCCGGATTTCTAGGAACCAGCGGCAATGTTCTCAACTCCATCGACGTTCACTTTGCTCCCATTCCTCCCCCCGGTAGCATCAAACCAAAACCTGATGGCTCCGGAGTCAACCTCGGTGACCGTGGCGGTTCAAAACCTGATGGCTCCGCAATCAACCCCAGCGACGGTAGCGGTCCAAAACCTGATGGCCCGGGAAAGATGGGACCGCTTGGTGGTGATAAGGGAAATGAATTCAACGATGCAGGCTTTGATGGTGTGAAGAAAGTAATCGTGGGAGCTGATGAATACAGTGTAAGCTACATCAAGATCGAATACATGAAGGACGGAAATGTTGAAATCCGTGAGCACGGGACAAGTCGTGGGGAACTCAAAGAGGTACAAAAAGTATTTGTGACTTTTATTACATTGTTCAATAGATTCACTACTAACTCATTTGTTTCTAATGGAAAATAGTTTTCGGTGGACTATCCAAAAGATAATATCACGGCCGTTGGTGGAACTTATAATCATATTTTCAACTATGACACAACGCTTATCACATCGTTGTACTTCACAACCTCCAAAGGATTTACCTCTCCGTTGTTCGGTGAGACAAAGGGAACAGAGTTCGAGTTCAAAGGTGAAAATGGAGGTAAGCTTCTTGGATTCCATGGACGTGCTGGTTATGCTATTGATGCCCTCGGTGCATATTTTTCTTCTTCAACTTCCTCCTTGACTCCTCCCAACAAAGAAAACCACAACAAGATGTCCAAGATCTACATTTCTTCTGGTCATGGAGGAATTGAGCAAATCAAGTTCTATAATGTAGAAAACGGGGAGACAAAGGAACGGTTTTTTCACGGTGTGAAGGGTAAAAACATCATTTCGATGGTGCGTTAGTACTCTCGAATGAATGTTTATCTAGACATTAATTACTCACATTTTGATATAAGTTTTCTATGGAATTTCTGCAGTTTTTGGTAAGCAATCCTCCTGATGAGTATCTCGTTTCCGTCGAGAGTTGGTACGATGATTCTTCCAATGTCTTTCAAGGAATTAAGTTTAAAACCGACAAGAACACTTCTGATTTTTTTGGGTACAAATTTTCTGAGGATGATGGTACCCCATTTTCTCTCCAAGTCAAGGATAAGAAGATCATGGGCGTTCATAAGTTCACTGACTCAAATCTAAACTCTCCTGGAACTTATTTTGTACTAATCCATTCTACTCCGATGTTGCATGGCAAGTGGATCCAGGTACGTACATAGTAGCTAGGGATGAACATACGGTTACACGGGTCCGTTTGGTTCCACAGATACAGTGTTTTGGATTATTCGGTTCGGTTAGGTTTTGAATAAAAAGTATTAAAAAAATAATTATTATTATCAGGTGGAGCAAAAAGACAAGGTTCCCGGACCAAGATGCTCACACGCTATAGCAATGGTTGGAAACAAAATGTACTCTTTCGGAGGAGAGTTAACTCCAAATTTTCCCATCGATCGAGACCTCTACGTCTTCGACTTCAAGACCCACAGATGGTCGATTGCTCCTCCAAACGGTGACGTTCCTGAGCTCCCTTGCTTAGGCGTTGGCATGGTAGCCGTCGGCACTACACTCTATGTCTTTGGTGGCCGCGACGGCCAACGTAACTACAATGGCTTCTACTCTTACGACACGGTTAAAAGCGAGTGGAAACTTATAACTCACGTCAATAAAGGACCTGCACCGCGTAGCTTTCACTCGATGGCTGCTGATGACAAAAACGTTTATGTCTTTGGTGGAGTGAGTACTACGGTACGTGTCAACACACTTCATGCTTACAACATCGCTGATCAAAAGTGGATTGAGCTTCCGAATCCAGGAGAGTCTTGCAAAGGGAGAGGTGGATCGGGGCTCGCGGTTGTGCATGGGAAGATTTGGGTTGTGTATGGGTTTATTGGGGATGAAGTGGATGATGTTCTTTGCTTCGATCCAGTTGAAAGTAAGTGGACTAAAGTGGAAACAAGCGGTGAAAAGCCCTCGGCGAGAAGCGTGTTTGCGACAGCGGTTGTGGGGAAATATATAATTATATCTGGAGGTGAGATTGAGATGGATCCACAGGCTCATTTGGGTCCTGGGAAATTGGACGGTGGGGCTTTTGTGTTGGACACTGAGAGTTTGATGTGGGAGAAGCTTGAGGAAGGTCATAGCCCGCGTGGATGGTGCGCGTCTCGACTGCTTCCATTGATGGCAAAAAAGGGTTGTTGATGTACGGAGGGAAAGCTCCGACCAACGGTCGTTATGATGACATCTTTTTCTATGGCGTAAACTCTGCTTAACACGGCTCAGTGTTGGTGAATTTGTGAGTTTTAAAAGTTATGGTTTGTTGCATCATGAAAGTATCTGGTTTGTGAGAATAAAGAGCTAAGCCTCTGATGACGGAAAAAAATAAAAGAGCTAAGACTCTTGCTTGGTTTGTCTGAATTTTCGTTGTGTGTTTCTGTTTTGTAAATAGATCGAATAATCGGTGTGGAACTACGTTTTTAAATAATCTAAATGAGTAAATCAAGTGATGTATGTTGTTGGTTGGTCTTCTTCTTCCATTGGCGTATTAACTTTTCGCATTTAATTTGGTTCTCTTTATTACGTGATACACGAGTTTTAAACCCTATTTTCCTACTGCAAATGTACAGCAAATCGCAGCAGTACTTAGGGGTCGATCCCACGAAGACCAAGTATTACACTATGGTTTAATAAGCTAGATTTAGAGCTAAGACAAGTCAAAAGGGTTTGGTTTCGAAAATAGCAAGTAATAAAACAAAATCGGTTGTAAAATAATATTAAGCAAGCGTTAGGTCAAAGAATTTCGCAGGCAATTCAGAGCAATGGATCAAACAACTATTCAGGCAATGATTAAGCACAAGTCTAGAACTCAAACATAAAGGTAATATCAATCCACTCTCGTGGCATCAATAACTTTATCTAACAACCTAAAATCCTAACTCTCGTTGGTTTTAGAAATCACAGACAAGCATTAAGGATAGGTTTGATATGTTCACAATTCTCCAATACATCTACTCTCGCAGGTAATGAATAAATTGCTCACCAAAGTTTCTTCTAGCAAACTAGCAACTCTCGCTGTCTAAGTTAACCTAATATCATGAAATCGAGTAATCAAATCGATCCAAGCATTAAGAACAACAAGGGTGAAGACATCGATTTATTAGCCTATTTGTGTTTAATCTCTTAGCTCATGAATTCCTTTGAAAACCCAAACATAACTAAGAGATCTACTCAGACATAATTAAAGAAGAAGAAAACAAAGAGATTGAATAAAAATAAAGCATCGATATTAAAATAAAAGAATAGGGTTCAAAAATCTTCTCTAGATGTTGCAGAGATTCCAGATGTTGCAGAGATTCTTCTCCAAAAATAATACAAAGCTCCTTAGAGAATAGGAAAACTAAATGTAAAAGGTAGAAAATAAAAGATAGGATAATATGAAAGATCCTAAAAAACCTAAAACTAAAGGGAGTATATATAATAGAGTCTTCTAGGCGGCTGCTTCCTTATTTTTCGTGATTAGGGTTAGGTCAAAACGACCTCCCTTTTTTACTCTGGTCGTGCGAGCAGGTGCTCCGAAGTGAAATTGGTAATTCTTCACAGATTCGCCTCCTTTTCTTCCAATATGATTCTTTTATGCTCCAAAGACTCTAATCACTCCAAACTTCGTCCAAAGCCTCCTAATGATCTGAAACGACTTGATAAATACCAAAAAGACCCAAAAAAGACTTGAAAACAATGGTTAGAATGAGGTGAAAATGCCTCATATCAATTACTGGTATAGAAAAAATGATATTTACAATCATTCGTAATACAAATGTAAACGTTCATATATATATATAGGAGCATGCTAGCAAAGACAAAATGAAGAGAAAAAAGTTGTTTATAAGAGTTCGTCATTCGATAATGGATTCCAAGGAAATGGAGAAGTGTGTATTTTTTTTTTTGAACAGCTGATTATATTAATATAAGAGGTCCAATGGACTTAGGTGATTACAAACGGATGTCTTGAAGACCAAATGATTTTCGAAAGTACAATTAAATGAAAGATAGAAGTGTTAAAGGGTGAGACTTGTGAGGTGATTACAAACGGAGAAGTGTGTAGATTACCCGGAAAGAATCAGCAGTCATGAATACTATAATTTCAGTTTGATCCACTGCAAGAAGAATTGCCAAATCTGAGTAAGAATTGTTGTGAAGTCACGGAGAACTCATAGAGAAAGAACAAGGAGGAGACAATTCGAGCTAAGAGGGTTACCTTGAATCACTGAAACGTACAGAAGAGAATACCAAGTAAATCGTTGCAGAGGCGGTAAAGGAGAATAGTAGCTGTTCACCTCTCCCAAACTCTTTATTTAGGCAGAAATTTCTAAAAATTTAGAAATAGCTTACTAACCATTTTGGTATAAAAAAACAAAACTAATGATTAGAGTTAACCAAGATTAATTAGGAAGAAGTATAGTCTCCATACTTAACGCCTTAATAACTTTTAACAAAAAGTAAATAAATATATAAATTAATCAAGAAAAAATGGCTCTATCAGTATGCTATACATAATTACAGAAAATGCCACTGAGTTAGTTGCGCACGTGAATATCAAGTCGTACTTAACCATCCGACGAGTCTTTCAAATTTTAACCGACTCTTTCCAACACGCCGTTTGTCCGTCAACTCTGATTTATAAAAGCATCGGACCAAACTTGGAAAAAAACATCGTTTAACAAAAGATTGCAAACTTATCAATTAATTATCATTAATTATAAGAAATAAACTCCTTATACAAACATAAGAGAAATGATTGGTAAGGGTTGTAAGAATCGTTTGACAGCTTTTCAAGCACTTCTACATCAGGCTTTTACCAATAAAGTTTTAAACACTACTACATATAAACCTTATCCAAGGACCAAAACCCATAATTCGAATACATGTTTTTCATGTTTTCTTTTCTAATCTAAAGCAATTTATATAACCAAAAGAAAAAAATTGAAGTTACAGCTTTAAAGTGTACAAACTTATTTGATGCACCAATTGTTATACTGTTACAATCATAACTAATGGGACCATAGTAATATTAGTACAACAATTTTTCGGCTGTATTTGGTTTAAATAAATTATTTTGGTCGGTAAAAACTAAGACGGTAGACAGATATGTATTGCCATTTTGGCGTTAAAATTAAAGAAAATGTACAAACGTATTTCTACACCAATTATTCTACTGTTCCAAACACAATCAATGGGGCCATAACTTACGTAATAACAATTATTCGGCTTTATTTGGTTGAATAAATTATTTCGGCTTTAACCAAAAAATGTTGAATATCGGCATGTGACAAATAAGCAACGTTAACTAACCTTATCGCCAAAATGGCAATAAATATTAAAGCTTTGCCACCCCCAATTATTGCGATTCACTCTCATTCTCATCATTTTCCCAATCAGGTATTCTCTCTACCTATCTCTCTCTCGTTTCCGAGTTTTCTTTGTGGGAGATAAACAATCCACAAAAATATAGAGATTTGGGTCGCTAGATTTCAAAGACTATGAAAGGAGTTTTACTTGAATTTTTTTATAAAGACTTTCAAGAAACCATTTTTGTTGCTATGTTGATATCAACTATGGTCCCAAACAAATTTACTATTATATATTTTAATCTTCTTTTTTTTGCTTTTTTAACAAAATATTTATAGTAGACATTTTTATCCTTTTATTTTATCTTCTGATCCCCTAGATATAGTATGCTTTATTTCTCTTTTTTCTTCTGATACCGATCCAAAAATTTAGTACATTTACATCCACTTATTAGTTTTCCATCAGTTTTTTTTAAAAATTGAAAAAAATATGGTTTTGGTTTACACACGATATTAATGAATTGTCATCGAACGGGTCAAATAGGTTTAATTTAAACCGGATCCAGACCGATTCGTTGTTGAAAAACACACAGTAATTAAGTGATTATAATTACTGTACTATTTATTCATTCTAGTTTGATCCTTATAATTAACACTCTGTAGTCTCCTTACTGGGCCAACCTTTAGAGTAATTCTTTTTTTTTTCTTCTAACTATATTTTAATTTTAATTTTATTATAAATTTAGTGATGATCAGACTACCTTAATTACTGGGTTAGCGTAATTTTGTTTTCTTGTTATTTTCAAGTGCATAAAACTTCCTTTTTGGGAAACATAATATTTAATATAATTCTTATCAGGAGATATCTGACGGATCTTGACGGCCAAAATGTCTTGGGATGACGGAAAGCACACGAAGGTGAACAGAGTTCAGCTCACGTTTGATGACGTCATCAGATCTATTCAGGTGGAATACGAGGGAACCAACCTTCAGTCCCAACGACGTGGCACTGTCGGCACCAAATCAGACGGAGTTAGTAAACAGTGTTCCTGTGTTTTACATTTTAGTTTCAAGATTGTCCTAAACTCTTATTATTGTTTATTCGTTAATGACGGTTTGTTTTTTTCTGTCGATAGTTCACACTGAGCACGGACGAGTACATAACAAATGTGTCTGGTTACTACAAAACGACTTTTTCGGGAGACGTTATTACGGCGTTAACGTTTAAGACGAACAAGAACACATATGGGCCTTACGGAAACAAAACTCAAAACTACTTTTCCGCTGATGCACCCAGAGATCATCAAATCGCCGGATTTCTAGGAACCAGCGGCAATGCTCTCAACTCCATCGACGTTCACTTTGCTCCCATTCCTCCCCCCGGTAGCATCAAACCAAAACCTGATGGCTCCGGAGTCAACCCCGACGATGGTAGCGGTTCCAAACCTGATGGCTCCGGAGTCAACCCCGGCGACGGTAGCGGTTCCAGACCTGATGTCCCCGGAAAGAAAGGACCGCTTGGTGGTGATAAGGGAAATGAATTCAACGATGTTGGTTTCGATGGTGTGAAGAAAATAACTGTGGGAGCAGATGAATACAGTGTAACTTACATCAAGATCGAATATGTGAAGGACGGAAACGTGGAAGTCCGTGAGCACGGGACAAGTCGTGGGGAACTCAAAGAGGTAAATTAAAACTAAAATATTGTGACTTTTGTTACACTATTCAATTGATTCGCTACTAATTCATTTGTTTCTCATGGAAAATAGTTTTCAGTTGACTATCCAAAAGATAATATCATGGCCGTTGGTGGAACCTATAATCATATTTTCAACTATGATACAACGCTTATCACATCGTTGTACTTCACAACCTCCAAAGGATTTACCTCTCCGTTATTCGGAAAGGCTAAAGGAACAGAGTTCAATCTCAAAGGTGAAAATGGAGGAAAACTTCTTGGATTCCATGGACGTGGTGGTTTTGCTATTGATGCTATTGGAGCTTACTTCGACACTGCATCACAAGGAAGTCAGGGAAACGACCCTAGCAAAGACGGTTCTACACCTGTTGGTCCGGCGAAGATGGGACCGCTTGGTGGTGACAAAGGAAAAGAATTCAACGACGTTGGTTTTGATGGCGTGAAGAAAGTAACTGTGGCGGCTGATGAATACAGTGTAACTTACATCAAAATCGAATACGTCAAAGCTGGAAACGTGGAAGTCCGTGAGCACGGGACAAGTCGCGGGGAAGTAAAAGAGGTAAAAAAATAAAATAAATAGAAATTGTGACTGCTTAGTGATAGTTGACTTAGGTAGTTGCAGAATATGAAAAGTAGTATATAAAAAGACATTGCCTGCCAACTGGCTTTTAAGTTGATAAACTCATATATAGAATGACTTCCGTTGATATTTAATTGGTTAGCTAAATCGTTTGTTTCTAATGAAAAAAAAAATGAACTGCAGTTTTCGGTGGATTATCCGAACGATAATATTGTAGCTGTGGGTGGAAGCTACAATCATATTTTCAACTATGATACGACGCTTATCACTTCACTGTACTTCACAACCTCCAAAGGATTTACCTCTCCGTTGTTCGGTAAGGCGAAAGGAACAGACTTCAATCTCAAAAGTGAAAACGGAGGGAAGCTCCTTGGATTCCATGGACGTGGTGGCTTTGCTATTGATGGTATTGGGGCCTACTTTGACACCGGTTCCCAAGGAGGTGATGATGGAGGCAGTCCTAGTAAAGACGGATCTAAACCTGATATCCCCGGAAAGAAAGGACCGCTTGGTGGTGACAAGGGAGAAGAATTCAACGATGTTGGTTTTGAAGGTGTGAAGAAAATAACTGTGGGAGCAGATGACTTGAGCATAACTTATCTCAAGATCGAATACGTAAAGGAGGGAAAAGTCGAAATCCGTGAGCACGGAACGGCCCGGGGGGAACTAAAAGAGGTATAAAATAAATATTTTAGTGAATTCTGTTAATATTCATTCAATTGGTTCGATACTAATTCGTTTGTTTCTAATGAAAAAAATGAAATACAGTTTTCGGTGGATTATCCGAAAGATAATATCACGGCCGTTGGGGGAAGCTACAAACATGTTTTCACCTATGACACAACACTTATCAAATCGCTATACTTTACAACCTCCAAAGGATTTACATCTCCAATGTTCGGTACAAGTGAGACCAAGGGAACAACACCATTCGAGTTCAAAGGTGAAAATGGAGGAAAGCTTATTGGATTCCATGGACGTGGTGGTAATGCTATTGATGCCATTGGAGCTTACTTCGACACTGGTTCTAAACCTGCTGTCCCCGACTCCGGCGACGGTTCAAACAGTGGAGGTGGATCTAAGAGCGATTCTAGTACTCAAAAACTTGACGCACAAGGAAGCAAGGGAGGGAACCAATGGGACGACGGAGGCGACCACGACGGTGTGACGAAGATACATGTTGCAGTTGGTCGTGTAATTGAGCAAATCAGGTTCGATTATCTCAAGAACGGACAGACAAAGGAAGGACCCGCCCATGGTGTGAAAGGAGCCAGATCTTTCATTAGAACGGTGCGTATTATATATATCTTTCTTCTTTGCTCAAAGAACGTTTTGCAATATTAAAACATATTCATCTCGTGATTCTAATGATTGTGCAGTTTGAGATAAGTCACCCCAACGAGTATCTCCTGTCCGTGAAAGGTTGGGCCGATTCATCCAACAAGATTGTGGGAATCCAATTCATAACCAACACAAAGACTTCAGATTATTATGGGTTTGAAAAATATCCTGGAGAGGAAGGGACAGATATTTCACTTGAAGTGAAAGACAAGAAGATTGTCGGTTTTCATGGCTTCGCCGACACTCATCTCAATTCTCTTGGAGCTTATTTCGCTCCAATCACCTTAACTCCTTTGAAACCTGCCAAGAAGCTAAAAGCAATAGGTGGTGATGAAGGATCTTCATGGGATGATGGTGCTTTCGACGGAGTTAAGAAAATACAAGTCGGGCAAAATAACGATGGTGTATGTTTCCTGGCGATCGAGTACGACAAGGGCTCTCAAATAGTTTACGGCGATGGTCATGGCAAAAAATCAGCACTTGGAGTTGAAACGGTGGCTCTCTCTCTCTCTCTCTATCTCTATTTATGCTATGATTCTCAACGTTTTGAATTCCTGAAACTTTCTCTTCTTTTTTTTTGTAGTTTGAGCTTTTGTATCCAGGTGAATACATCGAAGCAGTGGGGATCTACTATGATAAAGTTCAGATAGAGCAACGGGGTGTGACATTGGTGACGAGTCTGATATTCAAGACTAACAAGCAAGAATCTCCACCATTTGGAATGACCGGTGGAGAATATGTTGAACTTAAGGAACAAGGTCACAAAATCGTCGGGTTCCATGGAAAAGCTAGCGACTGGGTGCATCAAATCGGAGTCTATGTGGCACCAATCACCAGTTAAAAAAAATATTTTGCCTTTGTTTATTGAATTCCGTATGAATAAAGTTACATCAGAGCCATACTTGTGGATTTGTCACCTCGAGGTCTCTTGATGGGGACTATGTTTTATGTTTGTGTTTCACTGTGATGTTTGTATTGTCTTTTGTGGATTTTAATAAAAGATGTCTCTGTTAATTTTCATTTGGATCTGTTTTTCATTGAATCTTGTTAAGACTACAAAAGATGATTACTCATACGCTCTAATGTGTTTCATAAATTTTGGCACATTTATAGTTATTTGCGCTTTGATATTCTTTTTTAGTTGAGCATTCTGTTGAAGATAATCGCTCAGCTCTCAAATGAAGATCTAATTTACATGTAAACGAACTTTTCGTACGGTTTTTGCTAAACTCCTTGATTTAATTCATATGATGGGCCAAGCCCATATTGATATTCGTGCTTATACTGGGTCAGACTTATTGCATTTGACGGGCCTCTGTTAAGCAATCACCGCGTACGTTAGCATCATGCTCGATCGAATAAACTAGGAAAAAAAGGCAAAACTGCGACTATCCTCTGTGTCTCTTCTCACCTTCTCAATTCATCAGACTCGGCCTCTCTTTCGTCGACTCGGTACTCATTTTTTTTTCCCTTCCGATTTAGGGTTTCCACAGTCGCCATGTATCGCACGGCAGCTTCACGAGCCAGGGCTCTCAAGGTCGGTCACCTAGCCTTTTCCTTTTTAGCGTTTTACCATTGATTTAGCTTCTGGAACGTTCGTGTAGGGAAAAGAAATGTCCGATTTAGCTGATTTCGCCTACGCGCTCGGAAAATTTATAGATCTGGATTCGGATTTGTTTTTCTTTCCCGATTGATTACCGGCGATGATGACACTGTTAATAACTTTTTAGGTTTAACAAGTGATCTCAAGTCAATCCCATTTTTGTTTCGATTATGATAGCCAATCCGATTCTCGATTTAAGGGAAATGACTCATTGTTCGTTGAGTTTCCATTGATTGATGTATCATATTCTTCGTTTTGTAGGGATCTCTGAGCCGGAGTTTGAGACCGGCGCGTTATGCAAGTTCTAGTGCTGTTGCTACTACCTCTTCTTCTCCAGGTTTCTTGGGCTGGTTGACCGGTGGGTCCTCTGCTTCGCTTTCTTCACTGGACATGCCACTACAGGGTGTATCTCTTCCTCCGCCACTGGCTGACCGCGTCGAGCCAAGCAAACTTAAGATCACTACTCTTCCAAATGGTCTCAAAGTTGCCTCTGAGATGTCTCCTGTGAGTAGAGCTTTATGTTTATGTCTCATTTCTTCTCGAAAATCTTTGAAAATACGAGAAATGACCTAATGTTGGTGTGTTTTTTTTTTTTTTTGTCAGAATCCGGCAGCTTCCATTGGTTTGTATGTTGACAGTGGTTCTATCTATGAGGCTCCTTATTTCCATGGAGTAACGCATTTGCTTGAAAGGATGGCTTTCAAGAGCACGAGAAACAGAAGCCATCTACGTCTGGTGAGGGAAATTGAGGCTATTGGAGGCAACACGTCGGCCTCTGCTTCTCGGGAGCAAATGAGTTACACTATTGATGCTCTTAAAACTTATGTCCCTGAAATGGTTGAAGTTCTTATCGACAGTGTGAGGAACCCTGCTTTCTTGGACTGGGAAGTGAATGAAGAGGTAAATCTCTTTTCTCCCTTTCTTGTTGTTTCGATAACTCTTGTGAAAATATTTATGTGCCTTGTTGTCTTGTGTTGATACGGCAGCTACGTAAGATGAAGCTAGAGATAGCGGAACTTGCAAAGAACCCTATGGGGTTCCTCATGGAGGCCGTTCATTCTGCTGGTTATTCCGGTGCATTGGCAAATCCTCTGTACGCACCCGAGTCTGCTTTGGACAGATTGAATGGAGAACTCTTGGAGGAGTTTATGACTGTAAGACCGCATCAGCTTTCAGCACCATCTACATCTCTGTGATTTCAATCGTTTACTTAAGATAGTGTTCTTTTCGTTTTGTTTACTCATTTGATATGGGAATTCCAGGAGAATTTCACTGCTGCACGTATGGTACTGGCGGCAAGTGGAGTTGAACACGAGGATCTTTTACAAATTGTTGAGCCATTAACTTCTGACCTTCCTAACGTGCCGCGCCAAGCAGAGCCGAAATCTCAGTATACTGGTGGAGATTTCCGCCAACATACTGGTGGAGAGGTATTCATGACGGATTGGCTGTCAATGGACAAATGTGTTTGCGATTAAGGTTTATTTATTTATTTCTCAGGTCTAATTGAGCTTTTATTCTGTCATTTTCAGGCTACACACTTTGCGCTTGCCTTTGAGGTTCCTGGCTGGAATAACGAGAAAGAAGCAGTCATCGCAACTGTTCTCCAGGTGTCTAAAATTGAATGTTTAATATTTGTCTGTGTTAATAATTTTCACTTGTTTCAATTAAATTCTATTTATTAGCGAAGACTCAATATAATTTAAATCTATTTGATATTAGATGCTTATGGGAGGAGGTGGCTCGTTCTCAGCTGGAGGCCCTGGAAAAGGAATGCACTCATGGCTCTGTAAGTCAAATATTGTGTTTCTATTTCCTTGTTGAGCCATCTGGTTTTTGCGTTTATTGTTTTATATCATGAAACATTCTCAAGCACTACGAAGCGATCTGTAACACTGATACAAGTTCCTATGTCTGGTTACAGATCTCCGTATTCTAAACGAGTACCAGCAAGTTCAGTCATGCACCGCATTTACTAGCATCTTTAACAACACCGGATTGTTTGGAATCTATGGTTGCTCGGTGAGTTTCAGCAGTCCTTATGTTGCTTAATATACTTCTCCTTATATAAAATATCCACCTTTTCCCATTGATGATAGATGTGTGCTAAAGAAACACCAATTTGTGGTGGGGTATTAGACCTTAATGAATATAGGTGTTGTGGTTATTAAGATTTGTTGTCCAATGTGTGTTAGCTGACAACTTCGTTGCTGGATATGTAATATGGCAAATATAGTGATATGATGTACATCCTTGAGTGCAGAGTCCCGAGTTCGCTTCAAAAGCAATTGAATTAGCAGCTAGAGAACTGAAAGATGTTGCCGGAGGAAAAGGTTTGCAGTTCTGTTTCTTCGGTTTTCACCTATCTAAACTAGTTGAAACCATTCTTTACATATATGAAACGTTTTCCTTCTGTGTATATGATGGACAGTTAACCAGAAGCATCTTGATCGCGCCAAGGCAGCCACAAAGTCTGCAGTTCTGATGAATTTGGAATCTCGGGTATTCTCACCAAAGATAAAACCGCTTTTTTGTTTATTCGATTTCAAACCATTAGATGTTACTAACGATTTAATGTGTGTCCTCCTATGCAGATGATTGCAGCAGAAGACATTGGCAGGCAGATTCTTACATACGGAGAGAGGTAGACGAAAAAAACCATAAGAAAATAACACTTCGAATCTCAATAGGTTCTTTCTTCTTGCACATGACAGTGTTTTTATTATAATTTTTTTTGCAGGAAACCAGTTGAGCAATTCTTGAAGACAGTAGATCAACTTACCTTGAAGGACATTACAGATTTCACCAGCAAGATTATTTCAAAGCCTTTGACAATGGGTTCCTTCGGAGATGGTAAGCATGTTTCTTTTACTTGTATATTCCATATGCTTTTTGACTTGTAGAGGTATAAAAATGAAGAAACCAAGATTTTGAGTCCTTATTATTGTGTGTGGTTCTTTTTTGGCAGTGTTGGCTGTTCCCGGCTATGACACCGTAAGCAGCAAATTTTGTTGAAGCAGCAAACAATTTGCTAGAAAAGTCAACAATATTTTGGGACTTGTAAAATAAAGAAGATCTTTGGGAGAAGAAGAAGACCCCGAACCAGTTTTAATTTTTTATTTTTACAGTGGTTCTATTTTTATTAAAATGGATTTTTGTTTCCATCTACAGTTAATGGCGGATTTTTTCCTGTCGGTCTCTCTTCATTTTCAAGAATATTTGTATTCCAATAAATAATCTTTTACTACGTTCACACTAGGCCTGGGCGTTCAGGTCGGGTTCATTCGGTTTCGGATTTTCGGGTTTGAAAATTTAGGATTCATTCGGGTATTTTAGAATTTCGGTTCGGGTTTGGTTCTATTTGGGTTCGGGTCGGGTATTCGAACATTTATAAGAAGAAAATAAAAATTAGTTAAATTTAAATATAAATCAATTAAATTTGATAAATATAACTAAAAATTTCATATATTCTATTTATTTTTGATATTTTAGTTATTTTTATCTAAAAGTAATTCATATATTTGGATTTATAATTATAATTTAGGATAAATAAGCTATATCAAATCTAAATATTATTAATATTTTAGGTATATTATTTCGGTTATTTCGGGTACCCATTCGGTTCCCGGTTCGGTTTCGGTTTTTCGGATATTGAAATTTAGGATCCGTTCGGGTATTTTACGAATTTTGGTTCGGGTTCGGTTCTACTTTTTCGGTTCGAGTTCGGTTCAATTTTTCGGGTTCGGTTTTTTTGCCCAGGCCTAGTTCACACAATTTGCATCTTTATGCAGGAGGTCTCCAATTTTCGTCCTAGAATAAAAGTGACTTTTTACTATCTCCACATTCACGAACTCTTTGAAGCCTCTAATAACGAACTAACCCACCATGTTTCGAGCCTAGAGGCTAGAGAAACAATTTGGCCGATGGGATTTAGGTGTTGAATGTTTGCAGATTTTGAAATAGATTTTGGTTTTTGATTTTCCAAAAACCACTTTATTAGCCATTCAAGTTTTTGAAAAAATTGATTCCTTAAAATCTAGGAAAACTAGTTTTTGACAGTTTTTTTTCATTTTATACATAAAAACCAAAAACCACAATTCATGGGTTTTTGAAATGATTTTCGTAAGTTTTTTATTTCTAATTTTTTGTGAAAATATAGTTATATTTTATTAATTAATAATTAACTAAATGCTATTTTCTGTATATAAAGAAAAACGCATGCTAAATAGTAAATACTTAAGAAAATTTTAAAAATCTCATTTCTACCACAATGTAAAATAATGTACTTATTTCTTTAAAATGTTTGTAAACTAATAATATCTATAAAATATATTTAGTTGTAAATTTGTGCTGTGAGAGTTAGTATTTAAATAAAATAAGATTATGACCTTGAAAAAAAATTATTATTTATTTTTGATAGTTATGTATTACATAAATTTATATATTTTATGGAATTTTGAAGTTAAAACAATTGAATTTAAATGATTTTAAGAGTTAGTAATATGTTTTAGGTATTGATTTTTTTGTTATAGAAGTCTTTTACTATTGATATATTACTTTATTGATGATATATATATTTAGGCAAAAACCAAAATCTAAATAAAATACTAATCAGGTTTCTTAACAAAAATAAAATCTACCACAAAATCAAAAACCAAAAATTGAAAAACCAAAATCTAAAATCTAAAAACTAGTTAAACATTGGGAAAATTGCCAAACAATACCTAAACTTTTTCATTTTGGCCAAAATATACCTCAACTACATAGCTGGCCAAATAATACATGAACTTTGTGTTGACTGTCAAAAAAAACACAAACTTTTCGTTGACTCGGCCAAAAAAACACACCGTTATCTAATCTAACAGAATCTACCGTTAAACACAAAACGACGTCGTTTTAATAATTGTTCGAAAATTAAAATCTGCAACACCAAATGCTCGAACCTGGGTGGGGGAGGTCATGAGGAAGGGACTTTTGCCACTGAGACAATTGCACTTTATTGTTTTCTTCTCCACAATAATTATAATGTATTCATCTCTTATTTTTATCAAAAATTCCACATTAAAGCCCAAAAAAACTCTAGTTCTAAAACTAATAATTTAGATTATCAAATTTTAAAATACAAAATAACATTTATTAAAATAATTATGATGAGAAACTAATTTTGAATAAATAATACATAAAATAACTAAATAAAATTAATAAATTAAAGATTTTCTTATAACAAAAATAATAAATTTCTTAATATAAAAACATAGAATTCCTTTGATTTTAGTCTATATTTTATTTTAATTTTAATTTCATTACTTTTTAATCATTTTTTAATAATACTAAAATAATAATTCTAGTACTGTTTATTACTAAATTGTTTTAGTACTATTTATTACAATTATTATTACTGTTTATTACTAAATTGTTTTAGTACTATTTATTACTATTCTATTAAAATAACTAAATGTAATAATCAGTACTAATTAAAATAAAATATAGACTAAAATCAAAGGAATTCTATGTTTTTATATTAAGAAATTTATTATTTTTGTTATAAGAAAATCTTAAAATTATTAATTTTATTTAGTTATTTTATGTATTTTTCATTCAAAATTAGTTTCTCATCATAATTATTTTAATAAATGTTATTTTGTATTTTAAAATTTGATAATCTAAATTATTAGTTTTATAACTAGAGTTTTTGGATTTTAATTTGGAATTTTTGATGAAATAAGAGATGAATACATTATAATTATTGTGGAGAAGAAAACAATAAAGTGCAATTGTCTCAGTGGCAAAAGTCCCTTCTTCATGACCTCCCCCACCCAGGTTCAAGCATTTGGTGTTGCAAATTTTAATTTTCGAACAATTATTAAAACGACGTCGTTTTGTGTTTAACGGTAGATTCTGTTAGATTAGATAACGGTGTGTTTTTTTGGCCGAGTCAACGAAAAGTTTGTGTTTTTTTTGACAGTCAACACAAAGTTCATGTATTATTTGGCCAACTATGTAGTTGAGGTATATTTTGGCCAAAATGAAAAAGTTTGGGTATTGTTTGGCAATTTTCCCGTTAAACATTCCAACGGTAAAAACAAAGACTCGTTCCATCTCTATCCAAATGCTCTAACTTGATTCAGTTAGATAAATTTTTGAAAATTTGCCTAAATTTTAATAACTCACTCAGATGGTCTATAGTCTATACTCTATCTATCATCTATCTGAATTTCCCATTTCCAACGCTAAACAACTGGAAATAAATGGACCGTAACCTATATTAGGCCCATTTATGTCAATGTCGGCCCATTTAAAACTACAACGAGGCTTCACCCAGAGGGTACTGTTCAATATAGATATCGGTTCGGTTTCGGTTCGGTTTTTTTCCGATTTTCAGTTTTCTCCGATTAATAAAATTTAGCTACCATATTAAATTTATACTTACTTTGGTTTGGTTCGGTTAAATACTTTTCAGTTTACGGTTTATTCGGTTTTAAAATAAAAATTATTGAAATACAAGAAGAAGAAAAAAATAACAAAAAGTAATAAAACATTTGTTTAATATAATATGCAATCAACATAAAAAAGCTTAAATTTCAAAACAAAAACCACAAAAAAATAGGTTGAAAGAAAAAAGAGTTATTCGATTTTTCCATATTTGTTTCCATCAAAGTCTTGTCTCTTCTGATTGATAACTTTTTTTGCAATTGAAAAAACATATATATTGGACTTTAAATTTCGAAATACATCGTAAAACCAAAAAAAAAAATACATCTTATGTCACAAATGTATAGTAGTGTCTCTATATAATATATATAATTATACAATATTTTATGTTCAATCGGTTTTATTCGGTTTATTCAAGTTGTTCGGTTATAAATCTAACCATATCCATATATTACGGTTTTCTAAAAATAATATTCATTCGATTTATACGGTATTACTAAAACCAAACCATATATTCTATTTCGGTTCGGTTCGGTTTTAACGTATTGAACACCCGTCCCCTCTAAGTTCTGCTCAAGAGAACTCGTTTCCTTCTCCGCCGCAAACATGAGGCTTCTTCGCCGCCGTTTATTTATCTCAGCCGATTTGATTCCCGGAGCCAACCGGCGAAGTTACGCCACCAAGTATGTCGCCAAGGTCACTTCATCATCTCCTTCCGGCCGATCTCTCTCCGCTGAAGTTTCCCTTCCTAATCCTCTCCCCGCCGACGTACGCGGCTACCCTCTTCCTCGCCGTCATCTCATCTGCCGAGCAACCAATCTCCTTCTCCGCCACCGTGGAGTTGGCGTCGAAACCTCTTCCGATCTCTCTGATGCTTTCTCCGACCTATCTGATTACCTCTCTTCCCTCTCACTCTCCCTCACTCCCGACGAAGCTTCAGAGATTCTCAAATCCCTAAATTGCCCTCGCCTCGCTGTCGAGTTCTTCCAGTTCGTTCCCTCCGTTTGCCCCACCTCTCACAGTGACCCTTTCCTCTACAATCGCATCATCTTAATCCTCTCCAAATCAAACCTCCCAGACAGATTCGATCGCGTCCGCTCGATTCTCAATCTGATGGTGAAATCTAACGTACGTGGCAACATCTCCACCGTGAATATCTTAATCGGTTTCTTCGCGAACACGGAAGATTTACAAATGTGCTTAGGATTGGTGAAGAAATGGGAGTTAAAGATGAACTCTTTCACCTACAAGTGTCTGCTTCAAGCTTACTTAAGGTCTCGTGATTCTTCAAAAGCATTCCACGTGTATTGCGAGATTAGAAGAGGAGGGCATAAACTCGACATCTTCGCTTACAATATGCTTCTTGATGCTTTAGCTAAAGATGAAAAGGTACTTCCTTTTGAGCTCTCACTCTGAACTAAGTAAGTTTTTGATTCATTCATTTATCACTTGAGTTTCATGTTATAATGTTTTGCAGCATTTTGTCAGATTGATCAGGCTTGCCAAGTTTTTGAAGATATGAAGAGAAGACATTGTAGAGGAGATGAATACTCGTACACGATTATGATCAGGACAATGGGAAGGATTGGGAAATATAATGAAGCAGTTGCTCTGTTCAACGAGATGATAACTGGAGGGCTTACTCTTAACGTGGTTGGTTACAATACTCTGATGCAAGTTCTTGCGAAAGGCAAAATGGTTGATAAGGCAATTCAGGTTTTCTCCAAAATGGTTGAAACGGGTTGTCGACCCAACGAGTATACCTATAGTCTCGTTTTGAATCTTTTAGTAGCTGAAGGTCAGCTTGTGAGGTTAGATGGGATTGTGGAGATGTCGAAGAGGTATATGACTCAGGGGATTTATTCTTATTTGGTTAGAACGCTGAGTAAACTAGGGCATGTAAGTGAGGCTCACCGGCTGTTTTGTGATATGTGGAGCTTCCCTGTGAAAGGAGAGAGAGACAGTTACATGTCGATGCTAGAGAGTTTATGCGGTGCGGGTAAAACCATTGAAGCTATAGAGATGTTGAGTAAGATTCATGAGAAAGGTGTAGTTACAGATACGATGATGTACAACACCGTGTTCTCTGCGCTTGGGAAGCTAAAGCAAATATCTCACATTCATGATCTCTTTGAGAAAATGAAAAAGGACGGTCCTACTCCAGATATATTCACGTACAATATACTTATCTCGAGTTTCGGTCGTGTAGGAGAAGTTGATGAAGCTATAAAAATCTTCGAGGAGCTTGAGAGTAGTGACTGTAAACCGGACATTGTTTCTTACAACTCTTTGATTAATTGTTTGGGGAAGAACGGTGATGTCGATGAAGCCCACGTGAGATTCAAGGAGATGCAAGAAAAAGGATTAAACCCTGATGTGGTCACATACAGCACTCTGATGGAATGTTTTGGGAAAACAGAGAGAGTCGAAATGGCGTATAGGTTGTTCGAAGAGATGCTTGTTAAAGGGTGTCAACCGAACATTGTGACGTACAACATTTTGCTTGATTGTCTAGAGAAGAGCGGAAGAACCGCCGAAGCAGTTGATCTGTACACAAAGATGAAACAGCAAGGACTCACACCAGATTCCATTACGTACACTGTGCTTGAACGGTTGCAATCTGGCTCTCATGGAAAATCACGGATTCGTAGGAAGAATCCGATAACAGGTTGGGTGGTCAGCCCTTTGTAGCCCCGTAAATTAGTGAAATGAGGTTTTGAGAATGATTCTTGGCTGAGGAATGGTAACTGCAGATTCTTGAGCTTTTTCAATGAACTCTTTACAAACACTGTCTTCTGCGTCTTGCTCTGCTTGTGCTGATCAGGTTAGACCTAATACCTGAAGCTGAAAGGTTTGATTACGTTTCTGTTTGAAGGGTTTGCTTATTGCATCACATTCTTCAGTGTAGTTTGCTTTCTTGTTGAATTAGAAGTTCAGAACATAACATTTTGTTTCAAGATTAATAACCAAAATTTGACTTCAAATTTTGTATAACCAGTATCTGTATTTTATACCCCTTCTCGCAATTTTGCAATGTCATTTTAGTTTTTAAGATTTGATGGAAAATGGTACAAGAAAACAACATTTTGTGATTTAATAAACAAAATTCCAATAATAGATCTCTAAGCTTGGCAGCTTGCTACAGGCGACAATGAAAATTCGTTGCTAAATTCATGACAAAACGTTTCAAAAAAATTCATGAAAAGCAAACTTACAAAAATAAAAGTCAGAGCGGCTTAAGAACAAGAGTAGCGTTGTTGCTGCTGGTGCAGCAAACTCTCGCCGCTAACGCTACTCCGAGACGCTATAACCTCATCTAGCGACAACCGCTTCCTCTCAGATCGCTGGTGCGGTGCGCTATGCGAACGCAACTTCGCCTTAGACGAGTGCGTATTCTCCATGTAGCCAGGAGTACTCATTCCATAACACAAAGCGTTTCCACAAACGCTCTTACCAGGAGACTGCATTACATAGTAGTGATTATTAGCCGCGTGCTGGTGCGACGAAGACGTCAATCTCGGCGTGTTATGCGCCGTCGCAAACTTCGATGAAGATGACAATCTCGGCGTGTTATGTGCTGTCGCAAACTTCCACTTCTCCTTCGGTATATTCAACTCCAAATCATTCGCTTGGTAAACAAAACCGTCTTCGTATTCAAACATAGCATTGTGCTTTTGCCTAGATTTAGAACGTCTCTCATCGTGCGCTACTTCATCGAATTTATCCTATCAATATCAGAAACAGAGAAAACACTTTAGTCTTGTTCTTGGCTTAAAGAAACAAGAGGCGACAGAAGGATAAGTTTGGTTCTTTACAAGGGACTTTCGAGGTTGAAACATGTTCTTGTGCTCTTTGTTGAGGAGGCGACTGCGTTTAGATCGCACAGCGGTTTGGACTCTAATCAAAGTTTGTATCCTTTGCAGCATCGCAGCCGCACGTTTCCTTACCAAGTATCCTCTTACTATAGCTTGTAGCTTCACTATTCCTTTTAATGCTCGTAATGCTTTCCTCGCCTAACCATAAAAACAAAAAAATTCAAATCGATCATTGTTTCATCAAAGAAACTTTCACGACCCATTTGCAGAAATTTAATATTTGAAGAAAAAATTTCAAACCTTTGACAATCGTTTCTAATAAAAAAAAAAAAATTGAACTTCAACGATACCCATCTGCTCAAAATATTATAATCTTTGTAAGAAAAAAATTAACATTTTGAAGAAATGGAAATTTACCAAAGAGCCCCTGAAGACTTTTTGAATTTTCACAGCGGCCCAACGCTTCTCCCTCGTTATGAAATCTCCCGCTCTTCCTTCACCGGTCAGTCTAACCACTGCAGCAGCCGCTTTAGCCGCCGAAACCGCTGCTTCTGCGGCTGTAGCTGTTGCGGTTGCTACAGCAATTGCGTGCTTGTTCTGTTCTTTCTCTGAATCCGTCAGAAATGTTCTCAAACAAATAGTGTCCGCCGAGAGACTGCAGTAGCCGGAGTCGCCGCCACCTTTGTCGGAAACAACGCCGGAAACGAGGCTCTTCTTCGTGCCAAACAAACCCTTAAACCATCTCACTGCTCCGCCCATCTCGATATGGAAGAACCAAGAACAATGTTCTGTGCAGTTTGTACCCTGTGATGTGACGATTCAGAAAGATTTTTAAGAATGACAAAATTCACGAATTCCCAAAAAAGAACGTTTTGTATGGAGACAGGAAAACAAATATTCATTGCATTTGTTTTTCAAAAACAATTACTTTTCAACCTTTTTTTTTTTTTTTTTCGACCAACCTTTTATTTTTATCTTCTTAAAATTTCAATATGGCTCTGATATTATTTATTTCCTCACAAAAATACAAAACATCCCACTATAGAACGTTGACGTGAATAGAGCTGAAAGAAGGGTATAACTATGAATAATAAAAATTGTAAAAATAATTTATTATTACTTTACTCCTGTAAATTTGCAATCGTGCCATAAAGAGTTAAAATTAAAAGGCAATGAACTGACAATACTTGTTCATAGTACTTGTTATCACCCTTTTTAGACAAAAAAAAAATTGAATCGTTTTCCTGTAATATGAAAGAGAGATAAAATATTTATGCAAAATTTGCATGTTTCTTTCACAGAATGTAGAAATTGGGTAGTCAATAGAGAAATAACGGTTGGCAAAAACTATTATTTTGAAGGAGATTAAAAATAATGATCTGACAGAGCCTCGTGAAAAAAACTGTATTACAAGACAAAAAAAATGATGTCATGGAGAGACAAAACAAAAGTCTTTGGTATTCATTTTTGTATTTGAGAAACACTTCATACTTGTCTTGCGTTATGAAAATCAAAATGCAGAAAGAGGAAAGCATTATGAGATCAAACGCAATAGAAAAAACTCTGCAGGCAAAGCATGAAAACGAAAGAGTAAAACAGAATTCTTAAAACCGATTAAATAAGTAGAAAGTAGAACTCGCCTTCAAATTACAGGAGTAGTTTCGTTGCCTCCAACAAAATTGCTTCTTACACAGTAACAAATAGTACCTTTATGTATTGTAGCAATGTTTATCTTTGCAGACAAAAAAAAATGTATTGTAGCAATGTGTTAGTCATCACATTTATTTTAATTCCCGTAATTAAGCATTTCCCTCTTTAACTCCATTTTAAATAAAATGGAATTAAAAGTGCTAATTAAGATAAAATATTTTCCTTGTTAATGGTTAAAACATAATTAATGACACTGATTGATCGGTTTAATTCGGGTAATGGACCGTTTTTTATACTACTTTTTGAATTCTTGAGTAATCAATGACATTCAGTTTTCTTTTTGCTAAAGAAAACACAATAATTAATTGATTTAAACTTTACAGATTTTAGAAAAGAATCGTCAACATTCCGATGAATATCTATTAAAAATGAAATTATGTATTGAAATACATTTGTTATTTTGAATCTAAGCACCTTATTATTTACCTGATTTTACAAATAATCTAGTTTTTTCTTTAATGTAATGTTAAATTAAACTCAAAAGCAAAATAATTGTTTCTTACATCTAAGTGTATCTGAAATTAGCCCTGGGAATATTATCCGGGATCCGGATCCGGATCCGGGATCCGTTCCGTATCCGCTCCGAAAATCCGGATATCCGGAGGGCCGGATCCGGATCCGGATAATAAAATTTCAGATCCGCCTAAGCCGGATCCGGATCCGGATATCTAATTTTTCAACCGGATCCGGATCCGGATCTTTTAAAAATATTATATTTTTTATTTTATTAGTAAAATTTTAGATATATTAACATTTATACATAAAAATAAATTTAAAATTACTTTTCTAATATTCTATTTTTATTTTTAATATTATATTATATTTTCTTATATTATATATTTATTTTAAATGTATATAAATAATTAATTTAATATTATTTTTAAATTTAATATATTTTTCACGGATCCGGATCCGGATCCGGATATCCGCGGATATCTTGATATTTAGGCGGATATCCGAAATCCGGATATCCGGTAACCCCGAATCCGGATCCGGATAATAAAAATATGGATCCGGCCGGATCCGGATACCTAAAAAAAACCCGGATATCCGGATCCGTCCTAGGGGTGAGAAAGAATAAAATGAATTTTTACCCTACATGCACACTGGGATTCGGTGTAAACGTGAGTTCAAATAATCTAGTCAACCCTTACTTTTATGCTTAATTAAGATTTCTTTGTATTTTTTGTAAGCAAAAAATGTAAATATATCTTTCTATGTATTTTTTTAATATTCCACAATTTTTTTTTATTGGTGAAAACGTGATTTTGCCATTCCGAAGATTACCCATCAAAGCCGAGGCTCCCGTTTAACGTTAACAACTTAACATGTTGATGAATTGAATATATCGAACACATTGAACTATAAGAGTAAACATGGCTTCATATTTAATCACAAATGTTACTAATCTTTTGTCATAGGTAGAGTGATCCTAAAATGTCGAGGAAAACAGAATCGGCCACCATATCAATGTAGACTCCAAAAGAAATTAAAATGAACATTTTTTGGAGGTGCAAAAAGAAAAAGTAACTATTGAGTCTCATATTGCTGCTTTGAATAGTTAGGCAAAGTCTCTCAACGAAAAAGACTCTTCACTGCATTCAATTTGTCTATTCCAAGTCTCTTTCTTAAAATTCCATAGCCACCCATTCTTATCCTCTTTTTCTTTAAACGAAATTTGATCATATGCATACATCAAAACTGCCCTTTATTATGCATCTCAACTCTAAGAAATGAAAGAGATAAAATGAAATAAAAAGGTAAATTTGAGATCAAGATACATGCAAGTATGCAACAACACAATCTTAAATCTTCATTAGCAAGATAAAATATTTTAGATCGTTAATTAGAAGATGATATATAGTTTAGTGATGTTTTTTTTTTTATCTCAATGATATATATGTAATTTTTTTGGCCAAAACACATAATGTTAAGATGTGACCAGAAACTAGTTTAAGAAAACTATTCTTACAACTCATTAAAAGAAAAGTTGTTAGATGTATTAAAACCTTTCACTCTCATAGTTCATTACACCAACCCAAGTAGAGTTAACGAAAGCTAAAGAGCTTTTGCAAAGAAGAAAGATGTTTCTTTTCCTCTTTTCAAAAAAGATGCTTTGCAGAAATAGAAAGCTACAATATTTAATAAAATTAATGTTCTTAAAGTGTTCATTAAGTGTGACTAATCATGATCCAAAGCTTTAAACAGAAGAGACTATAATGACTATAAGGATCTGTAATATACTACTAGTACTACTCAAGAGCCAAAATCATCTTTTTCATTGTCTGGTCTTGAGGTCCAATAAAACTCATCTATGAAATTCGCAAAAAGTCAAAAGAAGATGTAACAAACCAGAATGTACATCAGACTTAAACTAGAAAACACATTTCAAAAGACCAAAAACTCATCTGAGTTTAAAAGGCAAAAGCAAATAATAACATCTCTACTTCTTTAAGCTGTAAAATTCTTTCTTCAGCTTCTCATCTTCTCTTGCTTACCATTTCCATCTGCAAAAAAAAAAAAAAAGATTCTGTCATTTCAGATAAAGAGTCATAAAACAAGCAAAGTGTTTCCAAATCATAAAATTACACTTACATGTTAATGATGAAGAAATCTCAGAGGTTTTGATCACACGCAGCCTCTTCACCGAAGATACAAACATACTGGCAATATAGGGAAAAAAAAGGCACAAACTTAATCTTTACCAAACAAAAAAAATTAATTTGTTATCGATCAAAGTATGAATAGAAATAACAAATATTGGACTAGGAATCTAATTCGTGTCCTTTTGATAGAGTAATAAAGCTGAATCAGATTCAGAAAAACAAAAGAAAGGTAAAAAGATTCTTACTGCCATGGGACATCTCCTACAAGCATCTTGTCTCCTTCATTGTCCTCATAAGTAAGAGTATATTCTCCATTCCCATCCAGTAATCCATTGATTGGTTTCTCTTCTTCTCCAAATGATGATGATTCTCTTTGAGCTAATAACATCGGGAACAAAAAAAACAATAATCACATAAAAGCTCTCTATGATTTGAGTCAAAAGAAGAATCATCTTTGTGAACCTTCTTACCACAATCAAGACAAGAGTCAAAGGAAGATTTACCTGCAAGAAGACCTCTAAAGAGCTTGTCGACGGTGAAAGATAACTGTTCATAGCTATTGTGCGCACTGAGATCGACTTTACGACCAATGGGAACACCATACATGTTTATTTTAACGAACAAGCCTCCTTGCCTCTTTGGTTGCATCGCCTTTTCTCGGCCATTATCATCATCACACTTTTGGTTCTTGAGGACAACACCATTGGAGGTGGAGTCGTTTCCAAGCTTTGAAGAGCTTCCATTTGCTAAATTCTTCCTGAAAGATCTAACCGGAGGCCAACCCACCACTGGACCAGGAGCAGTTCTTTAACACAAGACATCAAAGAAAAGAAGAAACTTGTTAACAAAACACAGCAAAAGAGCAAATAGTAAAAATGTTTTAAAAGGTGAAACAGAGCAAATAAAAATATGAATAATCTGAGAAAAAAAAAGATGAATAAAAAGTTGAAAGAAACAAACAAAGGCAGTAAAAAGACTGAAACTTGCACATGTGTGAAGGAAAAAAAAAACTTTGAGATCCAATCTTAAGCAGACATGAAATTTCCTTTTTTTGCAGATGCTGGGACCATTATTGGTTGATTTCAAGTGAATATCATCATGTCAAAAGGATACAAGACAGATAAAACAAAAGTGAGAGATGTAAAACTCAAAGGGTGAGGTTATAAAAAAAAAAAGAATTAAACCTTTTCTGAGATGTGGTTTTGTTAGTGGCGGAAGAGGAAGGAGAGAAGTGGTTGCCAGCGAGAGAGAGAATAGATTTGTCTTTTGGTTCTTTCTTGATGTGTCTTATCATCGATAAACCATCTTCGTCTTCATCTTCACCAGGCGGTCCAAGCTTTAGCTCAAGTTTCTTCTCTTCCGTGTTGTTAACAGAGTTTTTGTTATCATGAAACCAATTTCTTCTCCCTTGTGGAATCAAATGGAGCAGCTTCGGAGAGATTTCACCGTTTCTTGAACAGCCCTCCATTAGGTTTCAGAGAAATTTGCGTTACTTGACCGAAAAAAAGGAGATTTCCGACAAGCAAAAGACTTGGGAAAGTTTGTCTAAAAGTAGACAACTTGTTCACGCAAAAGAACAAATTTGTCTAAACCCATGAGAACCCATATCTTAATAATCGTCAAAGTTAAAACTTTCTTGTCTTTTTCTCTTGTCAAGAAGAAATAGAGAAAATCTCTGCAACTCTCAAAAACACTTCAAAAACCTAAGAAAACAGAAGAAAGAGAGAGAGAGAGAGAGAGAGAGAGAGGGAGGAAGGAGATGAAATGGTGTGAGAAGCTAGAGAGGTGGATTAGTGGGTCTTTTATACAAAACAAAGCTTCGCTTCTTTTTTTTCGAAAAAGAAAAAAAGAATGTAAAACTTTTGTGGTGGGTTCTTCTTCCCTTCTCTCACATACACTTCCTTTATTTCACTTTGTTTACTCTCTCTCTCTAGATTCTCAAAAGGGACGAGATTGTTGGGAATACAGCGAAAAGAGGAACAGAACCAAGTCAGATTTTATACGGAAGCAGAGACAGTGATTAAACCAGAGGACAACAAAAGGATCAAACCAGAATATTAGTAATAAATTGGTGACCAAGAGAAACCAGTAAATACGTATATATCTTCTTTTTTTAAAAGGAATTAATTGGTGTGAACTGTGAAGCACACGCAATCCTCTTCTCTCTCTTGAAGAACCGTAGGGCGTAGGGTATTAGGGGAGAAGGCAAAGCGTGCTGCTTTGTTTTAACCCCATTGGCCTCTTTTTTTTCACCCCTCTCTTCTTTTTCTACATTTTTTTCAATGTTTATTTGAATTATGTTAAATAGAAAGAAAGAAAATAAGTTAAATAGAGAATTGTTATTTAGTAAAAGTCACCGATTAATTATGTACGTAGACCTATGCCAATGGTAAGTACTTAAAAAATGTTAAAGGAAATAAATGAAAAAACATTTATTATAAAATATGTTTGCCGTAAAAAGAAATGGATGATTCTACGATCTTTCTCTGGTCTGTTAGGATCACACTCCTATCGACTGTCCCATAAGACTTGCACATATTCCAATGTTTGGGAAAGTTAAATGAATTTGGACATTTATACACGAAACCTTTCTTTCTCTACGCCTTCAATTTCTTGTTTTTTTTTCTTTAATTATTATAAGTAGTACTTTTATTGTAAGAGATAATGAAGCGAATATACATGCGGAAGAATTTAATTAGGTAGATGACGAAAACTTTTTTTAATCGACAACGAGGTGACAGAGAAAGAGGTACAAAGTCGATAATACCATTAGGTAAAAAATTAGCTCGAGTTGACCAAAATAAATTATAAAAGTTTGTGAAATCCACGGAACTCGCCGCCGGCAACAACAAACTCCCTCTGCTCATCTACATACACGGCAGAGCTTGGATCATGACTCTCCTTTTTCTCCCATCTACCACAAGTACCTCACGGACGTCGTCAAATCCGCGAACTGCCTCGGCGTATCAATTCAGTAACGTCGTCCCGGAGCATCCGATCCCGGCGGTGTACGAGGATTCGTGGTCCACGATTTAGTGGATTTTCTCCCATTCCGATGGACCTGGTCCTAAAGAATGGAGTAACAAACACGCCGACTTCGGCAGAGTTTTCATCGGCCGAGATAGCGCCGGCGCCAACATGTCGCATCACATGGCCATGAGAGCAGAGAAGCTCTCTCCCAAGATCAAAGAATTGCGATTGTTCATCCAGCTTTCTGGGGAACAGATCCAGTCGACGAGCTCGACGTGCAAGACAGAGAACGAGAAATTAAATGTGAAACATATACATTCACTATCGAACATATGCATACACTTTTTACACAATACTTACACAACCGAAATTATGTTGGGAAAGAGAAGGGTATTATCGTATTAAAAATTTTCGAACAGTGTCAAAATAGTGAATCGGTGTTTACCTAATTACGAAAAGTTTTATGTATATCCAATGCAAATACTCTTATTGTAAAGTCGTTTCCCATCTTCTTTAATATTCTATCCAACGTTACCGGTTTACTATCATGGTCGCATTTAAACTCAAGTGATACGAGGAATATATATTGTCAGCTTACAGTTTAGTTCGATAGTAGAATTTAATATGCTCCTATATAATATACTTACGTGATAAAATATATTGTCAGCTTACAGTTTAGTTCGATAAAATATATGTACAATACTCTTCTTTCTTCATCACGTTAGATCATTCTACTATTTTCTATAACGTTCATAATATAAACGTAAGTAATTAATATATTTTAGTTTCTCAAATTAAATCTTAAGACAAATAAGATATCAGTCGCTTTCTTACCCATCAACTCACGAATGAGAAAAGAAAAAAGAAAAAAATCCATAAATAAATAATCGATTTTAGATTCGAGTTAGTCGATGTTTACATGAATGGAACAAGAATTATTGTGTAATTAATGAACCATTTGGACATGATTCTCCCACGTAGTGGCCATATTACGGAAAATCCGTACCGAAATTCGATCGCGGGAGTTTCAGTCAACCAAGAAAGGGTAGTTTGGGAATTTTGATGAAATGGATTATCACTGGTCATTTCTTGTCTCCGTGTTACCCAACTCTCGTTTCTTCCTAAATCAGCTAATATGCAGACAAGAGACTGACATATTTTCTAATCACGGTTCCTTAATCTCTAGTATCTTTTTAACTCGCTCTTTTTATCTCTTTAGTCATCTACTTATGATTTAAATTATATTTTTCTTCGACATTTTCCTAAATCAGCTAATGTGCAGACAAGAGACTGACATATTTTCTAATCACGGTTCCTTAATCTCTAGTATCTTTTTAACTCGCTCTTTTTATCTCTTTAGTCATCTACTTATGATTTAAATTATATTTTTCTTCGACATTTGAATTGAGATTTTGGTATGCAAAGCAGTAGATATGTTTTCTTAGATATATATATTTGACACACAAAAAAAGAGTTATCTGTACTCGATAAATATAATTTTAGCAAAGTAGTTCAAATTGTTTTAGTGGTTAACGAAAGAACGTTTTAAAATAGTTAAACTGAAAAAAACTTTTAAAGTGATAATTTAACTAACTATCAGTAATCCCCTATATATTAACAGAGAAGACACTAAGAGAGATTTCTGCCACGTGTCTGACTGAGAGCAATTTAAGGAAAATTGAACCAATGAAATATTTTTATTTAGCCATGTCATTACTAACTATTTAACTTATTAAAACTTTAGTAGGACATTAATAGCCCATTAACTATCAAGACTGAGGCGAAGCCAGATATCCGGATTTTTTAGGTATTCATATCCGGATATTCCGGATTTTGGATATCCGCCTAAAAATCAAGATATCTGCTGCCGGATGCGTAAAATATATATATTAAAATATATAAAATAATATTAATAATAAAATATAATATACTATTAGCAAAAAATAAAAAAGAATATTATATAAATAATTTTTAAGTTCGTTTTTATGTATAATTCTTAATATATTTAAAATTTTATTAATAAAATAGATTAATATACTATATTTAAAAGATTCGGATCTGGCTCCGGATATCCGGACTTAAAAGATCAGATATTCTGATCCTAAGTTTTATTATCCGGATCCGGCCCTCCGGATATCCTGATATTCAGATTGGATACGGAGCGGATCCCAGATACGGATCCGGATCCCGAATAATATATCCAAACCTACAGATCTGGATCCCAGATAGGTCATTTAAAATTCGGAACCCTTTTCCTTTTGAAAATAAAGGATTCCCGCTCATCCCTGAAATATCTTCTCGCTTCTTTCCAAAGTTTTTAAAGTTCAAATTGAACTAAAAAATACAACTATGCAAAAACATGTAATATGTTAATAATTAGTATATTTTGGATAGATATATATATTTCAAATGTTATACTATCAAAACAACTATATTGTTTTTTTCAAAAATAATAATTTAATTTTAAGTAAATTATATTATGAATATATAATATCCGAGCCGGGCTCGGGTTATAATCTAGTTAGTTATATAGCATAACTTGTTATAGCTCATTTTAGTATTATTTTAGAGTATTTCTCATGTATATACATTTTTTTCATATATATACTTTTTTTAAAGGTAAAATATGCAACTCATAAATTTTTTTTTTTGTCATCTATTGGATTTTATTAAAACTGAAGTTCAAACTGTTACAACTTACACGGGAAAAACAGATTTTCCAGACCTTAAACACCGGCAAAAAAACCGAAGCCCCAACTTAGACATAAACAATCCAAACATGGATCAATGTTACAACTTACACGGGAAAAACAGATTTTCCAGACCTTAAACACCGGCAAAAAAACCGAAGCCCCAACTTAGACATAAACAATCCAAACATGGATCAATAAACAGACAAAGAGTAGCCAGAAGCATAAGGAAATGGAGGCTGGAGATCTCATAACCTCGTCGGAAAAGCCACGAGATCAAAACCGCTATAACATCAAAACATGTCTCTCAACCGGAATAGTCCAAACCCGCAAACCAGAGCAAAGCATCAGAACGGCACAAGAACTCGAAGCCAAGACAAAGAAAAAGAACCAACCACCAAAACTGCTGCATAGAACATCAGACCAACTGCAACTCAAGTCTGGAACAAAGATTTCCAAACTCCATAACGACGCAGCATCACCACTTTGAAGAAAGCACAACAAATCGCACATATGAAATCATGCGAAGGAGAAACAAAGCCCGAGAGTTTTACGGGAGACCAAATGCCCGAGAGTTTTACGGGAGACCAAAAGCCCGAGAGTTTTACGGGAGACCAAAAGCCCGAGAGTTTTACGGGAGACTAAAGCCGGCAGGACCTAATCCTCCGGAACCAAGGGTAGAATACAGAACAAAAACAAGAACGACCCCCACAAGATAGAAGATAACAATAACCAAATCCGGAATACAACCTGACTAAACTAACCAGCCAAGACGTTACCCGTCGAAATAGTCCAAAGCCACTACTAACTCAGAAAGAGAAAGAGAAAGACAAAGTCAAAACCGGAAGAACACAAACACTACAAAAAAAAAACGGAGCAAACACCAACGAAGGAGGACATCGGTGGAGAGCGAGAGGTAACATATTCTCTAGCAAGTTTATTTTTTTTTAAAAACACTTACGATCCCAAATGGGCTCGATACGAAGCCCAAACCCGAAGTCGCGGAGGCCCAAAATTGAAGAAGACCAACGAACAGGTTTGACCTAGAAGCGTCACCTTCTTTGCCGCGCCGTCGCCGACCCAATCCGAGGCACGAGCCAAACCGGAGAGAAACCAACCACCAAGAGGAAAACCAAGAGACTCCGAGACTTCACAACCAACAACGATGCCGGCGACCATGAAGGAGACACCGGAAACCATGGAGAAACCGTCGGACGGAGAGTATGAAAGTGAAACCCTGAAAGCAGATTCCTTAGGATGCTGCGCCGTTCAAGTCCTCAGAAGAGCGGCACAGGAGAGAACCACCGCCGGAGAAACCACCACAACCTGCTGCACCAAACCAGAGACCAAAGCCCAGCCACTCTCTACGAACTCCAAAGCGCTAAGGACCGAAGATGAAGCACAAAGGGCTGGAAAACAAGAAACAGAGAACAGTCCTCCCCGGCGAGAAGCGTCGGAGAGGCAAACCGGAGAAGGCAAAAGAGAACCGCAAGAGAGAGAAGAGAGAGAATGCTTCTTCCACTTTTTTTTAGTGGTCGGATCTTTGCAACTCATAAATAGGCGGTTGTAAATTTATAGAATACTCATAATCATCTTACTCCAATTCTAGCTATTTATTTAATCTGCGCAGTTCAGCAGTTTTATCTCATGTCTGTCTGTCATCATTTGGTAACGTTTTAAGGAAAACGGTAAAAAGAATTCACCAACTTTTTACTCACCACATTGCGATCAATCAAAACCATATGTAATTAGAATTACTATTTTAAACGTTAAGCGCGAGCGTTGCATGGTGCCAAAATCACAGACACTGTTCTTCTAGGAGTTTGGAAGCTCAAATTGCGGTTGTGTTTTATCATATCGCAAACACAAAAGTGTTTGATAGATCGCTCGTTTTAAATTTTGTACTCCCTCCGTTCCACGATGATAGAGATTTTGGGCTTTTCACACATTTTAATAACAAACTTAAAATACCAGATATAACCTCATTAAAGAATTATTATTTTATTTGAGTTGAAATTGCTTTTGTAATTAACTTTAATTAATAAGGGTAAAATAGGAAAGCATGTGAAAAAGTTGTATTGAAAACACAAAACTTCAATCTTTATGAAACAAATTAAAAACTCAGAAAGTGTTGTGAACTGAATGTTCTGTGTATATTATTATGAGGACCAATGGTCTCTTTATATAGTGGTTACACCAGGTAGAGAAAAGGTAATTATCCTTTTACTACTCATAACAAGAAAAGGAAATATTCCATAAACCTATTCCTTGTCTATAAAGGAAAACATCTAATTATACTAAGGACCGGTTATGTTAATAACCTCTATATGGATCGGTCTATATTGAGTCCATCAACCAAACGGTTCATAACACTCCCCCTTGGACGAAATGACCGAACTCGATGCAACCAAGGATCTTTGTAATACGCTTGGGGATGCTGCCTCATTAAAACCTCACTAAAGAAAAACCCAGTGGGACAAAACCTTAGTGAGGAAAGAGTACAGCACGTATTACTCCCCCAGATTTAGACATCACTAAAGTCCCTTAGTCGGCGCATGCCGATCTGATACACCAGCTTCTTGAGCGTGGAAGTTGGGAGCGACTTTGTGAACAAGTCAGCTGAGTTGTCGCTTGAACGGACTTGAAGCACTTGTATTTCTCCAGCCTTCTGGAGATTGTGAGTGAAAAAGAATTTTGGCAGAATGTGCTTCGTCCGGTCTCCCTTGATGTATCCATCCTTCAGTTGAGCTATGCACGCAGCATTGTCCTCATGAAGTACGGTCGGTTCGTCCTTTCCATCTGTCATCCCACAATCTCGTCTTATGTGCTGAGTCATCGATCTCAACCAAACACATTCACGGCTGGCTTCATGAATCGCCAAAATCTGTGCGTGATTTGATGATGTGGCCGTGAGTGTCTGCTTCATGGATCGCCATGAAATTGCGGTTCCTCCGTGAGTGAACACATATCCTGTCTGAGATCGTCCATTGTGTGGATCCGATAGATAACCTGCATCAGCAAAACCAACTAAACCTTTGTCGTTATGGTTAGTGTAAAATAAACCCATATCTTTCGTTCCTTGAAGGTAACGAAGTAAATGTTTAATCCCGTTCCAGTGCCTTTGGGTTGGACAAGAACTAAATCTTGATAGGAGGTTCACGGCAAAACAAATATCTGGTCTAGTGTGACTAGCCAAGTATAGTAACACTCTTATGGCACTTAGATATGGCGTTTCGGGACCAAGGACTTCTTCATCCTTTCTCATTGGACCAAACGGATCTGTGTCCGGGCTTATGCTCCTTACGACCATTGGGCTACTCAATGGGTGAGCTGTGTCCATATTAAATCTCTTGAGTACTTTTTCAGTATATGCCATTTGATGCACAAGGATTCCGTCTTTGACGTACTCAAGCTGTATTCCCAAACCGAACTTAGTCTTTCCTAAGTCTTTCATTTCAAATTCGGCCTTTAACAAATCAACTGTTTGGGTGATTTCTCCAGAGGTGCCGAGGATGTTCAAATCATCCACGTAAACTGCTATAATCACAAATCCACCGTTTGCAAACTTCCTTATAAAGATACACGGACTGATGGGATCATTCTTATAACCGGATTTCATTAGGTAATCGCTTAAACGATTGTACCACATGCGCCCACTTTGTTTCAGTCCGTATAGGGATTTGGTTAGCCTAATGCAGTGTTCTTCTCGAGAACTTTTCTTATCTTTGAGCTCAATACCCTCTGGCAATCTCATATAAATTTCATTATCCAGTGGACCATATAAGTATGCGGTGACAACATCCATTAACCGCAGATCTAACTTTTCTCTTATGGCCAAACTTATAAGGAATCGGAATGTCGTTGCATCCACCACAGGGGAGTATGTCTCCTCATAATCGATTCCAGGTCTTTGAGAGAATCCTTGTGCCACAAGCCGTGCTTTGTGTCGAACAATCTCTCCTTATTCGTTTCTCTTTCTTACAAAGACCCATTTATGTCCAACTGGTATTATATCACGAGGTGTCCGAATAATGGGACCAAAAACCTCTCTCTTCTTTAAAGAGTTTAACTCCACGTTTATGGCTTCTTTCCATTTAGCCCAATCAGATCGTTGAGTGCACTCATCTATTGACGTGGGTTCTAGATCCTCATTCATAATCTCAAGTGCTACGTTGCATGCAAATATATCATCGACGTCGATATCTTTTCTGTTCCATTGGATTCCGGACATAACATAATTTATTGAGATCTCATTGTTATCTGGAACTTCAGGACCATGAGGCTCGGCGTCCCGAGCATCATTTGGCGGCTCCTTAGGCTCATAAGTGTCCGGTCCATTAGTTATCTCCTCGGCCTGAATATCAGCACCTTTTCTTAATTTCCGAGGAGTCTTATCTTTGGAACCAATTGGTCTTCCACGCTTTACTCGCGGTTTAGACTCTGTAGCCACTTGCGGTCCACTTTGGACATCAATGCGTATTGGTGCGTTCACGGCTGGAACATACGACTTAGTAACTCTCTGCGAGTCAGCAAAGGAATCTGGCAATTGTATAGCTAGCTTTTGCATATGTATAATCTTTTGAACTTCCAAGTCACTTTCTTGGGTTCGAGGATCTTGCCAATTTAAGGATGTACGATTTCATGAGAGTTCTTTTACCAGCCTGTTCTCACTACCTACTGTTGGAAAAACGGACTCATCGAAATGACAATCCGCGTACCTGGCCTTAAACAAATCACCGGTAGTTGGCTCTAGGTACTTTATGATTGTGGGTGAATCATATCCAACATATATCCCCATCCTCCTTTGAGGTCCCATCTTAGTTCTCTGTGGTGGAGCAATAGGCACATAGACTGAACATCCAAATGTCTTAAGATGGGATATGTTTGGCTCTTGACCCGTTAGTAATTGCATTGGGGAAAACCTGTGGTCACTAGATGGCCTGATACGGATTAGGTCTGCAGCGTGTAAGACAGCGTGTCCCCAGGCTGAAACTGGAAGCTTTGACCTCATGAGTAATTGTCTAGCAATCAGCTGGATTCGTTTGATGAGAGACTCGGCTAAGCCGTTCTGTGTGTGTACATGTGCCACGGAGTGCTCAACACTTACCCCCATGGACATACAGTAGTCATCAAACGCTCTGGACGTAAACTCTCCCGCGTTGTCCATACGGAAGGACTTTAACGGAAAGTTTGGAAAGTGCGCTCTTAGGCGGATTATCTGGGCAAGGAGTCTTGCAAATGCCATATTCCGTGATGACAATAAGCATACATGTGACCATCGTGTAGATGCGTTAATGAGGACCATAAAATATCGGAATGTCCCACAAGGTGGGTGGATTGGTCCGCATATGTCTCCTTGAATCCTTTCCAGAAAGTTTATCGTTTCCTTAGTCACCTTTACTGGTGATGGTCTTACAATCAGTTTTCCTGGCGAACACGAGGCACAAGTGAGACTCATAGGGATCACTTTCCTTTCTTTCAAGGCGTGGCCATTCGTGTTGAGGATCAATTTTCGCATCATTCCAAACCCCGGATGTCCCAGACGGTCGTGCCATAGAGTGAACATATCCGTAAGGGCTTTGTTTACGGTGGCATTGGCCTCTATCATACTGAACTTAGTACAGTACACGCCCGTAGCTATAGCAGGTATGGTCTCGTGGACCTTCTTATGGCCGTTGGCGATTTTTGTTATTTGGAGAAATTCTTTCTTCCCTTCGCCCATTGTTTCCACATGATAATCATTCAAACGAATGTCTTTAAAGCTCAATAAGTTACGATTTGAGGCTGGGAAAAACAATGCATCTGGAATTTCGAGATGTGTGCCTTTAGGCATTAGAACGGCGGCCTGGCCGTGGCCTTTTATAAGACTGGCCTGTCCTGCTATAGTCTCTACGATTGCCTTTCTTAGTTTAAGGTCTATGAAGTATCTCTCATCTTTCAAGATCGTATGACTTGAACCACTATCCACAAGGAATACGTCCATACTTCATAAAACAAGAATCATGTCTTAAAGCCTTAAATATTTTATTAAATCATAGATAGAAATCCAAAGACATGAATCCAAAGCAAATCAAAACAAGAAAGCAACATGAAAGTATAAAATCGGAAACTAAATTATTTTTCTAGTCAACGTATGAACTGCCCTCACAGTCTGAGCATTCTTCCTCATTGCGCGTTTGAGGTTCTGTCATCTCTTTACGCCTCTTTATGAAGTCATCAGCTTTACTGATAATTTCTTTTGTCCTTTGTGGACCAAGGAGGTAATATAGTAGATTGTTATAGTTGGTGAAAGTTTCGGCCTTTCGTAATAACACTATCTGTCTCGGATGGAATGTAGATATAGTCTTATTTAAAAGATCTTTGTGTGTTATCACTTCGCCACATAGCATAAAGCCATGTACGATTCTCAGTAGAGTAATTGTACTCATCCACGGATTCATAGTCCTGGAAGCTGAGTCTACTCCATCCATCCATGGAGGTCAGCCATAATTTCATTGAGAATCTTTCACCAAGCTTTGTCCAGAGGTCAACTGGATCTTTAGTATCTTCATACTGATCTCTTAGATCCTCAGTGAGATGACGGCGCATAATGTTTATGGCTCTTTGCTTTTGGCTTTCAAGTTCATTATTATCTTTGTAGATGCATCTTCCGAGTCCTCTGTCTTGTAGAGCAAGTCTCGTGCTCAATGACCATTCCATAATTCGTCTCCTGAGAGATCTAGGACCGGGTATTCAAAGTTGTTAACTTTGGCCATTCTTTCATATGCATCAAAGTTGACGTCAGCCATCTGAAAAACGTTTTAACGATTTTCAGTTAGGGGCTTTTAATAAATCCGGACCTTAGTGGTAATGGCCGGTTTATATATATATGCATATAGCATGTCCGATTTTAATACTTCATGGTTTCAATCAATTATGCAAATCAATTAATTAAATCATGCAACCGATTTTCTATTATGCTATTAGCAATATTAATCAATTTCCCTTTTTGCAAAATTAATCATAAGGCAATTCATTAAAGGGATAAACCAATAAAGGAAATTAAACAAAAGGGGAAAAGGATATACTTAACACTTTCCTTTTTACTAAAAGGAAGGGATTAAGGTTTTCCTATTTGGATTAGGATTAGGTTTAGGATCGATTTCAACCTAGCTTTTTCTCTAGGGTTTCACGATTTAAACTATGGCCAAAACAAGCATGCACAAATCGATTCAAACAACCTAACTCATACAATCCGATTTCAATCAATGATACATGCGATTTCTATGCTAGTCCAAATTCGATTTAAGTGATTGATGCAAGCAAGTTCTCATGCGATTTTAAACAGGTAAATAAGCAAGCTAATGAACTAATTTAAACATGCAATCAAGATCACAAATCGATTCAGCAAACAAGCAAGGCAATATTCAAACAATCCGATTTTAGGGTTTCATAAGCTTAAGTCCGATTTCAAGGTGGGTTTGAATATAAGATCAAACAAGTTCATGGGAGCAACCGATTTTAGGGTTCAAGTTCATTAATGTCCAATTCGGTTTTGCTTTGTTCTTAGTTTAGGGTTTTACCTTTTTCTTTCTTTTAGATTTGAATTGGAATGAACCTGGAGCTAATGACCTCGGAAAACACAAGCTGAAATCGGATCTCCTTGGTTTATTTGGTGGGTCGTCGTGCACTGTATGCGTGCGTGAGAGCGCGTCCGATGTCGGATCGACAAGCGGTTTTCACCGGTAGATTCGTCTCGTCGAGGGCTTCGATTGGATATCTAGATCGCCTTCTGGTTCCTCAAGGTTTGAAAGATATAACTCTTTAAAGTTTCGGCGGCTACTCAGGGTCTCTAGGGTTTTAGGGTTTAGGAGCTTTCGTGCTGATAACGTGTTGTGAACTGAATGTTCTGTGTATATTATTATGAGGACCAATGGTCTCTTTATATAGTGGTTACACCAGGTAGAGAAAAGGTAATTATCCTTTTACTACTCATAACAAGAAAAGGAAATATTCCATAAACCTATTCCTTCTCTATAAAGGAAAACATCTAATTATACTAAGAACCGGTTATGTTAATAACATCTATATGGATCGGTCTATATTGAGTCCATCAACCAAACGGTTCATAACAGAAAGTCTATAATAGTGGAATGGAGGGAGTAATGATCTTCTCCTTCTTTTTATCTTTATAGAAAGCCACGTGGCAGTATAGTCGAGTAGACAGAGACTAGAGAGAAAGGGAGAGACCGAATCTCTGACTTTGACAGTACTTTCTTCTCTCTATCTGGACGGTAGACAAAAGTTGTACAGTTCTGATTTACGATCTCCTGATAAGGTTAAATCACGACCGTAGAATTTTAAATAACGCCACAAGCAACGGCTACGATTATTACGGTACACCCAATAAAAAAAAGATAGCCGACTCCAGAAAAAAAAGAAAAGCAAAGGAAAGGAATAAAAACAAATCGTGAATTTAATGTCAAATCGAAGGAAAAGCAATAGTAGTGGTAAATGATACTCTTCGCAGATATGCGTCGTCTGATAAGGCTCCACCCCCAAAAATGATTATCCTGTTTTTTTTCACATTATTGTTCCGATTTGTCATCGAACTATTTGTATGCACTTATTTTTCCAATCTGATCTTAAGATGAAAGCGAAACTTTTCGTGTCAAGGATGCATTTTATAATGCAGAAGATTCGGTTTCAAATCCAACGTGATAATTGTTTGTGTTGAGTTTTTGTGAACAAATCAGTTAACTGGCATTGCTTTTTGAATACATGCTCCCTTTTGTTGGAAATGCCAAGTACATTTATCCGAGCGTATATAACTATTCTAGATGCATCCGGTTTACTTTGGGTTTGGTCGGTGTCATTTATTGCTTGTTTTGGTTAGTGGCATGTTGGTCCAATGTGGTTGAATAAGCTTTCATTCCGTAGACATAGTAAACAAAACATTATGTACTTTTTCCTCTATTACCATACTTGCAAGTATCTGATTTATTTGATTCATAATTGATAAAAACAACAAATATAGTAACATCAACACATTAGATGCTCAGGCTTAACTGGTTTTGACATGCATATTGGCCTTCTTTAATTCTAATTTTTAGTCATTATAATCTAATTCCCAAACCTGAAATTACATAGACAAATTTGTTGTTGTCTCATTAATCAATATTATGTTAAAACCAGTTAAGCCTGAGCATCTAATGTGTACTCTACATTTCTACTTCTATAAATGGTTTTTGATATTTTTTACTCCACCATGGGCCTAAATGCCTAATGATCTTGTTTTCATGACATTACAGTTAATTTATCACGAACTACTTTCAAAACAAAAAAATAAAAAAATTCATTAATCATATAAAAGTGGGCATGCTTAATACACTTTATTATTATTGTGATGATAATCAGAAGTACCAAGCCTATAAAAAGTAAAAAAAAAAAAACTTCCTTTGTTTTCTCCAGTATCCATCGAGGGTATCCTTATTATACTAAAGCACAAGTCACCTGGCGAATCAGGTTCTGCCACGTGGCTTGTGCTTTAGTTTTTTTTTTAAAAAAAATTAAATATTTGATTTATAATTCTTTCTAAAAAAAAGTAAACCGTAAAAAGTTAAAGAAAAGGGACGTGAGTTAAAAAAAAGGAAAAAAATCATAAAGAAAAAAAAGCTGCATCGTGGTCTACATCCAAATCCCTAATTTTCGTTTAACCACCACCACCATGAATCACATATTCTTAAACCGAATTCATGCAAATTCATCTGTTTCTCTCCCAAGCTTTCTTATTCTCTTCGTTCTCTTTGTCTTCTCTCTTCATCAAGAAGTTACTAAACACAGAAAATATTGGAGTTTACTCCAATTTCAGAGCTTAATTCTTCACAAAAACCATGGAAAATAAGAGCTTTGATATCTCGGATTTGGGATTACTATCCCAGAGACAAACCTGGAGTAATACTTAGGATGGAAATTATCTGTGTGGATGAAAAGGTAAATGAAATTATCACATACATTTTCTGTGAAATCGCTTCAATATTTTCATTAGTTGTGTTCGGTTCTATTCAATATAAGAAACTGATTTGCATAAACTTTTCATATGACAGGGTGATAGGATTCAAGCTTCTGTAAAACAGAAAATGATCCAAAAATTCAAAACCGGATTAAAAGAAGGTGACTTCAGAGATATCATGAATTTCGAAGTGCTGCCTAACAATGGAGATTACAGAGGAACATCACACCCTTACAAGATAAATTTTCAGTTTACAACATGTATGAAGGTTTGTGAGAAGATTCCAAATATCTCCCGCTTCAATTTTATCCCTTTTCCAGAGATTGAAGCTCAAATCGTAGATTCTTCATTGGTATATTTTCGTTCTCTTATTTTTTTACATGTAAATCATATTATCAACCATTGTATTACTATTATACTCCTAACATCCTATGTTATTGGTACAGACATAGTTGGTGAAATCGTAGGCGTCAGTGATATCATGGAGAGATCCTTTTCCGGCAAACTTTCTAAGCTGTTGGAAATTCAATTACAAGATCTCGGGTTAGTGAAGTTTTCAGCAAATTTATGTTTATGTGTTTTGGCTTCTGTCCACTTTGTTCATCTATTCAGCGTATAAACTAAATTCAATTTAATTCAGTGGAACCAGAATCGGATGCACTTTATGGGAAAAACACGCAGATGATGTGCACGCTTTTGTGAAGAAGAACAATACTGGTCGGATTGTGTTACTTGGAAGTCTTATGAGGATAAAAAAATATAATGGTAATCGATACAATCTTAAAACTACAATTTTCTTTCTGATGTTTTCTCATAAATCTTCATAATGCGAATTTTGTTTTTATCCTTTAGGTAAACTATCTGTTCAAAACTCACACTTCTCTACAAAGATATTTCTCAATGGAGACCTATCGGAGATTTCTGAATTTAGGAGCAAGTAAGTTAACCTCCGTATCAGCAAACATCTATGTTTATAAATAGCTTCCCCTTTTATTAAGATCTCTGTATATAATTTTCAGGATGAACATAATTGATACTTCTGTTTCGCCTGTACTTTTGCCATTAGCTTCACCAACATCAGAGAAAAAAATGGTTGACTCATTCCCATTAAGTAGCTGGAAATCTATAACTCAGTTTACATCATCCAGCGTGGTAATAATAAACATGTCCGACAATATCTATTGAAATATACAATTTTGATATTATGATACTATCAAATTTCATTGCACGTTATAAGTTTTTTAAAAAAACAGAAGCATTCCTTTGTATTATGAAGAGCACAAAAAAAAAACCTTCTGATTTTGTAGTCACGGATTACTTTCTGTAGCCGAGATTAATTTTCATCAATTTTGTTAAATACTGATGAAAATTGCAAAATCCATAATATATGCATAATTTGGATTCATTATGGTTTTATCTACATCAGTATCCAATTTATTGATAATGTAACCAAAATGGGTTAATCAATCATTTGTTGTCTTTTATCTACTCAATAAATTGTCCAAGATTGTGTAAATGTTGATTTTGTTACTACTGATTTGCCTTCATGTAACTTTTTTTTCTGTTATATAGTGTAAACAAATGATGTGAATCTTTTGAAACATACAGTATTTTGTTTTGATTGGAATTGCAGAACTTTTTATAGAACGAAGAATACAAACACTTGAAAAAAGCCAAACATAAGAAGAGAATTAAAAATTTGAGTTTTAAAATTAATGTGTAAATTAAATTTTATAATCAACAATATATTAAAGCGCAAATCATTCTGGTTTTAAATTTGTTTTGTGAAAATATAAAAATTATGGTTTTAATTATTAGGAAAAGAATATTCCCGTGCATGGCATGGGGTAAACACTAGTAAGAATATAAAGACTGAAGAACAATTAATCATTGAAGATAAATTATTAGTTAACAAATGTCTCCCAAAAGAACAAAGTAAACTATGGTTTGTAGCTGCAGGAAAAACAAATGTTTTAAATTTTCGGCTGATGGACCATGGACTCACAAATATAAAGTGGCCCAATTAATAATCAAAGACAGAAAATGTATAATATTAGACTTGGACCATTCTATAAATTCCCGCATATATACACTGGCAAGATTGGTACAGAAAATTGACGTTGAGCTTAAGATTCGTAGATTCTTTTGTTGGTTATAATATTGTGGGTGGGCACAAAGAAAATGTATTAGTTAATGGTTAGTTTTACGGTTTAGAGAAGTTTGAATCGATTCAGGACTGAACTGACAGAAGATTGGGTGTAATTCACTTGAAGAGTTTGTTACGGGAAAAACATCGTATTCTCATAATTTTATGTTTCTCAAGCTTCTTGATATTTGATGTGTTCTTAATAGATTTGTAGTGGAGTTGCTGAAGATTTTTCTCTGATATTATATACGTATCATACATTGTGCGATTAAACTGGTTTTGTGTCATTGGTGCTATTTTTTTGTTTTTATCCTGTTTTCGCACTTATTCTACAATTGTAAAAAAAAAACAAGTGTTAAAAAAGAAACGTAGTAAATTTTTTTAGCTAATATGTAGTTTAAGCTGATATATATAAACATGTGAATTGATTTTTGCTTTGCAAAAAAAGGAAAATTTTCAATATATTTAAATTAATTTTAATAAAATAAATTCAATATATTTAAATTAATTTTAATTTAATAAATTCAATTTTTTGAAATTTATAATTTATTATTAATAACGATTAAAAATACATTAAGAACTTCAAAAATCTATTAAGATAAAAAATTAAAAATATCTTAAAAAAGGAAGAAGTATATATAAATCGTTTTTAGCTTCAATTATGTAATCACAAGGCATTTTCTTTTAATTTGTTGTTTTTGATTGACAAAAAAAAAGTATATAAGTAAGAAAAAAAAAGAAACCACTATCAAGGTCCCCGATGCGGGTGTAGTGGGACAGAACCAAACTGTCTTTTGTCAGTAACAGCTCATTGTTCTCTGTACCTTCTTTTATATCATCACTTGCTAAAATCTTATTTATATTTTTGTCAACACGACTTTGCTAAATCTTAGTTAATGAATATCATTATATTAAAACTCTAAACCGTCTTTTTCGAATCTTTTATTTGGGTATTATCTAACTTAGAATCAATAAAGCAAAAATCTTCAAAACTTTTGCTTAATTAATCAATTTCTATATGTTTTCCTTTTTTGATAGCGATCCATTTCTATATGCTGACGATTTTCTTTTTGTTATATAATACATTCCTGTCATCATTTTTCTGCAGATATTAGTCATTTTCTACCATATAGCCTTTTTCCCATGTTATCTGTTTTTTCAACGTAGCAATAGATTTTCTTAGATCTAGATTTTACTGTGTACACTGTACAGTCAATGCTATTTAATGCGGTACCTAATAGTATATCGATTATTATATTAAATTGAATTGCAATTTACAAAATATTATACAAACAAATGTACTTTTAAATATTAAGTATTTCATAAGTACTTTTAAATAATATCTGTAAAAATGTATATTAAAATTCTAAACAAAACCAAAAGCTATTCTTAGAATGTTGAGAGTAGTTTTTTTGAGAAATATAGAGAATATTTATTAGCCTAAAAGTATAAATTCTCTGAAGTAACAATTGGAAACTTAGGTATTATTTTTTCCATCTTGAACAACAACTGTAGCTAATTATTTCCAAGTCAGAAATTAATATACATTCACATGAGTATAAAGTATTAAAGTTTTTAGATGATTGTAAAAAGAATTATATAATAGATAGAAAAATATATGAAACTGATAAAAGTTTTTCAAGAATGGATATAATTTTATTTTTAATAATTATTTAAGCTTTTAGAGGGACTAATAATTATACATAATTATATATATTTTTTAAAATAATAAATAAAATCGAACCAGTCTTTGTTGAAAATAACTTTTATAAAAAATGTTAATTTAAAAAAACATATCTGGATTTTAAAATCAATTTTCTACACAACAGGAACAATATATTTCTCTTCGTTCTCTGCTCAAAATAAATAAATCACATTAACTGACTAAATCAACACGGAGACTTAATTAAATACACTAATTGTCTAATCACTTTACAAGAGTTCTTTCATAGAAGATTTAGTTGGTATGATTCATATGACAAAGGAAGTAAAAGAAATTATTTATTTATTTTTGTACATTTTTCCCCATTCACTTAAAATTTTTATTTTAGATTTTCTAGTCCGACAAGAGTGTGTGAGCTTCACTCTTCTCCCATGACTGAGATTTCATCTGATTTCAACTTGTTTCTCATCTCCATTAACAAAATCAATCATAACCCATCTCGATTCACCATTCAGTTTCTCCAAATCAAGATCCTTTTTTTCTTTCCTTCTTCTCAAATCCCTTAGAAAAACCCCTTCTTTCGATTCTGATTTCAGCTAAGGTTTCTCAATGAATCTCGCAATTTCCAATTTCTGGATTCTTTCCTTCTTCATCTTCCTGAGCTCCTTACCGAATCTCTCCTCCTCGAAGCCAATGAATTGCTCCGACACTTCTCGTCTCTGTACTTCCTTCCTCGCCTTCAAGCCGAACCAAAACCAAACCTTCGCCGTAATTCAGAGCATGTTCGACGCATTACCAGCGGACATAACCGCCGATGTCTCCGGTGAAGACGGAGGTTACATCTACGTGAGGAAGAACTGTTCTTGTCTCAGCACGACTCCTCATCAGTACGCAACAAACACGACATTCACAATCAGACAAAACCGTGGCTACGTCTACGATGTTGTCGTCTCTGCTTACTCTGGTCTCGCGTTTCCACCCAACAATTCTAGAGAAGCTCGTGCCGCCGCTGTTGTATCCGTGCAGCTTCTCTGTGGTTGCTCGAGTGGTCTCTGGAACTACCTTATGAGCTACGTGGCGGTCTCTGGAGACAGTGTTCAATCTCTCTCGAGCCGGTTCGGTGTTAGTATGGATCGAATCGAGGAAGTTAACGGAATCTCGAATCCTGATAATGTCACAACCGGAGATCTCATTTACATCCCGCTTGATTCCGGTAAAGAATCTTCAATTTTTTTCTTAGGAATTTAGAGTTTTAAGACAATCAGTTTGATGATGTTGTTCTTGTCGTGTTGTTTAAGTACCTGGAGTGCCTTATGAGGCAAAGAAGATAAACCCTCCTGCTCCTTCTCCTTCTCCTGCGTTAACCAATAGCAGTATCTCAGGTTTTGATTTTAATGTTTCTTTTTGTCTTAATCTGAATCTTAGGTTACTATCTTTAGTATCATGAGACTCACATTCATAGATGTTTACCAATTTTGGAAAAGCTGACCAGGTGAACCACAGTTCAAAGGGTGGTCATGTGCCTTATATATGGATCGTTGGTGGTCTTGGAGTTGTGCTTGCGCTTCTCGTGGTGTGTATTCTTGTGTGTATCTGTTTGAGATCATCTAGTTGCAATTCTGGTGATGAAGATAGTAGTGGACACAACTTCCAAATCCTTAGGAAGTCCGGTTTCTTTTGCGGTTCTGGTCGGTATAATTGCTGCAGATCCGGGGATATTAGACAAACCAACGGTGAAGCTCAGAGCCATCATCAAGTTGTTGCTATTCCTAAAGGTTTGATTTTTTTTTTTTTTTTTTCATTATCTGTGGTTTCTCCTTAAAAAGAGTTTTTGTTGTTTTAGCGGTTTTAATTCTTTTATGTATATATAGCTCTTGGTGACGGAGTGTTTGAGATAGAGAAGCCTATGGTGTTTACTTATGAAGAAATCCGTGCGGCTACGGATGGGTTCGCTGACTCTAATCTTCTTGGTCATGGAAATTATGGTTCAGTATACTTTGGTCTACTTAGAGAACAGGTTTGTGCCTTAAGTCATGAGTTTTCAGTTGTCGTGATGGCTTTACTGGTTGTAATATGTGATTAAACTTATCACAGGAAGTTGCTGTCAAAAGGATGACTGCTACAAAAACTAGAGAGTTTGCCGCAGAGATGAAAGTTCTTTGCAAAGTTCATCATTCAAATCTGGTAATCCTCGCCGTGTGCAAATCTTCTTTATGCGTCTAAAGCGTTCGAGATTGTGACTCTTGGCTTTGCTTTTATCCTTGTCAAAGGTAGAGTTGATTGGTTATGCTGCAACCAATGACGAGCTTTTCGTAGTGTATGAATATGTTCAAAAGGGAATGCTGAAAAACCATTTGCATGATCCTCAGAGCAAAGGTAAAGAGATTAATACCGACAAGACGTAACGAGAAGAAGATGATGATGATGATGATTTGATTTGTTTCTCGATGTTCTTGAAGGCAATACCCCACTGTCTTGGATAATGAGGAATCAGATTGCACTTGATGCAGCAAGAGGCTTGGAGTATATTCATGAACATACTAAAACTCATTATGTTCATAGAGATATCAAGACGAGCAATATTTTGCTCGATGAGGCATTCAGGGCTAAGGTCTGAGTCTGAACTTATGAAACCCTTTACACTTTATGATTCTTATACATGACAATTGAGTTGATCTTATCTTTGCACGTGTCTTAGATATCAGATTTTGGACTTGCGAAACTCGTTGAGAAAACTGGAGAGGGTGAAATTTCTGTGACTAAAGTTGTTGGTACATATGGTTATCTTGCGCCAGAGTAAGCATTTGAAAACCCGAAGCTACATCGAGTTTACAATCAAGAACACACTAGTGAAGTCTTCTTATCTGGACTTTTCTGTCTTCTCCTCTGCAGATATCTAAGTGACGGTCTTGCCACCTCGAGAAGCGATGTTTACGCCTTTGGTGTTGTTCTTTTTGAGATTATATCTGGAAGAGAAGCCGTTATAAGAATGGAGGCAATGGGATCTAAGAATCCAGAAAGACGTCCATTGGCATCTATTGTAAGTTCTTGGAGTTTACACGCACTGAACCATTACACTTCTTTGAATGCAATAATCATTCCCAAAGCCATTTTTTTTTCTCTGTTGCAGATGTTGGCGGCTCTTAGAAACTCACCAGACTCTATGAACATGTCGAGTTTGAAGGAGTTTGTCGATCCCAACATGATGGATTTATACCCGCATGACTGTATATTCAAGGTAAACTAAGAAGTATATGCTTAGTAGTTGGAAAAATATATCAACCATATGATGTTTTCATTGTGAAAAATGATTGTTTTGTGGACAGATTGCTATGTTGGCGAAGCAATGCGTAGATGATGATCCGATTCTAAGACCAAACATGAAGCAAGTGGTTATATCGCTTTCGCAGATACTCTTGTCTTCCATTGAATGGGAAGCAACTCTTGCTGGAAACAGCCAAGTCTTTAGTGGTCTTGTGCAAGGAAGATGAAAACGATGAAACCTTAAGGGTTAAAAGACCCTTTTTGTTTTCGTTTATCTGAGTATTCACCATGGCCTAGAAGATTAGTTTGTCCAGAGGAATGATCAATCAGAGTCTAGCTAAGTAGTTAGTCACAGAGGAAAATCTGTTATATCTTGTTCTTTTCCTGTCTCGTTATGATTATTCTTTTGGACAATCAGTGAAGAGATGTATGAGTTTATTATATGCTTGATAATATATTGCAATCGTTCAAACAAAACATCACTTTATTTACTTGCAATAGATTGATGATGATACATGGAACAAAGCTCGGATGCTTCTCCGAGTTTATATGCTTGAGATATTGCAATCTTACAAACAAAACATCATTTAATTTTACAAATGAGATAATTATTTTGAATTAGAAAAGTTTTCTAATCTAGTATTAAGTTGATTTTTTTGTTTAATAGAAATATATAGATAATTTTCTTATCTTATATTTTAAATTGGAATGCTTCCTAATCCAATATTAAGTTGATTTTTTTTTTGTTTAATAGAAATTTATAGATAATATTCTAATCTTATGTATTATACTATTAAACATATAATTATAAAATTTAGTAATTTTATTGAATTTGAATATTGATGTGGAATAATACTATTAGTTGTCGTAAATTCTAAATCTTTTGTAGACAATTTCAATGACATTTATCGTCAACTTTTATATATTAATAAATATGATAAATCTCACCTCTAAATTTTTATAATTAGGATTCCAAAAAAAAAAGGAAAAGGAAAACAAAACTCTATCCTAGTAGGAAATTTGATATCAATTCTAGATACTTATATAACTAAAAAAGTTATGTTTCGATATATTTCTGGTACGAAAATTTAGCGCGAGGATGAATGATATTCATATAGCTTTCTTAGAGCTCGCCGTCTTGGGCGCCATGATCATCATGATGCTTTGTAGCCGTTGCTGTTCTAGCCCCAGGGGTTCACCTCCCGAGACAGTCCACCAAATTTCACAGCCCCAACAAGACATTGAAACCGGACTGTGGAAAGTCCTAATGTTCAAAGATATCGAACAAGAAGAAGAAGGGGAAGGAGACGGAAAACGATTTTGTCCCATCTGTTTGGAAGAGTATGAGGATGACCATGAGATTAAGCGTTTAAACATATGTGGACATGTTTTTCATCCTTTTTGTATTGATTCTTGGCTTACACGCGACCGGAGCTGTCCAAGTTGTCGTCGTTCTGTTTAATTGATTCTTTTAAAGTTTTTTTGGTCTAATAGTTTTTATTATTTACTACTAGGTGTAACCCGCTATTAGATTTTGTGACTCATTGAAGAGTACACTATCAATATTTTGCATTAATCAAAGTGTTGGTCATCCGGTTGAAAAATCGTACTCAAGTTGACTTTGAAGCTAAATTTGTTTATTAGGACATGGAAACAAAGAAACATGGCTAGAAAAGAGTCTTTTGTTCTTCCCTCTACCAACTTTTGTTCTTCATTTATGTTGTATTTTTATGGAGATTGAAAGTAGTGATAGATCTGAGTGTGACGATAGGAGGTCCTCAAAATCCGCATCAACTTCAAGCTTAGATCAATTGATAGATCGGATGCGAGCAGCTTGTGAAAACGGAAAAAGAAGTCGCAGAGAAAGATGATGAGCTTTACAAAGATGGGTATATTATGCGTTCGTAAAGACTCTGTGGGTGTGTTGGATGAGAAGGCACATGTCTCTCAAACACTTTGATAAATAGTCCTACCAACGTTTAGACAAAGCTATATAGGCAAAACATATGACACAATTCTGTTTCCCAATCAGAGGATATACATATCATATGATTAACCAAAAGGTACAATGGCGTGAGTGACCATATTCCAAACAAAGCGTAATCTTTCGATTGCTTATTCACATGTAGATATGAAAATACAGATATAAACACATCAAAAGCTTTTAGATGAAATGAGACTCAAACTTTTTTAGGGATCATTGGTGCATCGACATGGGCAGCAAGAACCTCGTGGAGCCGGTGCACAACACACACACGCAGGACAAACGCGAATTGGTGCTGCTGGTGGGACTCGTGGTGCTCTCAGCAGCATACGTCCTTCAACTATAAGGAAACAAATGATTCACATTACAGATAACCGCGAAGGAATGTTAGTTCAAAAATTATTAGCTTACCATCTAGGTGCGCTCGAGCTGCCTGACATGGAAGGATTGGAGAGAAGACCAAAGCAAGCACAAGAACATAAAGGACGATGACTGAGCTTGATCTCTCGGTTGCCATTGCAACTTTCTGCCAAAAAATGATTAGAGACTTAATTAGAAAAGGATTTCTGATTGCAGTTTGAAAACATTGTAGGATGATGTTTATATAGGCCAAGAAAAGTAAATTGCGGCAAAGTTGGTCAAGAAGTCTAGCAATAAAATAATCCAGAGCGTGAAGTCTATATATATGACCATTGACCAAATAAACTAGTCATTTGATAATTCATACATCTGGCCGATCTTTTGATCTTTAATTGTAATCGTAAATTCACCTATCTACCCTATCAATATGAATAAAAGACGGCTCAATGTATGTAACGAGTGGACACTAGATCTCTAATTAATATTCGAAGCTGAAGAGACGAAGCCTTGAAGAACTTAAAGCTTTATTGATCATACGATTGGTTTGAGACTGCTGGAAGTGTAACGCTCATAAGATATGTTATCTAAAGCTGATATGATATATTTTTGTTACATTGAACTCAAATAAAGAGTTGACTTTGAAACTAGAGTTATGTTTGCTATTAGGACATAGAAACAGATAGATGAAATACAAAGGACTTTCTCCATTGTTCTTATTACTTTATCAGTAGAGCTTTTTAATTAATATTTTCACGGAGACTGAGAGTGGTGATGAGTATGACTGTATGAGTGACGATAGGAGATGCACAACATTTGCAGCAACTTCCTAGCGGCGCTGGCTCGCAACACACACATGCCGGGCAAATCGGTCGGCTTTGGCCAATAGGACCTGATAAAATGCATACCAAGAAATTTGTAGATAATTCTTTACTAAATCAGTCGATTGAGATCATTTATGATGGAGTGTAGATATTGGAGTGTATTGAGATAATCAAAAGTAAACCAAACATATTGATATTGGAGTGTATTCTTGGTATTGGAGTATATCTGTCGCCTTTGTAGATACTAAATCAGTCGATTGAGATAATTTATGATGGAGTGTATTGACATATTGATGAGTTTAGTACCTCTCGGGGTCGAAGGGATACGAGCAGCGTTGCTTTGTGATAGGGGAAGAAGAAGTAGCAGAGAGAAGATGATGAGCTTCAAAACCATGGAGTTTCCACTATGAAACGTCATTGATGCTCTGCTTTTGTCATGGATTGTGATATTAGAGGACAAAGGGTTATATGCATTTATTGAAGACGAATTTTCCACAGTCCAATTTAGGATATTCAATATCTCTTTATGTAAAAATGAAAAGTCAAAAGCCCCTAAACAGCCTAGAAGTAGACCAACCAATAATCTCATTAGCTAATGCAAGACATTTAACGCAGTTCTGTGTCCGAACCAGAGGTCCGGATATACACTATTATAATCAAAAGTAAAACAAACAAACAGAGAAAACAAAATATTTTTTTTTTTTTGAAAAAAGAAGTTGTTCAAAAAAAAAAAAGATACAATTTTCTGCGTCATCAGAGTCCTTAATATGTTTATTTTAAACTCATATTAAGAGTCTACAAATATTAAAGTTCATCACATAGCTGAAATAAAAGTTGCAGTATTTAGGGATCGTTGGTGCATCAGCATCGGCATGGGCAGCAACCATCTTTTGGAGCTGGTTTACAACACACACAGGCCGGGCAGTAGCGTCTACTTGCGGATTTTCTCAACAACACACGCCCTTCAGCTGTCATAATGATAAATAAAAACCTCAACCGAATTAAGGAGAATCGCGGCGGATTTTGTAGTTAATTCAAATCATATTAAGCTTACCATCGAAATGCACTCGAGCTCCTTGACATGGAAGTACTGGAGAGGAGACCAAAATAAGTACAAGAACGGAAAGGAAGATGTTTGAGCTCGATCGCTCGGTTGCCATTGCAGTTTTCAGATTAAAAAATGTTTTAAGAACTTAAAAAGACTTTTAGTTGCAGTTTGAAACCATGGTAGGATGATGCTTATATAGGCTAATATTTTTTTTTGCAATAAAGTTAGTTTAGAGGAGTAACAATAAAATAGGGAATGATTGGTGGATGCTATGAGTGTTGCGCACAACCTTATTTCTCTCTACAATATTAAAGTTGAACCACTCAAGCTATGATTTATATTTTTAACCAATCAATTAAGCTATGATTTATGTTTTTAACACATCAAGCTATGATTAATTATATTTTAATTTTTTTATAAAAAAATTTGTGGTTGTGGAAATGAGAGTTTTTATATCACTATATCAAGCTTTGAGAGAAATATGCCATATAAATAATAATATTACATGCTTATTTTTATATTTCATATATATCTATTATATATTTATCATACATTCTAAATTTTATTTTTTATCTTTATGATCAAATAATTTTGTAATTACATAATATATGATTAGTGTAAGACTTGAGAAATATATATATCAATCATGTTTCGATATTTAAATTTATAAGACATCTTATGATTAAAAGTAGGAAACATGACATATTCTCCTATAAGACATCTTATGATTAATTTATGCTACTTGATACGTTTTGCAGTGATGAGGTAGACACACCGGCAACTTTCAGTTGTTATTACAATCAGAAATTTTACATGGTTGGTGGGAAAGCTCTTTACATAGATGGTGGTTGAGGTCAACCATTTGCATTGTTTTTAGAGCTAATGACTCAGTTATCAGTCAGTATTTATGATCATAGAGTATGTTATAAAGTCTCTTCTGAAGAAGTAGATGATCGGAAATTTTTGACAAATGGTGATAGGAACTTTGAAAAAGATGTGTGCAGCTGTAATGACTAACACAATTGATATATCTGTGGAGCCTGAGATAGAGAGAGATGAGACTACGAGAAATGCGACTGAGAGACCTAATAGTGAGAGAGATGAGACCGAGAGAGATGAGAATGAGAAAGCTGAGATCGAGAGAGATGCACGTCAGTTTGATGAAGAAGAAAGATCTGAAAGAAATGTGGCAGAATTTTGTTGTGAAAAGATTGGTGAATGGTGAGTATGCTACACCTGTGAGCTCAGATGATGATAACAATGGTAAAGAGAGAGAGAGAGAGAGAGTTACTCCAGGTACAAGAAAAGCAACGTGAGCTAAAATTGAGACAAGCTTTCGACAATTTAGAGGCGTTCAAGCAGGGTAGACTATATGTTAAAGCATGGATGGAAAGTGAAATATTTCTGTTGGGAGAAAAACAAATCTGATCTAAAATGTGCTAGTGTAGCCGATGAAGTAGAGGAAGAGTATACATGGAAGATTTAATCTTCCTATAAAGACCATTGTTGAAGTTTTTTTTTTTTTTTGCATCAAAACCTTATTCTATTATTCAAATTTTAGGTGGGGTGACTAACCACCCCCGGATATAACAATCAACAAGAAACATCAGAAGGATATGATCTAGCCAATTTAGCCAACATATCAGCTACAGAAACAGAAGAACAAGGAATGTAAGACAGAGAGAACATCAGAAAAAGCTTAAGACATTTTCAGCTACGTTGAGAAGTTTGGCCATTCCTCTGGCGACGACCTAATCATTTTAATGATGTTTTGGCAATCGGTTCCGAAATTCTAAGTGGTCGAGTGTTGCAGCATGGATTGCATTGCCCAAAGTATAAGGCTTCAAGTTTGGAATGAGAGAGGGGAGAGACGCCTCGATTGGGTTCCTGCACCCAAGAGCTAGTTACGACCATCTGTCCCCATCCAAGCCCATCGCAGGCCATTCATTGGACCTTCACTGAAACAAGAGCTGTTAAGTAAGCAGATGTCACGAAGTATGATCACTGGTGTCAAAATGTACATTAAGGATGCGTTCTAAGCTTTTATTCAAGATGTCATTGTTAGGTTATTTATGAACGATATAACGGAAATTCCACCTTAATCCCAAAAGGTATCATTAAATTCATGTCCTGATACGCATGAGAAGCTGACAAAAAAATCCAATTATAAAATTCTTTTAATTGTAGACATAAATGATGTTATAAACATATTTAAAAATTAAAATACTTATGATAAAATAGCACTAGTTTATAAATCTCTTTGATATATAAAAGATTAGGTAATCAATAACTATTTAAATATTTATTGGAATATAACTTTTTAGTGTCTAAATTTACCATCTTTTTGTTTTTGAAAAATATATAGTCTATTTAAATATTATATATATCATATGCATCACCCAAATCTTTTGATTCTAGACCAAGAAGAAAATCTTATGAAATTAGAAAAGATTTCAACTACTTGATAAAAATGCGTCTATTATATTGTGCCAAAAAAGAAAACAAATTCAAAATAGATCAAAAAAGTTTATTATAGATATCAATATGAGTGAGTGTTCCAAAAAAAAAAAAAAAAAGATATCAATATGAGTGTATTACTACTATACAGGACCAAGTATAAAAATTGACTCCTTTTATTTTTAATGTTTTCTTTACTATTTAGTTATTCAAAACAATAGTCAATAGGATGATAGATAAAAACAAGTCAAGATTTGTAGAACCATACTATATAGTAAATAACCAAATTATGGAAATTAGCATTTTTCATATATTAAATTATTAATTATTTTCTAAATAAAGTAAAATTAGGATTGGTTCCCTAATATTTTTGCTCCCTTATCGTTTGAATAGTTTCCGATTTTGTGAAAGACAGCTTGGGATGAGTTAGATTCTGTGCATGTATCTCCCTTTGTTTCTTTCTGTTTTCTTATATTTGTGTTTGATTTATGCTATAATACTGATTTCAAACCCCTGATTAATCTAAATGTTGAAGATTTGCAAAAAAAAGTAAAGAAAAGGACAAAATGAAATCTCTAAATGGATTTTTGCTTTTATGTATCATCACCTTTGCCATTCTTCAATCAGTACAAGCTCAAGATCAATCAGGTTCTTACTTTTTTTGTTTGTTTGTTAAAGCCTGATGCTTTTATAAACCTTTTAAATATCTGTCTCTTTGATTATAATATTTCATGAACAGGATTTATCAGCTTGGATTGTGGATTAATCCCTAAGAGCGCAACCTATACAGAGAAGACGACGAATATAACATACATATCAGACACAAGTTATATCGACAGTGGATTAGTCGGGAGGATCAATGATTCATACAAGACACTGTTTCAACAACAGACTTGGACCTTAAGAAGCTTCCCTGAAGGTCAGAGAAATTGTTACAACTTCAACCTTACCGCAAACAGCAAATATCTGATCAGAGGATCTTTTGTGTATGGAAATTATGACGGTCTGAATCAGATCCCTGAGTTTGATCTTCACATTGGTCCTAACAGATGGACTTCTGTTATATTGGAAGGAGTAGCAAATGCTACGATCTACGAGATGATCCATGTTTTAGCACATGACCGGCTTCAAGTTTGTCTTGTCAAAACAGGACAAACGACACCATTTATATCGTCGTTGGAACTTCGTCCATTGAACAATAATACTTACGTGACTCAAAGTGGATCGTTGATGTCGTTCGCCAGAATTTACTTTCCGCAGACTCCATCTTTCCTCAGGTAAACAAAATGAGGCTTCATTTTTGTGTGATGCAAAAAAAAAAGAAAAGTTTAAATTAAATATTTAAAATCGATTTTTTTTTTCACTAAGTAATTTCATAAAATGCAAATTCAAACGTTTACATAAACATTTCCTTCAGTTTGTGTTTACAACTAACACAAAGTTTTGCTTTCTTAAATTGTTGGTTCATCTGAAAAAAGAAAAAAAAAGGTCATGTGAATGGTATATTTTATACGTATTTTAAAATGAATTTATTTTATTTTTGTTTACTCATTCGCAACGCTCAAAAACTTTTCACCTATTTTCGAAAAGTGATTATGATATAAACTTATGTACGTGTTATAGATAAACCATTATTAATCTACAAAACCATCTCTAATTATCGGTTCATGGTTATAATCCTAGAGAAATTCTATCCAGTTAAAGTGTGATCGTTGTTCCATCAGTTTGCTACTTCGTTAGCCCAGTGTTAATCTAACATATCATTCAAACCCATACACTAAATCTAATGTAAAACACGAACAAATCATACATAAACATACCTAAACATGAAATTTTGTGTAACATTTTTTTTTAAATTGATAACTTATAACTTTTATTTGTTTGTTATGTTTTGAATTTAAAAAAAAAAAATTAAGCATCTTTGTCTCTCTCTTAGGTATGGTGAAGACTTCCATGACCGAATATGGGTTCCATATAGTGAGAATGAAACCATGTCCTTAAGTACCAATCATCCAATCGACACAAGTAGTGATTCCTACAATGTGCCTCAAAATGTGGCCAATTCCGCAATCATTCCTGCAAATGCTACTCATCCTCTTAACATATGGTGGGATTTCGGCAACATAAATGCACAATCATATATATACATGCATTTCGCAGAAATTCAGAATCTTGGCTCCAATGAGATCAGAGAATACAACATTACTTTCAACGATGGTCAGGTTTGGGAAACTTTCTTTAGACCTCAAAAATTCAACATCACAACAATCTATAGTCCAACAGCGTTGAGCTCTTCAGATGGGAAATTCAATTTCACTTTTACAATGACCAAAGACTCTACTCTTCCTCCACTTATCAATGCCCTTGAGGTTTATACAGTTGTTGAAAATTTATTGCTCGCAACATACCAAGACGAAGGTAATTCATTCATAAATCTATTCTTTTAATTCACCATTTTTTTCTTCTGTTTAGTTTTAGGAGGGTTTATTGATTTTCTTAAAGTACTTTCAAACTCCACTTGAATTTATTTAATTTCAAATTTGAATTTTATGGAGATTTCCAAATAAATGAGTCTAAGATTTTGTAATTTGTATTTGTTAACATCCATAACTTGAATTTCTAAATCATGAACCGAATAACCAATATTTTAGCTCGGGTTTAGTAGTCCTAAATCGAATAAAAGCACATCTTGACAAGAATTTTAAACATGCTATTAACAAAAAAAAACTTTTTTTTGGATTTCCTAATCAATTAACATACTCAAATTTGATAAACCTCAACTTTCTTACAACCTTTATATTAATCTGCAAATCTCCTAATTTATTTGGTTAATTTGAGTATCAGTTTCTACTATGATGAACATCAAGAAAACGTATGGTTTGAGTAAAAAGATTAGCTGGCAAGGAGATCCATGTTCTCCTCAGATTTATCGATGGGAAGGTGTGAATTGCCTTTATTTGGACTCAGATCAGCCTCTCATCATATCCTTGTATGTCTTTTTATTTCATTTGTTTACTCATAAGTTTTTTTTTTTTTTTTTTTTTTGGAAATTTATTCAAAGTCAAATTGTTTAACATAATAGGAACTTGACAGCAAGTGGACTGGCCGGTAGCATAACATCTGATATAGCTAATCTAATACAATTGAGAGAACTGTAAGCATCTGAAACTATTAAAACACAAATAAACTTAATTATTTGATATATTAACTCTTCAAAAACGTTTTTGTTCTATAATGATAGAGATTTATCAAAGAATGATTTATCAGGAGAGATTCCAGATTTTCTTGCTCATATGAAGATGTTGACACTCATGTGAGTTTCTGTTAGTGAAATCTTGCTTACTTTGTTTGTTTGTTATTTTTGCGGGAAAATTCATTCTTTTTCTTCATTCGCAGAAACTTAAGTGGAAACCCGAAGCTCAATCTCACAATTCCAAACTCTCTTCAGCAAAGGATAAATGACAAATCTTTAACACTAATGTAAGATTTTTTCACACCATCTTTTCTTCTGCTTTGTTATAAAATCATTTTTAGTTCCCTCCTTAGTGTTACTAATCACCTCTTTGTATTTTTCTTTTTTGTTCATTTTTCATCACTTTTAATGGTTGTAGTATAGATGAAAAACCAGGCAGAAAGTTTCCTTTGGTTGCTATCTCAGCATTGGTAGCTGGCTTGATCACTTCACTAGCTATCTTTACCATATGTTTCATTGTTGCAAGAAAAAAACAGAGAAGTAGTGAAGGTATATTTATCGGATCAGGTCTTAACACGTATGTAAAATAAAATGGATTTTAATATATATGATTAATTTCAGTTTTTTTTTTTTTTTTTTACCATTGTGTCAGCTCCAAGTGGCGTTAATACTGAGAAAATGTCATCCATTCAATCAGTCAGAACAAAGGAACGGACATTCACGTATTCCGAGATACTAAAGATGACAAATAACTTTGAGAAAGTTCTTGGTAAAGGAGGCTATGGAAGAGTGTATTATGGAAACTTAAATGATACTCAAGTAGCTGTGAAAATGCTCTTTCATTCATCAGCTGATCAAGATTATAAACATTTCAAAGCAGAGGTAACTCCAAGTCAGAAATAGATTCACTAGTCTTTTTTTTTTCTTTAAATTAAAATTAAAATTTTAATATTTCTCTAGGTTGAACTTCTTTTAAGAGTTCACCATAGACATTTGGTGGGACTTGTGGGTTATTGTGATGATGGAGATAACTTGGCTTTGATCTATGAATACATGGAAAATGGAGACTTGAAGGAGAATATGTCAGGTAAACACTTTCACTAAAATATTCAACTTTGGTGTTATTCAATGAAAATCTAACAAAAAATTGGTACAGGAAAACGTGGTGGGCATGTTCTAACTTGGGAAAACAGAATGCTAATAGCTATGGAGGCAGCACAAGGTGATGAAACAACAAAAAATATTTGCTTATATCCTAATTCTGATGTCTAAACTTGACATAAACAGTAATCATTAACTGTAACAGGATTGGAGTATCTACACAATGGAAGTATACCTCCTATGGTCCATAGAGATGTGAAAACTACTAACATATTATTGAATGAGCTGTTTCAAGCGAAGCTAGCCGACTTTGGGCTCTCTAGATCTTCCCCGGTTGATGGTGAGTCATATGTATCAACAATCGTTGCTGGAACACCTGGTTACTTAGACCCCGAGTAAGTAACAAAATCAATTTAATGATCTTATCCAGTATAAAATATGAAATGTAATATCATTAATTCTCTTTTCAGGTACTATAGAACAAACTTGCTAAGCGAGAAGAGTGACGTGTACAGCTTCGGGGTAGTGCTATTAGAAATCATCACAAACCAGCCTGTGATCGATACAACTCGTGAGAGATCTCACATTACAGAATGGGTTAGATTCATGCTCCTCGAAGGAGACATTAGAAATATCATCGACCCTAAACTGTTGGGAGATTTTGATACAAACGGTGTGTGGAAAGCTGTGGAGTTGGCTCTGGCATGTGTAAACCATACCTCGAACCAAAGACCAACAATGCCACACGTTGTGATGGAGCTAAAAGAATGTCTGGGCTCTGAACTAGCTCGGAGAGAAGGGAGTCAAGTGATGTATTCTAAAGATTCTGTTGAGTTTAGCTTATCTCCTGGTACTGAACTCTTTCCTGGACCAAGGTGAATTAAAAAGATTTGATATTTTATGAACACAATGATTGTTGAAATACTGAAATGTAAAGTTATCTATGGAACTGAAACTTATATTCCCTGTGCATCGAGTAAGCGGTTTGTTTATGATATTATTGCAACCTTTAGCCTTTAACATCTGTTACTTGCTTGGATCATAAATTTTTTTCTTCTTCTTATTTATGCGTTATTTATTGATTTAAAGAAAAAATGTTTGAACTTTCACTCCAAAGTTAAGAAGCTTGGAAAAGGTTCAAAAGATGATAATATGGACGATATGGATCATTTTAATTTGATTTTTTAGTTGTTTAGTCAAAAACAATTTAAATTTTGTGTACAAATAGGAAAATGAATTTTGTTGTTTAATTGTGTAAAGAAGGTATATATTTTTCGTTGGAAAAAAAGAAAAAGAAGGTATATATATTTTTCCCTTATAAGTATATTATATATTATTGAGAAATCATTTAAATTTAGTATTTGGGTATTCAGCATAAAATCAAAGTTGTCCTATATTGCATAAAAAAGTAAAAGAAAATAAATGTTACAATAAAATATTTTCTTCAGTTAGTCAAAATAAAATTATGTATTTATAAGCATATGAATTTGATATTGTAGTTTCATTTATAATATATATATATATATATATATATAATATTTTTTGCTTTTGAGAAATATGTGCTAAGTGTGGACAAAAAAAAAGAGCATTTAAGCTGGATATATATAAGAAATGTTGCCAAGTGGACTAATAAAAATAGAGTGAAAGTGTGGAACTCTTCATATACATGATTCTATTTATATATGAGTCTCTTTATAAATTGAAAGTTAATGAATTAGACTATAAATGTTGTAGAAGATATAAAAAACATGCAACTTCAACTCGTATGGGCCATACTCTTTCCCGGCCCAATTACTGATTAAACCCAAATATGAAGCAGTTAAAAAGCGAGGCAAAATAATAACCGTCAATGGCCACTCTCTCTCCGATAAGTAATGGACAAACCTTTTCTCTCTCTCAAAAACTGAGTTTAATCATGTTTGGTTTCTTGTTCCGTCGATGGCGAAAAGCTTCAAAATGTAAAAAATTGTTGCAGCAGCTTCAGTCTCGACTTAAGCTACTCAAGAACAAGAAATACGCAATTTCAAGACATTTACGTCAAGACATTGCTCTATTCATCCGAATCAATGATCACACACGAGCTCTCCTCCGAACCAAACAGCTCTTCCTCGTCCAAAACTCGCTTTCGATCTACGAGTTTTTGCTTCATTTCTCTGATTTCATCCTTCTCCACTTCTCTTCCATTAGAAAACACAGGTTATTATCATTTCTTTTTGCTTGTTTGTCAATCCTCTGTTTTGATCTGTGTTGATTCCAATAATTCAAACACTAATTCGATAGATATTAACTTGCAGAGAATTTCGTAATGACGACATTAATGAAGCGGTTTCGAGTCTTGTCTTTGCCTCTGCGAGGTGTGGAGAATTACCTGAGCTAATTGGCATCAGAGAGTTCTTTTTTCAACGTTACGGTCAAAGCTATGTAACAAAAGCTCTTCAGCTTCTCCCTGGAAATCTTGTTAACTTCCAGGTTTCATAATATTTCATTCGCAAATGTTTTTAAGCGTTTTTAAAAAAGAGAAATTATTTTCTGCAATTTTATTTAAGCTGATTAGTGATTACGCAGATCAAAGAGAAAATGTCGTTAACTTCGGTACCTGAGGAAATGAAGTACAAATTGTTGGATGAAATAGCTAAGGAATCTGGTCTCCGTTTAGAAATGTTAAGGTTGGAATATACGCCGGAAGTTGAAAAACAGGTGGTTGCTTTTACTTTCTTCTTGTCGTGTGTATAAAGATTATGTAGATATTTGTATTATTGGATTTATAATTCTTTTGGACTTGTGTGTGTATAGGTAAATGAAGAGGAAGAGAAGAGAAGAGATTCGGATTTGAATAGTTGCTCTGATGATCAGTCACCAGAAGTCTATAAATTTAGTCTCACGGATGTGGAAGAAGAGAAGAGCAAGGAAGAGAGATCAATGGAGGGTGATTATATAGAGGAGAGTCAAGTTGGAAAAGATGATCATAGAGTATTCAGATTCAGAGAAAGTAGTGAAGAAGAGAGATCATCATTCTCATCATCATTATCATCAAACGGGTTTAAGGACATGGAAAGTTTGAGGTACTACAAGAGGCGGAAAAAGATTCGTCCAAGGAGAAGGTCATCATCAAATTGTTACCATATAGTATACAATGTGTTTAGGCTCAAGAATGATGATGAAGAAGAAGAAGTAAGAAGAAGATTATTACCTAAACATGTTCATCCTAAGCTTCCTGATTACGACCAAATTGCTGCTCATTTTAAAGCCCTTAGGACACAACAACGTATGCATTCTTAACTAATGCTTCACACTCCTTTTGTTTGGAATATTGATTTTGTTTTTCTTTTTAGATTTTTACATATTTAAAAACATTTAATAGTTCACTGTTCTTATCATTATTAAATTATTTTATTTGGGCTCATGCGTTTTTTTTGTTCTTGTTTAATTTTACTTGATTTTCTCAATAATTATAGGAGCACCACTTTCCCATACTTCACACTTCCCCACTACAGGCTTCTTCACTCGACCGCCAAATCCTTTTTTTTTTTTTTTTTTTTCTCCATATCCCATTCATATTTCATTTTGCATTCACAACATTAATTTTTTATTATAAAATAGCATGTCTATATTTCAAAATAATACAAAATTTGCAATCAATATTTTGCGAAAGTATATATAATTAATTAAGAAAATTATTAATCTAAAATATAATTTTTTGGGACAAAATATGAGCTATTTATTAAAAATAATTATAGTATTTACTAATATGTAAGGATTTTACTATACATAATACACATAAAATAATTTTTGATACATATAAAACTTGAATATTAAAAAGTATCAAATAAATAAACAAAATATTTGAAAATCACACTAATCTATGATATAAAATTATTGACTATGATAATTAACTCAAATTTTATATTTATATTACTATAACTTTTGAATACTATATTTTATCTGAATAATAACTTTATTGATTTTTAAATTTTTTGAAATTTTTGAAATTATAATATTTTATAATTATAATGGTAATAATATTTCAATGAATACTATTGATTATATATATATCTCAATAATATTTATTGGATAAATGTTGTTTTTTTGTCTATATATAGGAATTAATAGCCTTCAGAATCATCTGTTTTCAGTGAAATGCACCGTTTTGTTTATATCATCTTCTCATCTAAATCGTGGCTGATTTAGATATATGTTCTTCCGTGGTTAAGGACATATCTAGGAATTCGGGATATGCATCCAAATCGTTAAGCTTGCTTGATTCCTAGATAAGCTACAACAAAAACCTAACTACAACCCTCTTCTCGAGTTGCTTCACAATTATTTATATCTTGGGGAATCTTAGCAGCTAAGGCCTCAGGACATATCTAGGAATTCGGGATATGCATCCAAATCGTTAAGCTTGCTTGATTCCTAGATAAGCTACAACAAAAACCTAACTACAACCCTCTTCTCGAGTTGCTTCACAATTATTTCTATCTTGGGGCATCTTAGCCTCAGCAAAATCCCTCTTCCTTCCTCTGTTCGTTAATATCATCTAAAACATCATGATGGCAGTAACGCCATGATGAGATTGTAACTATTCAAAGAAAGGCATCTGGACATTGCCTACCAGTCTCATCAAATAAGTACTGCATCCTCCATTCAATGATGTTAAGTTGCTAGAATTCATGAAGAACAAGCAGAAACCCTACCAATTTGATCATAAATACGCAATACAACCTTATACATATCAAAACAACCAAGTTTTTTTATTCTAGATCAAGTTATTTTATAACCACAAGACATTTAAATTGGAAACACACACTTATATATCATCACTAGCTTCTGTTGGCAGTCTGCCAGTAACTTGAAACCAGTCTCCAACGAATTTTGTTGCCCTGTCAATTGCTTTGTCGAATGTCTTGTGCAATGTCAGGACATGAAAGTCCAGCTGCTTTATATTTCCTGGATACAAGGAAGAAAATTGACGTCCTCTGATACGATCAATAGTTCAATACCACTTGAAGCTTCCAGTAGTGAAGCAGTTGGTTCCATGCCCAGCTTATTGCACTTGATATGATGGTTTTGTCTGAAGAGTTTTTTTCTCTCATCCTCGTTTTCTATTGGTGCTAAAATGTTGCCCTCATTTGGAACATTCACAACGCAGAAGAGATTATTACGTTTCACCATCTTTTTAAATTTTTCTGGCTCGAAGTTGCTCAAATCTCCATAACTGAGAAAAATCAAATTCATCAATAAACTTATATCCAAGTTGATTAAGGAATTCCTGAATGCTTGAACCAATCAAGGATGAGTTAAGGCCATGTGGGATTTCCATGCTGTTTATGTCCCAGAAAACTCTTGATTGTGGTTTTTTTTGTAACTCGCGCTTACAAAGCCCTACATAACGTCTTGGGTTTATGCATGGTCAGATGGAACTTGGTTATGGAAGAAATAGTTAACTGTATACTTACATCTGAATCCATGTATGAGCAATTTTTGATTTTGTCAAATAGGTTCATCGGACCAACTACACTAGAGAAAATGTAAAATCGTAAACAGAATGTAATGAAGATTTTAAACCCAATCATATATTCAAAAACACTAGCACCTATTATGGGATTGAAATAAAGATAAATCACATTAATGAAAAATTTATTATATAACAATACAAACTTTATGCAGCACTAAACTACGTAAAGAGTTTATCAAATAGCAGTACAAACTTTGTGCAGTTCAAATAAAGCAACATAATTGAGGATTAATAGATTATTTATCTAATCCATAATTTTAAATGGAATTACATTTCTGAAGCAATGTAAAACACCATTCAGAAGTTAACGAATATCGCGATAGTCTTTGAGCCTAATTGGTGACCATTAAAAGAATTATACGAATGAAGAGGAAAATAATGAAGATGAACAAAATAATAGAAATGAAAATTAATATTTGTTACTTATTGTTCCTTTCCAAATATGATAAGTAATATTTTGTTATTTATTGTTTTTTTCAAATTTGATAAATAATAATATTTTTTTATTATTTTCTAAAAAAAAGAATGAAAAGAATCATATGTAATATAAATTATTTATAAATGGTGTAATTTTTAAGAATAAAGGAAAATTCATTATTACCTTTCATTCCTTTCCTTGATCACCATTTAGATCTAAAAGTTAACTTTCAATCACTAAAATAATAAACAGTCAGTTATATATGTCAGTATGTACCTCGGTGGCTACATTGGAAGCTGTAACTGCTCCCCCTCGTTACAATCAGTGTTAAGCCAGTGCAAAGCCGTGGGAGAGAAGACAAAAAAGACACCCAAGAAGAAAAAGAAAATTCTCATTACACTCTGTTTCATTTTCAACACGTTGACATGACCCATTTGTTGTGTATGGGACATCGGCTTTGGTTATGGTTGGATAAGATCGACCCAAACCCATAATTAAGAAGTCTAAGGTACCATAAATGTTTCATATTTTTGTTTTCCCGGGTAAATGCATAACTTGAATTTTGGTAACATCTATACTATTAATTTAAAATGATTATATGGAATTAACTGACGTGTCATTTACTAAATATTCTATTGTATTTTATTGGTTTTTTCAATTGTTTATTAAAAGTATTTTAGTCAAATGATATATGACTATTATGATTAAAATTTAAATCAAAACTAAATTCAAAAATATCTTTTTTTAAACAACCCTTAAATATATATATAAAAACATATATAAAGTTTTGTCATAACATTATAAAATCTAATAAAACCTTAACAAAAAATCTGTTTGCGAAATATTTTATTCGTAAAAGGAATTAAAAATAATTATGAAAATTAATATTATCTATGCTAAATAGGTTTCCAAACAATATAATAATTAATATTATCTATGCTAAACATGTTTTTAAACTACTATAAGACAGATTATGTTATGTTGATTATAATATTTTAATGAAATGTTAACCATGTAAAACGGGTTAAAAAATGTGTTAATTACCTCATCGCAATTGTTAAAAATGAAAAACGAACTTAACAGATCAAATGGATGAATTATCTTATTTTGAATTTGATTATGGAAACATCAAAGACAAATATACATTATTTTAATATAAAACATATATTATCCTGTAAAATATATAAAATAAATTAAATGTACATCACATTTTTTTATAATAATTATTTTGTTAAAATATATAAAATAAATTAAATGTACATCACATTTTTGCTATAGCACATTTCTGAACCTAGTATTTATTGTTATATAACCGCGAGTCATTTGGTTGATTTTTTCAAGAATAATCAATTAATCATAATCAAATGCAGAATGCTCATCAAAATCAGAAATTCAAAATCAATGACGAATTACATACACTTAACAAGAAACATATAATGAAGTCAACGCTTTGTAATTTTCGTAGAATATTGGCAGCGACGAAGTCACAAATCAGAATTACCTAAGTTGACTCGTTCATTTTTTAAAAGTTTCATCACCTTTGTTTTAATATTTTTCTTCTTCTTGTCCATATATATTCCATATAAATATTTCTGCCACCAACACTAATAATTTTGAATCTTTCCACAAGACAGAAAGAATTTGTAGAAAAGCAAGGGTAATGTTACAATCACCTGAATAATCTATTGTTGAAGACTTGGCCATCTTAATTGACCAATACTATGTTATGTCTATCTTTGCTCATCAAGAACAATGAATAACCTCCTTTGAATCAGAGCACAAAACCCAAAAACAAAAATGAAGTTTCTTCATTGGTTTTTGCCTTTCTTGATGTTAGCTTTTGAAATTTTTGAATTGGTTCAAGCTCAAGATCAATCAGGTTCTTTACTCTGCTTTTTTTGGTTTCTTAGTTTGTTCATTGAAGTTTGATGTTTTATTTCTTGTGCAGATTGAGAAACCCTTTTCAAAGTTTGTTTCTTTGATCATGAACAGGATTCATCAGCTTAGATTGTGGTTTGGTCCCTATACAGACGACGTATGTGGAGAAGTCAACGAATATAACATACAGATCAGACGCGAATTACATCAAAAGTGGAGTGGTCGAGAAAATCAGTGATGCCTACAAGACTCTGTTTCAGCAACAGACTTGGTCCTTGAGAAGCTTCCCTGAGGGTCAAAGAAACTGTTACAACTTCAACCTCACAGCAGGCCGAAGATACCTGATCAGAGGAACCTTTATCTATGGGAACTATGATGATCTGAATCAACTTCCAAGCTTCGATCTTCACATCGGTCCTAACAGATGGACTTCTGTTACGACCCCAGGAGTCACAAATGGTTCAATCCACGAGATGATCCATGTCTTAACACAAAACCGTCTTCAGGTTTGTCTCGTTAAGACAGGAGAAACAACACCGTTTATCTCGTCGTTGGAACTTCGTCCTTTGCACAATGACACCTACGTCACGCAAAGTGGATCGTTGGTCGCGGTCTCGAGAGTTTTCTTTTCACCCACTCCATCGTTTGTCAGGTAAAGAAAAGGTTTTTTTTTTTTTTTTTTCATTTTTCCTTGTATTTGTAGTTTCATTCTTTCTGTTGAAAATGACAAAATGGAGACTCGTTGGCTCTATCTAGGTTTGATGAGGACATACACGACCGAATCTGGGTTCCATTCATAGATAAGAATAATTCAGTATTAAACACGGATGCTTCGGTTGATACAAGTAACTTCTACAATGTGCCACAAATTGTGGCAAGAACTGCTGCTGAACCTGCAAATAAGAGTCGGCCACTGACAATAGATTGGAGTCTCACCGAGGTCACTGCACAGTCATATATATACATGCATTTCGCTGAAATCCAGAATCTTGGAGCTAATGAGACCAGAGAGTTCAACATTACTTATAATGGTGGTCAAAGATGGTTCTCTTATTTTAGGCCTCCAAAGTTCAGCATAACAACTGTATTCAATCCAGCAGCTGTGAGCTCTCCAGATGGGACATACAATTTCACTTTCGAGATGACCAGAAACTCAACTCTTCCTCCTCTTATCAACGCCCTCGAGATTTATAAAGTCTTGGACCTTCCACAGCTCGAGACACAACAAGAAGAAGGTAAGTTAAGCATGTTATTAACAAAACCCATTCTTAAAGCAATTTAGTTTCTGTTTTTCTTTTATGGAAAGTTTGTCTGGTTTCTTAGATGGGTTTTTTGAATATGTGATGTTTGTTAAGTTTTGGCTATGATGAACATCAAGACAACTTATGAACTGAACAAAAAGGTTAGCTGGCAAGGAGATCCATGTGCTCCTGAGTTATATCGTTGGGAAGGTTTAAACTGCAGTTATCCAGACTCCGAGCCACCGCGGATTATATCCTTGTATGCTTTTCTTTCTTGTTCATCTCAAGGTTTTGTTAGTTTCGTCGGTTTTCATAAGTTCTAGCTTGTGGATTCTTGATTAGGAACTTGTCTGGGAGCAATCTGAGTGGTAGCATAACATCTGATATATCCAAGCTAACACAGTTGAGGGAACTGTAAGCATCTGAACTGTCACACCAGTATATTCAATATGGTTCATTGCGGTGAAAGAAAGAACTATAACTTTGCGAAAACTTTTATTTTTCTCTTAACTGCACAGAGATTTATCAAACAATGATTTATCAGGAGAGATTCCAGCATTTTTTGCTGAGATGACACTGTTGAAAGTCATGTAAGTTTCATTATGACTATGCATATGTCGGTTCTTAATAGCTCTGCTCTTTGTGCTCTGTTTTGAAATATTCTGTCTTGTCATTGTTCAGAAACTTAAAAGGAAACCCTAAGGTCAATGGCTCAGTGCTTCCAGAATCTCTTCAGAAAAGGATAGATAGCAAATCATTAACACTAAAGTAAGATTCAATCTCAACCTCTTCGAGTCTTCCTTTTCGGCTCCCATCAATTTTGATCCCTTTTTATTGGTTTCTCATCACTTTTAATGGATACAGTTTGGATGAAAACCAGAATCCGACCCCAAAAGGCAAGAGTAAAAATGGTCCAACGGCTGCTATTGCTGGGGCAGTGGTTGGTGGGTTTGCTCTACTAATCATCATGGCTATCATATTTGTGGTCACAAGGAGAAGACAGAAAACTACTGAAGGTGTGTATGATTACCAGATTGAGACTTGATTTAACTAAAAAGTAACTGCTCAGATTTTACTAACTTCTTTTGTGGTTCATCAGCTTCAGGACCTGCATCAGTCACTACTGGTACTGTTAGCACTGAGCCAAGATCATCCAATCCATCAATCATAACAAAGGAACGCAAGTTCACGTATTCCGAGGTACTGAAGATGACTAATAACTTCGCCAGGGTTCTTGGAAAAGGAGGCTTTGGAACAGTGTATCATGGAAACTTGGATGATACGCAAGTAGCTGTGAAAATGCTCTCTCATTCATCAGCTCAGGGTTATAAAGAATTCAAAGCAGAGGTACTTTAACAAGACACAGATCCGTTATTAGTCTTCGCCTTTTTAGTGGCAGTAAGTTAATGCCATTAAGTTTCTCTAATGATAAAATGGTGATTTTGTTATTTTTATCAGGTGGAGCTTCTTTTAAGAGTTCACCATAGACATTTGGTTGGACTTGTTGGGTACTGTGATGATGGAGATAAATTAGCTTTGATATATGAATATATGGCAAATGGTGACCTGAGGGAGAATATGTCAGGTAACACTTTCACTATAAATGACTTTTGATTTGGGTCCAGTCCAATTCATCTCTCAATTCCAACACTTGAAACATTCAAAACACAACACAGGAAAACGCGGTGGCAATGTCTTAAGCTGGGAAAACAGAATGCAAATAGCAGTAGAGGCAGCACAAGGTGAAGAAAATGCTGACTTTTCTTTTTCTTTCATTATTATAAGACTGACATAAACGAGAACCATTTGTAACAGGACTTGAGTATCTGCATAATGGATGTAGGCCTCCAATGGTTCATAGAGATGTTAAAACGACTAATATCTTATTGAATGAGCGGTTTCAAGCGAAACTAGCCGACTTTGGGCTGTCTAGATCTTTCCCAATCGATGGCGAATCTCATGTCATGACAGTGGTTGCAGGAACACCTGGTTACCTAGACCCTGAGTGAGTGAATCAATCAGTTTTGTTACTCGAATGTGAATGAAGTGTAATCTCTCTCTCTCTGTTTCTTTGTTACAATATATCAGGTACTACAGAACAAACTGGCTAAGCGAGAAGAGTGATGTTTACAGCTTCGGTGTAGTGCTGTTGGAGATAGTCACAAACCAGCCTGTGATAGACAAAAACCGAGAGAAACCTCACATTACAGAATGGGTTGGGTTCAAGCTCACAAATGGGGACATCAAGAGAATAGTCGACCCGAAACTGATGGAGGATTATGATACAAACGGTGTGTGGAAGGTGGTTGAGTTGGCTCTAGCCTGTGTAAACCCGTCTTCAACCCGTAGACCGACGATGCCACAGGTGGTGATGGAGCTAAACGAGTGTCTAGCATTTGAAATCGAAAGGAAACAAGGAAGTCAAGAGATGTTTACAAAGGATTCTACTGATTTTAGCGCATCTTCTGCTTCTGATTTCGCCCCTAGAGCGAGATAAAGTGAAATATGTCTTTGATGTGTTGTGATTCTGAAGCTATGATATTTATAATAATCGACTGTTCGTACTGAAGTGTTTAAGATATCTATTTACAAATATAGGAGCAGGTGGTTTTTCCTGGAAAAGTAATGATGTAACTTGCGTGGATCACAAGAAATTGACATCAAATCGTGTACTGAAGAGAAAGAACATATTAGTTTATGTATGAGTCGTCCCTAATAAAATCAACGCCAGAGCAAAGACCATGATGCTATGTTTTGATACTTTTGGTGCTCTGCACAAAGATTATTCTGGGGAAAATGAAAAACAAATATTTGACCTACAAGGCTACAAGTACCATTTTATAATTTGAGTTTATCTATTGGGAGATTCATGAGATCAACCGAAACTGAACACTACGCTTGCGCTGTTCTTTACGCGTAGCCAGGAGAATCTTGTTGGAACAACACTGACGGACAGACAATGAAGTATTTCTAAGGTCTTTTATAAGACCATTAGATTGCCATAGAGACTTTCTCTGCATTTATGTGTGCATCACAAGTCAGTTGTTGAGGAAGAGGCTTTCTCTGTCTAACACATCTCTGTCTTCAACCTATATCTATGTATATGGAAAAGGCGAAGAAAAAAGTACATCATAGGTTTGATAGTGCTGAGACTCTCCAGCAAACAATCGAAATAGAAATCAACAGAAAGGCTTCGAAGAGATGGTGAACTATCCCTAGTGTACAAAAATTGAGACAAAGCTTTTAAAAAAAAAAAAAAAAAAAAAATTGAGACAAAGCGAAGGGATCGGAGACGCAGTTATAGCCACAAGGATATTCATATAAGTAGTGAGCTAGAGATGATCTCTGATTCTCTGAAGCAAATTCACCAGTCACGAAGAGACAGAGACGAATAAAAAAAAAAATATCCAAAAGGGCCCTACTCTGTTTTTCTTGTTAACGGCTTTCTTACGGTAAACACGTGGATGCGGCCCATTGGTGGGATATAGGATTGGACTTGCGAGGACACAGCTAACTTCCCATGAGAGCCAAAATACATTGACCAGTACAACGTTATCTAAGTCTTCGTCAATTAGAACGATAAATAATGATTTATAGCCTCCTCTAAGATCAGAGTACCCATCACAAGCGAAGAAGAAAGAAAGAGAAAAAAAATGATGTATTTCCATTGCTTTTTGCTGCTCTTGATAACAGCAGCTTATGGCATTCTTGAATCAGTTCAAGCTCAAGATCAATCAGGTTGTTACTCTGTTTTCTTATTTTGCCTTCCTGCTTTTGATGCTTTGATTCTTCTGGACAGTGGCAAATCCATAAATAATTTTCACCGGGAGCATTGATGTTGAAACAATTTTTTTTCGCAACTTTTAGTCACAATATATATATATATATATATATGTATATATATATATGTGTGCATATATATATATGAATTTTATAGAAATTTTATTCATCATAATGACTTTGTTACAAACCTAAGTTAAAAGACAACAAAACTATCTTATTATATAAAGTTTGATTCTCAAAGTAATCTTATGTTCGTCCACGTGTAGGATTTTAACATATGTAAAAAATGTAAAATATAATAAAATTAATACAAAATAGTGAGAAATTTATTATATAACTCAAAATGATATATCTTATTAAAAATAGATTATTCCTAAAAATAAAATGATTATTATTTTTCATAAAAATAAAAGAATTATACCAATGAAAAATAAAATTATTAAAATTATATTAAAAATAAAAGTTAGTCCTAAAAACGGATTGTTAGTTTTCCTGATTCATAAAAGAAAAAATACCACATATATTATCTTATTGTAAAGGATATATCTTATTAAAAATAGATTATTCATCAATAGAAAATGATTATTACCTTTTCTAAAAAGATAGAAAGAATTATAGCAATAAAAAAGAGGAAATAAAATTATTAAAATTCTATGTAAAGAAAACTTAGTCCTAAAAAGGGTTGTTAGTTTTCCTAAGTCATAAAAGAAAAAGGAAAACCAAATATATTATCTTCTTGTATATCAAAACTATTAATTAATATGATTACGACATGTGTCAAATTTATCTATAATATTTTGACACACATAAAAAATATTTGAAGATAACAAAATATACAACAATTATTTCATAAGAGTATTAATGTTTGTGATTATATTTGAAGAAATTTATATTTGAATGTAATTTTTTTTTTCAAATTTTAAAATCTGAAATTTTTATGTACTAATTTTTAAGTAATATCATATTTAAAATATTTCTTGGAAATCATTTTTTTTATCTAAAATAATCGTTTCTCTAGGTTTCTCGAGTTTCTCAATTGCGAGTTACAAAACATAGTTTTTTGATAATTTAACAAAAAATTTAAATTATAATCTAAATATATAGATTATGTTATGCATGTTATCAATTTTAGATTTTGAAATTTTTATTTTCACACGCATATCACGTGAAGTCCAATCTAGTAGTTAATACAATAGTAAATATAGTCACTAACATATTCATCTTTATTGAATAACTATACTAGAACCAGCTTGATACGCGCGTGAAAGTGAAATATTTGAAATATAAAATTGATAACCCGCATGATTTATTTATTTACATTTTAGATTAAGATTTGCCTTAAATTTTCAGAAAACTATGTTTAATAACTCGTATAACATGATTTATACCAAGTTTGGTTTTTCATATTTGCTAATATGATTATAGAGAAGGATGTACGTGATGTACGAGTTTTAAACCCTATTTCCTACTGCAAGTGCACAGCAAATCAGAGTAGTACTTAGGGGTCGATCCCACGAAGACCAAGTTCACACTATGGATTAATAAGCTAAAATCAAGAGCTAAGAGATTCAATATTGGGTTGTAAGAAATCGTGACTAGCAAGTTACTAAAACAAATCGGTTTTAACTATTATAAAGCAAGCGTTAGGTCAAGGCAATTCGCAGGAAATTCAGAGCAAGGTCAAACAACTATTCAGGATTAATATTAAGAACAAGTCCAGAACTCAAACACGATGATAATATTAATTCACTCTCGTGATACTAACAACTTTATCTAGCAACCTAAAAATCCTAACTCTCGTTGGTATCAGAATCGCAGATAAGCATTAATGATCAAGTTTGATTTGTTCACAATTCTCCAATACATCTACTCTCGCAGGTAATGAATAAATTGCTCATCTAGATCTCTTCTAGCAACCTAGCAACTCTCGCTGTCTAGATAAACCTAAGATCATGAACAGATTGGCCAAATCGATTCAAGCAATACGAACTCCCTAGATGAAGACTAACGATTTTGATTCCTATTTGTGTTTAACCCTAGCTCATGAATTCCTTTGAAAACCTTAACTAACTAATAGATCTACTCAGACATAATTAAAGATGAAAGAAACAAAACAGATGATATGAAAGAATGCATCAAATCGATATTAAAAATAAGAAGTACTAGGGTTCAGAAATCTTCTCCAAATTGTAGCTTGAGATCTTCTCCCTTACAATATAATTCCAAAAGCTAAGAGGTAGAAACAAAAGATAAGATCGATAAAACCTAGGACTAAAAGGAGTATTTATATTAGGTGTCATAGGCGGCTGGAAGGAGGCTGGGCTTCTAAAAAGTCGGCGCCAATGATTAGGGTAAAACCCTTCTTTTTGTTCTCTTCCGCGGCGAGCAGGTGCTCACTTGGTGGCTGAAGTTTGCGAGCATGTGCTCGACGATGGATGGAGTTGGTGATTCTTCATCAGATTTTCCTTCTTTTCTTCAAATTTGATTCTTTTCTTTTCAAAAGGTTCCAAATGCTCCAAACTCCATTTTCAGCTCCAAAGCCACCTAGAACTCCTAATACATACTCAAAAACTCTAGAAAACAATTAGATAAAAAGGGTTAGAAAGGGTAAAAATCCCAACATATCAATTCCCCCAGACTTAGATCTTTGTTTGTCCTCAAACAAGACTAAAATCAAGACTTAGAGAAATCGGTGGAGACTCACAAAATCTCAGAAACCAAGAGTAAACCAATTTCATCAGACCACATATCTTAGAATAAGAGATACATTGCCTTACCGAAAACCTCAACAACAAAGTTCACCAACCTCAAACCATATGGCTTACAATCCCAGAAAAATCTAAGTTCAAGACAATAGACTCTCACATTCATTTAGAGGTGGCGTGAGCTTCTTGCTAAAGACACTAGCTAAGTGAAACGAGGTTCGGTAAAAATCAGGCTAATATTTGAGAGTGGAGCTTGCGAGTGTTTAGGGTTACCTTGATTCAAGAGAGTGCAGGATATCGCACAAAACGGCAAGGGAGAATGGACTCATTGATGTCCACAACCTCTAATTCACTCTCCTTCTTAATTCGATTTTATCTCCATTCCTCTTTCCCTTTCCTTTTTTCTTGCGATTTACTCATGCTTCGGGACACACATTTTGAGTTACTAACTCGCCACCCCATATCCTTGAGCTACTAGCTCGGTTTTTCTCTTTTTCTTTTTTTTTTTTTTTTTTTTTTTTTTTTTTTTTTTTTTTTCAAAGAGTTACCTTATGGATAGGGGGGCTTTACTTGTGCATGTGTCCTTTGGCTAAAATGATCCTTTTTTGTCTCCATACCCCAGCAGGTCGTTTTTAGGCTTGTTTCTTTTCTGGACATCGCTGAGCAGGTGCTCTAAATCAGCGAGTATAGCGAGCAGGTGCTCGTGAACTTTTCTAGCTTTCTCCTGACATCTTCTTCAGCGAGAGTGAATCAGAAGTTGCGTCAGTCCTTTTCTCCCCGACCTTTTTGCACATATCTGCATAGATGTGAAATAAAAATACAAGTGCATGTGGAATAGAAAGATGGTTAGGGTGAGGGTGAGGTACTAACTAAAAGCTAGCTATTCAGGATCAACAAGAGTGGCAAAAGGGATAAGAAGTCCTGAATATATAATATAACACGTTTTCTAATCCTAGTGCCAATAACAAGAAGAATTAAAGTCCAGATTATGTCCATATAAAATAGAGTCTAAAGCCTATCCGATAAACCTTAAAGGGATTGAAGTTTTCTGGCCTGAGGAAGGATCCGAATGTGAGAAGGCGTCGGCTCGTCTCTGTACTCTAAATTCTGCAGCAATGTTCACTAGAAAGCAGGTCATACTCACAAATGGTTAGAACTCATCATAGATTTTGGTCATAATCTCCAGAAGTTGTGTTTTGACCCTTATAACAGACTGACTCAAGATAAAGAAAATAACAAGAAACAAAGTGCAGACTCGATAATAACCTCCCCCAGACTTACTTCACACCGTCCCGGTGTGAGAATAAACTAGAGGAGCAAGCAAAAGAAGACAAATAAAACAAAGAAAGCAAAAAGAAAAACGGATAAAACAAAGAGATAGAGATAGGTACGGTGCGTCAATCGACAGGTGGGTCCTCTGGACTCTCGCTCCTGGCTCTGCCAGTGCGTCTACGGCGTCTCGGATGGCGCTCTGAGGGGCTCGTCGCAGCAGCTGCAGAATGGTGGCAGCAACCAGTGGAAAGGCGCTCTAAGATCCGCTGCATGAGGCTGTTGTTCTTCCTTTGTGAAGCCACCATCCAGCGTCGGTACTCAGCGGTATCTGCCTCGTCGGAGGGGAGGAAGGTCGAACTCGCCGGTGGTAGCGGATGTAGAGGGGCGACGAGACTGAGGAGTACTGTGGATGAAATCGTCCTCCAGAGGAGGCATAGGGCCGTGAGAAGAGCTGGCAAAGTCCTGGTCTGAGAGAGAGCGTCGCGTGAAATCGTCCAAGAGAAGGACTCTGTGTATGAAGCGCATATCCTCGATAGAGCAAAGCTGTGTCTTGGCTGGGTCCGGGAGGTAGATGTGCTGCGGTAGCCCATTGAGACCTGTGTACTGATAGAGAAGCTGATCTGATCGGGAGGGGGAGAGAATGCGAGAGTGGAGCAGATGCCTAATGTCCATACGCTCGCCCTGCTCCACGTAACTGAAGTAGCAGAGCTGGACGTGCGCGATCTCGAAGAGTCCGGTCAGAAGGCTGCCAATCCGCTCCGTTTGCTTCGTCTTGCGGTCCTTGATGCTGCATATCAGCTCGGCGAAGTGCATGCCAAGGTTGGAGCGGTAAGACTCCGGTGGTGGTGCGCCAAGGAGAAGGGTGTTGACTCCATGAGAACCAACAATGACGTCGCTGCAACCAAGATACAGCAGGATCATCTCTTCGGTGTGTACCTTGTTTCCGGATGGGCGGTTGAGCAACATGTTACTGAAGATCCGGGCGCAGATGCGGAGAGCTGGATGTCGGATGCAGGACTGAGCGGCTGAGTTCGAGGAGTAAGGGCCGCGACCAATCGTCTCCCAGAAAGTCTTTACTTCCTTGAACCGTGTGGGAAAGTCGAGGCGCTCCACCTCATGCTTGAAACCGTACATAGTGGTGAAGTTCACCATTGGAATGTCAAATCGTCGCCCGCCGGCCTTGAACGTGAAAGTGGCACCAGCTAGAGTCCGGTTCTCGGGATCCTGGTGAATGATCCGTGCCGAGGCGAGACACTGACGGACAAGCTCTGGATAAAGTATCGACTCTTCAAAAGAGAATGCAAGGCAATGGGCGTTGGAGAGGATTCTAGAGACGGTGTCGTGCAGTCCAAGCATCTCCAATGTCTCGCGGCAAACAAAACGCGTCGGCGCAATAGTGAGCTTCAGCATCTGATTGTAGTATGATGCATCCCGTTGATCCCATACTTCGTCAGATTGAATGGGCAAATTGTCATCCGGCAAGGCGAAAGGCGTGTGTTTTCCGGTCGAGGCCACGGGTACAGCCACGGTGAGGGGACTGATTCCTTGCCCTTGCGACTCTGTTCGGGGCCATTAGTACCTGCGCGAAACAAAACACACGAGAATGAGCCCATGGAGGGGGGAACAAATCGCAAATCGCCGAAATAGAAAACCAACAACCAAGCAATCCACATTCAGCAATTTCTAGTCAAGGTGTAATCGAGTATGAACAAACCGAGAAGGCTAGTCTAAATCCCTAAATCGACATCAGTTTCCAAGTCGCCATTAATGGCTCATCAAGCTTTTTGAGGTTTTGCATGTGAAGTCTAAAGGGCGAAATCGTGGCCAAACATGCTAAATCATAGTAAATAGACAGAGATAGAGTTTAATCTAAGCCAGTTTACACAAAAGAGAGAGAGATTTCGAGACTTCCCTTAACCATGGCGGACTGAAAAATCGGGTTTTGAAGACGTACCGTGCTCGGTTGTGGAAAGCGATGGCAGATTTGAGAAGAGGGCGAGAAGGCACCCAAAATCGATCCCAAAAACGTGAAAATCGGTGAAGATTTGAAAACCCTGGTTCTTGGTGGGTTTTGGAAATCGGCGAGAAGGGAGAAGAAGAAATCGGGGGAGAAGAAAGGAAGAAGAAAGAAAAAGAAAAAAGGAAAATAGGAAAATATATATTTTTTTTTTTTTTTTTTTTTTTTTGGAAAAACGCGGGATTAAAATCCGTTTTGAAGTTTTGGAGGACTTACCTGGAACGAGCAGGTGCTCGGAAATCTCCTCAGATCGAGCAGGTGCTCGGATCGAATCGCCGATTTTTCAAAATTTTTTTTTTTTTTTTTTTTTTTTTTTTTTTTGTGTCTGAAACAAAGGAAAACAAAACCAAAAATCAATAGCAAAGGAAAAATAAAAAGAAATATTTACACTTACTTAGTGGGTTGCCTCCCACTCAGCGCTTGGTTTAAGTCGTTAGCTTGACTTGGTAAGCTGATCAGGCTTGTGGAGGTTCGGTCAGGGGAAAGTCTTCCCCTTCCTCGAGTTGTGCGTCGGCAAGGTAGGGCTTCAATCGCTGCCCATTAACCACGAACTCTTCGCCTTTGTTGTTAATCAGAACAACTGCTCCGTATGGCCGGACTTCTTTGATGGTGAATGGTCCAGACCACCTTGAGCGCAGCTTCCCAGGAAATAGCTTTAACCGAGAATTGAAGAGCAGGACTTGGTCAGCTGGGGCGAAGTTGCGAGCCAAGATACGCTTATCGTGATATGCCTTAGTCCGCTCCTTGTATATTTTGGAGTTTTCATAGGCGAGATGCCTAATCTCCTGAAGCTCATGCAGCTGCATCATTCGTCTCTCTGACGCCGGCTTTATGTCGTAGTTAAGGAACTTGACTGCCCAGGCGGCTTTGAACTCCAATTCAACGGGAAGATGGCAAGCTTTTCCATAGACAAGGTTGAAAGGCGTGGTTCCTAATGGCGTTTTGTAAGCTGTCCGGTACGCCCATAAAGCATCGTCCAACTTAGAAGCCCAATCCTTGCGAGTAGTACTCACGGTTTTCTGCAGGATACTCTTGATCTCGCGGTTGGAAACCTCAACCTGCCCACTTGTTTGCGGATGATAGGGAGTGGCGACTTTGTGCTTAACACCATTCTTGCGCAGCAAAGATTCAAAGATCTTGTTGATGAAGTGAGAGCCTCCATCACTGATAACCACTCGCGGAACTCCAAACCTGGGGAAGATGATAGATTTGAACATTTTGGTCACGACCCGTGCGTCGTTAGTGGGGCTTGCAATCGCCTCAACCCATTTGGACACATAGTCCACTGCGACGAGTATGTACTCGTTCCCAAAAGAAGAAGGAAACGGGCCCATAAAGTCGATTCCCCAGACATCGAAGACCTCAACTTCGAGAATGAAGTTCTGTGGCATCTCGTTGCGCCTACTGATGTTCCCCTGTCGCTGGCATGAATCGCACCGTGAGACAAACCGCTGCGCATCCCTGAACATCGTCGGCCACCAGTATCCTGCTTGCAATGCTTTGGAAACCGTTTTGAAGGTGGCGAAGTGACCTGCGTATGAAGAACCATGGCAGTGAAACAATATGTCCGGAATCTCTTCTTCAGTTACGCAACGTCGGAAAACTCCATCTGGACAATGTTTGTACAGGTAAGGCTCATCCCAGAAGTAGTGACGGATGTCCTTGAGAAATTTCTTCCTCCTGTACCCTGCGAAGTTCCGCGGTTCCTGATCAGCAGCCAGGTAGTTGGCTATCTCTGCAAACCAAGGCGTAGAAGAGCGCTCGGTGTGTGCAGCCTGTGCGCAGAGCTCTAGTTGAGCAGGTGCTCGCTGGGTGGGAGCACGTGCTTCCTCGATATGGAAAACGCCGATGGAATAAATCTGTTCTCCGGGAGACTGTCATCAAGAGGCGTTTCTGCATCAATCCTCATCCTAGACAAATGGTCGGCAGCTCCATTGTCTATCCCTTTCTTGTCCTTAATCTCGAGATCGAATTCCTGCAAGAGAAGGATCCATCTGAGCAAGCGCGGCTTGGCATCCTTCTTTGTCAGCAAATACTTGAGAGCCGCATGATCAGTGTGCACGATGACCTTAGAACCAACCAGATAGGAGCGGAATTTCTCAAAAGCGAAGACAACCGCTAGAAGTTCCTTCTCGGTTGTGGCATACTTGCATTGTGCGTCATCTAGAGTACGGCTGGCATAGTAGATAACATGAAGCTTCTTGTCCTTTCTCTGTCCGAGAACTGCTCCAACAGCATAATCACTAGCGTCAGTCATCACCTCAAAAGGAAGGCTCCAGTCTGGAGGTTGCACAATGGGTGCGCTGATGAGGGCTCCCTTGATCGTGTGGAAAGCTTCGAGGCATGCATTATCGAACTCAAACTTCACCTCCTTGCAGAGTAGGCGTGTAAGAGGCCTGGCGATTTTTGAAAAATCCTTGATGAAGCGTCTGTAGAAGCCGGCATGTCCCAGAAAACTGCGGATCCCTTTAACTGATGTTGGCGGCTGCAAGTTCATCATGACTTCGATCTTGGCCTTGTCTACTTCGATCCCATCCTCTGAAATCCGATGTCCGAGCACAATCCCATTTCTGACCATGAAGTGGCACTTCTCCCAATTAAGAACCAGATGTTTCTCTTCGCATCGTTTGAGTACCCTGCACAGATTAGACAAACAATCAGAGAAAGAGTTCCCGTACACCGAGAAATCGTCCATAAACACTTCCATAATGTCTTCAATCAGGTCCGTGAAGATGGACATCATGCATCGTTGGAAGGTAGCTGGGGCGTTACACAAACCAAACGGCATGCGCCTGTAAGCGAATGTGCCGTAGGGACATGTAAACGTTGTCTTCTCCTGATCGTCTGGGTGAATGGGTATCTGAAAGAAACCTGAATAACCATCTAAAAGCAGCAGTAGTATGGATGGTTAGCGAGTCTTTCAAGCATCTGATCAATAAAAGGGAGAGGGAAGTGATCCTTGCGAGTTGCAGCATTAAGTTTGCGGTAATCTATGCACATCCTATGTCCGGTTATTGTCCTAGTTGGAATTAGCTCATCCCTATCGTTTTTAATGACAGTGATTCCGCCCTTCTTAGGGACTACATGAACAGGACTAACCCAAGTACTATCAGAAATAGCATAAATCACCCCAGCTTCTAGAAGTTTCATTATCTCCTTCTTTACAACATCTTTTAGATTCGGGTTTAACCTCCTCTGATGTTCTATAGAACTCATCGATTCATCTTCTAGATGTATCCTATGCATGCAAAGATCAGGTGAGATACCAGGGATGTCAGCAAGCGAGTAACCTATAGCCTTCCTATACTTCCTAAGTTCACATAAGAGTAAGGCTACTTCTACATTGTTCAGGTCAGCATTTATAATCACAGGGTAAGTAGAGTTTGTTCCCAGAAATGCGTACCTGAGCCCGGCTGGAAGAGTTTTAAGCTCCAATTTAGGAGCTTTCAACTCGCTCCAGGGGCTGTCAATCGGATCAAGAGGCGGAGCAGGTGCTCGCGGAATCTGAGCGGGTGCTCCATCTGTTTCTGCCGGTTTTTCCTCTTCGTCCAGACTCATGTAGGCCACCATCTGTTCCATTCTGCGGCTCGAGTCTAGCATCTTGGCATGGCTGTCAGCTTCTTCACTGATGAAACCGTGTTCCCTTTCAGCTAGGGTGAGGGCGGTTTCGAGAGGGTCCGGGCAGAGAATTTCTTCAGCTGCCTCCTCATAGACGTCGTCTACTCCTTCCACAACGAAGGTCTGTCCGTCCAGCATGGGTTTCTTCAGCAGCTTATCCATCTCAAACGTCATTACCATGTCTCCCAGCTGGAGATCTATCACTCCATTCTGGACGTCTATGATCGCACCAGCTGTGCATAGGAAAGGTCGACCTAGAATCAGAGGATCCTTCGGCTCCTCATCAAGTTCCAGAACAACAAAATCGGCCGGGATCAAAGTATCTCCTATCCGCACATATATATCTTCCAAAACTCCTTTAGGGAGCTTGGTTGACCGATCAGCAAAAACCAAGGAGATGCGCGTGGGTTTGAACTTGGTGAATCCCAAACGCTTGGCAACTGAGTAAGGCATGAGATTCACGCTGGAACCAAGATCGCACAGAGAGCATGAAAAAGTCATTGGGCCGATTGTAACTGACAAGACAAATCGTCCAGGATCGCCTCTCTTCTTGACGACCTTGTTTTGAAGAACGGCGCTGCACTCCTTGAAACCGTCATCACCCTTTCTTCCTCCACGATTTTTCCAGAGACCAGAGTTTTCATGTACCGTTTGAGAGCCGGTATCATCTGGACTGCATCAGCGAGAGGTAGCTTTACGGTAAGATCCTTAAGCATCTCTCTACACTTAGCATCTTCCAAGTCCTTGCGAGACTTCTTGGGTGGCAAAGGGTAAGGGACCTTAGGCTTGTACACCCTTTCTGGAATCGCCGAGTTTTTAGAGGTAAGTGGAGTGGTCCGACCGAGCACCTGCTCGGTTGAGCATTCAGGGTGCTCGGTGGAATCATCCTCTAAAATGTCGAATGGTGAAGGTGTGGATTCAGCTTGCGTCGAGCTGTTACTTGTTTCTCCGGTTTCATAGGTGCCGTGACCCGATCCGAGCAGGTGCTCGTAGTTGGCTTCTCCTACATTGCCTTTGTCCGATCGTGAGGGTGATCTATCCTGGAGTGTCTTTCCGCTTCTCAGCTCAATGGCGTTGACAAACTCCTTCCTAGGTGCCTCAACTTTTCCAGGTAGAGTTCCTGGTGTCCTTTTTATGGATTCTGCAGTCTGAGCAATCTGAACATCCAGTTGCTTCATATGTGTCCACACGGCCTCGTATTTCCCATTTAGATCCACATACATGGTGTCAACCTTAGCATTAATCTCGGCTGCGGCTTTCTGTTGTCCAGCTAGAAGTTGTTGCATCATGTTTTTCAGCTCGTCTTGAGATCCGGATGCTGGAGAAGGAGGTCGCGGATTCTGAAATTGCTGAGGCTGTGTGTTCTGAAACTGGGGTTGCGGATTGTTATATGGCTGCCTAGGTTGATTTCCTCCTTGAAATCGGTTCTGGTTAGGGATGAATGGCCGGTTCTGGCTCTGGTAGTTGTTGGAGTAGCCTCTCTGAAAACTCGTCTGAGGCTGAGTTCCTTGCTTAGGGTAGACTTGATCCTGAGGGTTCTCCACATTGTTGCTTCTGTAGGACAGATTTGGGTGAGAGTTGAAACCTTGGTTGTTGAAGCCACGGCTTTGCCCAAAACTTTGTCCACTCACGTAATTTACCTCCAGCTGATCATCACTTGTTTCCTCTCCAAAGACCTGGGCGATGGGCTCTTCTCCATGCTCATCCACGAAGTGGACCGACTTTTGGTTTCCCTTAAGCAAAAGGTTAACCTTGGCTGTGAGCTCATCTATCTTCTTTGACTCCACGCTATTGACCTTTTTTCTGTCATATTCCGGAGACTTATTGCTGGAGCTTGCTGCGAGGTTCTCAATTAGCTCCAGGGCTCCTTCTTTTGATTTGGTGTAGAAATCTCCATTGCTGGCGGCATTGAGGGCGTTTCTGTAGTCCCATTCTACTCCATCATAGAAAGTACTGAGCAGCTGCTCATCGCTAAAGCCGTGATGAGGACACTCACGCTTTACTCCTTGAAGCGTTCCCACGCTTCGTTAAATGTCTCTCCGGGAAGCTGCTCAAACGTGGATATCTTGCTCCTTAAAGCTGCGGTCTTTGACTTCGTGTAGAATTTGTCAGGAAGGCGGATCTTGCATCAGCCCATGTCGCTAGAGAGCCTGGTGGCAGAGACTTCAACCACCGCGAAGCTTTTCCCGCAAGAGAGAATGGAAAAAGCTTACACTTCAGGAAATCTGGAGTCACACCATTAGAGCCGGTTGTGCTACAAATCTCCTCGAAGTTCTCGATGTGATCCATCGGGATTTCAGCAGGTAGGCCATGGAAGAGATGTTGCTTGACAAGCGCAATCATCTGAGGCTTGATCTCATAGTCTTGCCTCTGAATGGTTGGAGTGACAATGGCTGAGCGATCCTGGTAGTAAGCATGTGCTGCGTCTTTATCCCCAAACGCTGGTTGCTGAACAAGCTGTCGCTCTTGTTGCATGCGCAGCTGCTCCATGGTCGCCTGAAGAGTTCGCAGCTGAGCTGCCATGTCCGCTTGTTCGCCCATCTCCGGATAGTCGGTGTCGGTTGTTTCTGGTTCCGGAACAGGTGTGTTTCGTCTTTGCCTGTTCTCTCGTTCCCTTCTTGCTAATTCGTCGTTAGATAAATTGACAAGATTCTCGTTATTCTTGCTCCTTGTGCTCCTGGTCATACACCTGAAACGCAAAGAAGAAGAAAAACAGAAAACGAGTTTAGTGGTGTTCTTAGTCTAATGACCTAGCCGTAAACCAAAGGTGAATTTTTGGTCCCCGGCAACGGCGCCAAAAACTTGATGTACGAGTTTTAAACCCTATTTCCTACTGCAAGTGCACAGCAAATCAGAGTAGTACTTAGGGGTCGATCCCACGAAGACCAAGTTCACACTATGGATTAATAAGCTAAAATCAAGAGCTAAGAGATTCAATATTGGGTTGTAAGAAATCGTGACTAGCAAGTTACTAAAACAAATCGGTTTTAACTATTATAAAGCAAGCGTTAGGTCAAGGCAATTCGCAGGAAATTCAGAGCAAGGTCAAACAACTATTCAGGATTAATATTAAGAACAAGTCCAGAACTCAAACACGATGATAATATTAATTCACTCTCGTGATACTAACAACTTTATCTAGCAACCTAAAAATCCTAACTCTCGTTGGTATCAGAATCGCAGATAAGCATTAATGATCAAGTTTGATTTGTTCACAATTCTCCAATACATCTACTCTCGCAGGTAATGAATAAATTGCTCATCTAGATCTCTTCTAGCAACCTAGCAACTCTCGCTGTCTAGATAAACCTAAGATCATGAACAGATGGCCAAATCGATTCAAGCAATACGAACTCCCTAGATGAAGACTAACGATTTTGATTCCTATTTGTGTTAACCCTAGCTCATGAATTCCTTTGAAAACCTTAACCTAACTAATAGATCTACTCAGACATAATTAAAGATGAAAGAAACAAAACAGATGATATGAAAGAATGCATCAAATCGATATAAAAATAAGAAGTACTAGGGTTCAGAAATCTTCTCCAAATTGTAGCTTGAGATCTTCTCCCTTACAATATAATTCCAAAAGCTAAGAGGTAGAAACAAAAGATAAGATCGATAAAACCTAGGACTAAAAGGGAGTATTTATATATAGGTGTCATAGGCGGCTGGAAGGAGGCTGGGCTTCTAAAAAGTCGGCGCCAATGATTAGGGTAAAACCCTTCTTTTTGTTCTCTTCCGCGGCGAGCAGGTGCTCACTTGGTGGCTGAAGTTTGCGAGCATGTGCTCGACGATGGAGTTGGTGATTCTTCATCAGATTTTCCTTCTTTTCTTCAAATTTGATTCTTTTCTTTTCAAAAGGTTCCAAATGCTCCAAACTCCATTTTCAGCTCCAAAGCCACCTAGAACTCCTAATACATACTCAAAAACTCTAGAAAACAATTAGATAAAAAGGGTTAGAAAGGGTAAAAATCCCAACATATCAGTACGGAACCTAGTATTTTCGTGTATTGAAACAGTTTATTTTTTTATATTAAAATATACAATATTGTTTTTAGAGTAAAATAAAAATATTTGGTTGACAAAAAAATTATTTACCTTCTCATCGAGAAAGATAAAATTTATTCATATGAACTCGTTATTTCTCTTGATATTTTTTTCTAGGACGATAAAGACATTTTTATTTAACTGATCTAAGTTAAATAATTTTCAGAATTCATCGTTTCTTTGATGATATAAGAATGTAATGCTATACCAAAGAAGCAGACATTATAATAAGATATTATAATATTATAAATGTTATAGTAAGATATTATAATATTATAATATTATAATATTTAGTGAAAATTATAAAAGAGCTGAGTTCTTTATATAGACATAAATGATAAATATATAAATTAAAAGAAGTAATAATCCTTTTTCCCTTTCTATTTTCTTATAGGATTAGTTTATATTTTTAATTATTCTGCATACTTTTTAGTTAAAAAGTTATAATCTTTTTCATTTTTAGAAATAATCTAGTTTTACTAATCTTTTAAATATATCAGTTTTATTTATTTAATAAAATATTAATAATAATATTAATTTTTATATAAGGAACAAAAATATCTTATTTCCTTTTAAATTACATAATAACTTTTAATTTTTTTAATTTAATTTTATGTTATATTATCTGATTTATGTCAAAATCTGTGTAAAAAAAATTATTACCATGTGGCACGATCTTATTAATTAGTAACTTTAAAAACCAAGTTTTATATAATAATTTTTTATCAAGATAAACTTAATTATGGCCAAATGTACATTTAACCATCAAAATCGGATGGACAAAATCTAATTATCTATAAAAACATGGCATTGGTTAACCAAAATGAAATAAAGTCAACGTGGGAAACGTATTGTCGTCAATTGGATATTAATAATGCTGATCGTGCTACATTTAAAATTTAACTTACGTCCGCGCATGCAGTTCTGGAATTTAATAATATGCTGATCATGAACAGAATTCATCAGTTTGGCTTGTGGGCTGGTCCCTAAGAACACAATTTATGCGGAGAAGACGACGAATATAACATACACATCAGATGCGAATTACACCGATAGTGGATTGGTCCAGAGGATCAATGATAAGTACAAAACGCAGTTTCAGCAACAGGCTTGGACCTTAAGAAGCTTCCCTGAGGGTACAAGAAACTGTTACAACTTCAATCTCACAGCTAACAGCAAATATCTGATAAGAGGAACCTTTATTTATGGGAACTATGACGGTCTGAATCAACTCCCAAGCTTTGATCTTCACATTGGTCCTAGCAAATGGACTTCTGTTTCAATCCTTGGGGTCACAAATAGTTCACATCATGAGGTTATCCATGTATTAACACAAGACCGTCTTCAAATATGTCTTATTAAGACAGGAGAAACGACACCATTTATTTCCTCCTTGGAACTTCGTCCGTTGAACAATACAGCTTACGCCACGCAAAGTGGATCCTTGATTACGGTCTCAAGATATTACTTTTCAACCAATAAAACGGTCCTCAGGTAAAGAATGAGCCAGAAAAGGTTCTGTATTTGTAAATTGTAAATTGTTGTTTTGTTCTTTGTGTTAAGTTAACAAAAAACAAAAGCCTTCAATTCTCTCTCCTTGTATAGGTATGATGAGGACATCCATGACCGAGCCTGGTTTCCATACATAGACAACGAACTGGTGTTGGTAGGCACAGACATTTTGGTCCGTACAAACAATTACTATGATGTGCCACAACTTGTGGCGAAGACTGCTGCTGTCCCTACAGATGCTAGTCAGCCTCTGACATTAAATTTGAATCTCGACGAGACCACTTCAGAGGCATATATCTACATGCATTTCGCTGAAATCCAGAATCTTGAAGCTAATGAGACCAGAGAATTCGACATTAGTTATGGTGGCAAAAAACGTTTTTTGAGTTTTAGGCCTCCGAATTTCAGCATGTTAACTGTATACAGTCCCACAGCTATGAGTTTTCCAGATAAGAATTTCAACATCACTTTAGCCATGACCAGTAACTCAACTCTTCCACCTCTTATCAACGCCGTCGAGATTTATACAGTTTTAAACCTTCGACAACCTGAGACAGACCAAGATGAAGGTAATTCAAGCATCTTTATCAAAAGTTTTCAAAGTCCATTCAAAGGTTTTCTGTCTTTGACTCTTTGCCTCGTTTGTGAAATGTGCTGATTGTTCAGCTTCTGCTATGTTAAACATCAAGAGAAGTTATGAGTTGAAGAAAAAGGTTAGCTGGCAAGGAGATCCATGTGCTCCTCAGATTTATCGGTGGGAAGGTTTAGACTGCATTTATCCAGACTCCGAGCCACCACGGATCATATCATTGTATGTTTTGTTTCTCGTTCATCTCAAGAACCTTCTTTAGTTTCGGGGACTTCACAAATATTTTCACTAGTACTAACTCTTTTATAGGAATTTGAGAGAGAGCAAGTTGACTGGTAATATAACATCTGAAATTTCCAAGCTAACACAGTTGACAGAGCTGTAAGTGCCTCAACGCCAATAAACTCAAGTATTTTATATGATTTGTCACGGTTGAACAAGTATATATAACTCTTAGCAAACGTTTTCTTTCTTGATGAACAGAGATTTATCAGAGAACGATTTATCAGGAAATATTCCAGATTTTTTTGCTGATATGAAGTCGTTGAAGATCATGTGAGCTTCTTATATCAACAACACCCTCTCTCTGTTGTTTTCTCTCTTGTTTTTGTTGTTGTTGTTCTGACAGCTTGAGCTTTCTCATTTTTTAGAAAATTAAGTGGAAATCCGAATCTCAATAGCACAATTCCAGACTCTCTTCAGGAAAGGTTAAAGAGCCATTCTTTAACACTAATGTAAGATGTTCATACTTTCATTGATTCATTCTCAAATTATTCTGAGTGCCACACTAAACTTCATATCTCCTTTTTCTTTCCCGGTTTCCCATCACTTTCAATGATTTTACAGTTTGAGTAAAAGAGAAAAGCTTCCAGTGATTGCTATAGCAGTGTCAGTGGCTGGAGTGTTTTTTCTGCTAGTCATTTTGGCCATCTTTTTTGTCGTCCGAAGGAAAAAGAAAACAAGTACGATTTCACATTCACATATTTGTTTATTATTTTAGTTTAAGCATTTCACATTTTTTTTGGTACGGTTTTACAGCTTCAATACCTGCATCAGTCACTACTGGTACTGCTAATACAGAGACAAGATCATCTAATCCATCAATCATAACAAAGGACCTCAGGATCACGTATCACGAGGTACTGAAGATGACTAATAATTTCGAGAGAGTTCTTGGTAAAGGAGGCTTTGGAACAGTGTATCATGGGAACATGGATGATACTCAAGTAGCTGTGAAAATGCTCTCTCATTCATCAGCTCAAGGTTATAAAGAATTCAAAGCAGAGGTAATTTAACAAGATGTAGTTCCTCTTGATCCTTTTTTTCTTTCTAAGTTTCTCTAATCATTAAATCTTCTGTCATTTTGTTCTTTTTGTCAGGTGGAGCTTCTTTTAAGAGTTCACCATAGACATTTGGTGAGACTTGTGGGTTACTGTGATGATGGAGATAACTTGGCTTTGATATATGAATACATGGCAAAAGGAGACCTGAGGGAGAATATGTCAGGTAAACACTTTTAACTATATGATAACTTTAGTTTGGTGTAGTCTCTTTTCATCAAAAACATAATACAGGAAAACGCGGTGGCAATGTCCTAAGCTGGGATTCTAGAATGCAAATAGCTGTAGAGGCAGCACAAGGTGAAGAACAAAATCTTGACCATTACAAGAAAATTTTGTGTCTCCTTGTCTGAAAGCAATATAAACAATGACTAACTGTTAACAGGATTAGAGTATTTGCACAATGGATGTGAGCCTCCCATGGTCCATAGAGATGTGAAAACTACCAACATCTTACTAAATGAGCGGTATGGAGCTAAATTAGCTGACTTTGGTCTCTCTAGATCTTTCCCAATCGATGGTGAATACCATGTATCGACTGCGATTGCGGGCACACCTGGTTACCTAGACCCTGAGTGTAGAGCTGTCAATTGGTCCGTCCGCAGCCCATTTGGGCCTGTCCAAATGGACCATTCTTGTTATGGGCGATATTGGGCGGTCCATATTGGACATTGGTCCAAAAAAACGTCCACGCCCAATAAAGACCATGTCCAAATGGGCATGCCCATGGACACCCAATATCTTAAAACTTGGTTGTTAAACATGAAAGTGATTCAAGCAACTTATAAATACACAATAATTCGTTACCTTTTTAGATACACAACTTATATAATTAATTAGTTATATTCAAAACATGGTTTTAGACTTTAGTTATAAAAACTCGATTTGTATATGTAATATTACATATAGCATAATATTACAATTTACAAGGTAATATAGATGCCAAAACCGTAAAATTGCGTTTTCCATCTAAAACCGTAAAATTTCATTTTTCCGCCAAAACCGTAAAATTTCATTTTTCCGCCAAAACCGTAAAATTTCATTTTTCCCTCCAAAACCGTAAAATTGCGTTTTCCCGCCAAAACCGTAAAATTTCGTTTTCTCGCCAAAACCGTAAAATTTCGTTTTCCCGCCAAAACCGTAAAATTTCATTTTTCCGCCAAAACCGTAAAATTGCGTTTTCCCGCCAAAACCGTAAAATTGCGTTTTCCCGCCAAAACCGTAAAATTGCGTTTTCCATCTAAAACCGTAAAATTTCATTTTTCCGCCAAAACCGTAAAATTTCATTTTTTTCCCGCCAAAACCGTAAAATTGCGTTTTCCCGCCAAAACCGTAAAATTTTGTTTTCTCGCCAAAACCGTAAAATTTCGTTTTCCCGCCAAAACCGTAAAATTTCATTTTTCCCTCCAAAACCGTAAAATTTCATTTTTCCGCCAAAACCGTAAAATTGCGTTTTCCCGCCAAAACCGTAAAATTGCGTTTTCCCGTCAAAACCGTAAAATTGCGTTTTCCGCCAAAACCGTAAAATTGTGTTTTCCCGCCAAAACCGTAAAATTGCGTTTTCCCGCCAAAACCGTAAAATATCATTTTCTCGCCAAAACCGTAAAATTTCATTTTTCCGCCAAAACCGTAAAATTGCGTTTTCCCGCCAAAACCGTAAAATTGCGTTTTCCCACCGCCAAAACCGTAAAATTGCGTTTTCCCGCCAAAACCGTAAAATTGCGTTTTCCCACCAAAACCGTAAAATTGCGTTTTCCCACCAAAAACGTAAAATTGAGTTTTCCCGCCAAAACCGTAAAATTGCTTTTTCCGCCAAAACCGAAAATTTTCATTTTCCCGTCAAAAGCAACATTTTCTTCTTTTTTTATATCAAAACCGTATACACAAATTTCGATTTTCTCTTAACTATTTGTTTGTCTGAATTTTCTTATAAATTGATTTTTATAATATTTTTCTTATGAATTTATCAAACCCTAGATTTTTAAGATGTTTGGACAGCCCAATGTCCATATGGTCTTTGCCCATTTGGACAATTGACCAATTGGTCTTAAGTCCATTTGGACCATGTTTTATTTGGGTGTGTCCACAGTCCGTCCATAATGATTTGGACTGGGCCTGTCCATGGACAGCCCGCCCAATTGACAGCTATACCTGAGTGAGTGAATCAAACAACTTATGTTTTTTTTTTGGATGCTCAAATGAGTACTGAAGATTTTTTTTTTTTTTCAGGTATTACAGAACAAACTCGTTGAGTGAGAAGAGCGACATATACAGCTTTGGTGTTGTGCTGTTAGAGATCATCACAAACCAGCCTGTGATAGATAAAACCCGTGAGAAGCCTCACATCAATGATTGGGTTGCGTTCATGCTCACTAAAGGAGACATCAAGAACATCATCGACCCGAAACTGATGGGGAACTATGACACAAATGGTGCGTGGAAGATTGTGGAGGTGGCTCTGGCTTGTGTGAACCCGTCTTCGAAAAGTAGACCAACAATGGCACACGTTGTGACGGAGCTAAGCGAGTGTGTGGCCTTGGAAAATGCAAGGAGACAAGGTAGTGAAGAGATGTACTCGAGAAGTTCGGTTGACTTTGGTCTCTCTGCTGCTTCTGAATTTGTCCCAGGAGCAAGATAAATTTGAGAATTTCCCAGTTAATGTTTTCAATGAAACAATGTGACGTTCTTATTTTCGGATGCAGTTAGTGATAATAAAAGCCATATTTGGTAATTCCAGTTGTTGTTTTGTTTCTTTGTGTTGAATTAACAAAAAGGAGACTCATTATAGCCTTTGTTAAAGTTAACAAAAAGGAGACTCATTATAGCCTTTGTCATTTTCTCTCAGGGAGGATTAAGTTAATTCCGAAATTGCCCTCACGCCGTGCCTCTTCTTCGACCAGAATGTCCCATAATTTAAAAACCAAGGTACTATATGTCTGATTTTCTTGTATTATTTTCTTGATAGTTGCACTTGCACGTCTTGAATCTTGGTATTATTAAGTGTAAAATCTACTATTTTCTTGTATTATTTCCTTGATAGTTGCACTTACACACACACACACACACCAGAGTCCAATCTCAATGGTGGTAGTTATATATATTGTGGCGAAATTCGATGCACCAACAATTATACAATTGAAGTCAGCTCTTTGTAAATTGTAGGCACAGATCACTAATTTGCCAATATTGACTGTTCGTTTGAAAAAAACACTCATTTTGTTTTGTTTTTTTCCAATTCAATTAGGATTATAATTACGAAAATTGAAATGTGTTTACTTATTTAAAATCAGGATTGATTTTGTTTTTACCAAAAAAGAAAAGCAGATATCTTTTTATAGTAGTTGTTTTTCCCTCTCATTTTAACAGTTATTTATTTATTTTATTTTTTTCGTGGAAGACAAGTTAGGAGTTAGAACAGAGGAACTACTCATTCTCCCTTTCGTTCTGTCTGCTTTCCTTGATAACGTTGTTGGTTGATTTTATATTCTTCCTTATATTTGATTTTACATTTTATATTATATTTTGGTTATAAAATTTGAACCTTCCCACGCCTGACACCAGAAAGAATGTCGTAGGCAAGTAAGGGTAATGTAATGTTAGACAACCTGAATAATCTAATGTTGAACACTTGGCACAAAGTTGACCAATATCTATGTTATCTCAGTTTCTTGGGTTTGCAAATCAACAGCAATGAACAATGAGTAATGATATCCTCTGAATCAGATCACATATCCAAGAAAATGAAGTGTCTTGATTGGTTTTTTCTTCTCTTGATCATCACTTTTACTATTCTGAGATCAGTCGACGCTCAAAATCAAGCAGGTTCTTGAGAAGATGATGATGTTTTTGATTACTCTGTTTGCAGTTAATAAAATTTGAACAATTCTTTTATAAGTGCTTTGATTTGTTGATCATGAATAGGATTCATCAGCTTGGATTGTGGATTGGTGCCTAAGAACACAACTTATGTGGAGAAGACGACGACTATAACATACAAATCAGACGCGGATTACATCGACAGTGGATTGGTCCGAAAGATCAATGATGAATACACGACTCTGTTTACGGAACAGCTTTGGGCCTTGAGAAGCTTCCCTGAGGGTCAAAGAAACTGCTACAACGTCAACGTCACTGCGAACAGCAAATATCTGATCCGAGGAAGCTTTGTGTATGGGGATTATGACGGCCTGAATGAACTCCCAAGCTTTGATCTTCACATTGGTCCTAACAAATGGTCTTCTGTTACAATAGTAGGAGTAACAAATATTACAATGGTCGAGATCATACATGTCGTAACGCAAGATAGGCTTCAAGTTTGTCTTGTTAAGACAGGACCGACACACCGTTCATTTCGTCGCTTGAGCTTCGTCCGTTGAATAATAACACTTACGTCCCACAAAGCGGATCATTGAAGCGCTTCGCCAGAGTATATTTTTCAACCGGTTCAAGGGTCATCAGGTATAAGAAAACAACTTTTTTTAGGTCATAAAACGTTTTGTACTTGTTTGGTCTTTGTGTTTTCGAAGTAACGAAAGAAAATATCATCTTCCCAGGTATGATGAGGACTTAAACGACCGAGTATGGAGGCCATTCATAAACACTGTAACGTCATCAATAAGCACGGAGCTTCAAGTCGATACAAGTAACCTCTTCGATGTACCTCAAGCCGTGATGAGGACTGCTGGTGTCCCTGCAAATGCTAGCATGCCATGGAACATATGGTGGACTCTTGGTGAAACCAATGCACTTTCATATGTATACATGCATTTCGCCGAAGTTCAGAATCTGAAAGCCAATGAAATCAGAGAATTCAACATTACTTACAACGATGGCAACCCTTGGTACAACTGGTTGAGGCCTACCAATCTCAGCATTTCAACGATCGGCAATCCAAAGGCCATAAGTTCTCCCGATGGGAAGTTTAATTTCACTTTTGCAATGACTGGTAACTCAACTCTTCCTCCGCTTCTCAACGCCATCGAGATCTATACAGTTGTAGACATTCTACATCTTGAGACAGATAAGGATGAAGGTAAGCATGTTCTTATGACATTTGTACGGTTTCGATCACTCTTCCTTACTCACTCGTGTGTTTGCAACAAAGTAAAAGACTCAGAGATTGTTTACCCAGTGTTCGATCTCTTCCGCAACCTCGGGAAGATCTCTACTCACTGGGGCTGATACGAGATCAGCAATCTACTAACTTGCTCAGACTCGAGCTTTCTCTCACTCACAACAATGGTGAATCTCTCTCCAGTTCTTGTTACAATAGAATGAATCGGATAATGATCTAAGAGAAGACGACTTGACTGATATACTAGCTCACCTAACTACTCACGAGCTAAGCTCGTGACTAAAACCGGTTTACAAACCAAATCTAATCTACTCTTGATAACCGAATCTAACCTGGACTAAACCAGCCTAAGAATCTAACCGATAAACCTTCAAATCTCCACCTCGGTTTGCATTCCTTAGCTTGTTGCAACTCTGGATCAACCTTGAACGAACTCGTTCCCTACTCACATGAACCTGCAAATAGATATACCTGAGACAACCCTCTCAGCTGTTGTTGAAGCTTCCGGATAAGCCCACCCGGCTTCTTTATAAATAGGCTTGAGACTTCATTCTTCTGTAACTCGAAGAAGCTCTAAAGCATCTTGGAGTTTTCCTACAGGAAGAACTTTCGTGAAATATCAGCAGGATAAGCAGTAGTAGCAATTTTCTTTACCTCCACTATACCGTCTGCAATCAAGTCTCGAATGAAATGGTATTTGACCGCGACATGCTTGGTCCTCTCGTGGTGTACTGCGTTCTTCGCAAGTGCAATGGCACTCTGAGAATCACAGTAGATGTTGATAGCTTCCTGCTTAACCCTTTAATCCATACTGCCTCTTTAGCTGCTTCGGTTAGTGCGATGTATTCTGCTTCTGTAGTCGACAATGCCACCACCTTCTGAAGACTTGATCTCCAACTTATGGCATTGCCTCCCACCGTGAATACTTGCCCTGTTGTAGACCGCCTCTTGTCAAGGTCTCCACCATAATCAGAATCGCAGTAACCTCTCGCTTCGAAGTCTCCTTCTTTCCTGTAACACAACTTGACTTTCGAGTACCACTAATGTACCTGAGTACCCACTTTACCGCAGACCAATGTTCTTTTAGTGGCTTGCTCATGAATCTGCACACAACTCCTACTGCGTGTGCTAAGTCTGGCCTGGTCCCTATCATTCCGTACATTAAGCTTCCTACTGCACTTTGATAGGGTACAGTCTTCATCTCACGTTGTTGTTCCTGTGCTTCCTTCTCTGTAGCACTTTTGAGCTTGAAGTGAACTCCTAAAGGTGTTCCGACTGCTTTGGATTGATCCATCTTGAAGTTTCCTAACACACGGCGCAGATATCCTTCTTGAGAGATAGACAATGTTCCTTTCTTTCTGTCCCGTGTGATCTCCATTCCTAGGATCTTCTTCGCATCACCGAGATCTTTCATCTCGAATTCGGAACCTAACAGAACTTTTAATTTGCAAATCTGCTCTCTATTCTTAGAGGCTATTAAAATGTCATCGACGTACAATAGCAGGTATATATAATCACCATTTTTCAACATCTTAAAGTATACACAGCTATCATAATCACTTCGACTAAACTCATTTGTTTGCATAAAATCATCAAACCTATTGTTCCATTGCCTAGGCGATTGCTTTAAACCGTACAGGGAGCGTTTAAGCAAACATACCTTATCTGGATGAGCTTTATCAACATAGCCTTCAGGCTGTTCCATGTAGATTGTCTCGTCCAGATATCCGTGTAAGAATGCCGTCTTCACGTCCATTTGTTGTAGCTCCATGTCGAAGTGGACCACCGCGGATAGTAGAAACCGGATTGAGATATGCTTCACAACCGGGGAGAAGATCTCTTGATAATCTACCCCTTCCTTTTGTGAGTAGCCTTTAGCTACTAATCTCGCCTTGAATCTTGGTCCTTCTACTCCAGGGATTCCGTCCTTCCTTTTGAACACCCACTTGCAACCTATAGGTTTCTGCGATAAGACTCTATCTACTAATATCCAAGTTCTATTTTTCTTTAAGGATACTATTTCCTCGTTTGAGGCTTCCTTCCATTGATCACTGTCTGCGTCTGCCATAGCTTCTTCATAACTCCCTGGCTCTGGTTTTCCTCCATCTTCTATGATAAGATACGCATATCCAGCTATATCCTCATCGTCTGGGTACGTCTGATAGTCCTGGAGTTTTACTGATGGCTTGACTTGCCGCTTAGCTCTGTCTCTGACTAGTTGATAATCACTTAGGTCTTGTTCCTCCTGAGCGTTTTCATCTGTGTCTTCTGACTGTGGCTCTACTTGTTCTGAAGTAGCTCCACCATGAATTAGTTCTCCGGTGTCCTTCTTGTTCCCTGCAAGATCATGTCTAGAAAATTCATCAGATAAACTAATATTGTTTTGTGTTATACCTGAATTCTCTGACGACTTGTCATCTTTGAACATAAGATCTTCTCGGAACACCACGTTCCGGCTGATCACACACTTATGATCTTCAAGGACGTATACTCGGTAACCCTTTACTCCATCTGGATAGCCCGTGAAGACACCTTTCTTGGCTCGCGGCTTTAGCTTTCCATCATCTGTGTGAATATAAGCGATGCAACCAAACCTCCTTAAGTTCTTCAGGTCTGGGACAACTGAAGTCCATTCTTCGTCTGGAATCTTGAAGTCGTTTGCAGAGGATGGAGTCTTGTTGATCAGGTACACTGCGGTTGAGACCGCCTCTGCCCAGAACCTTTGATCTAAACCGCTTTCACTGAGCATACTTCTCACTTTGTTGAGAATAGTTCTATTAAGCCTCTCTGCAACTCCGTTTTGTTGCGGAGTGTAGGCACACGTCTTATGCCTTAGTATCCCTTCTCCTTTACAGAAGTCTTCAAACCTTTTGTTGCAGAATTCCAGGCCATTGTCTGTGCGTAACCTTTTCAACTTTCTCTCAGTCTGAACTTCGACCAACTTCTTCCATTCTATGAACTTATCGAATGCTTGATCTTTGGTCTTCAAGAAGTAAACCCATACTTTCCTGGACCAGTCATCTGTGAAACTTATGAAGTACTGACACCTTCCTAGACTCATGGGTATGTTAGGCGAACCCCATAAGTCACTGTGCACGTAGTCAAGTTTCTCCTTGGTGTTGTGTTGAGCAGGTCCAAAACTCACCCTGTGTGTCTTTCCAATTACACAGTCTTCGCAAAACTTCAAGTTTGTGACCTTGTCTCGCTCAATGCATCCTTTCTTGATCAGTATGTCTAGAGTCTTCTGACTCGCATGGCCTAGCCGACTGTGCCAAAGTTTGGTCTGATCATCTGCCTTGACTATCTGACTCGAGCTTGCGTCAGTTACTTCGCATGCTTCAGATATCTTTGAAGTTCCTAAAAGGAAGTATAGCGTGTCATCCCCTCTTCTTTTACCCTTCATTATTACCGTGCAGCCCTTTATCACTTTGAGAACTCCATTGCCCCCTTTGAACTCGTGATGCTGCGTATTTTCGGGTGTGAAAACAACAACCAAATGTTATTTTATCGATCCACGAGGAAAGCAAGAATAGACACACCAAGAGTACAGGATTCTAATCGAGCTAAATGATTCAAGATTGTTTTTTGGTTTTTTAATAACTAGTAAATAATAATGAAAGCGAAATCGGTTATGAAGATAATATTAAACAAGCGTTAGGTTAAGGAATATCGCAGGAGATTCAGAGCAACGGATCAAACAACCATTCAGGCAGTGATTAAGCATCAATCTAGAACTCAAACACTAAGATAATATTAATCCACTCTCGTGGTATCAATAACTTTGTCTAACGATCTAGAAATCCTAACTCTCGTTGGTACTAGAATTCGTAGACAAGCATTAAGGATAGGTTTAATATGTTCACAATTCTCAATACATCTACTCTCGCAGGTAATGGTTAAATTGCTCACCAGTGTTCTCTTTCTTAGCTACTCTGCTCTAGTTAAACCTCTAAGTTAATCTCATATCATAAAATCAAGTGATCAATTCGATCTAAGCATTAAGAACAACAAAGGTGAAGATATCGAATTGAATAGCCTTTGTGTTTAACCCTAAAGCTCATGAATTCCTTTGACAAACCTTAACCTAACTAAGATATCTACTCAGACATATTTAAAGAAGAAAACAAAGAGATTATAAAGTTCATAATAAAAACTTGAATAGATAATGAAAGCTGAATATAAACTTATAAGTACTTAATTAAAGCATAAATATAAGAACTGAATTTAAAGCATAAATATAAGAACTGAAAGTAAAGACTGAAAGTAAAGACTGAAAGTAAAGTAAAGACTGAAAGTAAAGAACTGAAGGTAAAAATGATAGAACTTGATTAAAGCATAAATATAAAGCTTAAAACAAACTAAATAAAACTTAATAAAAACATAAACATAAAAACTAAAAAAAAGACTAAGAGCAAAGCTCTGAGGCTAGAGAAGAGAGGAGGAAGGAGATGGTGTGATTTTTGTGATCAAGAGTGAGTTATTTATAGGCCAAGGTGAGGGTGGTAGGTGAGACGGGGAACGGTCGTTCTAGGTGGAGAACGATCGTTCCCGATGGTCGATCCGTAGTAGGTGGAATGCGGTGTCAGGGAACGATCGTTCTTGGTTGAGAACGGTCGTTCCTTCGTACTTTTGTCGGCGAACGATCGTTCTAGTGTGTAGAACGGTCGTTCTCTTGCGTTTTTGTCGGCAGGGTAGGTGAAGTGTGGAACGAGCTGCATGGAATGGAACGATCGATCTACGGTGTGTCGGCAAGGTTGGTGAAGGGGAGGAACGATCGTTCCATAGGGGGAACGGTCGTTCTGTTGGTCGTTCTGCCTCCAAGAACGGTCGTTCTTCATGGTTGGTCATTTCCTCGTGTTTTCCACGTCAACTTGACTCGAACATGTCCGTAAACGCCAAACTTCTTCGGAACTCCATAAAATCTGTAAAAGACTCAAAACAATAGAAAAGACTCGAAAAACCAACGAAAGATGCAAATCAAAACTCAAACCAAACACTAAAAACGAATCAAAATACGTTAAAAACACGTAATATCAACTCCCCCCAACTAAAACCTTTGCTTGTCCCCAAGCAAAACCAGATATTTTACAAAGAGGAGAGGTTAGAAAAACGTGTGAGACTTGTAAAACTTATAGGACCATACTCTAAATCAATTGCCCGTAAACCGCATTCGCAAAGTTCAGATCAAACCGTACTTCATTGTACTTCTCCATAACCGTAGTAAATGAGTGAAATCTCATGATCAAGCAGAACTCAATATTTAACATTCATTATCAAATGCGTGTACTCTCACAAAGGGAATATCTAACACGTTATGGTCTAGGTATCAAGGTTGGTATTTGGTGGCTCAAGTGTTTCGGTTTCTTTTAGTAGTATAAACAGATGCAAATCATTATGCAAAATCACCGTGAGACACAGACCAATTAGGAGGTACACAACTCTCCTTAACTCTAATCCTTCTACCCTTTTTAACAAGTCACAAATCAAGAACATGATTAATTTCTTTAACATTTTATGGAATTTAACGATATTACCTAGACTTTCCCGGTTCCTTCCGTTTTCTTTTCTGTAATGCAAATAATTTTTATTCTTTTTTTTTTTCTTTTTCTTTTTTTTTTTTTTTTTTTTATATATATCGGAGAATGGAACCGGTTAGTCTCTAGATCTGCATCAAAAGAACATCAACAATGTAAGCTTATTTCTTGAATGTGAATAAAACCTTCTACCCTTTAAAAGTTCACCCTCTTTTGAAACGAAAATTTTCAATGAATATGTTCAAAGAGAGAGATCACATTTCTAGACACATCCCATGAGTTTAATCAGAAAGAGACCACCTATCTAGACACAATCCTAAAGAAAAGTTGTGTCGGTCCGTATACTCCATAGTTTTTGCACATGAATGCAATGACAGTAAACGAAGAAAGTGGGTTTCAACATGGAAATGGTAAGGGTGTGGTACTAGACTAAGGATAAGTCTAGCCATTTGGAGTTAGCAAAGATTGGTAAAAATTGATGCAAAGAAAACTCCAAATGTAAAATCCAATACATGATTATCAACCCCCTAAGTGAGATAAATTAAGTCCATATTAAGTTCCGATAATTCGATTAAGTTCAGATGATTTGAGAAATTCACTAAATGATCAAGTTATGGATTTTTCTGCGTTTCCAAACTATCCTCAAACAATGCTAAACAGTCTTAAGGCAATGACATCGAACATGTTGCAATTCCAAAAAGTTTTAACAAAATCACACACTGTTTTGACTCGAAAAAAATATTTTTTTTTTTTTCTTTTTTTTTTTTTTAGTTTTTGAAAATCTAAACACACCAAAATAAAACATAAGAAGTAAACATCAATAAAACACAATGTTAGTACACAAATAAATCCCTCCCCCAGACTTGTTTTTAACCGTCCCGGTTAAAACAAAGCTGAAAGAAAAACCCGTAAAATAAAATAAAAAATCAAATAGCAAAAGAAAATAAAAGAAAAACACTTACCAGTGGGTTGCCTCCCACCAAGCGCTTGGTTTAAGTCGTTAGCTTGACTTATTAGCACAAGTGCTAATCATGCGAATCAAAAGGCTGAGCCAATGCACCTTTGGTCCTTCTCTTAATGGGACAAGAAACAAAGTGCGCAAAAAGGCATACAATTGTCCAAAGGAAATAGACAATATTCTCATCAAGGAAGTTTACTACAAATGTAGCGTGTATATTCAAATATTCCTTGACAGTGAGATGTTCTTGAGAATCAAATGCATTCGATGGAAAGATATAATCAACTTTAGCTTCAAACGAGTTTGTCACAAAATAGTCAACTTTATCTCCATCAATCTTATAAAATACCATATTCTCATTCTCATCATCATTCTCAACCTTAGGGTTCTCTATCTCATCCAAGATCTTATCTAAATCAAATTCATCCCCTAGATCAGATTTTTCAAGAAGCGATCTAGATTCCTTTAGCATTAAAGAGTTAAGTTCGAGATTATGATCATTCAAAACACAAAGATAACTAGTATCAAAACATATTTCATGATAATCTCTATCAAACTTTTCTACTCTTAAGGCATCTAATCTTTGAGTCTCACATATCAAATCATAGCATTCATCAATGAGTATGGAGGAAGGCGAATCATAAGGTACATCTTCAATAGAAGGCATGTGACTATCCTCAAAATCTTGAAATTCAAAGGCTAAATCGGATGTACCTTGTAATTGGAATGGTGGAACCCAATATATTACCTCCTTAAGTGAACGAGCTACCATTATCTCATAAAACGTAAGCTCTCTTCCTTCTAGTACTGCCCGATGTGACATGAGGTTCAACCGGATCATTATTGCTAGGTCACTCCTTGTCAGCATTGGATTTTCCACAGAAAGCTTATCCAACTCCACTCTTTGTTCTGGCTTAAGTATGTTCTCATCAAAAGACTCATCTTGAATGTATTCCTCAAACGTGTCCTCCTCTTCTTGTGGCCAATCATTGTAGTCCATGGCCATCAAAGTTGTTTTCCTTGGCTTCTTAGGTTCATGCACCTTCACAAAAGAGAAAAATTACAAAACAAGGTTAGATTTTTTTTTTTTTTTTTTTTTTTTTTTTTTTTAAAGTAACTAAAATTTAGACTCGGTAGATTCCAAATCTCAATGGCTATTGCTAATGCCTTCCCCGGCAACGGCGCCAATTTGAAGCTGCGTATTTTCGGGTGTGAAAACAACAACCAAATGTTATTTTATCGATCCACGAGGAAAGCAAGAATAGACACACCAAGAGTACAGGATTCTAATCGAGCTAAATGATTCAAGATTGTTTTTTGGTTTTTTAATAACTAGTAAATAATAATGAAAGCGAAATCGGTTATGAAGATAATATTAAACAAGCGTTAGGTTAAGGAATATCGCAGGAGATTCAGAGCAACGGATCAAACAACCATTCAGGCAGTGATTAAGCATCAATCTAGAACTCAACACTAAGATAATATTAATCCACTCTCGTGGTATCAATAACTTTGTCTAACGATCTAGAAATCCTAACTCTCGTTGGTACTAGAATTCGTAGACAAGCATTAAGGATAGGTTTAATATGTTCACAATTCTCAATACATCTACTCTCGCAGGTAATGGTTAATTGCTCACCAGTGTTCTTTCTAGCAACTTAGCAACTCTCGCTGTCTAAGTTAAACCTCATATCATAAAATCAAGTGATCAATTCGATCTAAGCATTAAGAACAACAAAGGTGAAGATATCGAATTGAATAGCCTATTTGTGTTTAACCCTAAAGCTCATGAATTCCTTTGACAAACCTTAACCTAACTAAGATATCTACTCAGACATATTTAAAGAAGAAAACAAAGAGATTATAAAGTTCATAATAAAAACTTGAATAGATAATGAAAGCTGAATATAAACTTATAAGTACTTAATTAAAGCATAAATATAAGAACTGAATTTAAAGCATAAATATAAGAACTGAAAGTAAGACTGAAAGTAAAGACTGAAAGTAAAGACTGAAAGTAAAGAACTGAAGGTAAAAATGATAGAACTTGATTAAAGCATAAATATAAAGCTTAAAACAAACTAAATAAAACTTAATAAAAACATAAACATAAAAACTAAAAAAAGACTAAGAGCAAAGCTCTGAGGCTAGAGAAGAGAGGAGGAAGGAGATGGTGTGATTTTTGTGATCAAGAGTGAGTTGTATTTATAGGCCAAGGTGAGGGTGGTAGGTGAGACGGGGAACAGTCGTTCTAGGTGGAGAACGATCGTTCCCGATGGTCGATCCGTAGTAGGTGGAATGCGGTGTCAGGGAACGATCGTTCTTGGTTGAGAACGGTCGTTCCTTCGTACTTTTGTCGGCGAACGATCGTTCTAGTGTGTAGAACGGTCGTTCTCTTGCGTTTTTGTCGGCAGGGTAGGTGAAGTGTGGAACGAGCTGCATGGAATGGAACGATCGATCTACGGTGTGTCGGCAAGGTTGGTGAAGGGGAGGAACGATCGTTCCATAGGGGGAACGGTCGTTCTGTTGGTCGTTCTGCCTCCAAGAACGGTCGTTCTTCATGGTTGGTCATTTCCTCGTGTTTTCCACGTCAACTTGACTCGAACATGTCCGTAAACGCCAAACTTCTTCGGAACTCCATAAAATCTGTAAAAGACTCAAAACAATAGAAAAGACTCGAAAAACCAACGAAAGATGCAAATCAAAACTCAAACCAACACTAAAAACGAATCAAAATACGTTAAAAACACGTAATATCAACTCCCCCAACTAAAACCTTTGCTTGTCCCCAAGCAAAACCAGATATTTTACAAAGAGGAGAGGTTAGAAAAACGTGTGAGACTTGTAAAACTTATAGGACCATACTCTAAATCAATTGCCCGTAAACCGCATTCGCAAAGTTCAGATCAAACCGTACTTCATTGTACTTCTCCATAACCGTAGTAAATGAGTGAAATCTCATGATCAAGCAGAACTCAATATTTAACATTCATTATCAAATGCGTGTACTCTCACAAAGGGAATATCTAACACGTTATGGTCTAGGTATCAAGGTTGGTATTTGGTGGCTCAAGTGTTTCGGTTTCTTTTAGTAGTATAAACAGATGCAAATCATTATGCAAAATCACCGTGAGACACAGACCAATTAGGAGGTACACAACTCTCCTTAACTCTAATCCTTCTACCTTTTTTTAACAAGTCACAAATCAAGAACATGATTAATTTCTTTTAACATTTTATGGAATTTAACGATATTACCTAGACTTTCCCGGTTCCTTCCGTTTTCTTTTCTGTAATGCAAATAATTTTTATTCTTCTTTTTTCTTTCTTTTTCTTTTTTTTTTTTTTTTTATATATATCGGAGAATGGAACCGGTTAGTCTCTAAGATCTGCATCAAAAGAACATCAACAATGTAAGCTTATTTCTTGAATGTGAATAAAACCTTCTACCCTTTAAAAGTTCACCCTCTTTTGAAACGAAAATTTTCAATGAATATGTTCAAAGAGAGAGATCACATTTCTAGACACATCCATGAGTTTAATCAGAAAGAGACCACCTATCTAGACACAATCCTAAAGAAAAGTTGTGTCGGTCCGTATACTCCATAGTTTTTGCACATGAATGCAATGACAGTAAACGAAGAAAAGTGGGTTTCAACATGGAAATGGTAAGGGTGTGGTACTAGACTAAGGATAAGTCTAGCCATTTGGAGTTAGCAAAGATTGGTAAAAATTGATGCAAAGAAAACTCCAAATGTAAAATCCAATACATGATTATCAACCCCCTAAGTGAGATAAATTAAGTCCATATTAAGTTCCGATAATTCGATTAAGTTCAGATGATTTGAGAAATTCACTAAATGATCAAGTTATGGATTTTTCTGCGTTTCCAAACTATCCTCAAACAATGCTAAACAGTCTTAAGGCAATGACATCGAACATGTTGCAATTCCAAAAAGTTTTAACAAAATCACACACTGTTTTGACTCGAAAAAAATATTTTTTTTTTTTTCTTTTTTTTTTTTTAGTTTTTGAAAATCTAAACACACCAAAATAAAACATAAGAAGTAAACATCAATAAAACACAATGTTAGTACACAAATAAATCCCTCCCCCAGACTTGTTTTTAACCGTCCCGGTTAAAACAAAGCTGAAAGAAAAACCCGTAAAATAAAATAAAAAATCAAATAGCAAAGAAAATAAAAGAAAACACTTACCAGTGGGTTGCCTCCCACCAAGCGCTTGGTTTAAGTCGTTAGCTTGACTTATTAGCACAAGTGCTAATCATGCGAATCAAAAGGCTGAGCCAATGCACCTTTGGTCCTTCTCTTAATGGGACAAGAAACAAAGTGCGCAAAAAGGCATACAATTGTCCAAAGGAAATAGACAATATTCTCATCAAGGAAGTTTACTACAAATGTAGCGTGTATATTCAAATATTCCTTGACAGTGAGATGTTCTTGAGAATCAAATGCATTCGATGGAAAGATATAATCAACTTTAGCTTCAAACGAGTTTGTCACAAAATAGTCAACTTTATCTCCATCAATCTTATAAAATACCATATTCTCATTCTCATCATCATTCTCAACCTTAGGGTTCTCTATCTCATCCAAGATCTTATCTAAATCAAATTCATCCCCTAGATCAGATTTTTCAAGAAGCGATCTAGATTCCTTTAGCATTAAAGAGTTAAGTTCGAGATTATGATCATTCAAAACACAAAGATAACTAGTATCAAAACATATTTCATGATAATCTCTAGCAAACTTTTCTACTCTTAAGGCATCTAATCTTTGAGTCTCACATATCAAATCATAGCATTCATCAATGAGTATGGAGGAAGGCGAATCATAAGGTACATCTTCAATAGAAGGCATGTGACTATCCTCAAAATCTTGAAATTCAAAGGCTAAATCGGATGTACCTTGTAATTGGAATGGTGGAACCCAATATATTACCTCCTTAAGTGAACGAGCTACCATTATCTCATAAAACGTAAGCTCTCTTCCTTCTAGTACTGCCCGATGTGACATGAGGTTCAACCGGATCATTATTGCTAGGTCACTCCTTGTCAGCATTGAATTTTCCACAGAAAGCTTATCCAACTCCACTCTTTGTTCTGGCTTAAGTATGTTCTCATCAAAAGACTCATCTTGAATGTATTCCTCAAACGTGTCCTCCTCTTCTTGTGGCCAATCATTGTAGTCCATGGCCATCAAAGTTGTTTTCCTTGGCTTCTTAGGTTCATGCACCTTCACAAAAGAGAAAAATTACAAAACAAGGTTAGATTTTTTTTTTTTTTTTTTTTTTTTTAAAGTAACTAAAATTTAGACTCGGTAGATTCCAAATCTCAATGGCTATTGCTAATGCCTTCCCCGGCAACGGCGCCAATTTGAAGCTGCGTATTTTCGGGTGTGAAAACAACAACCAAATGTTATTTTATCGATCCACGAGGAAAGCAAGAATAGACACACCAAGAGTACAGGATTCTAATCGAGCTAAATGATTCAAGATTGTTTTTTGGTTTTTTAATAACTAGTAAATAATAATGAAAGTGAAATCGGTTATGAAGATAATATTAAACAAGCGTTAGGTTAAGGAATATCGCAGGAGATTCAGAGCAACGGATCAAACAACCATTCAGGCAGTGATTAAGCATCAATCTAGAACTCAAACACTAAGATAATATTAATCCACTCTCGTGGTATCAATAACTTTGTCTAACGATCTAGAAATCCTAACTCTCGTTGGTACTAGAATTCGTAGACAAGCATTAAGGATAGGTTTAATATGTTCACAATTCTCAATACATCTACTCTCGCAGGTAATGGTTAAATTGCTCACCAGTGTTCTTTCTAGCAACTTAGCAACTCTCGCTGTCTAAGTTAAACCTCATATCATAAAATCAAGTGATCAATTCGATCTAAGCATTAAGAACAACAAAGGTGAAGATATCGAATTGAATAGCCTATTTGTGTTTAACCCTAAAGCTCATGAATTCCTTTGACAAACCTTAACCTAACTAAGATATCTACTCAGACATATTTAAAGAAGAAAACAAAGAGATTATAAAGTTCATAATAAAAACTTGAATAGATAATGAAAGCTGAATATAAACTTATAAGTACTTAATTAAAGCATAATATAAGAACTGAATTTAAAGCATAAATATAAGAACTGAAAGTAAAGACTGAAAGTAAAGACTGAAAGTAAAGACTGAAAGTAAAGAACTGAAGGTAAAAATGATAGAACTTGATTAAAGCATAAATATAAAGCTTAAAACAAACTAAATAAAACTTAATAAAAACATAAACATAAAAACTAAAAAAAAGACTAAGAGCAAAGCTCTGAGGCTAGAGAAGAGAGGAGGAAGGAGATGGTGTGATTTTTGTGATCAAGAGTGAGTTGTATTTATAGGCCAAGGTGAGGGTGGTAGGTGAGACGGGGAACGGTCGTTCTAGGTGGAGAACGATCGTTCCCGATGGTCGATCCGTAGTAGGTGGAATGCAGTGTCAGGGAACGATCGTTCTTGGTTGAGAACGGTCGTTCCTTCGTACTTTTGTCGGCGAACGATCGTTCTAGTGTGTAGAACGGTCGTTCTCTTGCGTTTTTGTCGGCAGGGTAGGTGAAGTGTGGAACGAGCTGCATGGAATGGAACGATCGATCTACGGTGTGTCGGCAAGGTTGGTGAAGGGGAGGAACGATCGTTCCATAGGGGGAACGGTCGTTCTGTTGGTCGTTCTGCCTCCAAGAACGGTCGTTCTTCATGGTTGGTCATTTCCTCGTGTTTTCCACGTCAACTTGACTCGAACATGTCCGTAAACGCCAAACTTCTTCGGAACTCCATAAAATCTGTAAAAGACTCAAAACAATAGAAAAGACTCGAAAAACCAACGAAAGATGCAAATCAAAACTCAAACCAAACACTAAAAACGAATCAAAATACGTTAAAAACACGTAATATCAACTCGCAACCTTTGGCTTCCAGAGTGCCCAAAGAGATGAGATTTCTTGCTATACCTGGCATGTATCTCACGTCGTGTAGAACAAATGTTGTGTTGTCCGGATTCTGAAACCTGATTGAACCCTTTCCTTTGATCTCCACGTACGCATCATTTGCCATTCTCACTTTTCCCCCATTTACTTCTTTGAAGTCTATGAAGCAATCCTTTCTTAACGTCATGTGAAAGGAGCAGGCAGAATCCATTACCCACTCATCTTGATTTATTTCTCGTTGTGCTGAATTTGCTTCGCAAGCTATTAAACCGGCTAAATCCTGTGAATCATCTCTTGCCATTGATGACTCACCTCTGTTGTCTCCTTTGTTCTTTTGACCATTTCTTTCTAGCCATTTATAGCATTGCTTCTTAAAATGACCATCCTTTCCACATATCCAGCAACTCCCTTTCTTCTTTTCTGAGGATTTCGATCTTGATCTATTCCTCTTATCCTTGTCCTTAGACGAACCTCTAGACTCTGTCCTTCCCCTACTGTAATGACCTTCAGAGCTAGTTCCTCTACTATCGTTGCTACTCTTAAACTCCTCTTCCTTTGACTTAGCACTACCAGTTACATCCGTAACTTTCAAGACCTCTCTTCTACTGTACTTAAGGTGATCTTTCAAAGAGTCGTACCTTGATGGAAGCGAGTTAAGAAGTAGTACGGCTTGAACTTCTTCTGCCACCTCAATCTTGAAATGACCGAGCTCATCTATCAGCTTGAGGAAGTCGTCTACGTTCTCATCTATTGATCGATTGTCTTGCATCTTGAAACTGTAGAGCTTGAGCTGTGCGTGTACTCAATTTGGGAGCTCCTTTGGCATATAGAGAGCCTCCAATAAACTCCAGGTTTGAGCTGCAGTCGTGCATCTCTCAATCTTTCGCAATACAAGATCTCCTACGTTGAGGAAGATCATGTTCATTGCCTTCTCGCATCTCTCGAGTCTCGCCGTCTCTTTAGCTTTGACATCTTTCTTATCTTCCGGTTCTTCGTCGGAACCATCCTCCGTCGATTCGCCGGTCTTAGCCGTGTCACTGATCTTGGTTTTCTCCACCAAGACATCCTTCAGGCCCGATACGCTAAGGTAAGCGTACATCCATCTTTTCCAGAGGGAAAAATCGCCTGTGCCGTTGAACCGATCGATCTTCGCTTTGATTTCCTTCATCTTCCGATTCGCCGAGAAAGGAACCCTAGATCGCCGCCGTATAGAAACTCCTTGCCAAGAACCTTGGCTCTGATACCACTTTGTACGGTTTCGATCACTCTTCCTCACTCACTCGTGTGTTTGCAACAAAGTAAAAGACTCAGAGATTGTTTACCCAGTGTTCGATCTCTTCCGCAACCTCGGGAAGATCTCTACTCACTGGGGCTGATACGAGATCAGCAATCTACTAACTTGCTCAGACTCGAGCTTTCTCTCACTCACAACAATGGTGAATCTCTCTCCAGTTCTTGTTACAATAGAATGAATCGGATAATGATCTAAGAGAAGACGACTTGACTGATATACTAGCTCACCTAACTACTCACGAGCTAAGCTCGTGACTAAAACCGGTTTACAAACCAAATCTAATCTACTCTTGAAAACCGAATCTAACCTGGACTAAACCAGCCTAAGAATCTAACCGATAAACCTTCAACATTCTTTGATAAAAAAAAATGTCTGTCTTTTAACCTTTTTTCTGGTTTTCTGAGATGTGTTTGAATGGGATGATTAGTTTCTGCTATGATGAACATCAAGAAGACGTATGGTTTGAGCAAGAAGGTAAGCTGGCAAGGAGATCCATGTTCTCCTCAGATTTATCGATGGGAAGGTGTGAATTGTAGTTATCCGGACTCCGAGCCATCGCTGATCATATCCTTGTATGTTCTGTATTCTTCATCTCAAGGTTCTCTAGTTTTGGCTTTCAGATATAGTTTCTAACTGTTATGGATGCTTTTTTTTTTTTTTTTTCCGTTTGACAAACAATAGAAATTTGAATGCTAGCGAGTTGAACGGTACCATAACATCTGACATATCCAAGCTAATACAGTTGAAAGAGCTGTAAGCATCTGAATTGTAGCGCCAATAAACTTAGTATTCCATATGATTTTTTGTGGTGGGAGAAAAGAATAACTCTGCAAAAACATTTTTCTCTATATAATGGGCAGAGATTTATCAAAGAATGACTTATCAGGAGAGATTCCAGCGTTTTTTGCTGATATGAAGTCGTTGAAACTCATGTGAGCTTCTTTTTCACGACCTCTTGATGTACGAGTTTTAAACCCTATTTCCTACTGTAAGTGCACAGCAAATCAGAGTAGTTTTTAGGGGTCGATTCCACGAAGACCAAGTTCACACTATGGATTAATAAGCTAAAATCAAGAGCTAAGAGATTCAAATAAGGGTTTGTTGAAATCGTGACTAACAAGTTACTAAAGCAAATCGGGTTTAACAATAATAAAGCAAGCGTTAGGTCAAGGCAATTCGCAGGAAATTCAGAGCAAGGTCAAACAACTATTCAGGATTAATATTAAGAACAAGTCCAGAACTCAAACACGATGATAATATTAATTCACTCTCGTGATACTAACAACTTTATCTGGCAACCTAAAAATCCTAACTCTCGTTGGTATCAGATTCGCAGATAAGCATTAATGATCAGGTTTGATTTGTTCGCAATTCTCCAATACATCTACTCTCGCAGGTAATGAATAAATTGCTCATCTAGATCTTTTCTAGCAACCTAGCAACTCTCGCTGTCTAGATAAACCTAAGATCATAAACGGATTGGCCAAATCGATTTAAGCAGTAAAAACAACCTAGATGAAGACTACCGATTTTGATTCCTATTTGTGTCCAACCCTAGCTCATGAATTCCTTTGAAAACCTTAACCTAACTAATAGATCTACTCAGACATAATCAAAGGCAAAAGAAACAAAACAGATGATATAGAATAAAGCATCAAATCGATATTTAAAATAAGGAGTACTAGGGTTCAGAAATCTTCTCCAAATTGTAGCTTGAGATCTTCTCCCTTACAAAATAATTCCAAAAGCTAAAGGTAGATAAAAAGATAAGATAATAAAACCTAAAACTAATGAGAGTATTTATATTAGAGGAGATAGGCGGCTGGAAGGAGGCTGGGCTTCTAAAAAGTCGGTGGCAATCATTAGGGTAAAAACCCTCCTTTTTGTCCTCTTCCGCGGCGAGCAGGTGCTCACTTGGTGGCCGAAATCTGCGAGCATGTGCTCATCGATTGGAGTTGGTGATTCTTCATAAGATTTTCCTTCTTTTCTTCAAATTTGATTCTTTTCTGTTCCAGAGGTTCCAAATGCTCCAAACTCCAATTTCAGCTCCAAAGCTACCTAAAACTCCTAATACACACTCAAAAACTCTAGAAAACAATTAGATAAAAGGGGTTAGAAAGGGTAAAAATCCCAACATATCAATTCCCCCAGACTTAGATCTTTGTTTGTCCTCAAACAAAACTAAAATCAAGACATAGAGAAATCGGTGGAAACTCACAAAATCTCAGAAACCAAGAGTAAACCAATTTCATCAGACCACATACCTTAGAACAAGAGATACATTGCCTTACCGAAAACCTCAACAACAAAGTTCACCAACCTCAAACCATATGGCTTACAATCCCAGAAAAATCTAAGTTCAAGACAATAGACTCTCTACATTCAATTAGAGGTGGCGTGAGCTTCTTGCTAAAGACACTAGCTAAGTAAAACGAGGCTTGGTAAAAATCAGGCTTATAATTGGTGGTGGAGCTTAAGCGTGTTTAGGGTTACCTTGTTTCAAGAGAGTGCAGAATATCGCACAAAATGGCAAGGGAGAATGGACTCATTGATGTCCACAACCTCTAATTCACTCTCCTCCTTAAATCGATTTTATCTTCATTCCTCTTTTCCTTTCCTTGCTTTCTTGCGATTTACTCATGCTTCGGGACACACATTTTGAGTTACTAACTCGCCACCCCATATCCTTGAGCTACTAGTTCGGTTTTTCTCTTTTCTCTTTTTTTTTTTTCTTTAGAATAGTTACCTTATGGATAGGGGGGCTTTACTTGTGCATGTGTCCTTTGGCTAAATTGATCCTTTTTCGTCTCCATACCCCAGCAGGTCGTTTAGACTTGTTTCTTTCATGGACATCGCTGAGCAGGTGCTCTAAATCAGCGAGTATAGCGAGCATGTGCTCGTGAACTTTTCTAGCTTTCTCCTGACATCTTCTTCAGTGAGAGTGAATCAGAAGCTGCGTCAGTCCTTTTCTCCCCGACCTTTTTGCACATATCTGCATAGATGTGAAATAAAAATACAAGTGCATGTGGTATAGAAAGATGGTTAGGGTGAGGATGAGGTACTAACTAAAAGCTAGCTATTCAGGATCAGCAAGAGTGGCAAAAGGGATAAGAAGTCCTGAATATATTATGTAACACGTTTTCTAATCCTAGTGCCAATAACAAGAAGAATTAAAGTCCATATTATGTCCATATAAAATAGAGTCTAAAGCCTATCCGATAAACCTTAAAGGGATTGAAGTTTTCTGGCCTGAGGAAGGATCCGAATGTGAGAAGGCGTCGGCTCGTCTCTGTACTCTAAATTCTGCAGCAATGTTCACTAGAAAGCAGGTCATACTCACAAATGGTTAGAACTCATCATAGATTTTGGTAATAATCTCCAAAAGTTGTGATTTGACCCTTATAACAGACTGACTCAAAATAAAGAAAATAACAAGAAACAAAGTGCAGACTCGATAATAACCTCCCCCAGACTTACTTCACACCGTCCCGGTGTGAAAATAAGCTAGAGGAGCAAGCAAAGAAAACAAAGAAAACAAAGAAAGCATAAAGGAAAACGGAAAAGACAAAGAGATAGAGATGGGTACGTGTCGTCAATCGACAGGTGGGTCCTCTGGGCTCTCGCTCCTGGCTCTGCCGGTACGTCTACGGCGTCTCGGATGGCGCTCAGAAGGGCTCTTCGCAGCCGCTGCAGAATGGTGGCAACAGCCACTGGAAAGGCGCTCGAGGATCCGCTGCATGAGGCTGTTGTTCTTCCTCTGCGAGGCAACCATCCATTGTCGGTACTCAACCGTATCAGCTTCATCAGAAAGCGGAGGAAGGTCGAACTCGCCGGTGGCAGCGGAAGGCGGAGAGGTGGGTGGAGGTGGATCAGCCATGGGAGTGTCCTCCATATGAATAGGCTGCGAGCGCGAGGAACTGGCGAAATCACTGGGGCGGATCGGCTGAGGAGAGCTGCCGCCTTCTAGCAGAAGGGCTGTGTGCGAGAAACTCAGGTCATCCACGTGCATGAGCTTAGTGAGAGCGATATCCGGGAGGGAGATATGCTGAGGGAGACCGTCAATGCCGTGGTAATGGTAGAGGAAGCGGTCAACATCCACGGTGGTGAGGATCCGAGAGTGTACGAGGTGCCGGATGTCCATCTTCTCAACCTCCGCGATATGCTCATCGAAGATCATCTCAAGTTTCACCATCTTGAAGAGAGTGGTGAGGAGAGTGCCAATACGCTCGGTCTTCACCCCGGTCCTATCTTTGAGGGAGCAGAGCATCTCCGCAAATCGCACTCCCATGTTGGTCCGATAGGTGGATGGAGCGGGTGCTCCAAGAAATAGAGTATGTGCTCCATCGGAATCAACAAGCAGTGGCTCGCAAGCAATGTAAATGGTGAGCAACTCGTCCACGTGTACCTTGTTGCCTTCGCCTCTGTTGAAGAACATGTTGCTGATGAACCGTGCAAAGATGCGAAGAGCAGGGTGACGAATGCTTGTTTGCTTGGCGGAGTTAGAGACGTATCGCCCGTGAGCTATCATGCGCCAGAAAGGGTCGGCTTCCTTGAATCGCTTAGGTGGAGAGAGATCCTGAATGTCACTGCTGAAGCCGTAGGTGGAGACAAAACGAGTCATGGGCACACTGAAAAGACGTCCACCGGCTTTGAAGGAGAGAGTGGCGTCTTGCAGAGTTTTGTTCGCCGGATCCTTGTGGGTGATTTTGATGGTGGCGAGGCATTGACGGACGAGGTCGGGATAAAGAACTGCCTCCTCCAATGCGAGACCGAAGGTATCGGATTTGCCGAGAAGCATCATCATCTGATCCTTGAGACCGAGCAGCTCGAGAGTGTCGAAACAGAGGAGGCGAGTGGGCAAGAATTTTATCTTGAGCATCCGGTTATAGTGCGCCGCATCTCGCTGATCCCAGTGGTCCTCAGATTCGAGCGGAAGGGTGTCGTCGGGCAGCTCAAACGGTGTGCTCTCGGGTCGAGGCCAAGGGTAGAGTAGCTTTGTCGGGATCGGTGGTTGAGCTCTCGCCGGCTCTTTTCCTTTGCGATGTGAATACCCGCGTTTAGAAGCCATAGGTACCTGCAAGAAAGGGAATAACGAGGGCGAATGAGGGCAAAACGAAGGGACCCGAAACTGAAAATCATGTCGACCCAATATCGGTGATGAGAAACTCCTACGAATAATGTTGTATCTATTGAGCAACATATGGGTGCCTAATCTCCAATCGCTGTACACAGAATTCGTTTCCCTAACCTAATCCGCCATTAATGGATGTCGAAGCTTATTCTAAGTTCATGCATGTATGTCAAATCCAATAATAACAAGCGAGACTAGCTAGAATCGGGTCTAGAACGGATTAACTCACAGTCGCGACCCTAGAGAGGCAAACGGAGCGACCTAAATCATGAAGTTCCTCAACAATGGCGGACTGAAAATAGGGAAATCGGGGTACTTACCTTGCGTCCCAGTAAAAACCGAGAGTAGATTTGAGATGAGGGAAAGAAGGCACCCAAAATCGACCCCAAAAACGTGAAAATCGGTGAAGATTTTAAAACCCTGGGTTTTGGTGAAGAGTTTGCAAATCGTCGATGGGGGAGAGGAAGAAGAGAAGGGGAAGAGAGAGAAAAGAGAGAGGAAGAAGAAAGAAAAATAAAAGAAAAGAGAGGCGGCCAGGGTTTTGGGAAAAACAGCGGGATATTTAAAATCGTGGGTAGTTAGGAAAAAAAATCCGTTTAAAACCGTTTTTCAAAAATCCCGAAAACTTACCTGGGCGAGCGGGTGCTCGCGGCGTCCGAGCTGGTGCTGGGACGGAGTCCGCCCCAAATTTTTTTTTTTTTTATATATCTGAAACAAAGAAAAACAAAACCAAAAATTAATAGCAAAAGGAAAAATAAAAGGAAAATATTTACACTTACTAGTGGGTTGCCTCCCACTCAGCGCTTGGTTTAAGTCGTTAGCTTGACTTGGTGAGTTGATCAGGTTTGGGGAGGTTCGGTCAGGGGAAAGTCTTCCCCTTCCTCGAGTTGTGTGTCGGCCAGGTAGGGCTTCAATCGCTGCCCATTAACCACGAACTCTTCGCCCTTGTTGTTTATCAAAACAACTGCTCCATACGGTCGGACTTCCTTGATGGTGAACGGTCCTGACCATCGTGAGCGCAGCTTCCCAGGAAATAACTTCAAACGAGAATTGAAGAGCAGGACTTGATCAGCTGGGGCGAAGTTGCGAGCCAGGATACGCTTATCGTGATACGCCTTAGTCCGCTCCTTGTATATTTTGGAGCTCTCGTAGGCGAGATGCCTAATTTCCTGAAGTTCATGCAGCTGCATCATCCGTCTCTCTGAAGCCGGCTTAATGTCGTAGTTAAGGAACTTGACTGCCCAGGCGGCTTGGAACTCCAATTCAACGGGAAGATGGCAAGCTTTTCCATAGACAAGGTTGAAGGGTGTGGTTCCTAATGGCGTTTTGTAAGCTGTCCGGTATGCCCATAAAGCATCGTCCAACTTAGAAGCCCAATCCTTACGAGTAGTACTCACGGTTTTCTGCAGGATACTCTTGATTTCTTGATTGGAGACCTCGACCTGCCCACTCGTTTGCGGATGATAGGGAGTGGCGACTTTGTGCTTAACACCATTCTTGCGCAGAAGTGACTCGAAGATCTTGTTGATGAAGTGAGAGCCTCCATCGCTGATGACCACTCGCGGAACTCCAAACCTGGGGAAGATGATAGATTTGAACATCTTAATCACGACCCGTGCGTCGTTAGTGGGGCTCGCAATGGCCTCAACCCATTTGGACACATAGTCCACCGCGACGAGTATGTACTCGTTCCCAAAAGAGGAAGGAAACGGGCCCATAAAGTCGATTCCCCAGACATCGAATACCTCAACCTCGAGAATGAAGTTCTGTGGCATCTCATTGCGCCTACTAATGTTCCCCTGTCGCTGGCATGAATCGCACCGTGAGACAAATCTCTGCGCGTCCCTGAACATAGTCGGCCACCAGTATCCTGCTTGTAGCGCCTTGGAGACCGTCTTGAAAGTGGCGAAATGACCTGCGTACGAAGAACCATGGCAATGAAATAATATGTCCGGAATCTCTTCTTTGGTCACGCATCTTCGGAAAACTCCATCTGGACAGTGCTTGTACAGGTAAGGCTCATCCCAGAAGTAGTGGCGGATGTCCTTGAGGAACTTCTTCCTCCTGTACCCTGCAAAGTTCCGTGGTTCCTGATCAGCAGCCAGGTAGTTGGCTATCTCTGCAAACCAAGGCGTAGAAGAGCGCTCGGTGTGTGTAGCCTGTGCGCAGAGCTCTTTTTGAGCAGGTGCTCGCTGGGTGGGAGCACGTGCTTCCTCGATCTGAGAAACACCGATGGAATAAATCTGTTCCTCTGGGAGGCTGTCATCAAGAGGTATATCAACATCAATCCTCATTCTAGACAAATGGTCGGCAGCTCCATTGTCTATCCCTTTCTTGTCCTTGATCTCGAGATCGAATTCCTGCAAGAGAAAAATCCATCTAAGCAATCGCGGCTTGGCATCCTTCTTGGTCAGCAAATATTTGAGAGCCGCATGATCTGTGTGCACGATGACCTTGGAACCAACGAGATAGGATCGGAATTTCTCAAAGGCAAAAACAACCGCTAGAAGCTCCTTTTCGGTTGTGGCATACTTGCACTGCGCATCATCAAGTGTGCGGCTAGCGTAGTAAATGACATGGAGCTTCTTGTCTTTCCTTTGTCCGAGAACTGCTCCAACAGCGTAGTCACTAGCGTCAGTCATCACTTCAAAAGGAAGGCTCCAGTCTGGCGGTTGCACAATGGGTGCGCTGATGAGAGCTCCCTTGATCGTATGGAAGGCTTCGAGGCATGCGTCATCAAACTCGAACTTCACTTCCTTGCAGAGTAGGCGTGTAAGAGGCCTGGCGATTTTTGAGAAATCTTTGATGAAGCGTCTATAGAAACCGGCATGACCTAGGAAACTGCGGATCCCTTTAACTGATGTTGGCGGTTGCAAGTTCATCATGACTTCGATCTTGGCCTTGTCTACTTCGATCCCATCCTCTGAAATCCGATGTCCGAGCACAATCCCATTCCTGACCATAAAGTGGCACTTCTCCCAATTAAGAACCAGATGTTTCTCCTCGCATCGTTTGAGTACCCTGCATAGATTAGACAAACAGTCAGAGAAAGAGTTCCCGTATACCGAGAAATCGTCCATGAAAACTTCCATGATGTCTTCAATCAGGTCCGTGAAAATGGACATCATGCATCGTTGGAAGGTAGCTGGGGCGTTACACAAACCAAACGGCATGCGCCGGTAAGCGAAAGTGCCGTAGGGACATGTAAACGTCGTCTTCTCTTGATCGTCTGGGTGAATGGGTATCTGAAAGAAACCTGAATACCCATCTAAAAAGCAGTAGTATGGATGGTTAGCGAGTCTTTCAAGCATCTGATCAATAAAAGGGAGAGGGAAGTGATCCTTGCGAGTTGCAGCATTAAGTTTGCGGTAATCTATGCACATCCTATGGCGGTTATTGTCCTAGTTGGAATTAGCTCATCCTATCGTTTTTAATGACAGTGATTCCTCCTTTCTTAGGGACTACATGAACAGGACTAACCCAAGTACTATCAGAAATAGCATAAATCACCCCAGCTTCTAGAAGTTTCATTATCTCCTTCTTTACAACATCTTTTAGATTCAGGTTTAACCTCCTCTGATGTTCTATAGAACTCATCGATTCATCTTCTAGATGTATCCTATGCATGCAAAGATCAGGTGAGATACCAGGGATGTCAGCAAGCGAGTAACCTATAGCCTTTCTATACTTCCTAAGTTCACATAAGAGCAAGGCTACTTCCACATTATTCAGGTCAGCATTTATAATCACAGGGTAAGTAGAGTTTGTTCCCAGAAATGCGTACCTGAGCCCGGCTGGAAGAGTTTTAAGCTCCAATTTAGGAGCTTTCAACTCGCTCCAGGGGCTGTCGATCGGATCAAGGGGCGGAGCAGGTGCTCGCGGAATTTGAGCGGGTGCTTCATCTTTTTCTGCGGTTTGCTCCTCGTTGTCCAGGCTCATGTAGGCCACCATCTGTTCCATTCTGCGGCTCGAATCGAGCATCTTGGCATGGCTGTCAGCTTCTTCATTCATGAAACCGTGTTCCCTTTCAGCTAGGGTGAGAGCGGTTTCGAGAGGATCCGGGCAGAGAATTTCTTCAGCTGCCTCCTCATAGACGTCGTCTACTCCTTCAACAACGAAGGTCTGTCCGTCCAGCATGGGTTTCTTCAGCAGCTTATCCATCTCAAACGTCATAACCATGTCTCCCAGCTGGAGATCGATCACTCCATTCTGGACGTCTATAATCGCACCAGCTGTGCATAGGAAAGGACGTCCTAGAATCAGAGGATCCTTCGGCTCCTCGTCAAGTTCCAGAACAACAAAATCGGCCGGGATCAGAGTATCTCCTATCCGTACGTATATATCCTCCAGAACTCCTTTGGGGAGCTTAGTCGACCGATCAGCAAAAACCAAGGAGATGCGCGTGGGTTTGAACTTGGTGAATCCCAAACGCTTGGCAACCGAGTAAGGCATAAGATTCACGCTGGAACCAAGATCGCATAGAGAGCATGAGAAAGTCATTGGGCCGATTGTGACTGATAAGACAAACCGCCCAGGAGCGCCTCTCTTCTTTACGACCTTGTTCTGAAGAACAGCGCTGCACTCCTTTGAAACCGTCATCACCTTCTCTTCCTCCACGATTTTTCCAGAGACTAAAGTCTTCATGTACCGTTTGAGAGCCGGTATCATTTGAACTGCATCAGCTAGAGGTAGCTTCACGGTAAGATCCTTAAGCATCTCTCTACACTTAGCATCTTCCAAGTCCTTGCGAGACTTCTTGGGTGGCACAGGGTAAGGCACCTTAGGCTTGTACACCCTTTCTGGAATCGCCGCGGTTTTTGAGGTGAGTGGTGTGGTCCGACCGAGCACCTGCTCGGATGAGCCGCCAGGGTGCTCGGCTGAATCGTCCTCCAAAATATCGAAGGGTGCAGATGTTGATCCGGTTTGCGTCGGGTGGTTACTTGTTTCTGGGTGCAGATGTTGATCCGGTTTGCGTCGGGTGGTTACTTGTTTCTCCGGTTTCGTAGGTGCCTTGACCCGATCCGAGCAGGTGCTCGTAGTTGGCCTCTCCTACTTTGCCTTTGTCCGATCGTGAGGGTGATCTATCCTGGAGTGTCTTTCCGCTTCTCAGCTCAATGGCGTTGACAAACTCCTTCCTAGGCGCCTCAACTTTTCCAGGTAGAGTTCCTGGTGTCCTTTTTATGGATTCTGCAGTCTGAGCAATCTGAACATCCAGTTGCTTCATATGTGTCCACACAGCTTCGTACTTCCCATTGAGGTCCACGTACATGGTGTCAACCTTTGCATTAATCTCAGCTGCGGCTTTCTGTTGTCCGGCTAGGAGTTGTTGCATCATGTTTTTCAGCTCGTCTTGAGATCCGGATGCTGGAGAAGGAGGCCGCGGATTCTGAAATTGCTGAGGCTGTGGGTTCTGAAACTGGGGTTGCGGATTGTTGTATGGCTGCCTAGGTTGATTTCCTCATTGAAATCGGTTCTGGTTAGGGATGAATGGCCGGTTCTGGCTCTGGTAGTTGTTGGAGTAGCCTCTCTGAAATCCCGTCTGAGGTTGAGTTCCTTGCTTAGGGTAGACTTGATCCTGAGGGTTCTCCACATTGTTGCTTCTGTAGGACAAATTCGGGTGAGTGTTGAAACCTTGGTTATTGAAGCCACGGTTTTGCCCAAAACTTTGTCCACTCACGTAATTTACCTCCAACTGATCATCACTTGTTTCCTCTCCAAAAACCTGGGCGATGGGCTCTTCTCCATTCTCATCCACGAAGTGGACCGACTTTTGGTTTCCCTTCAGCAAAAGGTTAACCTTGGCTGTGAGCTCATCGATTTTCTTGGACTCCACGCTATTGACCTTTTTCCTGTCATACTCCGGAGACTTGTTGCTGGAGCTTGCGGCAAGATTCTCAATCAACTCCAGAGCTCCTTCCTTTGATTTGGTGTAGAAATCTCCATTGCTGGCGGCATTGAGGGCGTTTCTGTAGTCCCATTCTACTCCATCATAGAAAGTGCTGAGCAGCTGCTCGTCGCTGAAGCCGTGATGAGGGCACTCACGCTTATACTCCTTAAAACATTCCCATGCTTCGTTAAAGGTCTCTCCGGGAAGTTGCTCAAACGTGGATATCTTGCTCCGTAAGGCTGCGGTCTTTGACTTCGTGTAAAACTTATCCAAGAAGGCTGATCTTGCATCAGCCCATGTCGCTAGAGAGCCTGGTGGTAGAGACTTCAACCACCGTGAAGCTTTTCCCGCAAGAGAGAAGGGAAAAAGCTTGCACTTCAAGAAATCTGGAGACACACCATTAGAGCCGGTTGCGCTGCAAATTTCCTCGAAGTTCTCGATGTGATCCATCGGAATTTCGGCTGGCAGACCATGGAAGAGATGCTGCTTTACGAGTGCAATCATCTGAGGCTTGATCTCGTAGTCTTGCCTCTGAATGGTCGGAGTCACGATCGCGGACCGATCCTGGTAGTAAGCATGTGCTGCGTCTTTGTCTCCGAACGCCGGTTGTTGATTGAGCTGCCGCTCTTGCTGCAAGCGCAGCTGTTCCATGGTTGCCTGAAGAGTTCGCAGCTGAGCTGCCATGTCTGCTTGTTCGCCCATCTCTGTGTTGGCGGTATCAGACGTTTCTGCTTCTTGTACGGGTGTGTTGCGTCTTCTGTTTTCTCGCTCTCTCCTTGCTAACTCGTCGTTTGTCAAGTTAAGAAGGTCTTCGTTGTTTTTGCTCCTTGTGCTCCTTGTGGACATGCACCTGAAACACAAAAACGAAAAGAAAAGAAAGCGAGTTTAGTAGTGTCCTTAGTCTAATGACTTAGCCGTAAACCAAAGGTGAAAATTTTGGTCCCCGGCAACGGCGCCAAAAACTTGATGTACGAGTTTTAAACCCTATTTCCTTGGTGGAAATTTTTGTCCCCGGCAACGGCGCCAAAAACTTGATGTACGAGTTTTAAACCCTATTTCCTACTGCAAGTGCACAGCAAATCAGAGTAGTACTTAGGGGTCGATCCCACGAAGACCAAGTTCACACTATGGATTAATAAGCTAAAATCAAGAGCTAAGAGATTCAAATAAGGGTTTGTTGAAATCGTGACTAACAAGTTACTAAAGCAAATCGGTTTTAACAATTATAAAGCAAGCGTTAGGTCAAGGCAATTCGCAGGAAATTCAGAGCAAGGTCAAACAACTATTCAGGATTAATATTAAGAACAAATCCAGAACTCAAACACGATGATAATATTAATTCACTCTCTGCTGACAAATCTCTGCGCAAGGAGACAAGGTAGTGAAGAGATGTACTCGAGAAGTTCGGTTGACTTTGGTCTCTCTGCTGCTTCTGAATTTGTCCCAGGAGCAAGATAAATTTGAGAATTTCCCAGTTAATGTTTTGAATGAAACAATGTGACGTTCTTATTTTCGGATGCAGTTAGTGATAATAAAAGCCATATTTGGTAATTCCAGTTGTTGTTTTGTTTCTTGTGTTGAATTAACAAAAAGGAGACTCATTATAGCCTTTGTTAAAGTTAACAAAAAGGAGACTCATTATAGCCTTTGTCATTTTCTCTCAGGGAGGATTAAGTTAATTCCGAAATTGCCCTCACGCCGTGCCTCTTCTTCGACCAGAATGTCCCATAATTTAAAAACCAAGGTACTATATGTCTGATTTTCTTGTATTATTTTCTTGATAGTTGCACTTGCACGTCTTGAATCTTGGTATTATTAAGTGTAAAATCTACTATTTTCTTGTATTATTTCCTTGATAGTTGCACTTACACACACACACACACACCAGAGTCCAATCTCAATGGTGGTAGTTATATATATTGTGGCGAAATTCGATGCACCAACAATTATACAATTGAAGTCAGCTCTTTGTAAATTGTAGGCACAGATCACTAATTTGCCAATATTGACTGTTCGTTTGAAAAAAACACTCATTTTGTTTTGTTTTTTTCCAATTCAATTAGGATTATAATTACGAAAATTGAAATGTGTTTACTTATTTAAAATCAGGATTGATTTTGTTTTTACCAAAAAAGAAAAGCAGATATCTTTTTATAGTAGTTGTTTTTCCCTCTCATTTTAACAGTTATTTATTTATTTTATTTTTTTCGTGGAAGACAAGTTAGGAGTTAGAACAGAGGAACTACTCATTCTCCCTTTCGTTCTGTCTGCTTTCCTTGATAACGTTGTGGTTGATTTTATATTCTTCCTATATTTGATTTTACATTTTATATATATTTTGGTTATAAAATTTGAACCTTCCCACGCCTGACACCAGAAAGAATGTCGTAGGCAAGTAAGGGTAATGTAATGTTAGACAACCTGAATAATCTAATGTTGAACACTTGGCACAAAGTTGACCAATATCTATGTTATCTCAGTTTCTTGGGTTTGCAAATCAACAGCAATGAACAATGAGTAATGATATCCTCTGAATCAGATCACATATCCAAGAAAATGAAGTGTCTTGATTGGTTTTTTCTTCTCTTGATCATCACTTTTACTATTCTGAGATCAGTCGACGCTCAAAATCAAGCAGGTTCTTGAGAAGATGATGATGTTTTTGATTACTCTGTTTGCAGTTAATAAAATTTGAACAATTCTTTTATAAGTGCTTTGATTTGTTGATCATGAATAGGATTCATCAGCTTGGATTGTGGATTGGTGCCTAAGAACACAACTTATGTGGAGAAGACGACGACTATAACATACAAATCAGACGCGGATTACATCGACAGTGGATTGGTCCGAAAGATCAATGATGAATACACGACTCTGTTTACGGAACAGCTTTGGGCCTTGAGAAGCTTCCCTGAGGGTCAAAGAAACTGCTACAACGTCAACGTCACTGCGAACAGCAAATATCTGATCCGAGGAAGCTTTGTGTATGGGGATTATGACGGCCTGAATGAACTCCCAAGCTTTGATCTTCACATTGGTCCTAACAAATGGTCTTCTGTTACAATAGTAGGAGTAACAAATATTACAATGGTCGAGATCATACATGTCGTAACGCAAGATAGGCTTCAAGTTTGTCTTGTTAAGACAGGACCGACAACACCGTTCATTTCGTCGCTTGAGCTTCGTCCGTTGAATAATAACACTTACGTCCCACAAAGCGGATCATTGAAGCGCTTCGCCAGAGTATATTTTTCAACCGGTTCAAGGGTCATCAGGTTATAAGAAAACAACTTTTTTTAGGTCATAAAACGTTTTGTACTTGTTTGGTCTTTGTGTTTTCGAAGTAACGAAAGAAAATATCATCTTCCCAGGTATGATGAGGACTTAAACGACCGAGTATGGAGGCCATTCATAAACACTGTAACGTCATCGATAAGCACGGAGCTTCAAGTCGATACAAGTAACCTCTTCGATGTACCTCAAGCCGTGATGAGGACTGCTGGTGTCCCTGCAAATGCTAGCATGCCATGGAACATATGGTGGACTCTTGGTGAAACCAATGCACTTTCATATGTATACATGCATTTCGCCGAAGTTCAGAATCTGAAAGCCAATGAAATCAGAGAATTCAACATTACTTACAACGATGGCAACCCTTGGTACAACTGGTTGAGGCCTACCAATCTCAGCATTTCAACGATCGGCAATCCAAAGGCCATAAGTTCTCCCGATGGGAAGTTTAATTTCACTTTTGCAATGACTGGTAACTCAACTCTTCCTCCGCTTCTCAACGCCATCGAGATCTATACAGTTGTAGACATTCTACATCTTGAGACAGATAAGGATGAAGGTAAGCATGTTCTTATGACATTCTTTGATAAAAAAAATGTCTGTCTTTTAACCTTTTTTTCTGGTTTTCTGAGATGTGTTTGAATGGGATGATTAGTTTCTGCTATGATGAACATCAAGAAGACGTATGGTTTGAGCAAGAAGGTAAGCTGGCAAGGAGATCCATGTTCTCCTCAGATTTATCGATGGGAAGGTGTGAATTGTAGTTATCCGGACTCCGAGCCATCGCTGATCATATCCTTGTATGTTCTGTATTCTTCATCTCAAGGTTCTCTAGGTTTTGGCTTTCAAATTTAGTTTCTAACTATTATGGATACTTTCTTTTTCTTTTTCCGTTTGACAAACAATAGGAATTTGAATGCTAGCGAGTTGAACGGTACCATAACATCTGACATATCTAAGCTAATACAGTTGAAAGAGCTGTAAGCATCTGAATTGTAGCACCAATAAACTTAGTATTCTATATGTATTATTGTGGTGGGAGAAAAGAATAACTCTGCAAAAAACATTTTTCTTTCTCTATTATTGGACAGAGATTTATCAAAGAATGATTTATCAGGAGAGATTCCAGTGTTTTTTGCTGATATGAAGTCGTTGAAACTCATGTGAGCTTCTTTTTCACGACCTTCTCTCGTCCACTAGCTGCTCTTTTTGTTCTATTCTGACAGATTCATTTTTTTCTTCATTCACAGAAACTTAAGTGGAAACCCAAAGCTTAATCTCACAGTTCCACACTCTCTTCAGGAAAGGATAAACAGCAAATCTTTAACACTAATGTAAGAGAATCATATACTTTACATGCTTTAGTCTCTAACTTCTTTTTTTGGAGTCAATTCAGAGGTATATCAGACTCCCTTCATCACTTTTAATGGTTACAGTTTGGGTGATACCTTAAATCCAACCGTCAAAGGAGAGAGTAAAAAGGTTCCAGTGATTGCTATTGCAGCGCCAGTGGCTGGCGTGTTCGCTCTGGTAGTTATCTTGGCCATTTTCTTCGTTGTAAGAAAGAAAAAACCGAACACCAACGCAGGTAAATCTTGAGATTAGTGAAAGATGAAAACTTGTCTGTTTATTTCTTTTACTCTATTCGTTTCACTTATTTTTGTATGGTTTTACAGCTCCAGGACCTCCATCAGTCACTCACGATATAGTTAAAAGTGAGACAAGACCATCCAATCCATCAATCATATCAAAGGACCGCAGGATCACGTATCCTGAGGTACTGAAGATGACTAATAACTTCGAGAGGGTTCTTGGCAAAGGAGGCTTTGGAACAGTGTATCATGGAAACTTGGATGATGCTCAAGTAGCTGTGAAAATGCTCTCTCATTCATCAGCTCAAGGTTATAAAGAATTCAAAGCAGAGGTACTTATAAACAAGATGTAGTTTAACAATATGTCCTTATTGCTAATCTTTGTTTTAAATAGTGTTAAGTTACTCAATTATGAAATATGGCAATTTTGTTATCTTTCTCAGGTGGAGCTCCTTTTAAGAGTTCACCATAGACATTTGGTGGGACTTGTTGGGTACTGTGATGATGGAGATAACTTGGCTTTAATCTATGAGTACATGGAAAATGGAGACCTAAGAGAGAATATGTCTGGTAGATACTTTCACTAAGAGACTCTACTTTAGTTGTAGCCATCTCCTTCCACAGTTTAAAACATTTAAAACCTGGTACAGGAAAACGTGGAGGCAATGTCCTAACGTGGGAAAACAGAATGCAAATAGCTGTAGAGGCAGCACAAGGTGAACCAAACTCTGACTTCATATATAACAAGAAAATGTTGCCTGTTCTGGTAATGATGTCTGAAAGCAAAGATTGACATAAACAAAAACCACTTGAAACAGGATTGGAGTATCTGCACAATGGATGTAGGCCTCCTATGGTCCATAGGGATGTGAAAACTACAAACATCTTATTGAATGAGCGGCTTGGAGCGAAACTAGCTGACTTTGGGCTCTCTAGATCTTTCCCAATCGATGGTGAATGTCATGTCTCGACAGTGGTTGCGGGCACACCTGGTTACCTAGACCCTGAGTGAGTTGTTTGAATGAGTATCAAGAATGTTGACTGTCTAGCTCAAATGAGTAATCAAGAATGTTAGTGTAATCTTTCTATATATACTATCTCAGGTACTACAGAACAAATTGGCTGAGTGAGAAGAGTGACGTGTACAGCTTTGGGGTAGTGCTACTAGAGATAGTCACAAACCAGCCTGTGATAGATAAAACCAGAGAGAGGCCTCACATCAATGAGTGGGTCGGGTTCATGCTGACTAAAGGAGACATCAAGAACATCATCGACCCGAAACTGATGGGGGACTATGACACAAACGGTGCGTGGAAGATTGTGGAGCTGGCTCTGGGTTGTGTGAACCCATCTTCGAACCGGAGACCAACAATGGCACACGTTGTGATGGAGCTAAACGAGTGTGTGGCGTTGGAAAATGCAAGGCGACAAGGTAGTGAAGAGATGTACTCGAGAGGTTCGGTTGACTTTGGTCTCTCTTCTGCTTCTGAATTTACCCCTGGAGCCAGATAAATCGACAATTTACTTTATCTATGTTTTGAAAGAAATAACATACATTCTATTATTCTGGATGCAAGTAAATTTTATATTGTGATTGAAAAAACTATATTATCCAATTGTTGTTTTGTTTCTGTGTTGAATTAACAACAAAAAAAAAAAGACTTTTTGGTATTCTCTTGGGGTTCCATAGTTAGATAACAAAATGTGCTTCAACTTGTAAATGCTAATCAGCCTTTGCATGCAAGAAGGAAGTAAACTTGGAGAAGAGGCTACTTCCCATATTCATTGTCCCTTTCAAAAACAACATTTTGTTAGCTTAACCCTAGATCAATGAGAAATCTAAAGGTTCTCTTGACTCTTGACTGTGTTGAGTTTCTCCAGCATATTACAGAACCAGTCAAAGCAGTCAAAGAGCAGAGGAGATTAACTAACCTACGAGGAGAAGGGCAAGGCTAAATTGGTTTGTGAAGAGAAGAAGCCCACTTGTGATAAATCTACTCTGAAGCCCAGCCAAAGCCCACAAAAGTTTGAAACAAAGCAACAACGGTTATCTGACCGCTTTACAGCTAAAAGCAAAGTACAGATGACGTTCACCTCTGCCGAAAGCAACCATGGTCCCAAGTTAGAGAACAGATTCTGTTAGGACTTCAGCACTTAGATGTCGACTTTCCTTATGCTGAATACAATCGAATGCGCTTGAGATGAGAGAAAGAGAGAGATGGAAACAGAGTATTTGCAGAGGAAAGAAGCGAGAGGAAAGGAGAAGAAGTGCAGGAAAGTAAAGGGAGCACACAAGCGTTTTTTACCCAGTTCACCACCGAAGTAGCTACGTCTGGGCCGAGCCGGTTGCTCGGAATCCACTAGATTCTTAGAGAGATTACAACACTTAGAAATAGCAAGTATCCCACACCTTAGCCCTTCACTAGCTCTCAGTGTATACTCTGCCTATTTCTAGCCTAAGATACAGCAATGAAAAGTTATGTAAACAAAGCTTATCTCACTCTCTCTTAATACAAAACCTTACGATTTTTTAACTTGTCTCTCTCAACTAGCAATGCAACCTATTTATAATGAAGTTACTTAGCTAGGGCATTTGATGAAGGCGCCGAATACACCTCGTGTCCAGCTGCATTCTTGTCTTGATTCGCTAACGGCAATATCAGCTTTAAGGACAGAACGTACATCTCCTTGTACGAGTTGCAGCACCTCCAGCCTCGTCGTTATTGCCCTCATTAGCTGTATGTGATGAGCTGTCCCAAAAGCAGTCTAACCACAGTTGGCTTTATGATTACCATGATTAGACTTGAGTTGCCGCCAATGTGTTTGAATGTTGAAGCTTTCCCTCCAAGATAACAAACTCCACAAATCTCCACCTGTTAGCTTGGTACTTAAGCTTAACTTTCTTCCACCAAATAAGAGAGAGATATCAGAACCTTGAATCTAGATGAATGTGAATTCCCCGGCTCGGATTCCTGAGCTTTATCACTCAGACCTGACACGCAGCAAGTTCAAGGCTGATTGAAACTTGCTCACGGCCAGCACTTTGGTGAAGATATCCGCAGGATTCACCTCTGTCGGAATCTTCAACACCTTCACTGATCCTTCTGCAATGATCTCCCGAATATAGTGATACTTAACGTCAATGTGCTTAGTTCTCTCATGATGAACATTGTTCTTTGAGAGAGCGATGGCACTTTGGGAGTCACAATGAATCTCAACACTGTTCTGCTCATAACCAAACTCCTGCAAAATCCCACGCAACCACACTGCTTCTTTTACTGCTTCTGTAAGTGCCATATACTCAGATTCTGTAGTAGACAATGCCACCACCCTCTGCAGTCCTGACTTCCAACTAATTGTATTCCCACCAAGTGTGAATACTAGACCAGTGATAGACCTTCTTCGATCTGGATCAGCAGCAAAATCGGCATCACAGTAACCGACTATCTTAAACTCTTCACTTTTCTTGTAACACAACCGAGTACCAACTGATCCCTTGATGTATCTCAGCAACCACTTAACTCCCATCCAATGATCCCTTATGGGATTACTCATATAGCGACTGATGATTCCCACTGCATAGGCTATATCCGGTCTTGTTCCAACCATAGCATACATGATGCTTCCAACTGCATTTGAATAGGGGATTGTCTTCATAAACTCTTTGTCGCGCTCAAGTTGTTCTGGTGATGCTGCACTCAATTTTAAATGAGCTCCCAACGGAGTGACATTGTGCTTGGCCTTGTTCATGTTGTAGCTGACAAGAACTCTGTCTAAGTAACCTTCTTGTGACAGCCAGAGAGATCCTGATTCTCTGTTTCTTCTGATTTCCATTCCGAGGATCTTCTTGGCTGCTCCAAGATCTTTCATTTCAAAACGCAGACTGAGCTCCTTCTTTAACTGTGATATAGCCTCTTTGTTGTTCGCTGCTACAAGCATATCATCCACATAAATCAGTAGATACATCTTTGACTCATCTTCTAGAGTCTTGATGTAAGCACAATTGTCGTATTGACTTCTTACAAAGCCAATCTCTGTCATGTAGTTATCAAACTTCTCATTCCACTGCCTTGGAGCTTGTTTCAGACCGTATAGAGCCTTGTTCAGTAGACACACTTCCTTTTCTTTAAATGCTTCCTCAAAACCTTCTGGTGGAGTCATGTAAATCTTTTCTTTTAATTCTCCATTCAGAAAAGCTGTCTTGACGTCTAACTGTTCCAGCTCTAAGTTCTCTTGAGCAACAATGTTCAATAATATTCTTATTGAAACATGTTTTACCACGGGAGCAAAGATTTCATGATAATCGATGCCCTCTCTCTGAGCGTAGCCCTTAGCTACTAGTCTGGCCTTGAACCGAGGCTCCTCAACTCCAGGTATCCCAAGCTTATACTTGTAGACCCACTTGCTGCCTATAACCCTCTGATTTTCTGGTCTTGTGACAACTGTCCAGGTATGGTTCTTCTCTTGAGAATCCATTTCTTCTTTCATGGCTTGCTTCCACTGTTCCCAGTCCTCACTTAACTTCGCTTCCTTATAATCAGATGGCTCTACAGCTGTACCGTCTTCACTAACATACAGAGCTTCTGCACAATACTCTTCATCATCAAATCTACTTGGAGGTCTTACTTCTCTTCTCGCTCGATCTCTTACGAGATGGTAGCTTGGTGGTGTCTCAGGTCTTGTTAGAGTAACTCCACCTGACGTAGTACCACTGCTTGAGCTTGTTGCAGGTACAGATGGTGTCTCTGTGACAGTTTCTGTAACCTCATGATCTCCACCCGAGATATCAACCTCTTCTGCTTCAAGGTCAAGGTCCAGGTATGACTCGTTTTCCTCTGTTTCGTCTGTAGTCGGATTCTCTTTTCTCTGAATCAGATCTTTGTATACTGCATTCTCTTGAAAGATCACATTCCGACTTACTGCAACTTTCTTTTCTTCAATGAGCCAGACTCTGTACCCTTTAACACCATTCGGATATCCAAGAAAAACTCCCTTCTTTGCTCTAGGATTTAGCTTCCCATCATCAGTATGAATGAACGCTATACATCCGAATCTTCTCAAGTAGCTGTAGACAGGTGCTTTGCCATACCACTTCTTGTCTGGAATGTCGAAACTCAGGGCAGAAGATGGTGTTTTGTTGATGCTCACAACCGCTGTCTGTGTAGCTTCAGCCCAGAATCTTTTAGGTAAGCCTGAATCACTGAGCATGCTTCTCACTTTCTCCATGATGGTGCGGTTCATACGCTCTGCAACTCCATTCTGTTGTGGAGTGTAGGCGCATGTCCTGTGCCTCTGTATACCCTTAGACTCACAGAAACGATCAAATAGCATATTGCAATATTCAAGACCATTATCAGTTCTAAGAGTCTTAACCTTTCTATCACTCAAGTTCTCAACAAGGTTTATCCATTCCACAAACTTATCAAAGGCTTCATCTTTAGTTTTAAGGAAGTAAACCCATACCTTGCGAGTGTAGTCGTCAATGAATGAGATGAAGTATTGACTTCTTCCGAGTGATACAGGTACTGATGGAGCTCCCCACAAGTCTGAGTGCACATACTCCAGCTTCTCCTTTGTGTCGTGCTGGGCCAGATTGAATCCAACCTTCTTTGCCTTTCCATATATGCAGTCATCACAGGTATCGAAGCTTGAGATCTTCTTTTTATCAAGTAGACCCTTTCTGAGCAATAACGTCATATTTTTCTGACTCATATGACATAGTCTTCGATGCCAAAGAACGGTATCGTCCTCTCTTCTGATCACAGCGTTTGCTTCTGCTGTTACAGAGCTCCATTTGAGCAGATACAAAGTGTCGTATCTGTTTCCAGTGAGCAAAACTTGCTCTCCTGCCTTGATGCTCAGCTTTCCGTTCTTGGACTCAAAACCGTAGCCTGCTTTCTCAAATGTACCAAGAGATAGAAGATTTCTATCCATCTCAGGTATGTACCTTACATTTGACAGAACAACGCACAGACCTTCTTCGTTTTTGAGCTTAACGGTTCCAATGCCCTTTACTCTGGCAACTGTCTTGTTTCCCATCCTTACTGAACCACCAACATCTTCATGTAGTTCATCAAACCACTCTTTCTTATGAGTCATGTGGTAACTACAACCAGTATCCATTATCCACTCATCTTCAAGATGTATATCTGTTGATGACAGAGCTTCTGATACGTACAGGGCTGTTCCTTCTCCAGTATTTCCTTTTCCTCCTGAAGATTCTCCCTTATGTTGGTCCTTCTGTTTGTTCTTCTTAGACTTGCCTTTGTTAGGACAGGAAGTCTTGAAGTGACCATCTTCACCGCATATCCAACATCCGTTTTTGTTCTTGGACTTGGATCTTGAGCGGTTTGACTTGTTTCCTTGCTCGCGATGCTCACTTCTTCCTCTGGTCTCTGTCTTTTCCTTGACATGGAGACCTTCTGCCTGGCCTTTAATGCTCTTCTTATGAGACCCAAACTCTAGCTCCTTTGCATAGATCGCAGCAACCACCTCATCAAGTGATAGCGTGGATCTTCCTGAGCCGTATCTTAGAGTATCCCTTAACTGATCAAAGGGTTTTGGCAGGGACATGAGCAACAGTATGGCCTGGTCTTCATCTGACACCACGACGTTGGTGTTTTCCAGATCTGCAATGATGTGAAGGAACTCGTCTATGTTGTTTTCAACAGTTTGACCTTCAGACATCTTGAAGCTGTAAAGCTTCTGTTTCAGGTAGATGCGGTTAGGAAGAGCTTTAGACATATAGAGTTTGTCTAAAGCACTAACCATGGAAGCTGCAGTCTTCTCTTTCTTTATCTTCCTGAGTACCGTGTCTGTAACACTTAGCACTATGGTGCTCCGAGCTTTGCGCTTCTTTTCTTCAAAAGCGTCTCGCTTTTCTTTGGTCTCCTTGTCATCTTCATCCACGTCTGAGTCTTTTGGAGGAGCTTCTTCTTCCTCCTTTAGCGCAGCGCTCAGACCGAGGATGTCAAGGTGAGCCATGAGCTTTTCTTTCCACATGGTGTAGTCACCACGCCCATCAAACTTCTCTATCTCGATTCTTGCAGAAGTCATGATAAACGACTGCAAGGGGGAACCTGGCTCTGATACCAAGCTGTTAGGACTTCAGCACTTAGATGTCGACTTTCCTTATGCTGAATACAATCGAATGCGCTTGAGATGAGAGAAAGAGAGAGATGGAAACAGAGTATTTGCAGAGGAAAGAAGCGAGAGGAAAGGAGAAGAAGTGCAGGAAAGTAAAGGGAGCACACAAGCGTTTTTTACCCAGTTCACCACCGAAGTAGCTACGTCTGGGCCGAGCCGGTTGCTCGGAATCCACTAGATTCTTAGAGAGATTACAACACTTAGAAATAGCAAGTATCCCACACCTTAGCCCTTCACTAGCTCTCAGTGTATACTCTGCCTATTTCTAGCCTAAGATACAGCAATGAAAAGTTATGTAACAAAGCTTATCTCACTCTCTCTTATACAAAACCTTACGATTTTTTAACTGTCTCTCTCAACTAGCAATGCAACCTATTTATAATGAAGTTACTTAGCTAGGCATTTGATGAAGGCGCCGAATACACCTCGTGTCCAGCTGCATTCTTGTCTTGATTCGCTAACGGCAATATCAGCTTTAAGGACAGAACGTACATCTCCTTGTACGAGTTGCAGCACCTCCAGCCTCGTCGTTATTGCCCTCATTAGCTGTATGTGATGAGCTGTCCCAAAAGCAGTCTAACCACAGTTGGCTTTATGATTACCATGATTAGACTTGAGTTGCCGCCAATGTGTTTGAATGTTGAAGCTTTCCCTCCAAGATAACAAACTCCACAGATTCTCAGCCCTCGATCTACTTGAACCATCATGGTTGGGCCAGCTGGTTTAGGTCTTGTATCAGATTAGGGTTTATCGATTTTGCTATTTAAACTCTTGTAATGAAGCCCCACAACGTAAGAATGAATACATGAACTTTCAGTGAAAACTTTGTTCTTCAAACACTGTGTTTACAAATTTCTTTACAGCAAACAATCGAAATCGAAATCAATTGGAATGTTACAAGGATATTACAAGGAGATCGAGATGGTGAACGTATCTCCTTCGCAGCATCTTTGTTGTTACATATCGTGCCGTAAGATTAACATCTTCGTATGTTGTTATCTCGGATGCGAATACGAAGAGCATATCAGAAACTTTGAAATCTACGAAGATGTAACATCAGTAGATGTAACGAAGAGCATTTCAATGTCTTTGCGAACCTGTCCAAAATGAATCACATATCAGAAACTTTGAAATCTAGTTCTACTGATTCTACATTCCAGGACTAAAAAAATAGGGGTGGCTCATTATTTTAATTAACCCTGTATAAAAAAATGGACCATATATAATATTGGTTCAGTCAAAATTGCACGCAAATTTCAAGAATTTTGGCTTTTTAACTATTGAAAATTTTCTTGGGAAAACGACCTATTTCTACATCGGAACTATCATATAGTAACAGATCCACACAAACTTTCACCCTCGTCATAGTTCTCTATAGATTAAAAGTTACCGACGTAGTTCCCTCCAATATTAAAGTTCGAACCCTATTTACACACAATCGATGGTTTGAATGGTTTACGACATAAACCTAATCCGAAACACATAAACCGGATAACCAAACCGAAATTAAAAAATCCGACGGAATCTGGTACCGGAGCGAGACCTTCGCCGACGGAAACAGTTATGGTAGCCTGTCCCGACCACCTCGTCCTCGCCGATCTTCCCGTCGCCAAAAGGATCGGCTTCGTTACTCCCACCACCGTAAGCAAGCCCGTCGGTCGCCGTTCTCGCCACCAATTAGGCGAGAGAGTTCATTTCTGTGTCCGTTGCGATTTCCCGATTGCAATCTATGGCCGTCTGGTAAAGTTCGTTTTTTTTTCTTTCTGAAAAGGCTTCTTTGGGCTTCTTCGATGTGATTGAAGTTCGTTTTACTACTAAATCTAGCTCGAACTGCTTCATCATATTAGTATGCTTGTGTTTGGAATTGGGAATTTAGAGACATGGCAGTATATCATTACAAGCTTGGTGTATATAACTTTAGATGTTTGGTTATCCACTGAGATCTTTGTAGAGATTTGTTAGTCGATGAGGGGTTTTCAAACTGAAATATTGTTTATCTCTTGTGTATGTGTGATGAACGGATTCAAAAGATTCAGACATCAAGATGATGGAAGGAATCTTCATCTGTGCAGCTCCTCATTGTCTCATGTCTTTCTTGAAGAAACCCGACTTTGAAGCCATGGTCTCATATATTGTCGTTGTTGCAGGTTAATTTACTGAAGAAGAAGATTTCAAATTGAAGAAGAAGAGATGTCGGTTCACCGAAAACAAGACCGTGACGGTGGGGAATTAGAAAATACGCCGGAGAAGAAGAAGATCTGCGGAGAAAAAATACGTCGGAGATGAAGAATAGATGTCGGTGGAGAAGAAGACATTTTATTTTTTTAATTTTTTTTTTTATTTTTATTTTTTTTTTATTTTTTTATAGAAAAATCACGGTTTATTGTTAATTTGGTTGATCCATTTTAATCGGATCATAATCGGATCTTAATCGGTTTAATTTCGTTTTTCATTGGTTATATCAAGTTTGGTAAACCGTAAACCGCAATTGATTACGGTTTATGTAGAAATTAGTTTAGATATTTGGTATTGTGTGTTAATAGGTTTCGAACTACGAAAATGTGGGGATATAAGTTTGTTTTTAAAGTTAAAGGGAGATCTGAAACGAGGGTGAAAGTTTGTGTGGATCTGTTACTATATGATAGTTCCGAGGTGGAAATAGGTCGTTTTCCCAATTTTCTTTAATTAAAATTGATCTTGTGCATTTGCACACTTGGCACATCTTCAGATCCGCCTCTGCTAAATATCATGCGTGAGAGGGCCACACCCATGCGGATGCGGTACAAGCTTCTATTGCTGAACCAAACCTTAATTAGATCAGTATCCTCAGCTTTTTTTTTTTTTTTTTTTGCTTTGTTCGATACCTTGGAATACTCTACTCAGCTGCTTTTGATTATTATTTCTGAAACTTTTGGTATTCTTCATAAAAAAAACTTTTGGTATTCAGAGAGTTTCTTAAAAAAAATAAAGAAAAATACTTAAATACATTGTCTACTTATTTTTTAATGTACATATGAAGTTTTAATATCAAGCACACAACTAATAACAGCTCAATTTCGGATTCTACAAATTAAAAATCAACGACTGACGAAAACTATTGCAAGTTGTTGCTTTGGCAATTGGCATGCACAAAAGATATACTTCATAAACTCAATTCTTGTGAGCATTGACTTTTGACGGTGGAGATTCGATTAGTAAACGACAATGACCAAGATAGACAGATCAACCAATGAAGGGCTATACAAAAGTCAAAGTCAACGAGTACGTTAGAAGGTTGTGGTTTGATGCACGTCACCTCGTTTTTCCACGTCGACTAACGTCGAAATTACAGCGTGTTCTTATGAGTTGACTTTGTCAACGGTTTTGTGGGTCTAAAGGAGTTTTTGACCAAACTTAATCACTCTTGTCATTTTGTCTCAAGTTCCTAGCTTATCAAATCATTTTGCACCGTTAACAAAATTATTCTCAATTATTTATTTTACTCAATTCATTAATCTTGTAATTAAGAAGTTGACTTAGGACTTTTGAGAAGGGGTTCATATAATCATAAACTGCATACCTTGCTATATCAAAAAAAAAAAAAAAAGATCTCTCCTTCGGACAGTAAGGAAAAAAATGGAGAGACGTTGTATGACTATGTTCATCGCCACTTTTGTGCTGCTACTTCAACTTGTTCAAGCCCAAGATCCAACCGGTACGCACACAATTGTTGTTTTAATCTCTCTCTCTCTCTCTCTCTCTATATATATATGTGTGTGTGTTTTCTTCAACGGTTTCTTAGATATTACAAGATATCTTTCATGTATTATCTCATCAGGATTCATCAATGTGGATTGCGGTTTACCCCCTCGTGAGTCTCCTTACAACGTACTCCCAACCGGTTTGGCATATACATCAGATGCCGGTTTAGTTAATAGTGGAAAAACCGGTAGAATCGCCAAGGAATTTGAACCGAACTACACTAGGCCGATTTTGACGCTGAGATATTTTCCAGACGGAGTACGTAACTGCTACAGTCTAAATGTCACCCGAGACACCAACTATCTGATCAAGGCCACGTTCGTATATGGAAACTACGATGGTCTTAATGCCGACCCAGACTTTGACCTTTACTTGGGTCCGAATTTATGGACAACAATGGGTAGTGATGATATAGAGGAGATCATCCATGTGACGCAATCCGATTCTTTACAGGTATGTCTTGTTAAGACGGGAACAGGTATACCTTTCATAAATGTCTTGGAGCTACGACCATTGCCGAGAACTGCGTACGTTACTCAAAGCGGCTCACTCAAGTTCTTATTCAGGAGGTATCTTAGCAATTCAGATAGTAATATACGGTAAGAACAGATTTAAAACTTGCACATTACATAAACATATGCTTTGATTGGTTGTTTGTGTTTGCATCTTTACTGTTTTTTGTTCGTCAACTTTTTTTTGTTAGTTTGCATATTACGTTTATATATTTAAATAGTGTATATATTTTTCAAATTAAACCCTCAATACTTACTCTTTTAATTAAAAGTAATTGTGTCATTATGTTGTTTTTAACAAAAAAAAAAAAAAATTCACATCTCAATAGTTATTTTTTCCATTTGAAATGATCGAAATTAGCCTTAAGTTAGTTTAATAATGTATTGTAATTCAATATTGTGACAGGTACCCTACTGATGCCTATGATCGTAAATGGTACCCGATGTTCGTGGAGAACTCATGGACACAAGTAACTACGAATCTGAATGTAAATGCTAGTAATCTTTATGAACTACCACAAAGTGTAATGTCAACTGGCGTAACGCCCCTAAACGCTAACGCGACATTAAACATTACCTGGACTGTGGAGCCTACTACTACAAAGTTTTACTCCTACATGCACTTTGCAGAGGTTCAGACTCTAAGGGCCAATGATACAAGGGAATTCAATATTACAATGAATGGTAAAGTTACATATGGACCATATAGTCCTAAGCCGCTAAAAGCCGAAACCATATTCGACATAACGCCAGAGCAATGCGATGGAGGGGCATGCCTTTTGCAGCTTTTGAAGACGCCGAAATCAACTCTCCCCCCTCTGCTTAATGCTATCGAGGCTTACACCGTGATTGATTTCCCGCAAATGGAGACAAATGAAGAAGACGGTATGTAGATTTCAATTCTTGATCTTATCTACAAATGTTTTTGCGTTTTGTGTATTGATTCTTGATATCCTCAAGCTTTACAATCGTAGTTGCTGGTATCAAGAATGTTCAAGATACTTATGGAATAAGTAGAATCAGTTGGCAAGGAGATCCGTGTGTCCCCAAACAGTTTTTGTGGGACGGCCTAAACTGCAGTAACTCGGATATTTCTACTCCACCAATAATCACTTCCTTGTAAGATGAATCATTCAATAATTTAACTAAATCTTTGAAACTTGTCAATTCCGAACTAGAAATCTCATATTCTACGTCTCCAGAGACCTATCTACAAGTGGATTAACCGGGATCATCACGCAAGCCATTCAAAATCTTACTCACCTTCAAACATTGTAAGTATATCTCCACAGCTGACCAAGCATAAACGTTTTTTAGCCTTTGGACATGAATCATATTTGATGGGCTAATCTTTCACCTTTCTTTATGGTAGGGATATGTCAAATAACAATTTGACTGGAGAAATACCTGAATTTCTAGCTGACATAAAATCACTCTTGGTCATGTAAGTTTCTCATGAGACACTACAATTTTGACATTTTATTTTGGCTAAGCTCTCTCCTAAACATGATTGCTTATGTTTTGATGCCTTTATCTCTTCCAAAAGAGACTTAAGTGGTAATAACTTCACTGGTTCGGTCCCCCCCTCACTTCTTCAGAAGAAAGGAATGAAGTTAAAGTAAGTTTTTTTTATTCATTAATTATTGTTTCCGATTATTATCACGCCAATTAATGTACTATTTGGTATCTTAACAACAATCATATTTGGCAGTGTTGAAGGAAACCCTCATCTTCTTTGTACAGCTGGTTCGTGTGTGAACATAGGAAAGAATGGACATAAGAAAAAGAGTGTCATTGTACCTGTGGTTGCATCAATTGCTTCACTAGCCGTTCTTATAGGTGCATTCTTCATGTTCCTTGTTCTCAGAAAGAAGAAGGCATCAAAAGTTGAAGGTACTAATAGATAAGCTCAAGACTAATATTACAACATACATACATACTTCACCAAGTATGACTAAACTTTTTGCCTTGTAACCTTTAGGGCCACAACCCTCATATGTGCCAGCGTCAGAAGGTAGATCATCAGAACCGGCAATAATGACAAAGAATAAAAGGTTTACTTACTCAGAAGTTATGAAAATGACAAATAACTTCCAAAGAGTCCTTGGGAAAGGAGGGTTTGGAATTGTTTATCATGGTTTTGTAAACGGTACAGAACAAGTAGCAGTTAAAGTACTCTCCCATTCATCATCTCAAGGATATAAACAATTCAAAGCTGAGGTAAACTTTCACCGTCATCAGTATCTCGAACGAATACATTTAATGATTCAACTATATTTTAAAGTTGAACTTGTGAATTATGGCTTGGTGTTTAGGTAGAACTTCTTCTTAGAGTTCATCACAAGAACTTGGTCGGTCTTGTTGGGTATTGCGACGAAGGGGAGTACTTGGCTCTTATCTATGAATACATGTCTAATGGAGATTTAAAAGAACATATGTCAGGTAAAGAAATGTCTTATTTTAGTTCTATGTGGGTAACATAAGACTTTGACATCAATCTCTTCTTTCAAACACAGGAACACATAACCGTTTTATCCTGAATTGGGGAACTCGACTTAAAATAGTTGTTGAATCGGCACAAGGTTAGTTTAGAGATTTAGCCACCATAAATTTTTCTATTTTATGTTTACTTCCTATCATCTTCGAGAGCCGTATTAAAAATGACTGGTTTGACCTAGGACTTGAGTACTTGCATAATGGATGCAAACCACCAATGGTTCATAGAGATGTCAAAACCACAAATATATTGTTGAATGAACACTTCCAGGCCAAGCTTGCTGATTTTGGGCTTTCAAGATCATTCCCAATGGAAGGTGAAACTCATGTGTCTACGGTTGTTGCTGGAACTCCTGGATATCTCGATCCTGAGTAAGTATTACTGTTTAAGAAATGCTCTTTTCTCTTTAGTGTAAAAGATATATGAAAAAGATTCATCGTAAATTTTGTTTTCCAGATACTACAGAACGAATTGGTTGACAGAAAAGAGTGATGTTTATAGTTTTGGGATTGTATTATTGGAGATCATCACAAACCAACCCGTGATAGACCAAAGCCGTGAAAAGCCACATATAGCAGAATGGGTGGGGTTAATGCTTACGAAAGGAGACATCATAAGCATCATGGATCCAACTCTTAATGGAGATTATGATTCTGGTTCTGTGTGGAAAGCTGTTGAGCTAGCAATGTCTTGTCTGAATCCTTCTTCAACGAGAAGACCTACTATGTCTCAAATTGTTATTGGATTAAACGAGTGTCTTGCATCTGAAAATTCAAGAGGAGGAGCTAGTAGGGACATGGACTCGAAGAGTTCTATAGAAGTGAGCTTGACCTTTGGTACTGAAGTGAGCCCAACGGCTAGGTAGATTATATGTTTCATTTTATGGAACTATCTTCAAATTTGTGTGTCTATGGATGTGTCACCTTTGTTTAACTTCTGTTATCGATACTTTGTAACTAAAAAGTTTAGAGTCTCTTTTTACCGTTCTGTGTTAGTTTATAATAACTTCATTTGTTGTTTGACAAATAGAATTTTACTCTTGTTCTTGATTAATTTTGGGAAACCAATTTCCAAAGAGAAATTAAGAGGTGAAGAAGAAGTTAAATGTAATACTATTATGTTATGTAAAAAGATGAGGGTTAAAGAACCAAGAAATAAAATTGTTTTACAAAGAAACCGAGACTCTTTCCGGCCGATTTGAATATAGATAACGAGAGAGAAAAAAAAATCGGATTGCAAACCAAATGTTGGTCTGCTCCATTTCTATAGAATCATATTGACCAATCAAAAATTAAATTCGGATTACCAAAAGAAGAAACACATTTGGTCCCTTTTTAGCGTTCATTGACTAAATTAGCCCTGGGCATTTTAACCGAAAACCGAAAACCGAACCGAAACCGAACTGAAATAACCGAAACCGAACCGAACCGAACCGAATTTTATGATTAACCGAACGGTTACTAAATCTCTATAACCGAAAAAACCGAACCGAAACCAAACCGAACCGAAACCGAATGGATAACCGAACGGATAACCGAATATCCGAAATACGATCCATATACTTAAAAATATTATTTATATTTATAATTAAAATAACTAAATAATTAAAATTAACCAAATATTAGTAAAAAACCGAATTATCCAAAATTATCCAAATGTTTTATCTAAAATATCCGAAATTATCCGATATTATCCGAAGTTATCCGGTTTTTTATCCAAATTATCCAAAAAATATAAAAAAAACCGGAACCGAAACCGAAATAACCGAACAGAAACCGAACCGAAACCGAACCGAATTTTATGATTAACCGAACGGTTACTAAATCTCTATAACCGAAAAAACCGAAAACCGAAAAAACCGAACCGAAACCGAACCGAATTTTATGATTAACCGAACGGTTACTAAAAATGTATAACCGAAAAAACCGAAAACCGAAAAAACCGAACCGAACCGAACCGAAAACCAAACGCCCAGGGCTAGACTAAATTGTGATAAACTCATAAACGGTCGAATATTGAACAGTGCATTATTTTGGTCTGCATGTCATTTTTCATCGTGCACAACTTTTTTTTTCGTTTTTTTTCGCTGTAGAGTGGATGAATTGGTCAATGGTTAAAAGATATTGGTACCCTTCATAACGAGTAACCTTATGGAGTACGTAACTGAGATACCCTTCATAACGAGTAACCTCAACTCAACTCAATTCCATAAAAAAAAGAAAAATCTTATAATCCTTGACTTTTGACGGTGGTGATTCAATTAGTAAACTTCATCTACAACCAAGAGACAGATCAAGCAAGGAAGTGCTACCCAAAAGTCAAAATCAGCGACAACGAGTACGTAAGATTCAATAGAACGTTTTTTTTTTTTTTAATAAGTAATTTTTTTGGCATGCAAAACTTCTTTTATAAATATAATACAAAATACAGGACTTGATCTTTTATAGGGTCGGTGGACACGCATCGAACTTGCTTTTGTCAGAAGAGTTTCCATTGTCGCCATGTCGAAGAAGAAGACGAAATCACCTTCGTGTACGTACTACCGTGTGCATGTACATGCATCATTGAGCTTTCACCATCAGCTTCAGTTTCGGATGCATTATTCCTCTTTTCCCATCTCGACTAAAGTAAAGCGTGTTATTCCGAGTTGACTTAGTCAACGGTTTTGTTGTTTTGCCGAAGGACGTGAGAGAGTTTTTGACTACCACTAATCACTCTTGTCATTTCTCTCAACTTGCTTTGCCGAATCATTTCGCACCGTGGAAAAATTATCGTCAATCAATTTTATTCAATTCATTTTAATATTATAGGGATTTGACTTTCAAGAAATGGCTCATATAATCTTAAATTCATGCTGATATGCATATTTTGCTATCTCAAAAAAAAAAAAAAAGATCTTTCCTTTGGACAGTAAGGAAAAAATGGAGAGACACTGTGCGTTTGTTGCTACTATTATGCTGATACTTCATCTTGTTCAAGCTCAGAACTCAACGGGTACGTACATTTTTTTTTTTTTAATCTATTTAATAATACATGTGTGATCTTCAAAGGTTTCTTCGATTATAAGATATTGTTTTCGATCCATTATTATCTCATTAGGATTCATCAATGTGGATTGCGGTTTACCCCCTCATGAGTCTCCTTACAACGCACTCCCAACCGGTTTACCATATACATCAGATTCCGGTTTAGTTAACAGTGGGAAAACCGGTAGAATCGCCAAGGAATTTGAACCGAACTACACTAAGTTGATTTCGACGCTGAGATATTTTCCAGACGGAGTACGTAACTGCTACAGTCTAAATGTCACCCGCGACACCAAGTACCTGATCATGGCCAAATTCGTATATGGAAACTACGATGGTCTTAAGATCGACCCAAACTTTGACCTTTACTTGGGTCCGAATATATGGACAACGGTAAGTAGTAATGATACTATCGAGGAGATTATCCATGTGACGAAATCTGATTCTTTACAGGTATGTCTTGTTAAGACGGGAACAAGTATACCTTTCATAAATGTCTTGGAGCTACGACCATTGCGGAAAACTGCGTACGTTACTGAAAGCGGCTCGTTGAAGTACTTATTCAGGGCGTACTTAAGCAATTCCTGACTTAAAATACGGTACGAATTGATACACACTTTCAACGTTGCACAAAACATAATTTTAGTTGTGTTATATATAGAGAAGAATAACTTATAGAGTAATTACACTCTATATACAAGAAAATTTTATAAATTGGCGATATGACGATTCACTATTTAGGGTACTGTACACATTTCATTAATCCGAAAACACCCTTTTCTTTCTCTTTCTCTCTCTTTCTCTTTCTCTTTTTTTTTATTCTCTTTCTCTATGTGGCTCTCTCTTTCCTTCTTCTTTTCCACCAGCGACCATTAATCTTCTCTCTTTTTTCACCGGCGACTATTAATCCCGTGATATGAAGCCATGTTAAAAAAATCAGCAGAACTCAACCCATCGTCTGACTTAATTTTGTCATGTTCTAAAATATCTGAACAGTTCCGGGTTTAACGATCTTCCCTCGATTGCTCTGCACAAGAGAGAGATGATACAGAGCAAGAGTTGAGTCATGCCGAGTCAGCTCAGCCCGACTTGGATCAGGTGAAGCAGTGGCTCCAACACTCCGAGAACTCCTATCGCCTTCTTGTTCTCGTTTTTTAGATTCAAACTGAAAATCACCGGATACTAAATTCATTAGCCGGTTAATATCTTATTTAGATGTCAATTATAATATTATACATACATTAACCAGTAACATGGGAAGATAATAAACTTTATTAGCTGGTTAAAAATTTTATTATATGCTCCAATCCTAATGTTAGCATACATTTATGATATTAACTAATAATATTGAAAATAAGATCATTAATACATACAAACATTGGAAGATAATAAACTTATTTGCTGGTTAACAACCTCCTTATATGCTCGAGTCCCAGTATTAGACATACATATATGGTATTAGCCGATAACATTGAAAACAAGACTAATAATGCAGAATTAGACATATTATGGTTTATATCCTTATTATATGCATATTGTTGCGAATTATAGTATTAGACATACATTTGTATTGTTAGCCGATAACATTGAAAATTATACGCGTACTATATACAGACAAAGATTGTGTAGTTTACCTTCACAATCATGGACCTTTGTGTTGTCTTTTGCTTTCGATATCTTTGCACACTAGATTCATCATCTCGAGATGTTTTTTTTATAGATCTCCAAATGTTAAACCGTCGATTGGAGAACATGAAGTAAAATATGAAATTACTTGACTAATACAGTATCTAAGCGCAAGATTTTGATCAGATCATTGGTTGTATCAGTAGAATTGAAGATGTCTTTTAGCGAAGAACACTAAAAAAAAGAGAGAGGAAGAGAGAGAGTGAGAAAGAGAGATAGAGAGAGAAAGAGAGAATGGAGAACGTTGATATAGACCCGTGTGAAACAAAATTGGGATTAATTTTTGACCGTTTGGTCATTTCACCACCCTTTCTGCTATAGTGATTTCTGTATTTGCAAATTTCAAAAAAATTTCTCTGTATTCCTAATTAGATAAATTTCTATGTATATTGAGTTAATTGACTCTAACTTATATTTGTATGCTTTTTCAAATTAAACCACAATCTTTGTTATTTTATCCCTTTTTAATGAACATAAACTAGATTTTAACCCGCGCTGAGCGCGGGATGAGTTTATAGTATAAATTTCATTTTTCAAATATATAATTAGAAATATTTAAGTATTACAATTTAATTATAATATAATAATAATAATGAAAATTTAAAAAGTAAGATGAAATGAATTCTAAAAATATTTATAAATGTTGATTTTCAACGAAACTTAATTTACTCGGATCATAGTTTTAACCTGTGTTATTGTGTTGTATCATGATTTTCAAAATAATATTATGATATTTGATTTTTAATTGAATATTCGTTGTAAATGTTATATAATGTAAGTTTTATCTATTTCGCGTCAATCTATAATATTTTATTTTTAATATTCTCATTTTTTTAAAAATTTTTTATATAAATATAACTAAAGATTTATATGTATCATTTAACATTGGTTTAACTTTATTTTCTATATGTTTATAATCAAATTGAGTTAATCGATTATTTTAATTCATCTTAGAATATTCAAATTTGGTTTCATAATCAGAATATGATAATTTGATCTTTTTACCCTCTAACAATGGTCTATATCTTTTACATGTTTGACAGAAGAATACAAAATATACATCAATCATAAAAGTTATTAGTCCCATTTTGTCCCCAATATAATCTAATAATATAGATGTTTAATAAATTTTTATTTTTTTATTTTTTTATTAAATAGAAAATAGATGAGTCTAGTTTCTAATATTTGTATATAGAGGTTTATATGTATCATTTAGTATTGATTTAACTTTATTTTCAATATGTTTATAATCAAAATGAGTTAATTGATACTTTTAATTTATCTTACTATATTCAAAATTTGGTTTTATAATCGAAATATGATAATTTGTTTTTTTAACCCGTCTAACATTAGTCTAACCCGTCTAAAATATGTTTAAAAGAAAATCTTGATTCAGTTTGATTTTAAAAGATATTCTGGAAAAAATGATATTCTGAGATTTTGTTTTGATTTAACATGTATCTCATGTTTGTATTGTTTAAGGAAATATTCGGTAAGAACAAAAAATAAGTAGCTAATGAATAGGTCTAACAACCTTTTATAAATAGATATAATCATGTTTTAATATAATAGATTTGTCTTTAGGTTTATAGATATAGAATACTAGTGTGTTTCCTTTAAATGAGATCGAACTTCAATCTTATAATTTTTTTTTCCAACTAAAATTCTTTTGCAAGTTGCAACACAAACAGAAGAAAAATATTATATGAAGTTATGTGATCAAATACAATGTTGTGGCAGGTATCTGTTGAACTATGACCTCACCTAGGTCAAGGTTATGGGAAAAACTTTGAGAATAACACAGTAAATTGTCGAAGTGACTTTTTATTGATGATGATTGAATTACAAACAAATAATCAATGCTTTTAACCCAACCGAGATGAATGCTAGATCAAGAGCAGAGAGTTCTAAGTTGTAAGCGAAAAGCGTGTCTCTCTCGAATGAGGACCCCTTCTATATATAAGAACTAGATGATAGCCCGCACTATGTGCGGGTATAATATTTGTTATATAATTGATTATTATATAAATTGTTACCATGATATCATAGTAGTAAGTTTTTTATGGCTAATATACTATATGTATCTAATCTAATAAACAATAGCATTATATCATCAAATATAATATAAATTTTATTTAAATAAAAATACTTATAATATTATAATTTCATAAATTAAAAATATTTTAATATTTTTACAATTTATCAAGTAACTAATATTTGAATTTCCATCAAACAAAAGTACATAAATATTTGTATATTCAGTTTAATAGCGTAGTTCAAATAATGCTTTATTAAATCAAATAAAAGCTTTCAAATTTTGGCGTCTATTAAATACTTCATATATGTAATTCAAAATTCTGAGTAATTTTAATTATTTATAAGAAATATGCATGTCATCCCTTTTTGTTTTGTAGTCCATGTGGAACAAAACTTGTATTTATATAATTTCTAAAATTTAAATTTCACAAGCCATTAAATCTTTTAATTATATGTCTTTAAATGTTTGAATTTAATGATACCATAAAAATAGAAAAAAAATCTCAGAGAATATCTATATTTCCATATATTAACAAAGTGTATTATTTTTTTGTTGACGTATCTGAATGTAAATATTTCATTGGTTAATTTCTCCTCAAATTACTCTAAGTGAGACACGTGGCTGAATTTTCTCTCTCTGTCTTCTCAATTAATATATATGGGAAGCTAAACCGACCTCACCCTTCTAAGATAAGGAAAACTTCCATAATTGCCGCCCTCTTTCCTTATCTTGTCGAGCCGATAATGTCATCTTCCGCGAATGTCGGGTCGGCGCGGCAAGCTTCCTTTTCTTGGATAAGGAAATCTTCCTCTTTCGAATAACAATATTTATCAATCGAATAATAAATATTATTATTTATTAATTACGAATATTATCCAGTCGGTTGGTTAATATATGACGGGCCGAGGTGAAATATTGTTGGGCCTTGGTGAGGGTGCTAAACCCGTCCCCAACAATAAGCCCCCCCTCAGTTCGTTGAGCGACGCGGTTGAGCTCGGCGAATTTGAAGAGAAGTGGCTCGTCGAGATTTCACCTCGTCACGTTTTAAAGAGTTAGGACTCAGAAACGATTTCAACAAAGAATATTCTTTTTCGGAAAGAATATTCGGATGAAGAAATATTCGATGCCAATCGTGGCACGAAATTAATGCGAGCGTGCTTATCCTACTTGAAGCGCGTGTGATTGTACGAGGAGCGCGTGAGGATCTCGATTCGCTTTGTCATGCCGTCCTCGTTCGCAACAAAGATGACACGTGTCGCTCATGCGATGGAGAGCGTGATTTCCGAAGCGAAAGGACACGAGCCGAAAAAACGCGAAGCACGACTTTTTAACCGATGATGAGAGAGGGGGCGGCGGAGGCCGAAGAGTCTAGATGAAATGATTGATCTCGAAACCGTCGCCACTCTTCTCTTTATAAGCTGAATCCTCGCGAATCTCGTCTTCACTTTCGCACTTCTTCATTTTCGTAAAAAAGGTAGAGCTCTCTTCTCTCTCCTCTTATTTTATTTTCGCCGCCGTGTTCTTCGCAGCTCCACCGTGTTCTTCATAGTGCCACCGCGAATTCATCACACCTGGGAAATGCCTTCAAGCTGTTCTTCGCTGGATTCCATCCCTTCGTGGAGAGGACTTCGTCCCGACGCGGACGATCTCGAAGACAGGGATCTTGGTTTTGGATTCTGCCGAGCCGAAAGATACCCAGCAGGGGTTACCGAACCGAGCAGTCATTCGGAAACGAGGAACCCAAGTCATCAAGGAGATCCTCACGCTGCGGCGAGGAGTCCGTCGCCGGATCGCGACGCGCCGAATGCTGGTGAACATGCCGAGCCGAGCAACCGATTCGAGATTCCTCGGCTGATCGATGAGGATTTAAGTCGTTTGGGAGATTTTGGCGCCGAGCCCGTAGATAGAGATCCAGAGAACGACGAAGCCGACATCGCGGATGCGAATATCCGTGCCGACGCAAACGAGGAGGCCAACTTTCACACCGAGGACTCCGATTTGGAGATGGAAGACCTAATCTTTGAGCCGCACCGAGCCAAGAGAATCGCTCGAGAAAATGCCGCGAAGGAAGCGAAGAAGGCTGGGATCGTTGTTGACAGAGTAGCTGAAAACCAGTGGAAAGTCTATTCCACGAAGACCACCAAGGAGCGCCTCGTTAGTCTTAAGTACTCGTGCGGTGTGAGTCCGAAGGTTACATTCGTGGTGCCGGGACCAGACGAGAGACCTTGGGATGCCCCGCCGGGCTTCTTTTGCGTATACGAGTCGTTTTTCTTAGACTGCCATCTGAGATTCCCTATCCCAAGCCTCCCGTTGGAGTACTGTGAGAGGCGGGGAATGGCGCTGACGCAGTTGACGCACGGCGCAATGCGTCATATGGTTGCGATGATGATGCTGGCCGCGGAGAATGACTTGCCGTTGACGTGCCGCTACTATGAGGAGATGACTTCGCTTAGGGCATCGTCGGCGGATTCGTCGTTGGGATGTTTTTACACCCAAATTAGACCGTTATATAACATCATCACCGGTCCGCCCACCAAAAGCAAGATTCACGCATGGAGGGACCACTATTTCTTCGTGAAGAAGAATGAATTCGCGGTGGCCGACCCGAGGATCGATACTCGAACGCAGTGGAGCGAATCGATTGGTACATTGTTTTACGTCCGAATCCTTCTATTTCGCCGCGGTGATTAATATGATTTGAACTTTTTTTTTGTTTGTTTTGCAGATAGGCCGTGCTTCCTCGACCCAACACCGGAAGGATTCGAGGCCGTCAAGGACGCGTTCACCAGACTTAGCCACGAAACTTGGTCGGACGTTTCCGCGGAAAGAGTGGAACGAGCGCTTAAAAAACGTCTTCGAAGTTTTGCTGCGCTTGACGAGCCGAGTATGGGTCTTCGCAAACGAAAATTCAGCAGCCTGGCGCAGGACTTCGTGAACCTTGTAGGCGAATCCTCGGGCGGACCACAGACCGCGATGCCGTCTCCTAAGAGACGAGAAACCGAGCCATCAGCAACAGCCGAGGCGAGATCTGAAGAAGCTCCCGCTGTGATAGCGGATGTTGCGGGAGATGACGCGGGAGACGTCGTGATCTCTCAAGAGAACGCCGAGGCAATCCCGAACGAGCCCGCCGTCCGGGAAGAGACTAGTGCACCCGACCAAGATGACGGGACTCCTAACGAGCCTGCTGCGGCGATTTCCGAGCAGCCGGAAGAGGAAGGCGAGGACAGACGGTCCTACAATTGGTCCTTCCAGTACGAGGGCATGAAGCCGATCACCGCGGATAATGACCGATGCGCCGAGCTGGTGTGGCGTACGAGGACTATCCCGATGGCACGCCCTCAGGACCCACAGGAGCTTGCACGGTACGACCTGTTCGAGACGTTCGCGGGAGACGCGATGAGATCGTTAAATGCCGCCACGTTCATGGTTGGTCAGTATGATCGAGATCTGAAAGCGTCTCGAAAGGAAGCGAAGGATCTTGGAGACGAGCTGGTAGAGGTTCATGCTGAGAAGGACCGTTTTGCCGAGGCGAATGAGAAGCTTTCGCTCGAGATCGTTGACCTCAAGAACGAGAGGGTCGAGTTACTGGTCGCAGCGGAGGAGACTTCAGCTTTGAAGGCCAAGCTGCAAGAGGCCGAGGCGGCCAGGGCAGCCGTGGTGGAGGCCAAGAAGAGGACTCGTCTGAAGCTGTCAAGGGAGCGCGTAAGGCTTCGGAAGTCGAGAGACAAGCGTGTCAGCGAGGAACGTGCCAAGGTTGTTGGCGAGTACGCTGCGCTAACGGAGAAGATGAAACGCTTTGTTGCGCAGAGAGCTGAGATCGAAGAGATCGTGGCGAAGTCCACGGAAGCCGAAGGTACTTTGACCTTTGCCCGAGCCCTCAAGGCGAGAGGCGTGCTGATCCCGGACGAGATGCTCTCTGCATTAGAGGCCTCGAAGAAAACGTGGGACGACGCTGCCGAGGCGATTGAAGAAATCACTTTCTTTGAAGGGGAATTGGATTCACCCGCTGCTGCGGTTGCCGCGGTGACTACATCTCGCCCGGAGTCTAGGGCGACGAACGAACTGAGTCTTCCAAGTGAGAAGACAGATGATGAGACGGAAGACGTGCCCGAAGATCTGGCTGGGGATCGTGGGCAGGATGTGGAAGGGACCGACGTGGTCCAGTAGATTTAGATTTTGTAATTGTTTTTTGTATAGCCGAGGTCCGACTTGTGGATCTCGGCATCGTAATGCTTGTAAGCCGTAGGCTAACTTTTTCTAAGTTAATGAAAGGACGATTCACGAGTAATAGTCCGAACGATTTAAATTACCGTGCTAGTGGAATGACTGAGCTGAGTAGTAGATACTCGAAAACTTATTCAAAGTCAGTTCAATTCGAAATTAGACTTGGTCCTTGAATTTAACAAGGTAAGTCGACATCCGGGGTGCGAGGCTAACAACTGCTCGCATACGACGGAGGCTTACGTCGGCTCGACTTATACCTTGAAAGGTAAGTCTGTTTCGGACAGAGGGTCTCAATCAAGTATAAATACGCTCCCGAGACTGAACTCCGGCGTGGTTTCGTGGGTCAGTCGTAAGTTCGAGAGGTGCGGGCGATGATGGACCCGGCTTTATTTGACCCATCATTCACTTGATCAGAGTGAAGATGTATTGGTCTATAACTTAGAGCTATGAGGCGAAGCGCCTACGTTTGAGCGTAGCTCGGCACAGTTTTGACAGTTTAACTGAGAAACTGAAGTAAGGCGACCATTAATGGTGCAAACGTTTTGTAACGAGAAGTTTCTTCGAAGGAAGATATTTTTATTGATGTATAGCTGAACCCTTTTACAGGCTGCCTACGTACCCCGAAAGGGGATCAAGCCATTCGTAGTTCGATTACAAGAGAGCGTAGCTCGTTCTCTTTTTTTTTTTTTTTTTTTTTTTTGCTAGTCGCTTCGTGGAGATGGACTTAGTAATAGAAACGTTTGAGGTTGTTGACATTCCATGAGCGCGGCACGGCGTCGCCAGACATAGTCACAAGTTCGCAGACGCCTGGTTTTACGATTTTCCCGACGATGTATGGGCCTTCCCATTTTGCTCCGAGTTTGCCGGCGCGGTACTCCTTTGTATTTTCGTAGACCTTTCGCAGGACAAGGTCACCTTCTTCGAAGTGCCGAGGCCGTACTTTTGTGTTGTAGTAGCGGGCCGCCTGATGTTGGTAGTTTTGCATTCTGAGAAGAGCCTGTCCGCGCGTTTCCTCCAAGGTGTCCAAGTTATCGAGTAACATTGCGCAATTGACTTCTGGGATTAGCGGTGCCAATTGTCGCCGGAGTGTTGGCACCGCGGCTTCGGCTGGCGATAGGGCTTCGCAGCCGTAGACCAAAGAAAATGGTGATTTTCCGGTAGCGCGACGTGGAGTTATTCTGTGAGACCAGAGGACACCATCGAGCTCGTCTGCCCAAATCCCCTTTTTCGATTCGAGGCATTTTTTGAGGCCGTCGATGATGGCCTTGTTTGTTGCTTCGGCCTGGCCGTTACCTTGCGGGTAACGAGGCGTTGATTTGCTGAGGCGAATCCTCCATTTAGCGCAGAAAGCTTCGAAAACGCTTGAGATGAACGGGGAGCCGTTGTCCGTGACAATTTCGTAAGGCAGACCGTGGCGGCAGATGATGTGTGTCCAAACGAACATCTGGACGTCGTGGTCCTTTATCGAGGCGTATGCCTTAGCCTCCACCCACTTTGTGAAGTAATCCGTCATGATGAGTACGAACTGGCCGAGAGTTTGGTAAGGGACCGACGATGTCCATGGCCCATCGCATGAAAGGGTACGGAGGACAGGACGTGGTGAGGAGCTCTGATGGAGTATGGAGGACGGGCCCATGTCGTTGACATTTTTCGCACTTGAGGGCGAATCGTTCGCAGTCTGCGATCATGGTTGGCCAGAAGAAGCCGTGTTTTTTAACTTTAAGTGCGAGAGCGCGTCCGCCTGAATGATTGCCGCCTAAGCCTTCATGAGTTTCTTCCAGAACGAACCGAATTTGCATGCCATCGATGCAAGTGAGAAGTGCGCCGGCGGCGGTCCGTCGTAGGAGCTCGCCATTGACAACCGTGTAATGCGCAGCGCGGGCCTTGAGGCGCCGGGCCGCCCATCGTTCGGTTGGTGCATTGCCATTTGTGATGTACTGGATGATTTCGGTTCTCCAGTCGGGCGTCGCGCCGGTCGTCTTACTGATGTCGACATTGGAGTGCGTCCCGACCTCGTCATCATCGGTTTCGTCGGCGTCGTTATGGTCCTCGCGGATGGATGCGCAAAGTCCCTTGTGTAATTCGATGCTTGGCGTTGGGATGCTTGCGATTGGTATCTGGCGCCGAAAATCATCGTCTTTGTTGGAACCGATTGTTGCGAGCGCATCGGCGGTGGTGTTTTCGGTACGAGGGATTTTGGTGAGTTCGAAGGACTCAAACTCCGCGGCGAGTTCTTTGACGAGCCGGAGGTATGCATCCATACGGTCGTTGCGTGATTCGTATTCGCCGTTATATTGGTTGGCGACGAGCTGAGAGTCGCAATAGGCGTGGATGTTGGTTGCGCCGATTCCTTTGGCGAGGCGTAGTCCGGCAATGAGTGCTTCGTACTCGGCCTCGTTGTTAGAGGCTGCGAACTCAAGGCGGAAGGATTGTTCGAGAGTTTCCCCGGTTGGCGACTCGAGTTTGATGCCGACGCCGGAGCCTTGACGACGTGACGATCCGTCGACGTGGAGGATCCATTTAGGTTTGGGCTTGGTCGTGTCGTCGACGAGCTCGGCGGGTAAATCGATGAGGAAATCGGCCAGAACTTGGGCCTTGGCGCTGACTCTACTCTTGTACTCGATGTCGTACTCCGATAGTTCCACTGCCCATCTTGCAAGCCTCCCCGACTGGCTTGGGCTATGGAGAATGGTGCGAAGTGGTTGGTTACTTAGGACGTGGATGGTGTGGGATTGGAAGTAAGGTCGTAACTTTCGGGCCGAGACAACGACGGCGAGGGCCAACTTTTCGAGGGTGGGATAGCGAGTCTCCGCGCCATCGAGTGTTTTGCTGACGTAAAAGATTGGGCGTTGATCGCCGCGGTCTTCTCGTACAAGCACGCTGCTGACTGCCGAGGTCGAGATGGCGATGTAAAGATATAGCGTTTCTCCTTCTTCTGGCTTGGCGAGGATTGGTGGAGTTAATAGGTACGTTTTGAGCTGTTGAAACGCGTCCTCGCACTTCTCGTCCCACTGAAAGCGTTTGTTGCCGCGGAGAAGTTGATAGAACGTCAAGCATTTGTCGGTTGACCGTGAGATGAATCGATTGAGCGCGGCGATCCGTCCAGTGAGACGTTGGACCTCTCGGGTTGTTTTTCGGGAAGGAAGCTCTAGGATGGCGCTGATTTGCTTGGGGTTAGCCTCGATCCCGCGTTCGGTGACGAGGTAGCCGAGGAACTCTCCGGAAGTGACCGCGAATGTACACTTGGCCGGGTTGAGTTTCATCGAATATGAGTTGAGGATGCGGAAGCATTGATCCAAGTCTTTGATGTGATCCTCGGCGACTGCTGATTTGACGAGCATGTCGTCAATGTACACCTCCATGGTTTTTCCGAGCTGATGTTCGAACATTCGGTTCATCAGTCGTTGATATGTCGCGCCTGGATTCTTCAGTCCGAAGGGCATTACTTTGTAGCAATAGGTGCCGCGGTCGGTAATGAAGGCCGTTTTTTCACGATCGTCGGGATGCATGAAGATTTGATTGTATCCGGAGAACGCGTCCATGAACGATAGGAGTTAGTTTCCGGCGGTCGCTTCGACGAGGCGATCGATATGCGGAAGCGGATAGCTGTCTTTGGGACACGCCTTGTTGAGGTCGGTGAAATCGACGCATATGCGCCATTTGCCGTTCTTCTTCTTTACCACCACGGGGTTGGCGAGCCAGTCTGGATACTTCACTTCGGCGATAGATCCAGCCTTGAGCAATTTTTCGACCTCATCGTTGACGGCCTGAGCGCGTTCAGGACCGAGCTTTCGTCTTTTTTGCTTGATCGGCTTGTAGATTGGGTCGATGTTGAGCTCGTGGCTGATGATACGAGGGTCGATGCCGGGCATATCATTTGCGGACCATGCGAACGTTTCTTTGTTGTCCGAAAGAAACTCAACGAGCTCGGTGCGGAACGAATCGGGGAGGTCGGAGCCGATGCCGACGCAACGCTCGGGATTGTCTTTGTCGATGTTGACTTGGACAACGAGGTTAGTCTTCGGTCTTTCGTGGACTTCGAGTAGTTCGGGCATGTTGATCATGCAAGACTGCGCAGACGGTGGGTGTGGTTTGCGCAGTTTCTGTTCGGTGATGAAGCAAGAGCGTGCGATACGCTGATTTCCTCGAAGGGTGAAGATGCCGTTGTTGTTTGGAAACTTGAGACATTGGTGATACGTTGATGTGATCGCTTTTATGGAATGTAGCCAAGGCGTGCCGACGATAGCGTTGTAGATTGCGGGCTGATCTACGACGTCGAATTTAACCCATTTTGTGATACCCCCTACCTCGACGGGCAGTTTGATGGTTCCGGTGGTCCAAGAAGATTCGCTTGTGAATCCGGTGAGTATCTTAGTCTTTGGCTTGATCTGATCATTGCGAATACCCATTCGATGGAGAGTTTCTTTGTAGATCAGATCCGTGGAGCTTCCGGTATCGACAAGGATGCGTGCGACGTCGAGGTTATGGATTTTAAGCTCGACGACTAGCGGATCGTTGTGCGGCATATTGACCCCTGCTGTATCTGCCGCGGTGAAAGTGATTGGGACTTCATCCGCCAACGGTTGCTGCCACTTTGACGCGGTGATAGCTCGTCGTTCATGCTTCTGGACGGAGCGGACAGAGTCGGTGCAATTCTGTAATCCTCCCATGATCATGTTGATCCGTTGGATTTGGGTTGCAGGTGGAGGGCTTCCGTCTTTATCGTCGCGGTCGCGGTTGCGTTTGTTCCCTCCGTCAGATCGTCGATCTTTGTTGCTTTGTCGCGGATCTCTGCCGTTGCCAGAAGTGTTCCGGCGTTCCCGCGAGGTGTTTCCGGTGCGATCGCGGGGGTCGAGTTTGAGTTTTCCGGACAGATAATCTTCTACGGCATGATCGTGGAAGTGGTCACAATCTTTTACCTCGTGTCCTGTCCGTCTGTGATAGGGACAGAACTTAGATCCGTCGAAGGGTTTGTCTCCCTTAGTTGTCGACTCGTCATCCTTGCGAATGTATTTGTTCCAGCCCGGCGGTTTGTCCGAGACGTGGTAGCTGGAAGACCTCTTTTCGTCGTAGTGCTGACGAAGTTCTTTTGGTATGCTGACTGCCGGTTTCTCCTTGGGAGCGGCAATAGTTTTCGTTCGGTCAGACTTTTTGGCTCGCGCAGCCCGTTCTTCGCAGAGCTCGATGAACGTGGTGGCTCGGTGGAAGGCGTCTTCGAGGCTAGTTGGTTCTTTCTTTTTGAGGTCTTCCCAGAGTGGTTCGTCTTCTCGCATTCCCTGTCGCAAGGCGATGAGTGCGATGGCGTCGGGACATTCGACTTTGGCGATGAATTTGCGGAAACGCTCCACGTACGCACGTAGGCTTTCGGTCTCGCTTTGAACGCAGTTCCAGAGTTCGGTCAGATTCGTCTGTTTGTCGATGAACATTGAGTAGTGCTTAAGGAAAGCAGCTGATAGTTCTTCGAAACTCCCTATCGAATTCGGGGTGAGTCGAGTGAACCAGTTGAGAGTTGTTCCTCCGAGTGTCTCGACGAAGCGCTGGCAGAAGATGGCATCGCGTGTTTCGGGTGACAGGTCGGCACGGCCCATCGCGATGGTGAATGCTACGAGATGTCGTTGTGGGTCGTCTTCCCCTTTGAAGGTAGGCACCTCTCTGATTTTGCCGTGGTATCGTTGTCGGACACTTGTTATCGCTTCGGTGAATGGGGTTTTACTCGTTTGTCTGAGTACCCGGTCGAGCTCTGGCGCCGAGCTTGTTGCGCGATGAATTTGTGAGTTCATCTCTTCGAGGCGCTTCATGACGTTCTCGAGCTCAGGATTCTTATCGGAAGATTCCTGTGTTCCTGTTGTTGTTGCAGGGATTCTCGTTCTGTTGGATCCGCGAAGTTCTCCTGTTGGAGTTGAGCCGAACAGGTTTCGGATGATGGGATCTATCCTGTCTGGGGTACTGGCAGGATTTTGTTCTCGGGCGTCGGCGAGGTTTCCACCGGCCTCAGAGGCGGTTTGTCTGGCTTCGATGTTAGTTACTTTGTCAGTGAGGGAAGCCAGCAGAGCGTGGATTGCGATCAAGGGATCGGCTTCATGTGCCGCGCCGTTGAGAGGTGGCGGCAGCGGAAGTTGTTGATTCAGAGGACCGTTGCCGTTGGGATCGGCGTGATCCTGGGGACCGTTGCCATTGGGATCGGCATGATCCTGAACTTGAGGGATATTATCGTGTGGACCGGCGTCCTGCGGGATTCCTGGATTTTCTTGTGCGTTGCCGGCGTTGAGCGCGGCGTTGGCTTCGATTTGTGGATTATTGAGATTGATGGCGGCGTTATTCGGATCGTTGGCCATCGTGATTCTGAGTTTTCTCAAAAGTAGTCCCCACAGACGGCGCCAATTGTTGAACTATGACCTCACCTAGGTCAAGGTTATGGGAAAAACTTTGAGAATAACACAGTAAATTGCCGAAGTGACTTTTTATTGATGATGATTGAATTACAAACAAATAATCAATGCTTTTAACCCAGCCGAGATGAATGCTAGATCAAGAGCAGAGAGTTCTAAGTTGTAAGCGAAAAGCGTGTCTCTCTCGAATGAGGACCCCTTCTATATATAAGAAAGCTAAACCGACCTAACCCTTCTAAGATAAGGAAAACTTCCATAATTGCCGCCCTCTTTCCTTATCTTGTCGAGCCGATAATGTCATCTTCCGCGAATGTCGGGTCGGCGCGGCAAGCTTCCTTTTCTTGGATAAGGAAATCTTCCTCTTTCGAATAACAATATTTATCAATCGAATAATAAATATTATTATTTATTAATTACGAATATTATCCAGTCGGTTGGTTAATATATGACGGGCCGAGGTGAAATATTATTGAGCCTTGGTGAGGGTGCTAAACCCGTCCCCAACAGTATCCAGATGATATACTTCGAGAAGTCATGGACGCAAGTAACAACGACTCTGAATGTAAACGTTGCTAACAATTATGAATTACCAAAAGGTATAGCGGCAACGGGCGCAACACCTCTAAACGATAAAGAGACATTGAACATTACATGGGACTTAGTGCCTCCTACTTCAAAGTTTTACTCCTACATGCACTTTGCAGAGCTTCAGACTCTACGGGCCAACGATACAAGGGAATTTAATACGAAGATGAATGGAAAATATTCATATGGACCTTATACTCCTACACCATTTAAAATCGAAACCATACTCGATTCAAAACCAGAGGAATGCGATGGAGGGGAATGTCTTTTGCAGCTTGTGAAGACGTCTAAATCAACTCTTCCCCCTCTAATTAATGCTATCGAGGCTTACACTGTGATTGAATTACCGCAAATGGAGACAAATGAAGACGACGGTATGTAGATTTTTATTTCTTGATCTTATCTACAAATGTTTTTGCGTCTCGTGTATTGATTCTTGATATGATCAAGCTTCAAAATCGTAGTTGCTGGTATCAAGAAGGTTCAAGATACTTATGGACTGAGTAGAGTCAGTTGGCAAGGAGATCCGTGTGTCCCCAAACAGTTTTTGTGGGACGGTCTAAACTGCAGTAACTCGGATATTACTACTCCACCAATAATCACTTCCTTGTAAGATGAACTATTCAATAATTTTTCTTAATCGTTGAAACATGTCTATTTCGAACTAGAAATCTCACATTCTATGTCTCCAGAGACCTATCTACAAGTGGATTAACCGGGATCATCACGCAAGCCATTCAAAATCTTACTCACCTTAAAACATTGTAAGTGTATCTCCACGGCTGACCAAGCCAACAAACATGTTTAGCCTTTGGAAATGAATCATATTTGATGGGTTAATCTTTGATCTTTGTTAATGTTAGGGACTTGTCAAATAACAATTTGACTGGAGAAATACCTGAATTTCTAGCTGACATGAAATCACTCTTGGTCATGTAAGTTTCTCATGAGACACTACAATTTTGACATTTTCTTTTGGCTAAGCTCTCGCCCAAACATGATTGCTTATGTTTTGACGTTTTATCTCTTCCAACAGAGACTTAAGTGGTAATAACTTCACTGGTTCGGTCCCTCCCTCACTTCTTCAGAAGAAAGGAATGAAGTTAAAGTAAGCTTTTTTTTTTCCGCTTATTATCACGCAAATTAAATGTACTATTTGGTATCTTAACAACACTCATATTTTGCAGCGTTGAAGCAAACCCTCATCTTCTTTGCACAGATCGTTCATGTGTGAACAAAGGAGAGGAAGGACATAAGAAAAAGAGTGTCATTGTACCAGTGGTTGCATCAATTGCTTCACTAGCCGTTCTTATAGGTGCATTCTTCATGTTCATTGTTCTCAGAAAGAAGAAGGCATCAAAAGTTGAAGGTATCAATCAATAAATAAGCTCAGAAGTAATGTCAAGACATACATACACATCAAACTTTACCACAATTTTGCCTTGTAATCTTAGGGCCACGTCCATCGTATATGCAAGCATCAGATGGTAGATCATTTCAACAGGAGGTTTACATACTCAGAAGTCATAACGATGACAAATAACTTCCAAAGAGTTCTTGGTAAAGGAGGTTTTGGAATCGTTTATCATGGTTTTGTGAACGGTACAGAACAAGTAGCTGTTAAGATTCTTTCCCATTCATCATCTCAAGGATATAAACAATTCAAAGCTGAGGTGAATTCACACCTTCATCACTACTTAAAACAAAATATTCAACTATCTTTAACACCATAACTTAACTATGATTTGGTTTCTAGGTAGAACTTCTTCTTAGAGTTCATCACAAGAATTTGGTCGGTCTTGTTGGTTATTGTGACGAAGGAGAGAACTTGGCTCTTATCTACGAATACATGGCCAATGGAGATTTAAAAGAACATATGTCAGGTAAGCACACTTTAATAACCGATTGTACTGTTGTGGCTTTATGGTCATGGCATAAGACTTTGACTTACATCCATCTCTCCGTTTAAAATACAGGAACACGTAACCGCTTTGTTTTAAATTGGAGAACTAGACTAAAAATAGTCATCGAGTCTGCACAAGGTTGGCTTATAAATTAATGATCCTATTGTTTCCCTTACGTTTGTTCTCTTTGCTTTTCACTTGATTGAACCTTGCGTATTTGTGGAATAGGACTCGAGTCTCTCTGATTTGAATTCACGTGAATAAAAGTTCAAAGTCTCTCTTTTTTTTTCATTAATGTGTCAGTTTAGAATCAGTTGATTTGTTGTTTGAAAATAGAGTTTTACTCTGATATTTTATTAGCTTTGAAAAATCAATTTTCAAAGGGAAGGAAAATAAGGAGGTGAAAAGTTATTTTAGAGTATGACCATTGGTAGATACTCATTTCAATAAGAAGAATATATAAAAATGAAAAATGAAAAAAATAGGAGAGAATAGACAAAAGTCACAATGAGAAATCTTAAGAAACTCTTTTTACACTTGTTAATTATAATGGCTTAATTAATCTTCTGAAAATTTTGATTAATAAATTATGTTACAATATTGATTTATGTGGTTTATAAATTTATTTTAAATATTTAACTAATGGATATGCTTTTATTGTATTCAAAAATACTATTATTTTATTGTTATCTAATGAGATGAAAGTTAACGAGTCGAAAAGAAGTGTTTCACAAAAACAGAACAGAGAAGGTCCATTTTACAAGAGACTTACTTAAAATTAATTTTTTTTAATTGTGTTTTGAAAATATAGATTTTAAGTTTTGTATGCATTTTTATTGATTATTAATGGCAAATTGTAAACTTTGAGAAAGATATTGGATTTCGTGAATCGCCATTGGTTTAAATTTATTGAAAATTGTTAATCACAAAAATTAATACATTATTGTAAGTTTTAATATGTTACCTTAATATGTGTAAACACCTAATTAACATTTTTATTGAGAAATAGAGAAAGTATCTCTCTGTCTGTATGAGTAATTGAGCAATACAGAGCAGAAGTGTTTCACTTACTTATTTCTGTATGAGTAAGTAAGCAATACAGATGAAAAAAAAAATATCCATTTTCAAGAGAGTAGAAAATTAAAATAGATACACTAGACATAATTACTGAGAAAAAGAGGAAATAAAGGTATTGCTTGACTGACCATACAGCTCTATGCCAAGAAACCCATGAGCTTGACATACGGATTTATCATAGCTAAGCACGATCTAATCCAAAAAAAAAAAAAGAAACCATGAATATTGACATCTAAATCTATATATACCAATTAATTTTTATGAAACCCCAAAATTTTCATAATAGAGAATAAGCGATTTTAAGGGATTTGGAACGTATGTTCGGGAACAACGATTTTCGCATAATTCAGAATGCAAAAAATCTGAAGGAATTTGAAACATAAGTTAGATAATAACACGTATTTATATGTTCTTTAACCTGGATTGAATATTTCTTCTAAAAACGTATATTATCACATTGTACTCATCCTCTCTCTTTCTTTTTCACCAACGTGATAATAGGGGTGTCAAAATGAATCAAAACTCATAGGTTGACCCAACCCACTTTTATCATCAACTTAAATGAATGGTTAACTTTGACTCAAATGGTTTAATGGATTAATAGATTGATGGATCAAATGGTTTGGGTAAAAAATGGGTTGAGTCAATAATGGGTTATTCAAAAATGAACATGACACTACCACATTTAATATAACAACTAACATGTATTAAATGAGCAGTTAAACAACAACATCGTTTCGATTTCTTGGCCAAAATGATCATGACGTTGCAGCATTTTAAAAAGTCATATAAATTTCAGTACATTGATTTGTAAAATCAAGAATAGTTAACATATCTTCATCGTCTCATGATAGTTTCAGATATTAATGATACAATGGTATAAAACCCCAGGTTGAAGAATAACAATTTCATTTTTATTTGTACACATTTTCAAATATATATTTTCAAGTTGATATGCTTAAGAAACTCAAGACATAAATGAATTTTCTTGTGAACATGATGTACGAGTTTTAAACCCTATTTCCTACTGCAAGTGCACAGCAATTCGTAGCAGTACTTAGGAGTCGATCCCACGAAGACCAAGTTCACATTATGACTTAATAAGCTAAAATCAAGAGCTAAGAGATTCAATATTGGGTTCACGTGAATTCACCTCAACTTTCTGTCATTGACACACGTGAATAAAAGTTCAAAGTCTCTCTTTTTTTTTTCATTAATGTGTCAGTTTAGAATCAGTTGATTTGTTGTTTGAAAATAGAGTTTTACTCTGATATTTTATTAGCTTTGAAAAATCAATTTTCAAAGGGAAGGAAAATAAGGAGGTGAAAAGTTATTTTAGAGTATGACCATTGGTAGATACTCATTTCAATAATAAAGAATAATATAAAAATGAAAAATGAAAAAAATAGGAGAGAAATAGACAAAAGTCACAAATGAGAAATTCTTAAGAAACTCTTTTTACACTTGTTAATTTATAATGGCTTAATTAATCTTTCTGAAAATATTTTGATTTAATTAAATTATGTTACAATATTGATTTATGTGGTTTATAAATTTATTTTAAATATTTAACTAATGGATATGCTTTTATTGTATTCAAAAATACTATTATTTTATTGTTATCTAATGAGATGAAAGTTAACGAGTCGAAAAGAAGTGTTTCACAAAAAAACAGAACAGAGAAGGTCCATTTTACAAGAGACTTACTTAAAATTAATTTTTTTTAATTGTGTTTTGAAAATATAGATTTTTAAGTTTTGTATGCATTTTTATTGATTATTAATGGCAAATTGTAAACTTTGAGAAAGATAATTGGATTTCGTGAATCGCCATTGGTTTAAATTTATTGAAAATTGTTAATCACAAAAATTAATACATTTATTGTTAAGTTTTAATATGTTACCTTAATATGTGTAAACACCTAATTAACATTTATTATTGAGAAATAGAGAAAGTATCTCTCTGTCTGTATGAGTAATTGAGCAATACAGAGCAGAAGTGTTTCACTTACTTATTTCTGTATGAGTAAGTAAGCAATACAGATGAAAAAAAAATTATCCATTTTACAAGAGAGTAGAAAATTAAAATAGATACACTAAGACATAATTACTGAGAAAAAGAGGAAATAAAGGTATTGCTTGACTGAACCATACAGCTCTATGCCAAGAAACCCATGAGCTTGACATACGGATTTAATCATAGCTAAGCACGATCTAATCCAAAAAAAAAAAAAAGAAACCATGAATATTGACATCTAAATCTATATATACCAATTAATTTTTATGAAACCCCAAAATTTTCATAATAGAGAATAAGCGAATTTTAAGGGATTTGGAACGTATGTTCGGGAACAACGATTTTCGCATAATTCAGAATGCAAAAAATCTGAAGGAATTTGAAACATAAGTTAGATAATAACACGTATTTATATGTTCTTTAACCTGGATTGAATATTTCTTCTAAAAACGTATATTATCACATTGTACTCGTTCCTCTCTCTTTCTTTTTCACCAACGTGATAATAGGGGTGTCAAAATGAATCAAAACTCATAGGTTGACCCAACCCGCTTTTATCCATCAACTTAAATGAATGGTTAACTTTGACTCAAATGGTTTAATGGATTAATAGATTGATGGATCAAATGGTTTGGGTAAAAAATGGGTTGAGTCAATAATGGGTTATTCAAAAATGAACATGACACTACCACATTTAATATAACAACTAACATGTATTAAATGAGCAGTTAAACAACAACATCGTTTCGATTTCTTGGCCAAAATGATCATGACGTTGCAACATTAAGTCATATAAATTTCAGTACATTGATTTGTAAAATCAAGAATAGTTAACATATCTTCATCGTCTCATGATAGTTTCAGATATTAATGATACAATGGTATAAAACCCCAGGTTGAAGAATAACAATTTCATTTTTATTTGTACACATTTTCAAATATATATTTTCAAGTTGATATGCTTAAGAAACTCAAGACATAAATGAATTTTCTTGTGAACATGATGTACGAGTTTTAAACCCTATTTCCTACTGCAAGTGCACAGCAATTCGTAGCAGTACTTAGGAGTCGATCCCACGAAGACCAAGTTCACACTATGACTTAATAAGCTAAAATCAAGAGCTAAGAGATTCAATATTGGGTTTGTTGAAATCGTAACTAGCAGTATGAAAGCAAATCGGTTTCTAAACAATAATAAAGCAAGCGTTAGGTCAAGGCAATTCGCAGGAAATTCAGAGCAAGGTCAAACAACTATTCATGTTATTATTAAGAACAAGTCCAGAACTCAAAACACCAAGATAATATTAATTCACTCTCGTGATACCAATTTCTTTATCTAGCAACCTAAAAATCCTAACTCTCGTTGGCATTAGAAATCGCAGATAAGCATTAATGATTAGGTTTGATTTGTTCACAGTTCTCCAATACATCTACTCTCGCAGGTAATGAATAAATTGCTCATCTAGATCTCTTCTAGCAACCTAGCAACTCTCGCTGACTAGATAAACCTAAAATCAGGAATAGATTGGCCAAATCGATTCAAGCAATATGAACAACCTAGATGAAGACTACCGATTTTGATTTCCGATTTGTGTTCAACTCTAGCTCATGAATTCCTTTGAAAACCGTAACCTAACTAATGGATCTACTCAGACATAATCAAGGATGAAAGAAATAAAACAGAAGAATTAAAGGAATGCATAATCGATATTAAAAATAGAAGTACTAGGGTTCAAAAATCTTCTCCAAATTGTAGCTTGAGATCTTCTCCCTTACAAAATAATTCCAAAAGCTAAAAGATAGATAATCCCCAAAAAAATAAGATAATAAAACCTAAGACTAAAGAGGGTATTTATATTAGAGGAGATAGGCGGTTGGGAGTAGGCTGGGCCCTTAAAAGTCGGCGGCAATCATTATGTTAAATCCCTTCTTTTGTTCTCTTCCGCGGCGAGCAGGTGCTCGCTTGGTGGCCGAAATACGCGAGCATGTGCTCGCCGATAGGAGTTGGTGATTAGCCGCAAGATTTTCCTTCTTTTCTTCAACTCTGATTCTTTTCCATTCCAAAGGTTCCAAATGCTTCAAACTCCAATTTCAGCTCCAAAGCTACCTAAAACTCCTAATACACACTCAAAAACTCTAGAAAACCATTAGATAAAAAGGGTTAGAAAGGGTAAAAATCCCAACATATCAATTCCCCCAGACTTAGATCTTTGTTTGTCCTCAAACAAAACCAAAATCAAGACCTAGAGAAATCGGTGGAGACTCACAAAATCTCAGAAACCATGAATAGACCAATTTCATCAGACCACATACCTTAGAATAAGAGATACATTGCCTTACCGAAAACCTCAACAACAAAGTTCACCATCCTCAAACCATACGGCTTACAATCCCAGAAAAATCTAAGTTCTAGACAATAGACTCTCTACATTCAATTAGAGGTGGCGTGAGCTTCTTGCTAAAGACACTAGCTAAGTAAAACGAGGCTCGGTAAAGATCAGGCTAATATTTAAGGGTGGAGCATAAGAGTGTTTAGGGTTACCGTGTTTCAAGTGAATGCAGGATATCGCACAAAACGGCAAGGGAGAATGGACTCATTGATGTCCACAACCTCTAATTCACTCTCCTCCTTAAATCGATTTTCATCTTCATTCCTCTTTTTCTTTCCTTGCTTTCTTACGATTTACTCATGCTTCGGGACACACATCTTGAGTTACTAACTCGCCACCCCATATCCTTGAGCTACTAGCCTGGTTTTTCTCAATTTTTTTTTTTTTTTTTTAAAATTGAGTTACCTTACGGATAGGGGGACTTCACTTATGCGTGTGTCCTTTGGCTAAAAGTGATCCTTTTCCGTCCTCATACCCCAGCAGGTCGTTTTAGGCTCGTTTCTTTTCTGTACATCGCCGAGCAGGTGCTCTAAATCAGCGAATATAGCGAGCATGTGCTCGTGAACTTTTTTCAGCTTTCTTCTGACATCTTCTTCAGCGAGAGTGAATCAGAAGCTGCGTCAGTCCTTTTCTCCCCGACCTTTTTGCACATATCTGCATAGATGAGAAATAAAAGTACGAGTGCATGTGGTATAAATAGATGGTTAGGGTCAGGGTGAAGTACTAACTAAAAGCTAGCTATTCAGGATCAGCAAGAGTGGCAAAAGGGATAAGAAGTCCGGAATATATGACGTAACACGTTTTCTAATCCTAGTGCCAGTAACAAGAAGAATTAAAGTCCAGATTGCGTCCATATAAAATAGAGTCTAAAGCCTATCCGATAAACCTTAAAGGGATTGAAGTTTTCTGGCCTGAGGAAGGATCCGAATGTGAGAAGGCGTCGGCTCGTCTCTGTACTCTAAATTCTGCAGCAATGTTCACTAGAAAGCAGGTCATACTCACAAATGGTTAAAACTCATCATAGATTTTGGTCATAATCTCCAGAAGTTGTGATTTGACCCTTATAACAGACTGACTCAAATCAAAGAAAATAACAGGAAACAAAGTGCAGACTCGATAATAACCTCGATAATAACCTCCCCCAGACTTACTTCACACCGTCTCGGTGTGAAAATAAACTAGAGGAGTTAGCAAAGGAAAACAAAGAAAACAAAGAAAGCAAAAAGGAGAAACGGATAAGACAAAGAGATAGACGGGTACGGGTCGTCAATCGGTAGGTGGGTCTTCTGGGCTCTAGCTCCTAGCTCTGCCGGTGCGTCTACAGCGTCTCGGGTGTCGCTCTGAAGGGCTCGTCGCGGCAGCTGCTGAATGGTGGCAACAACCACTGGAAAGGCGCTGAAGAATCCGCTGCATGAGAGAGTTGTTCTTGCGCTGCGCGGTGATCATCCAGCGCCGGTATTCGGCGGTATCAGCCTCGTCGGAAATGTGAGGAAGGTCGTACTCGCCAAATGCAGCTGAAGGCGGAGAGTTAGGCGGGGGTGCATCAGCCATGGGGGTATCTTCCATATGAATAGGCTGCGAGCGCGAAGAGCTGGGGAAGTCGCTGGGGTGGATCGGCTGAGGAGAGCTGCCGCCTTCTAGCAAGAGGGCTGTGTGCGAGAAACTCAGGTCATCCACGTGCATGAGCTTAGTAAGAGCGAGATCCGGGAGAGAGATATACTGAGGGAGACCGTCAATGCTGTGGTAATGGTAGAGGAAGCGGTCAACATCCACGGCGGTGATGATACGAGAGTGGACGAGGTGCCGGATGTCCATCTTCTCAACCTCCGCGACATGCTCATCGAAGATCATCTCAAGCTTCACCATCTTGAAGAGAGTGGTGAGGAGGGTGCCAACACGCTCAGTCTTTACGCCGGTCCTATCCTTAAGGGAACAGAGCATCTTCGCAAATCGCACTCCCATGTTGGTCCTATAAGTGGATGGAGCGGGTGCTCTAAGGAATAGAGTATGTGCTCCATCGGAATCAACAAGTAGTGGCTCGCAAGCAATGTATATGGTAAGCAACTCGTCGACGTGTACCTTGTTGCCCTCGCCTCTGTTGAAGAACATGTTGCTGATGAACCTGGCAAAGATGCGAAGAGCAGGGTGACGAATGCTCGTTTGCTTGGCGGAGTTGGAGACGTATCTCCTGTGAGCTATCGTGCGCCAGAACAGGTCGGCTTCCTTGAATCGCTTAGGTGGAGAAAGATCCTGAATATCACTGCTGAAGCCGTAGGTGGAAACGAAACGAGTCATGGGCACACTGAAGAGACGTACGCCGGCTTTGAAGGAGAGTGTAGCATCTTGTAAAGTTTTCTTCGTCGGATCCTTGTGGGCGATTTTGATGGTGGCGAGGCATTGGCGGACGAGATCGGGGCAAAGAACTGCTTCCTCTAGGGCGAGACCGAAAGTATCGGATTTGCTGAGCAACATCATCATCTGATCCTTGAGACCGAGCAGCTCGAGAGTGTCGAAACAGAGGAGACGAGTGGGCAAAAATTTGATCTTGAGCATCCGGTTATAGTGCGCTGCATCCCTCTGATCCCAGTGATCCTCGGATTCGAGCGGAAGAGTGCCGTCGGGAAGCTCGAATGGCGTGCTCTCAGGTCAAGGCCAAGGGTAGAGAAGCTTGGTCGGGATCGGTGGTTGAGCTTTCGCCGGTTCTTTGCCCTTGCGATGTGAATATCCGTGTTTAGGGGCCATAAGTACCTTGCGTCGGAGTGAAAAACGAGAGGGGATTCGAGATGAGAGAGAGAATGCACCCAAAATCGACCCCAAAAACGTGAAAATCGGTGAAGATTTGAAAACCCTGGGTTTTGGTGGAGAGTTTGCAAATCGGCGATGGAGAAGAGGAATAGGAGAAGAAGAAAGAAAGAAAGAGAGAGAAAAAGAAAAGAAAAAGAAAAATAAATAAAACAAAAGAAAGGCGGCCAGGGTTTTGGGAAAACAGCGGAATATTTAAAATCGTGGCAGTTAGGAAAAATAGTCCGTTAAAACCGTTGTTTTTTTTTTTTTTCTTTTTTTTTTCGAAAATCCCGAAAACTTACCTGGACGAGCGGGTGCTCGCGGCGTCGGAGCTGGTGCTCGAAGAGAGTCCGCCGGAAATTTTTTTTTTTATATCCGAAACAAAGAAAAACAAAACCAAAAATCAATAGCAAAGGGAAAAAAAAAAATATTTACACTTACTAGTGGGTTGCCTCCCACTCAACGCTTGGTTTAAGTCATTAGCTTGACTTGGTGAGCTTATCAGGCTTGAGGAGGTTCGGTCAAGGGAAAATCTTCCCCTTCTCCGAGTTGTGCGTCAGCAAGATAGGGCTTCAATCGCTGCCCATTAACCACGAACTCCTCGCCCTTGTTGTTGATCAAAACAACGGCTCCATATGGCCGTACTTCTTTGATGGTGAACGGTCCAGACCACCTTGAGCGCAGCTTCCCAGGAAATAGTTTCAGCCGAGAATTGAAGAGCAGGACTTGGTCGTTTGGGGCGAAGTTGCGAGCTAGGATGCGCTTGTCGTGATATGCCTTAGTCCGTTCTTTGTATATTTTGGAGTTCTCATAGGCGAGATGCCTAATTTCCTGAAGCTCGTGTAGCTGCATCATGCGCCTTTCTGAAGCCGGCTTAATGTCGTAGTTGAGAAACTTGACTGCCCAGGCGGCTTTGAATTCCAGTTCAACGGGGAGATGGCAAGCTTTTCCGTAGACGAGGTTGAATGGCGTGGTTCCTAATGGCGTTTTGTAAGCTGTCCGGTATGCCCATAGAGCATCATCCAACTTGGAAGCCCAATCCTTGCGAGTAGTACTCACGGTTTTCTGCAGGATGCTCTTGATTTCACGGTTGGAAACCTCGACCTGCCCACTCGTTTGCGGATGATAGGGAGTGGCGACTTTGTGCTTAACACCATTCTTGCGCAGATGAGACTCAAAGATTTTGTTGATGAAGTGAGAGCCTCCATCGCTGATAACAACTCATGGAACAACAAACCTGGGGAAGATGATGGACTTGAACATCTTAATGACGACCCGTGCGTCGTTAGTGGGGCTTGCAATAGCTTCAACCCATTTGGACACATAGTCCACCGCGACGAGTATGTACTCGTTTCCAAAAGAGGAAGGAAACGGGCCCATAAAGTCGATTCCCCAGACATCAAATACCTCAACCTCGAGAATGAAGTTCTGCGGCATCTCATTGCACCTGCTAATGTTCCCCTGTCGCTGGCATGAATCGCACCGTGAGACAAATCGATGTGCGTCCCTAAACATTGTCGGCCACCAGTATCCTGCTTGCAGTGCCTTGGAAACCGTTTTGAAGGTGGCGAAATGACCTGCGTACGAAGAACCATGGCAATGGAATAGAATTTCCGGTATCTCTTCTTCAGTCACACATCGTCTGAAAACTCCATCAGGGAAGTGCTTGTACAGGTAAGGCTTATCCCAAAAGTAGTAGCGGATGTCCTTGAGGAATTTCTTCCTCCTGTACCCTGCGAAATTCCGCGGTTCCTGATCAGCAGCTAGGTAGTTGGCTATCTCAGCAAACCAAGGCGTGGAGGTTCGCTCGGTGTGTGTAACCTGTGTGCAGTACTCTTCTTGAGCAGGTGCTCGCTGAGGAGGAGTACGTGCTCCCTCAATCTGGAAAACGCCGATGGAATAAATCTGTTCCTCCGGGAGACTATCATCAAGAGGCGTGTCTACATCAATTCGCATCCTAGACAAATGGTCGGCAGCTCCATTGTCTATCCCCTTCTTATCTTTAATCTCGAGATCGAATTCTTGTAGGAGAAGAATCCATCTGAGCAGTCGCGGCTTGGCATCCTTCTTGGTCAGCAAATACTTGAGAGCCGCATGATCAGTGTGTACTATGACCTTAGAACCAACAAGGTAGGAGCGAAACTTCTCAAAGGCAAAGACAACCGCTAGAAGCTCCTTTTCGGTTGTGGCATACTTGCACTGCGCGTCATCCAGAGTGCGGCTAGTGTAGTAGATAACATGAAGCTTCTTGTCTTTCCTCTGTCCGAGAACTGCTCCAACGGCGTAGTCGCTAGCATCCGTCATCACCTCAAAAGAAAGACTCCAATCCGGCGGTTGCACAATGGGTGCGCTGATGAGAGCTCCTTTGATAGTATGGAAGGCTTCGAGACATGCAGCATCGAACTCGAACTTCACCTCTTTGCAGAGTAGGCGTGTAATAGGCCTGGCGATTTTTGAGAAATCTTTGATGAAGCGTCTGTAGAAGCCGGCATGCCCCAAAAAACTGCGGATCCCCTTGACTGAGGTTGGCGGTTGCAAGTTCATCATGACTTCTGAAATCCGATGCCCGAGCACAATCCCATTCCTGACCATAAAGTGGCACTTCTCCCAATTCAGAACCAGATGTTTCTCCTCGCATCGTTTGAGTACCCTGCACAGATTAGACAAACAATCAGAGAAAGAGTTCCCGTACACCGAGAAGTCGTCCATGAACACCTCCATAATGTCTTCAATCAAGTCCGTAAAGATGGACATCATGCATCGTTGGAAGGTTGCTGGGGCGTTACACAGCCCGAACGGCATGCGCCAGTAAGCGAACGTGCCGTAAGGACATGTAAACGTCGTCTTCTCCTGATCGTCTGGGTTGATGGTATCTGAAAGAAACCTGAGTAACCATCTAAAAAACAGTAGTATGGATGGTTAGCAAGTCTTTCAAGCATCTGATCGATAAAAGGCAGAGGGAAGTGATCTTTGCGAGTCGCAGCATTAAGTTTGCGGTAATCTATGCACATCCTATGGCCGGTTACAGTCCTAGTCGGTATTAGCTCATCCCTATCGTTTTTAATGACAGTTATTCCTCCCTTCTTAGGGACTACATGAATAGGACTAACCCAAGTACTATCAGAAATAGCATAAATCACCCCAGCTTCTAGAAGTTTCATTATCTCCTTCTTTACAACATCTTTTAGATTCGGGTTTAACCTCCTCTGATGTTCTATAGAACTCATCGATTCATCTTCTAGATGTATCCTATGCATGCAAAGATCAGGTGAATATTTTGGTCCCCGGCAACGGCGCCAAAAACTTGATGTACGAGTTTTAAACCCTATTTCCCACTGCAAGTGCACAGCAATTCGTAGCAGTACTTAGGGGTCGATCCCACGAAGACCAAGTTCACACTATGACTTAATAAGCTAAAATCAAGAGCTAAGAGATTCAATATTGGGTTTGTTGAAATCGTAACTAGCAGTATGAAAGCAAATCGGTTTCTAAACAATAATAAAGCAAGCGTTATGTCAAGGCAATTCGCAGGAAATTCAGAGCAAGGTCAAACAACTATTCAGGTTATTATTAAGAACAAGTCCATAACTCAAAACACCAAGATAATATTAATTCACTCTCGTGATACCAATATCTTTATCTAGCAACCAAAAAATCCTAACTCTCGTTGGCATTTGAAATCGCAGATAAGCATTAATGATTAGGTTTGATTTGTTCACAGTTCTCCAATACATCTACTCTCGCAGTTAATAAATAAATTGCTCATCTAGATCTCTTCTAGCAACCTAGCAACTCTCGCTGACTAGATAAACTTAAGATCAGGAATAGATTGGCCAATTCGATTCAAGCAATATGAACAACCTAGATGAAGACTACCGATTTTGATTTCCTATTTGTGTTCAACTCTAGCTCATGAATTCCTTTGAAAACCTTAACCTAACTAATGGATCTACTCAGACATAATCAAGGATGAAAGAAATAAAACAGAAGAATTAAAGGAATGCATAATCGATATTAAAAATAGAAGTACTAGGGTTCAGAAATCTTCTCCAAATTGTAGCTTGAGATCTTCTCCCTTACAAAATAATTTCAAAAGCTAAAAGATAGATAATCCCCCAAAAAATAAGATAATAAAACCTAAGACTAAGGAGGGTATTTATATTAGAGGAGATAGGCGGTTGGGAGTAGGCTGGGCCCTTAAAAGTCGGCGGCAATCATTAGGTTAAATCCCTTCTTTTGTTCTCTTCCGCGGCGGGCAGGTGCTCGCCGATAGGAGTTGGTGCTTAGCCGCAGGATTTTCCTTCTTTTCTTCAATTCTGATTCTTTTCCATTCAAAGGTTCCAAATGCTTCAAACTCCAATTTCAACTCCAAAACTACCTAAAATTCCTAATACACACTCAAAAACTCTAGAAAACCATTAGATAAAAAGGGTTAGAAAGGGTAAAAATCCCAACATATCAGAACACTTAGGTTAGTTTTCACCATCTGAATATCTGTTTTTTTTTTTCCGGTTTCTATGGTTTAAATCTTCTTTTGTTTCACAGGTAAGCAATGCTCAGGAAGAGTTATTGGAGTGGTACGCTGAAAATGAGAATCAAAACGATGTTGTTGTTTAACCGCTCATTTAACACATATTAATAGTTATGTTAAATGTGGTAACACCATATTCATTTTGGCTGCTTAACAAAACATAATGCTTATAAAAAAAAGTTAATGAAAGTTAATGAAAGTTAATGCTTAAAATACTGATATCAAAAGTTCATGATTTTAATGGCTTATATTCGTAGTTCATGCTTTAAATGACTTCAATTTGAAAGTTCATGCTTTAAATGACTTCAATTTGAAAGTTCGTGTTTTAAATGATATATTTTTCAAAACTAATACGATGTCGTTTTGTGATTAACGGAGGATGGTAACGATACATTAACATCAGTTAATAGTTCTGTTAATTAAGTTAACGTCATGCTCATTTTAGCCTAGTCAACAGAACTTAATGCTTTAGAAAAATAGTCAACGAAATTTCATGATTTAAATGGCCTAAATCAAAGTTCATACTTTAAATGGCTATAATTTGAAAATTCATGCTTTTTATGACATTTTTCCCATGATGTAATTCTAACATCCACTTTTTTCCTCTCATTTCTCGTTTCTCGACCAAGTTTCAACTTGAGCATTGACGTTTTCTTCAAAAAAAATTGTCCATTCATATATTCAAAATTTGTCCATTCATATATTCAAAGATTAGTTTGAACATATTATTAGGAGATTCAGAAGATTGACCATATCAAGAATCTTACAAAATAAAAAATCAGAAAATATTAGAAAGATTTAGAATAATATCCGAGAATAAGAAATTAACTTTATCTATAATATAATATTTTCTTATTCATTGAAGAAATTAAGTTATTCAACATTTATATAAGTCTATACATATTGTATATTTATTATGTTAAAAGTCTAATATAATTTTTTTCTAGACATCTTTGACTGTTTTAGTCTTATCAATTTATTTTGTTATGAGAGCGAAGATCCTAATCCTTGTGGGTTAGAAAAATTTTCAATGAATTCTGTTTTCCCCTGTAGCAAAAAGAAAATACGAAAAATAAAAAATAAAAAATTCTTATGACTATAAACTGATGGCCACAATGTGGCTTTTGATTTTAAGTACGAATCTATTGTTTGATTCGCTCAAGCTAGATACTTTTATCGCTCATGCGAGTAACATCGTTTTAATATGGTTTTCATTATTTTGTAGTCATAAATTACTTATGGACATCGCAGTTGCGAATTTATGTCCCTTACTATTTGAAGAATCTTACGATCAGGTATATACGTTGATGATGACCTGATGGCTGGATGTTGCAGACAATTTGACCATGCGACCGGGTATAAACATCGATTTGATGATCTTACTACATAGTATATTGCTGATATTGTGAAAAATTACCAATCTCACATGTGCTACCACATATGAGCTTGCCACGAATATTAGGAGATCTAGAAGATCAACCATATCAAATTATGGAAACATAAAAAGTCAGGAAATATTCAAAATATCATAAAAAGAGGTTGTTTGCGAGTTCGATTTGAGAAATAAGTTTTAGAGTATCTACATCAATAAGTTTCTCACATATGAGTTTTAAACTAAATACATTAATATTTTAATCTAATTCAGTTATTGAATTAAATCTTATATATAATGAGCCAAGGCTCTTTCCTTACTTTGTACCACATAATGCCAGGTGGCGTTTTAATTTTGAATCTAAGAAAAAATGAAATAAGAAAATGGTGTCTGATGGACTCGAACTCGGATAAAGAGAGTGTTAAGCATACACATATAACCACTGGACCATGTTGTTTTGTTGACAATGTTTACCGAAACAAATATATAAACAATATTATAGTAAAAATGTCTTCAAATTCTTCCTCGATTAATCTCCGAGTAATCTCAGATTTTTTGGTAACTCGATAGGTCCAGACCCACAGCCCGACTAACGCCTAGCGAGTTCCCAAACCTGGGTTAACACTAACAAAAAATACATTCGTTAAACAAGTTGATGAGAAGTGAATAAAGAATTCGAGCAATAATACATTCCGATAACACTAATAAAAAACTATTCAATTACAAATCATGTTTTACTTTAATTTTAAATTTAGCAACTTTTTTATATATAAAATACAATAAGTGTGTAGTATTTAATAATGATCTTTAATCCGAATAAAAATATAGAATTAATCCATTTTAAACTGATTAAAATTTCATACCAGAAAAATTATAATATCCAGAGGTTTTCAATGGAGAAGTACATTCCATCAAGAGACAATTCATGAGTTTTTTTTCTAGAAAAAGAGACAATTCATGAGATCGTCTATGGTCACATAAACAGTTTCAATATTTGAATGTAAAATATAGTTTTTATGAGTAAAATTTGCAATAAAAAGTTTTATGAGATATAGTTCTAGCCATGAAGAAATGAAAAACTATATCTTGCAATCCTCAGCAATTAATCTTATATTGACATAAAAGCGTGGAAAAGTTAAAAAAATGAAAAAAATATCATTAGATAAATAAAATCAAAGAAAAATCAATATTAATATATTGATACAAATAAACACATAAAATAACAATAATTATTACATAACTATATAAATTTGATTATATATTCAACCAAAAAAAATAAAAATAAGACAATCATATACCCCGTGTAAAGAAGAAGAAAAGAAAAGTCATTATGGTTAGACATCATCTAGGTTCTGAGAGGTGTTCGAATACTGGATAAGGAACTATCACCTATATGTTACAAATAAGATAATAAGATATCAACACGAAAAAATGATGCGTAACCAATGGGTGCGAAAATGCAAAAGAAAGTAAAAAGAATATTAAAGATTAATTCGCCGGTTTGTCTGGAACAAATAATGTATTCTTAAAATATACATAAACAGAAAAATAAATATTAAAATATTCTGGATTGCGTAATTTTATTAGAACTATATATAATACGAATGAAATAAATATATAACCAACGGAATACTACTAGTTTTAACAATTACTGAGAAGGTACTGAGAAACTTCTCATTGCTTCAAAATATTTGAAAATAGAAAATTATATTTATCTATAATATATACTATTTCCATATTAATTTAGGAAATTAGGTTTATTCCATCTTTGTATAAATCTATGTATATTGAACTTTATTCTGATGAAAATCTAATATAAATTTTCCTATACATCTATGGATGCATTACACTCATCAATTTATCTCAGGTCTTTTATTTTATTTTGGAATATCACAATCCGCTTTTCGTAACAAAAATTCTAACAATTCAATTGTCATCCAAGCTTTTTAATCTCCCACAAGCATCCCTAGACCGAGTTAATCATTATCTCGCATGTCAAACGGCACATTGCTGAGCATATATATATAAAGTAAAGTGTTCTCACTTTTCATAATGCCACTGCCACCTCACGAATTGGTCTCTAAAAACTTGACACATCAACTAATTTATATAATTAGCTAATAATAGTCACAATATTCATTAAGTGTATTTATAAAATTTAATCCATTTCTGATATATATGATCCATCCAAAAATAAGTGGAAATAGTACTACATGGGTTATTTTGAAATTCTAATCATCAAAGATTCAAAATGATCCCTGCTTTGAAAATCAGAGATCCCATTAACAAAGGAAAGGGTCATTTTGATGATTAGAGTTTCAAAATGGCCCAATAAGTGAACATGCATTTCTTATTTTAATATTTATAAATTAAAAATTTGTACATAAAAAGTAAAATTTAGATTTTGTATCTGAAAAATAAATTAAGGTAATGAGTTTAGTTTAACCAAAAATCATAAAAATTATAAGTTAAAAGTCAATATATAAAATTTATAATAGAAATTTAGAATTATATTTTTAAAAATATATAAAAATTTAATGAAGAAATTAATACACAAGATGTCATTAATATAAAAGTTTATTTTATTTCTAACATTATCAGAATATTAAGGTTAAAATATAGGAACACTGAATAATATAGCATAAATTTAAAATTCAAAAGTATCTATATATTATGGTTTATGGTTACCAAATTATTGAAATATTTAATAATCGTATTTAGTTTAAGAATTCAAAATATCTACTAATTATATATTTAGGAGAATTATTTCTATAATGAGATGAATCTATAATTTCTAATAAGAATAATAAAAAAAAAATTTAAGTTAGTGTTACTTTCAATTTTTTCAACTAAAACTAAACTAAATATTTTTAAATATTTATTAAAATTTAAGATATGGTTTAAAATTAAAATCATCTCTGTATTATTCAAAATTTTCAACAAAAAATAAACGAAAATCACTTCTTACATGTTTTTGGCCTTAGTTAAACTACTACAGTGGGCAGGCCGTGGGAGAAGAAGAAATCACCTCCGTGTATTGCCGTGTAGTTTCCAACATAGCTTCAATTGCCGTTTAATGCACGTCTAATCTGCTGGATAACAATCATCGCTCTTGTCAGTATCTCTTAATTTGCTTTACCGAATCATTTTGCACCGTGAATAAATTATCTAAATTATCCTCAATTAATTATATTCGTTTTATTAGTCTTGTAAGGAGTTGACTGATGACTTTTGAGAAGTAGCCCATATAATCATCATAAACTCGTATGCATAGCTTGCCATCTCCACAGTAAGGAAAAATGGACAGACATTGTGTATTCATTGTCACTTTTATGCTGATACTTCACCTTGTTCAAGCTCAAGATACAACCGGTACGCACATAATTGTTGTTTTAATATATATAATACATATATATATATATATCAATATATGTGTGTAAGTGCAGTGGCGGAGCTAGGATTTTTACCTAATGGGGTCAGATTTATTTCTTAAAAAAATCTAAAATTAAACATTATTTTTCATGTGTGTATTTTGTAAAACCATAACTAATAGTAGAAATTTATATGTTTACATTAGTTAAGTCACATGTATATATACAATTCTAGGTGAAATATATCTAATTTTTTAGAATTTTGGGCTTTTTTGTTTCATATATTTATATATTTTTATCATTTTATCTAAACTAATTTTATGCTGGGGTCAAAATCTATTTTATATTGGGGTCAATACATTTTTTCTTCAAAGTATATAATTAAATATCATAAATTAATGGGGTCAACTGACCCCCTTCTCACCTTACTACCTCCGCCCCTGTGTAAGTGTGTTGTTGATGGAGCGGAAGCTACTACGAATAGAACTAGATCCGTTGATTCTAAGAATAGCCGGAAACTAGAGTTTGTGAATACTCTTCACAGTGCTTTATCAAAAGCTCTTTAGGAAATCTCCTTTTCATTAAATCATCAAAAACTGAATACAACTGAAGCCTAAACGGCTTATTTATAATAAATCATAAAACCCTAAGAATATTCTAGAAAGCTCTAAAGATAAATACAATAAATATAATAAATAAGTAATTATCTAAATAATTAAGATAAATATCTCGCTGCATCAGTTGTTGTTTACCCCCACGTTTAAAATATATTTTCTTTCATTTATTCTCTTATTAGGATTCATCAATGTGGATTGCGGTTTACCCCCTCATGAGTCTCCTTACAACGCACTCCCAACCGGTTTACCATATACATCAGATACCGGTTTGGTTAATAGTGGAAAAATCGATAGAATCGCCAAGGAATTTGAACCGAACTACACTAAGTTGATTTCGACGCTGAGATATTTTCCAGACGGAGTACGTAACTGCTACAGTCTAAATGTCACCCGCGACACCAAGTACCTGATCATGGCCAAATTCGTATATGGAAACTACGATGGTCTTAAGATCGACCCAAACTTTGACCTTTACTTGGGTCCGAATATATGGACAACGGTAAGTAGTAATGATACTATCGAGGAGATTATCCATGTGACGAAATCTGATTCTTTACAGGTATGTCTTGTTAAGACGGGAACAAGTATACCTTTCATAAATGTCTTGGAGCTACGACCATTGCCGGAAAATGCTTACGTTACTGAAAGCCGCTCACTCAAATACTTATTCAGGTGGTATCTTAGCACTTCAGGTCGTTCTATACGGTGAGAAACATTTGCCTTGATTAATTTGTGTTTGATCTAATCTAGTCTTTACTCTTTACCAAACGTGTGGTGGATTAGTGGTAGTAATTAATTTTATGGTTAACTAGATTAGGACAATGAAATATTTGAAATATAAAATTGATAATCCGCACAACATGATTTATATATTTAGATTTTGAGATTAAAGTTTGATTATCGACAATTTGATATCTAAAATTTTGAGATTAAAACTCGCATAAAATGAAATATTTGAAATCTAACTTTTTTTTTTCCTTTCTTTATCGATAAATACTAATTATCATTTTCTTTTTAATTAAACATAAAAATAAAATTATTACGTGGAAAAATTTGAACGAGCTATGTTCTTTATACATACATCATAAATATTTGAAAGAGCTATGTTCTTTATACATACATCATAAATATTTGCAAGCTTTCTAAAAAGGTAATAATCTTTTTCTTAATTTATCCTTTTTATCGATTATATTTCTTTTTTTCTGGTTGAAAATTAATTTTGTTAATTAACTCAAATCTTTTTCTTTTTAATAAGTATTAATAAGTCTATTTTCTTTAGTTATTTTTAAAATTAACTGAACAATGAATACTTTTTATAGTTTCCTTTTTAATTCAGAGATTTCATTATGTATATTTCCTTTAGCTTTTTAAAAAATTAATTTCATAATGAATATTTTTCTATGTTTCTTTTTGTTTCAGAATCAAAAAAAAAAATTCTATGATTCATCTTTTGCTTCTGAAATATATCCAGTTTTCTTTTTTTTTTTTGCTTCAGAATTAATTTTTTTTTCTACAATATTTGTTTTGCTTCAGAATTTTTTCTTTCTTGAAATATAATAATAATATTTTTCTCTATTTGACATATGTCAAAATCTTAAAATAAGAATATGTCACATGGCACAATCTTGTTAATTAGTAACTTTGAAACCACGCTTTTTATAATAAGATTGGTTTACTATAATTACAGTTTTGAGTGCAAATATATAAACAACATATGTAAACTAAATTTAAATACATAACAAAAAAATAATTTAAACATACTAATTTTGTACTTTTTGTAAAAGATGAAAGTAACTTCGCATTATCTTCTTTTTAACTTTTGGATGATTTGGGACCACTTCTAGTTTTTTATTTATATTTTATATCAATTATACAAAATAATATAATATTTCCGTTAACTATAATAGATAACAATATACATAAATTTATATTATAATCATAATCTGATATTTAATCACACAATAGTTAATTATATATTATATTTTAAAATATAGTTAACCATTCATAACATAGTACATATTATAGTTTATAGTTAACATAGCTTGCTATTTCTACACTATTTTATATTTATTTGACTATTGCAGTTTGAAGATTAAAACACTACCTCTAACATAATTAGATATCTCATACCAAATCCTTGTAGAATCTCTTCCCAAAATACATTTGAATATAACTTCAAATATGTGTACCTAACTATATTACAAACTGTAGTAATAGTTATATGTTTTTATATAGTTAAATATTTTCAAAATATAGTTAACTATTATAATTACAGAATTAAATATTTTTAGAACATAGTTAACTATTATCATTACATAATTAACTGTTTTAGAACATAGTAGTTGACAAAAACTGTTTTAGAACATAGTTAATTATTTTTAGGATATAGTAAATTATATGTATAACATAGTTATATAGTATATGGTTTGTAGTTAACTATATGTGAATATAAGATGTTATTTTAAAACATAATTACATATTTTAAAAACATAATTTTATATTATATAATTCGTAATTATATACTGTGAAATATATAATTTTATATTATATAATTCGTAAGTAAATTATATTTTAAAAGCATAATTTTATATTATATTAACCAAATTTAATACAAAAGAAAATAACCAAAATACGTAAACACATAAATGTTACACAAATTAAAATATCCATGCACTGATTAAAAATACAAGATCAGCACCAGCGCTAGAAGTTGAAATGACAACAAATGAAAATACTCGATTTCCACATTTTTATCTCGTAATCTACAGATAAAAAATAAAGAAGCTCATTTTATCACTTCGAAATGCATTAGTTGATCATATATGATAGCATTATGGAAATAGTTCTAGTGAGTAATTTAGTATTTAATTTGTAATTTTATATCATTTTTAATGTAATATTTTATTAAATAATATTTTTGTAATATGTTTATATTTTTTTTAAAGTTTTATGCTTTGAAATTATTATGATAATAATTAAATGACTATAATGCAAATTGTAGAAAAAATGAAGTTAAATATAGAGTATTAGCATTGGAAAATAACACTTCTAAACTTCAAATATAAAGCAACCATACTCTAAAAATGAAGTATGGGTTGGAGATGCCCTAAGATGGAAGTTTTGAGTTTTTCACACATTTTAAGAACAAAGTTAAAATACCAAATATAATCTCATTAGAATATTATATTTAGTTTGACTTGAAAAATATTTTTGTTATTAACTTTAATTAATATGGGTAGAATAGGAAAACATGTAAAAAATTGTATTGAAAACAAAAAACTTTCATCTTTGTAAAACAAATTAAAATTTTAAAAATCTATCTTAGTGGAACGGAAGGAGTATAAAGCTAAAATTCCCATAATTTCATTGTTTCATGGGTTAAAGTCCCATTCTTTACATAGGAATATCTAAAGGTTGGCTCCTAGCCTCCAAATGCTGGTAGAGATTATGGATCTGAGAAACACTTTACATTTTGCATTTAGCGTTTTTCCTTTATAATATTTTTTAAGAAAATATTAAAGAAAAAAACGAAAAATTCCACTTCTTGGAAAAGAAAACATTTTACATGTTAATAGTTTCTGCATTTGAAACGATGGAAAGCCTTTGGTTAAATTAGTAATGTGTTCTACGTCAATATTGGGGCAGGTATCCAGATGATATCTATGATCGTAAATGGTACCCACTGTTCTTGGAGAATTCATGGGCACAAGTAGCAACGACTCAGAAAGTAGACGTTACTAATAGTTATAAGTTACCAGAAGATGTAATGTCAACGGGCGCAACACCTCTGAACGATAAAGAGACATTGGACATTGCATGGAACGTAGTTCCTCCTACTGCAAAGTTTTACTCCTACATGCACTTTGCAGAGCTTCAGACTCTACGGGCCAATGATACAAGGGAATTTAATACGACGATGAATGGAAAATATTCATATGGACCTTATACTCCTATACCATTTAAAACCGAAACCATACTCGATACAAAACCAGAGGAATGCGATGGAGGGGAATGTCTTTTGCAGCTTGTGAAGACGTCTAAATCAACTCTTCCCCCTCTACTTAATGCTATCGAGGCTTACACTGTGATTGATCTCCCGCAAATGGAGACAAATGAAGACGACGGTATGTCGATTTTATTTCTTGATCTTATCTACAAATATTGTATTGATTCTTGATTGATCAAGATTTACAATGGCAGTTGCTGGTATCAAGAATATTCAAGATACTTATGGATTGAGTAGAATCAGTTGGCAAGGAGATCCATGTGTTCCTAAACAGTTTTTGTGGGATGGTCTAAACTGCAACAGCTCGGATATTTCTAGGCCACCAATTATCACTCAATTGTAAGATGAGTCATTGCATAATTTATCTTAATTACTTAATCACGAACTAGATATCTCACACTTCATGTCTCCAGAGAATTATCTTCAAGTGGATTAACTGGGAACATCACGCAAGCCATTCAAAGTCTTACACACCTGCAAATACTGTAAGTATCTCCACGGCTGACCAAGCCTAAATTTTGTTTAGCATTTAGAAATGAATAATATTTGATGGGTTATTTATACATTGTTAATGGTAGGGACTTGTCAAATAACAATTTGACTGGAGAAATACCTGAATTTCTAGCTGACATGAAATCACTCAATGTCATGTAAGTATTTCATGAGACACTACAAACTTTGACCCTTTCTTTTAACTTAGCTTTCTCCTAAACATGGTTGATTATTTTTAATATATTTATCTATTTCAACAGAGTCTTAAGTGGTAATAATTTAACTGGGTCGGTTCCTCTCTCACTTCTTCAGAAGAAAGGATTGATGTTACAGTAAGCTATCATTTTTTTCTTCTTTTTTTTTTTCAATTATTATCACGCCAGTTAATGTCCTATTTCGTATCTTTAACAACACTCACTTTCTGCAGTATCGACAACAATCCCCATCTTGTTTGCACAACTGGTTCATGTGTGCACGAAGGAGAGGATGATCATAAGAAAAAAAGTATCATTGTACCAGTGGTTGCATCATCAATTGCTTTAATATTTGTTCTTATTAGTGCATTCGCCTTGTTCCTTGTTCTCAGAGAGAGAAAAAAGTCACCAAAAGTTGAAGGTAAAACTATGAATAAATAAGCTAAAGAGTATTATTTAAACATACATACACATCGAAATTAACCAGATTTTTGCCTTGTTACCTTAGGGCCACAACCATCTTACATGCAAGCATCAGATGGTAGATTATCTCAACCAAAGAATAGAATCTTTACTTACTCAGAAGTTATGACGATGACAAATAACTTCCAAAGAGTGCTTGGTAAAGGAGGTTTTGGAACCGTTTATCATGGTTTTGTGAACGGTACAGAACAAGTAGCTGTTAAGATTCTTTCCCATTCATCATCTCAAGGATATAAACAATTCAAAGCTGAGGTAAACTCCGAAAAACAATGATTCAATGATTCAACTATTTTTATAATTTTCTTGAACTTTTTTGAATTGTGGTTTGGTGTTTAGGTAGAACTTCTTCTTAGAGTTCATCACAGGAATTTGGTCGGTCTTGTTGGATACTGTGACGAAGGAGATAACTTGGCTCTCATTTATGAATACATGGCCAATGGAGATTTAAAAGAACATTTGTCAGGTAAGCAGACAAACAGAAACGGTTGTATTGTTGTAGTTTAATGGGGATATCTTAAGACTTTGACATTCGTCTCTCCATTCAAAACACAGGAAGACGTAACCGCTTTATTTTAAAGAGATAATTACCTTTGAGCACACCTTTTCAACTTTATGTTTCAAAAAAACATACCTTGGTGTGAAGGGTGACTTTATGACCAACAATCCAAATTTTATACCTCTTTTACCCTTAATAACTTCAGCCTCTAATTTACGAGACTTGTCGATAGACAGAGAGAGAGAACAAGAGAGAGAGAGTTCAAGGAGGTTTTGGATCTGAAGAGATCTGTCGAAGAAGAAGAAGAAGAAGCTACCCAGCATGGTCATGGAAGAGAGAGAGAGAGAGATCGGGAGAGAGAGAGAGAAAGAGAGAGAAAGAGAGAGAGAGACAGAGAAAGACAGAGAAAGAGAGAGAGAGAGAGAGAGAGAGAGAGAGAGAGAGAGAGAGAGAGAGAGAGAGAGAGAGAGAGAGAGAGAGAGAGAGAGAGAGAGAGAGAGAGAGGAGAGAGAGAGAGAGATCGGACAGAGAGAGAGAAGAAGAAGCTACCCAGGATGGTTATGGAAGAACACGAAGAAGAAGAAGCTTTCAGATCCGTACAACACTATTGATTTCGGTGGACAACCACATCGTACTTGATGCACGTCGAACTTGCTTTTTTCTTGATGCACGTCGAAGAAGCTTTTTTCGTCATGGTCGAACAATGTTTATTAAATGAAAAGCTTTATTCTTTTCACTTCTCATACAGACTTATCGTGTTCGAACACGAAAAATACAACAAAACACAAGTAATCATACAGACTTATCGTGTTCGAACACGAAAAATACAACAAAACACAAGTAATCATACAGACTTATCGTGTTCGAACACGTAAAATTATAAATCATCAAAGCTAACTGAGAGAGACATCCATTGTTCGTCCACGATAACGTCTTATATTTAATGTTACAACCACACACATATCTTTCAATGTACATCCACACTTAAACTTCAGATGTACGAATGTTCGACCACACACATTCGAACAATATCCTTCTACAGTTAAACCATACGTCAATCCACGTCCACACTTACGGGTATTTGGGTGTATACGTATCAAAAGACATTGTTCATCCATTTTTGTTTCGACACCCTCATTTCATCCATGTTCCATACCCACTTCTCCTGTCGTGTACGTCCACGAAACTGCAATTCGTCCATTCTATCAAATTTCCAGATCCAAACTAATCTCAAACACATGTTTGTTCGTACATAAAATCTGTGTTCAGAATTTTGTCTGTCCACGATTAAATCATCTTCTTCTTTTCAATCTCTTTCCAGAATCTGAAATACAGATCTGTATCTGTCAAACAAAACACCCATCGATTGTGTACGACCACGAACCTGCAATTCCTCCCTTCTATCAAATTTTCAGATCCAAATTTGAGACTCTAAATTTTCAGATCGGACAGAGAGAGAGAGAAAGACAGAAAGAGAAAAAAAAAGAGAGAGACAGGGAGAGAGAAAAAGAGAGAGCCACGGATAGAGAGAGCGACAGAGAAAAAGAGAGAGAGAGAGAAAGGGCTCTTTTAGTCATTTCGACCACATTTTGTCCCCCTTGCATCGAAGGTCACTTTATCTGCAAAGAAACTTCCAAACGTCCTCTTTATGGTTAAGCTCTCTATTTTAAATTGGGCAACTAGACTAAAAATAGTCATCGAGTCTGCGCAAGGTTGGTTTATAGATTGATTATTTTTCTTATGTTTGTTTTTTTGCTATTCATTCGAGACATTGACATTGAACCCTTCGGATTTTTGGCATAGGACTTGAGTATTTGCATAATGGATGCAAACCACCAATGGTTCATAGAGACGTCAAACCCACAAATATATTGTTGAATGAACATTTTGAGGCGAAACTTGCTGATTTTGGGCTTTCAAGGTCATTTTCGATTGAAGGTGAAACTCATGTGTCAACAGTTGTTGCTGGCACTCCTGGATATCTCGATCCCAAGTAAGTATAACAACATATAACATTCACCATTATTTTTCAATGAGGAAGAAAATTGATAAATTCTATATTCTAATTCATTCTCCAGATACTACAGAACAAATTGGTTGACAGAGAAGAGTGATGTTTATAGTTTCGGAATAGTATTGTTGGAGATCATCACAAACCGACCCGTGATGGACCAAAGCCGTGAAAAGCCACACATAGCAGAATGGGTGGGGTTAATGCTTACAAAAGGAGACATCATAAGTATTATGGATCCAAGTCTAAATGGAGATTATGATTCTGGTTCTGTGTGGAAAGCTGTTGAACTAGCAATGTCTTGTCTGAATCTTTCTTCAACGAGAAGACCTACCATGTCTCAAGTTGTTACTGGTTTAAACGAGTGTCTTGCATCTGAAAATTCAAGGGGAGGAGCAAATCGGGACATGGACTCGAAGAGTTCTATAGAAGTGAACTTGACCTTTGGTACTGAACTGAGCCCAACGGCTCGATAGAATACGTGAAGAACTATATTGCGGTGCCACATGATTTCTTGTTTATCTGTTTCTATTTTGTGGAACTACCTTCAAATTTGTATGTCTCTGACAGATCACTTTTGTTAATGAGCTATGAACTTCTGTCATTGACACCCGTGAATAAAAGTTCAAAGTCTCTCTGTTTTTTCCTCAATGTGTCAGTTTAGAATCAGTTGATTTGTTCTTTGAAAAACAGAGTTTTACTCTGATATTTTATTAGCTTTATAAAATCATTGGTAGATAATTATCTTACTAATAAAAATTGAAAAAAATAAATAAAAATAGGATAAAAAAGGAAAAATAGACAAAAGTTTCAAATGAGAAACTCTACTTGTGAAAAATTCTTCTTATACTTGATAATTTATAAATGGCATAATCTTCTTAAAAATATTTTGATTTAATTAAATATTTAAATTAAAATATTAATTTATGTGGATTAGAAACCTATTTTTAAATATTAAACTAATGGAGAATTTCTCTTCTTAATATACTCAAAATATTGTTACTTTATTGTTATCTAAGGAGATAAAAGCTAAAGAGGCAAAAATAAATGCTTCACTAAAAAAACGCAGAACAAAGAAGGTCTTTGTTTCAGTATGAATAAGTGAGCACCACAGAGGAAAGAAAAGACATCCAGTTTACAAGAGAGTAGGAAAGTAAAACAAATAAGCTAAAATAAGGCTGGGCATTCAGATCAGGTACGGTTCGGAGTCGATTCGGTCTCGAGTTTTGAAATACCATAATTTTAGCTTCATTCGGATATTATGAAATCTCGGTTTGGTTTCGTTCAGATGTAATTGGGATATTTCTCACAAAAAAATAATTTTAAAAATGAATAATTTGTAGAGGTGTTATCTAGATATTAAATGTGGATGCAGCATCCTCATACACGAAATAAAAACGAAAAGGACTTCTTAGACTATTGATGTTCTTTGTCCTTAATTAAACTACTACAGTGGGCAGGCCGAGGGAGAAGAAGTCACCTCCGTGGATTGCCGACACAGCTTCAATTGCCCTTTAATGCAATTCACCTCTGCTGGATAGTAAGCATCGCTCTTGTCATTATCTCTTAACTTGCTATACCTAACCATTTTGCAATTTGCACCGTTAATAAATTATCCTCAATTTATTGTATTCGTTTTATTAGTCTTATAAGGAGTTGACTCATTGACCTTTAAGAAGTAGCCCATAATCATAAATTGGTATGCATAGCTTGCTATCTCCAAAAAACATCTCTCCTTTCCGCTGCAAGGAAAAATGGACAGAAACTGTGTGTTCATTGTCACTTTTATGTTGATACTTCACCTTGTTCAAGCTCAAGATCCAACCAGTACGTACATAATTCTTGTTTCAATATATAATAGTATATATGTGTAAGTGTGTTGTTGTTTACCCCCACGTTTAAAAAATATATATATTTTGTTTTTTTTCATTTACTGTCTCACTAGGTTTCATCAACGTTGATTGCGGTTTACCCCCTCATGAGTCTCCTTACGACGCAATCCCTGTTGGTGTTCCTCCTAGTGTGAGGAAACCATGAGTTTGGTTGAGATGAAACCAAATCAGAAGTCTTGTGTTGTTCTTTGAAGTCTGGTGAGGAATTCTCAAGTCTTGTGTGCAAACTGAAGTATGGTGTTGATTCTGAAGTCTTGTGTGAAAACTGAAGTCTGGTGTTGAAAGTTTATTAAGGGTTTACAAGGTTATTTCCTAAGACCTATATAAGCTTTGTGACCTAAGTTTTATGAGAGACAGCCACACACATAACACAAAAGAAAAGAGAGAGAGAAAGAAGAAGAGAGGAAAGAAGAGAGAGAAGAAAGGGTTTTCGTCTGGTTTCTTCAGGGCTGTGTTCGAGGGCTCGAAAGTGGTCTGATCTGGCTGATATTTTGTGGGAAGCTTCGTGACTCAGTGGGTTTGAGATTCAACGGTGGGATTGTCGTTTCAACGGTTGGTTTCTCGTGAATCGGGGTTTTAGTGAAGCTGGTCGCTACAGTTCTTCAGCAGTTGCAGTCTTGAGTGTTGGGAAATCCAACGGTGAGTTCTTCTCTGATTGAGCTGAAATTTGGCAGAGGTGTTGTTGACTTGTTCATCTTGGATTTGTACGGTGGGATTGTTCTCTGGTTGCCGGAATCCTAGTGAGCTGAGGTCGTTTGTATCTGCTAGTTTTGTAAGCTTGTATTGCTCTCTGAGCTCTCTTGTTGTTGGAGATTGCTCTCTTTGAGCCTTAGTCTCTGGGTCTGTTCTGTAGGAACAGGGAGGACGTGGTTGTAACACTCAAACATTTGATATAGTGGATTTTTGAGTGGACTACGGTCCCGTGGTTTTTCCTTCTCACATCGAGGAGGTTTTCCACGTAAAAAGATTGTGTGTCATTTAGTTTCTTGCTTTGATCATTTCTGTGCCATAGTTCAAGTTCAAGCCTTATTCCTCACAGGCTCACACAAGTGCGGGGAAACTTATTCCGCTGTGCATTCGCGTGTTTTCGTGTTTTCCCCAACAATCCCAACTGGTTTACCATATACATCAGATACCGGTTTAGTTAATAGTGGGAAAACCGGTAGAATCGCCAAGGAATTTGAATCGAACTACACCAAGCCGACTTTGACACTGAGATATTTTCTGGATGGAGAACGTAACTGCTACAGCCTAAATGTCACCCGCGACACCAAGTACCTGATCAAGGCCAGATTCGTATATGGAAACTACGATGATCTTAAGATCGATCCAAACTTTGACCTTTACTTGGGTCCGAATATATGGACAACGGTGAATAGTAATGATACTAGAGAGGAGATCATCCATGTGACGAAATCCGATTCTTTACAGGTATGTCTTGTTATGACTGGAAAAAGTGTACCTTTCATAAATGTCTTGGAGCTAAGACCATTGCCGGAAACTGCGTACGGTACTGAAAGCGGCTCTTTAAAGTACTTACTCAGGAGATATCTTAGCAATTCAGATCGAACTATAAGGTGAGAAACATTTGCCTTGATTGGTTGTTAATTTATGTTTGCATCTAAGTTTATATTTTGAAATAGTGCATTTTCTGTATTTTCTTCAAATAATTAAAACTTTTCAGTCTTGATTATGATGCTACGGAGCAGAAATATCCAAATACCGATTATTTTTGCTTCCATGTTTTTTTAACTTTTTTTTTTGCCATGGGACCAATCTTCTTAGGTTAAAAAAAATTGAAATAGCATTTTGTATAATTTAAAACCTTCATTTATAAATTTATAATAAGAAATGATATTTACAATTTAGCAAAGAAAAAAAAAAAACTATCAGTCTTTAGTCTTTTACTCTTTAAGGAAGTTAGTTTTCTTGTTCCTTGAGTTCGTGTCACATTTTTAACATATGAATATCTAAAGGTTGACTCCGAATGCTGGTAGAGATTATGGTCTGAGAAACACTGTTTGCATGTTGCGTTTTTCCTTTATAATCTTCCAGAAAACAAATAATGAAGAAAAAAAAATGAAAATTGCATTTCTTGAAAAAGAAAAAAGAAATTTACATGTTAATAGTTTCTGCATTTGAAACGATGGAAAGTCTTTGGTTAAACTAGTAACGAGTTCCACTACAATATTGGGGCAGGTATCCAGATGATATCTATGATCGTGAATGGTTTGCATACTTCGACAAGTCATGGACGCAAGTAACAACGACTCTGAATGTAGACGTTACTAATAGCGATGAATTACCAGAAGGTGTTATGGCAACGGGCGCAACGCCTCTGAACGATACAGAGACATTGAACATTACATGGAACGTAGTGCCTCCTACCGCAAAGTTTTACCCCTACATGTACTTTGCTGAGCTTCAGACACTAAGGGCCAATGAGACAAGGGAATTCAAAGTGACGCTGAATGGAAATAATATACATGGACCTTATAGTCCTGTACTTCTAAAAACCGATCCCGTAGCCATCAGAGAAGCAGAGGAATGCGATGGAGGGGAATGTCTTTTGCAGCTTGTGAAGACGTCTAAATCAACTCTTCCACCTCTACTTAGTGCTATCGAGGTCTTCGCCGTGATTGATCTCCCGCAGATGGAGACATATGAATATGACGGTATGCCTATTTTTACATTCTTGATCTTATCACTACAAGAAAAAGCGTCCATAGCCACAACGTTTTTCGTAGCTATAGTCGAAAATTCGTGGCTATTTCCACATTAGCCACAAGAAAAATTTGTGGCTATGAGCTTGTGGATATCATCTAATTGTGGCTATTTGTGGTTTTTCGTGGCAATAATATCCAGAACCAGTCCACAACGGTAGTTGTGGCTAATTTCCACGAATGTCAGCAGACAGTATTTGTGGCAAAGTTAGCCACAACTAGCCACGACCAGTGTCGTAGAAATGGCCAGTAATAGCCCGACAATCGTTGTGGTCGAGTAGACACCAATGGCCAGAAAATATTTGTGGCAAAGTTAGCCACAACTAGCCACGACCAGTGTCGTAGAAATGGCCAGTCATAGCCACGACAATCGTTGTGGTCGAGTAGACACCAATGGCCAGAAAATTATTTGTGGCAAAGTTAGCCACAACTAGCCACGACCAGTGTCGTAGAAATGGCCAGTCATAGCCACGACAATCGTTGTGGTCGAGTAGACACCAATGGCCAGAAAATTATTTGTGGCAAAGTTTACCACAACTGGCTACAAATTGTATCGTCGCCATGGCTACTTATTGCCACGGTTTCAGTCGTCGCCAACGGCCTCTATTGGCCACGACTTTGGTTGTGGCTTTCTGCCGACAACTAGCCACAACCCTTTGCGTGGCTGTTTCTACGTAGAGCCACGGCTATTGCCACTAGTAGCCACACTTGGTTTGTGGCTATGTAACCCACAAGTTACCACAAAATTTAGCTTTTATTTGTGGTTTTATAGACGCCATTTAACAATTCATTCAAATTACTAATTGATCATGGCAATATTGAAATCAAATCAAATCAATGAACATGCAAATGAAACCAAATAGATCATCATTACAAAAGGTAGATACATGAGTTTTTAGATGAAGAAGACATCTAATGGTTCCATAGTTACAAAAAAACATCTACAGATGTTAAAACTGCTACTACCATTAGCATATTAAGCCGCCAATACAACATATAGCCGAAACTACTTAAAAACATAGGAAACCATTCTAATCGGTAAGTTAAGGGGATAATTACAGTTACTGGTGAGGCTGCAGACTTGCCTCCGATCGTGGACTTGGAGCAGAAGCATCACTCTCACGAGCGAAAGGCTGGTAAGTAACCGGATCTATGCCATTGATCCTCAGCAACACTTCCATGCCTTGTTTCATCTCGGAGACGTCCTTCTTCAGTTCGGTTACGTCGCCCTCCACCTTGGTGATCTTCCCATCAACTTCCAAGTTCCGGAAGAGTGAAGCAGCTGGGGATTGTTGAGCATCTGCTTGAACAAACTGATAGGAGCCAACTCCATAAACATGCCCTTTGGAATTTTTTGCCTTCTGAAAAAAGAAGATGAGAAAAGCGATATATAAATAGAAGTTTACAAAACATTCTTATTAGTTTAAAATAAGATGATTATGTATAGAGAAGGAGAATCTTACCTCAATATAGGCGGCACTGAGCTGCTCCTTAGTAGGTGTAAGTGTTACATCAGTTTCAGTGGATTCTTCTAACCATTCAGCAGCCAAAGTCTCAGCAGCGTGTAGAAGAGCCTCTGCTTTCTTGTCAATGCAAGTGCCATCTTTCCTGGTGTGGGTCCTGCGTACAAGGTCAGGTATTGAGGGTGCTACTCCATCGTTCTCCATCGCCTAACAAAAAAAAACAATCGCATAAACAATGACTAACCATCTGAAAACTAACCATCTCAGAAGCAATAATCATTAACCATTTCATACTAAAAGGAATGTAATCAGACACTTACCATCTCATAAGCCATTCGGCTGTGACTTTTTGCTCCTGAAGTGTGACGGTGAGAGCCATAGCCATCTGGATTTGAGGAAGCATTTTCTGAATTAGTTTTGCTCCTCTTTTGATGTGGCTCCTCCTCCCACAAATCAAGCATCGTGTTCCAGTCTGCCAAGCCAATGAAATCTGGCTTCTTTCCAGCTCGCTTTCTCTTGCTCACAATGTTACTGATTGAAGCTTTCAGAATATCTTCCCAACGATCACGAACCATATCATGGTGCACAGGATCCCAATAATACTTTTGCTGCAACAAAAACAAACATAACTTAACAAGTTAACTATAAAGCAAAGCAGAAGCTTTTTACCAGAAAAGTAGCAAAGTAATTATGTCATATATTGATAATGTTAAAAATGAAACGAAAACATAAATTATACCACAAAAGTAGTCCACCATGCGTCCTTCTTCTCCTTTGGCACCATTCCATAGTTCCACCAAGGACCCCAAAAGTTGGATTGATAAGCTGTGACTATGTCTTTCCTCATGCAGTCATCGATGCCAAACCTTGGAGGTTGAAAAATGATTATATGAAAGAAAGCAATTAGTAATAAAGCTAAACCAAATCAAGAAGAAAGCAAGCAATTACTACTAAATCAAAACAAAGTACATAAGAAATAAAGCAAATCAATTAATGTCAAAAAGATGCAAAGAAAGAAAATCGATTAATATCTTAACATTGTCCTGTACATATCGAGTAAACTCTAACCAAACCTAAGACCCTAAGCAAATGTAGTAAACAAGCTATAAAAAGAAACAAGTTATCAAAAGAAACAAGTTTTACCTAAGACTCTTAATAAGAAAATCGATTGATAAATTTCTTCAAAATACTGGAAAGCAAACAAATTTTGTAGTTCGGTTGACCAATTCTTGGCTAATCTTAACAAACCGATTAAGAACTTAAGAGGTTAGCAAAATAAAGAAGTTTTGCCTAAGACTTTTAATAAGCAAATTGATTAAACACGTCAAAGAAACAAGTTAAAACCAATGACTGGAAAGCAATACCGAACATTGTTATCAGAGTTGACAAATTTCTTCAAAAGACTGGAAAGCAAACAAATTTTGCCTCTGAATAAGCAAACAAAATTCATATGAGTTAACACATGACAAAAACCTTATTTTTATAAAAGGAAATTGTGCAAAAATTAAGGAGGAGTCCAAATACACAACAAACAAATCGAGTATGAACTAGACCAAAGACAAGTAGTCCAAATACACAACAAACAAAAAACTAGGCCAAAGACACAACAACAAAACGATTAAGAACTTTTTAAAAGACACAACAAAAAAAGCTCTTCATGAAGAACGACATATATCACACATGACAAATCAACATTTTATCTTTTAACCCCAACATCCAGAATCATATTGAAACCAAAGTTCAATATGATTAAAGAGACAACATAACAAATCGATTAAAAACAAGAACCCTTACCATAACCCTCCGTTTTGCCTTTGTGGATGCAGAAGAGGCATGTGACGTCTCTCCGGCGCACTCATCACGGCGGATAAACTCGGGAGTGGATGACGAGAAGAGGCGGACACAGCTGGTCCCGTAGATCCAGGAGGGAGATGAGTTTGACGGCTCCGTCTGGTTCTCCCTGTTGAACAAGCGCCGGGCAGGAGATTCATCTGCAAATTAGGAGATAAAATCAGTGACATGCAATTGAAGAGAAACATAAGTCACATGCATATATACAACCAAAAAGAAAAGGAGACAAACTTACTGTTTCGAAAGAGAGAACGTAAGAGGCTTCGGCGATGAATCGAAGAAGAGGGAATCGAAGGGAACAAACGAGGAGAGAGAAGAGAGAATGGAAAGGAAAACAACAGAGAATCGAAGAAGAGAACAGAAGGAACTGAAGAAGAGAAAATGGAAGAACAGAGAATAGAGTGAGAGAGATAAAGGTTTAGATTACGGAGATAACGAGGTGAATGTTTAATATAATCAAATTCTAACCGCGTAAACCAAATTAGTATAATAGATTACCGCGAAACCAAATATTTTCGGACCTAATTAGGTGAAAATTATGCCGGGAACCGAAAATTTCGTGCTTAAAATTTGGTTTATATCAAGCCACGACATATTTTGTGGCTATTCGTCGCTACAAAGGATTATAAAAAAATTCAATTTATGATTAGTCTGATTAGTTAAAGAAAAAAAAAAGATTAGTCTGATTTGTTTAAATAGTCTTAATTTTAATACAAATTTAGATTATTGTGTTTTATAAAACAAAACTTATATTGAAAATGAAACACAATTTATTACAAAGAGTAATTATACAACATAATTTATTACATAGCTTTTTATATAACATAATTTATTACAAAAGTGAATTATACAATATTCTCACTCTGAATACGAATCTGAATCCGAATATTCACTATATTGATCATCTTCATTATCGTCAGAATCATATTCATCATCCGGATTAATATTCGGTATCGACTCATAATCCGAAGCATCTTGGACTGCATGTGCTTCGATCCGAATGGTATTTGTAGCTGGTATCACATGATCAACATTGTCATATTGTATCGCAGTTTGAGAAACTTCATGAGTTTGGCAAAATCCTCTTGGCATAACCTTTGTTGTTGTCCACCACTCTTCTCTGCTTGGTCGTAATCGAGGATAAGGAATATAACATACCTGATCACATTGCTCCGGTAATATAAAAGGATCGTACTTGTAGTATTGCTTCTGCGGGCAAACATCAATGATACCAGATGGATGTCTTCGTATTCCTTGATCGGTATTGAACCAGTGACATTTGAATATCATGGCCTTTAATCCAACGGCACCGGTATACTCTATCATGAATATCTCCTCGATTAGTCCAAAAAACTCACTCTGAGCGGTTCCACGCACACAAACACCATAATTCATCGTCTTCTTATTTTGTCCATGGCTTTGTGTATGGTAATGGTATCCTCTCGTGTAATACATAGGCCACGATGTGAATTGATGACTTGGACCTTGTACAAATTCTAGCATCCACAGTGGAAATTCATATGACTCGCTAGCGTTTTTAATCTGCACACGTGTATAAATTATTATGTGACAAAATATGTTAATGATATATGTATATTTAATTTTAATACTTACGTATTTTTGACACCACACTGCAAAATTTTTATCTTTTGCTCTAGTCATTGTGTCCGGAGTAATGTCTGGGATGTTAAGCGTCATGTATTCTTCAAACATCCTGCATATAGATGAGTCATTGGTTGTTAACTATATACAAATTAATTTGTACATAATTACTAATTAAATACAAATAACATAACATACCTCTCGTACGGCCGAAACGCTTCACAGTTCAGCAATAAAAATGTCTGAAGCACATTATAATCTTCATCATTTAACCATGCCCTTGTTGATTTGCCACTAATTCTTCCTGCTTGCTGGAACATGATAGGAACACCAGGAGAATTGTAGGTGAATCGAATTTCACGGACATCTTCCGTGGGATCAAGAACTTCTTGAGGTGCAGCATAATTGGATGTCACGTAGGAAATCTCTTCGTTCACACACTGAGCTACTATGGATCCTCCGATTCGGGCTTTGTTTTTGACCTTTTTTTTCAGGTGATACATGTATCTTTCAAACGGATACATCCATCTATACTGGACAGGACCGCCTAAAGTAGCTTCATCTGGGAGATGCACAGGCAGATGTTCCATCACATCAAAAAATGCCGGAGGAAAGATTTTCTCGAGATTGCAAAGCCTCAACGCAATATTTTCTTTCAATATGGCAACATCTTCGGTCTTCAGAACTCTGGTCGAAATATCTCGAAAGAATAGTGCAATATCTACAAAAATTGGGAAACAAAATTAAAATTTTTTTTGTAAAAATATTAATTTCAAAAGTATATTGTTGGCAAAAAATTGTAATTATATAATACCTGAAATTGCTGCATGGACATTTTTCGGAAGTAGTTCCGTAAATGCAACAGGAAGAAGTCGTTGCATGATGACATGACAGTCATGACTTTTTAGACCTGTTATTTTTCCCCCATTCACATTAACACAATGTGAAAATTTAGAAACATACCCATCTGGAAATTTGATCTCGGTCTTCAACCACGTGAGAAATTTTTCTTTCGCTTCTTTCGATAATCTGAAGATTGGAACAGGCAATTTTCCATCTTGTGTAACCTCCAAGTCAGCTCTTCTACAAAAAGCAGGGAGATCCATCCTTGATTTTATGCTATCTTTTGTCTTCCCGGGAACATTTAACACAGTGTTCAGCAGATTGTCGAAGAAATTTTTCTCGATATGCATAAAATCAAGGTTGTGTCGGAGAAGCAGTTGCTCCCAGTATGGTAGCTCCCAAAAGATACTCTTCTTCACCCAATTATGGTTGACACCATACCCTTCAATTGTTCGCGCGGGATTGTCATGTCCATTGCCTCCACAATCAACCGTCTTACGCAGCCCTTCTATATTGTTAATCCGTTCGTGCAAAATTTCCTCTCCGTTTAACCACGGCGGAGGATCATCGTGATCTGTTTTTCCCCTTAAGAAAGCTTTAACATTCCGCCTGTAAGGATGAGCTGTAGGTAAAAACCTTCTGTGACAATCAAACCAGCTATGCTTTCTTCCATTTGGCAACCAAAACGATTTTGTCTCATCCATACAATATGGACAAGCTAATCTGCCATGTGTCATCCATCCAGATAGCATCCCATATGCCGGAAAATCGCTGATTGTCCACATCAAAGCTGCTCGCATCGTGAAGTTCTCTTTCCGTGAGACATCGTAAGCTTTCACGCCGTCACTCCATAAATTTCGTAGTTCTTCTATCAAAGGTTGTAGATAAATATCCAAGCTTTTCTTCGGATGCTTTGGCCCTGGGACTAATATAGATAGGAAGAAAAATTCTCTTTTCATGCACATCCCAGGAGGTAAATTGTATGGTGTCACTATAACGGGCCAGACGGAATATGATTGCCCGTTCATACCAATTGGATTAAATCCATCGGTTGATAAACCCAGATAAACATTGCGACTCTCACGAGCGAATACAGGATATACCTCTTGAAAATGCTTCCATGCTCTTCCATCTGAGGGATGATGCATTTCTCCTTCGGGGGATACATGTTCAGCATGCCATCTCATTTGTGCAGCCGTCGCCTCTGACCGGTATAATCTCTTCAACCGATCCGCAATTGGCAGATAAAACATCCTCTGCTTTGGTATCTTCTTTCCTGATCGACCCACGTTAGGCTCGTACCGATCTTTTCGACAAAACCGACATTGTAACAACTCACGATCTTCTTCTTTCCAGAATAGCATACAGTTATCCTCACACACATCAATTTTATGATATGGCAATCCTAGAGACCGTGTCATCTTCTTCGTCTCATAATACGATTTAGGTGCAGTATTAGGCTTCGGAAGAACATATTTGAAGGTTTGAGCAATATCGTCCAAACATTCCTCCGGTAGATTGAAATTGGTCTTCCAGCTCATCACCTTCGATACTAGATACAATTGAGAAACTCCGTCAGCACACCCATCATAAAGAGGTTGATTTGCCGCTTCCAACGTCTCGACATCGGTATTATGACTTTCCTCGTAAATTGGTTCTTCAAAATTCTGGACAGGATCGGGTGACATGTTGAAATCGACATTGGAATCATGAAATTGATCGGCTGGAAATTGAGTATTGGATAAGCCTCTCCATGGATCGTGCCCCGCAACTTGATGGCTTGTTGACGCTTCACCGTCATATTGACAATTTTCTCCGTGATGCGTCCACACATAATAATTTTCCGTAAAGCCTTTCATCATTATGTGAGTCGTCACGGTATCAACGTTGTGATGCTTTTGATTCTTGCACTTCTTGCACGGACATAACAACTTCCTCCGCTCGAAATAAGAAACTTGATTACAAGCAAAAGAAATAAAAGTGTTTAATCCCTCAATAAATGTATCAGAGACACTATGATCTGAACGTTTCAGACGTTTATACATCCATTCTCTAGAATTAAAAAAATCTCCCATTATTTAACTCTTTTTTTCTAGACAATCGACTTTTTTTTTCCAGACAATCGACTTTCGTTTCCGTTTCTCATGTGTTCTCCAAAATGGCTGAGCGAAGGTTAGTTATATAATCTTCCGCAGCCACGGATAGCCACGGCCATTTACGTAGCTAAGAGAATATATTCGCTGCCAGAGAGATTTGATCGCATTACAAATTTCGTAGTGAATTTCGAGTACTGATTGACTTTATTTTAAGACGTGACTTTTTTTTTGTCAAAAAATCTAAATTAGCTACGGATAGCCACGATATCCTCTTTGGAAATAATGGATATTTTATGTTAGTTAACTACTAATTTATTCGGCACGTGGTTTTGACGTTGAAAATAACTTATTTCGCCACAGATAGCCACAATAGAGTTTGTAGCAACATAAAAAATCTTCATTTGATACGGATAGCCACGACATTTTCTGTAGCTTAGAGGATATATTCTAAATTGATACGACTACTGCTTCACTCTATCTGACGTGACTTTTTTTGTCAAAAAAAAATCTGAATGAGCTTCGAATTACAAATTTCACACACACAGATATTCCCTTTAAAATCATTAAGAGATTACTGCGGTCCTGATTCAAACACGTCGCCGATATTATGTTTACATTTTTCACAAGAAATAAATTATGTTGGCATAAAATGAAAAAGTTGAGCGGTGCAAAAGCTATGGAATTGGTCAAGAGACTCAAGACTAGTCAAAAGCTTAATTATCATACAAATGCAACACAATTGTACGTTTGTTAATCACTCCAAAGTACAAATAAGGCAGAAATAATGCTAGTAGTCTCTTTAAAACATAATCATGGTGTGAAGCTCAATCACTTATAATAGAAATATTAATTGATCACATAAAAATTAGAACATATACTTATAGGAATATCAATTGATCATATTAAAATTAGAACATATATGTTCTCATAAAAAATAGATCATCTTGTTAGAATCTAAATGAATGATACAACAATACTAGTACAAATCATTACATTAAGAAGTCCGTTGAAATATATCATTTACTGTCATATAGTATCTTCATTTGATACGGAGATATAACTAGATGCCATTTGACAAGACAATATGCAGAGGCTATAAATATGATGTTGAAAAAAGAAGTACTATAATTATGATGTTGAAAAAAAAATGAAACCGTGATATTTGTTTTCTTCTGCGACGAATAGCCACAAAAATAGATATAGCTGATTTAGATGAAAAGGTGGATACAACATGGTTTGTGGCTAAACGTGGATAAAAACTGTTTGTGAATTTGGTTACAGATATCCACAAAACCGTTTGTAGAATTTAGCTACGTTTAGCTACGACTAGATTTGTTGCAATATTTTCTGCGATTATATCGTGGATAATCCAGGAAATTCGTTTCCACGATTGCTAGTTGTCTCCAATCGTGGCTAACACGTTCCTCGAATAGCGACGAAATATGTTGTGGCGGGCTAGCCACGAATTCGTTGCGGCTGTTTGTTGATATATCTAGCCACAAAGAATTTGTGGCTAATTGTAGATATATTTGCAACGATTAGCTACGGAATTGATTTTGTAGCTATATAGCTACGATTAACAACGTGATGGCCAGGACTTTAGTTTTTTTAATTTTGTGGATATATTTGTTGCTATTTCTGGCTATATATATCAGCCACGGAAATTGTCGCGTCCTAATCATGGCTATGGCCGCTTTTTCTTGTAGTGTATTGATGTACGAGTTTTAAACCCTATTTCCTACTGCAAGTGCACAGCAAATCAGAGTAGTACTTAGGGGTCGATCCCACGAAGACCAAGTTCACACTATGGATTAATAAGCTAAAATCAAGAGCTAAGAGATTCAATATTGGGTTGTAAGAAATCGTGACTAGCAAGTTACTAAAACAAATCGGTTTTAACTATTATAAAGCAAACGTTAGGTCAAGGCAATTCGCAGGAAATTCAGAGCAAGGTCAAACAACTATTCAGGATTAATATTAAGAACAAGTCCAGAACTCAAACACGATGATAATATTAATTCACTCTCGTGATACTAACAACTTTATCTAGCAACCTAAAAATCCTAACTCTCGTTGGTATCAGAATCGCAGATAAGCATTAATGATCAAGTTTGATTTGTTCACAATTCTCCAATACATCTACTCTCGCAGGTAATGAATAAATTGCTCATCTAGATCTCTTCTAGCAACCTAGCAACTCTCGCTGTCTAGATAAACCTAAGATCATGAACAGATTGGCCAAATCGATTCAAGCAATACGAACTCCCTAGATGAAGACTAACGATTTTGATTCCTATTTGTGTTTAACCCTAGCTCATGAATTCCTTTGAAAACCTTAACCTAACTAATAGATCTACTCAGACATAATCAAGGATAAAAGAAATAAAATAGATGAATTCAAAGAAAGCATGAAATCGATTTTATAAATAAGAAGTACTAGGGTTCAGAAATCTTCTCCAAATTGTAGCTTGAGATCTTCTCCCTTACAATATAATTCCAAAAGCTAAGAGGTAAAAACAAAAGATAAGATGATATATATAAAACCTAAAAACTAGGGAGAGTATTTATATTAGGTGTCATAGGCGGCTGGAAAGGAGGCTGGGCTTTTTCAAAAGTCGGCGGCCACTATTAGGGTAAAACCCTTCTTTTTGTTTACTTCCGCGGCGAGCAGGTGCTCACTTGGTGGCCGAAATCTGCGAGCATGTGCTCATCGATTGGAGTTGGTGGTTCTTCATAAGATTTTCCTTCTTTTCTTCAAATTTGATTCTTTTCTGTTCCAAAGGTTCCAAATGCTCCAAACTCCAATTTCAGCTCCAAAGCTACCTAAAACTCCTAATACACACTCAAAAACTCTAGAAAATAATTAGATAAAAGGGGTTAGAAAGGGTAAAAATCCCAACATATCAATTCCCCCAGACTTAGATCTTTGTTTGTCCTCAAACAAAACTAAAATCAAGACTTAGAGAAATCGATGGAGACTCACAAAATCTCAGAAACCAAAAGTAAACCAATTTCATCAGACCACATACCTTAGAACAAGAGATACATTGCCTTACCGAAAACCTCAACAACAAAGTTCACCAACCTCAAACCATATGGCTTACAATCCCAAAAAAAATCTAAGTTCAAGACAATAGACTCTCTACATTCATTTAGAGGTGGCGTGAGCTTCTTGCTAAAGACACTAGCTAAGTGAAACGAGGTTCGGTAAAAATCAGGCTAATATTTGAGAGTGGAGCTTGCGAGTGTTTAGGGTTACCTTGATTCAAGAGAGTGCAGGATATCGCACAAAATGGCAAGGGAGAATGGACTCATTGATGTCCACAACCTCTAATTCACTCTCCTCCTTAAATCGATTTTATCTTCATTCCTCTTTTCCTTTCCTTGTTTTCTTGCGATTTACTCATGCTTCGGGACACACATTTTGAGTTACTAACTCGCCACCCCATATCCTTGAGCTACTAGCTCGGTTTTTCTCTTTTTTTTTTTTTTTTTTTTTTTTTTTTTTTTTTTAAAGAGTTACCTTATGGATAGGGGGGCTTTACTTGTGCATGTGTCCTTTGGCTAAAATGATCCTTTTTTGTCTCCATACCCCAGCAGGTCGTTTTTAGGCTCGTTTCTTTTCTGGACATCGCTGAGCAGGTGCTCTAAATCAGCGAGTATAGCGAGCATGTGCTCGTGAACTTTTCTAGCTTTCTCCTGACATCTTCTTCAGCGAGAGTGAATCAGAAGCTGCGTCAGTCCTTTTCTCCCCGACCTTTTTGCACATATCTGCATAGATGTGAAATAAAAATACAAGTGCATGTGGTATAGAAAGATGGTTAGAGTGAGGGTGAGGTACTAACTAAAAGCTAGCTATTCAGGATCAACAAGAGTGGCAAAAGGGATAAGAAGTCCTGAATATAATATAACACGTTTTCTAATCCTAGTGCCAATAACAAGAAGAATTAAAGTCCAGATTATGTCCATATAAAATAGAGTCTAAAGCCTATCCGATAAACCTTAAAGGGATTGAAGTTTTCTGGCCTGAGGAAGGATCCGAATGTGAGAAGGCGTCGGCTCGTCTCTGTACTCTAAATTCTGCAGCAATGTTCACTAGAAAGCAGGTCATACTCACAAATGGTTAGAACTCATCATAGATTTTGGTCATAATCTCCAGAAGTTGTGATTTGACCCTTATAACAGACTGACTCCAAATAAAGGAAATAACAAGAAACAAAGTGCAGACTCGATAATAACCTCCCCCAGACTTACTTCACACCGTCCCGGTGTGAGAATAAACTAGAGGAGCAAGCAAAAGAAGACAAATAAAACAAAGAAAGCAAAAAGAAAAACGGATAAAACAAAGAGATAGAGATAGGTACGGTGCGTCAATCGACAGGTGGGTCCTCTGGGCTCTCGCTCCTAGCTCTGCCGGTACGTCTACGGCGTCTCGGATGGCGCTCAGAAGGGCTCGTCGCAGCAGCTGCAGAATGCTGGCAACAGCCACTGGAAAGGCGCTCTAAGATCCGCTGCATGAGGCTGTTGTTCTTCCTTTGTGAAGCCACCATCCAGCGTCGGTACTCAGCGGTATCTGCCTCGTCGGAGATGGGGGAAGGTCGAACTCGCCGGTGGTAGCGGATGTAGAGGGGCGACGAGACTGAGGAGTACTGTGGATGAAATCGTCCTCCAGAGGAGGCATAGGGCCGTGAGAAGAGCTGGCAAAGTCCTGGTCTGAGAGAGAGCGTCGCGTGAAATCGTCCAAGAGAAGGACTTTGTGTATGAAGCGCATATCCTCGATAGAGCAAAGCTGTGTCTTGGCTGGGTCCGGGAGGTAGATGTGCTGCGGTAGCCCATTGAGACCTGTGTACTGATAGAGAAGCTGATCTGATCGGAGAGGGGAGAGAATGCGAGAGTGGAGCAGATGCCTAATGTCCATACGCTCGCCCTGCTCCACGTAACTGAAGTAGCAGAGCTGGACGTGCGCGATCTCGAAGAGTCCGGTCAGAAGGCTGCCAATCCGCTCTGTTTGCTTCGTCTTGCGGTCCTTGATGCTGCATATCAGCTCGGCGAAGTGCATGCCAAGGTTGGAGCGGTAAGACTCCGGTGGTGGTGCGCCAAGGAGAAGGGTGTTGACTCCATGAGAACCAACAATGACGTCGCTGCAACCAAGATACAGCAGGATCATCTCTTCGGTGTGTACCTTGTTTCCGGATGGGCGGTGAGCAACATGTTACTGAAGATCCGGGCGCAGATGCGGAGAGCTGGATGTCGGATGCAGGACTGAGCGGCTGAGTTCGAGGAGTAAGGGCCGCGACCAATCGTCTCCCAGAAAGTCTTTACTTCCTTGAACCGTGTGGGAAAGTCGAGGCGCTCCACCTCATGCCTGAAACCGTACATAGTGGTGAAGTTCACCATTGGAATGTCAAATCGTCGCCCGCCGGCCTTGAACGTGAAAGTGGCACCAGCTAGAGTCCGGTTCTCGGGATCCTGGTGAATGATCCGTGCCGAGGCGAGACACTGACGGACAAGCTCTGGATAAAGTATCGACTCTTCAAAAGAGAATGCAAGGCAATGGGCGTTGGAGAGGATTCTAGAGACGGTGTCGTGCAGTCCAAGCATCTCCAATGTCTCGCGGCAAACAAAACGCGTCGGTGCAATAGTGAGCTTCAGCATCTGATTATAGTAGGATGCATCCCGTTGATCTCATACTTCGTCGGATTGAAGAGGCAAGTTGTCGTCTGGCAGGGCAAACGGCGTGTTTTCCGGGCGAGGCCACGGGTACAGCCACGGCGAGGGGATTGATTCCTTGCCCTTGCGACTTTGTTTCGGAGCCATTGGTACCTTGCTCGGTTGTGGAAAGCGATGGAAGATTCGAGAAGAGGGCGAGAAGGCGCACAGAATCGACCCAAAAATTATTGAAATCGGTTGAGTTTTGAAAAATCTGTTTGTGGGGATTGGGGGTTTGATATCGCGAGAGAGAAAAAGAGGAGAAGAAGTCGGGGGAGAAGAAGAAGAAAAAGAAAGGAAGAAAGAGAAAAAGAAAGGAAAAAGAAAATAAAAGGAAAAATAAAAATTTTTTTATTTTGGAAAAACGCGGGATTTAAATCCGTTTTGAAATTGCGGAAAACTTACCTGGAACGAGCAGGTGCTCGGAAGTCGCCTCGGATTGAGCAGGTGCTCGTTTCAAATCGCCGATTTTCCCTTTTTTTTTTTTTTTTTTTTTTTTGTCTGAAACAAAGAAAAACAAAACCAAAAATCAATAGCAAAGGAAAAATAAAAAGAAATATTTACACTTACTAGTGGGTTGCCTCCCACTCAGCGCTTGGTTTAAGTCGTTAGCTTGACTTGGTGAGCTGATCAGGCTTGTGGAGGTTCAGTCAGGGGAAAATCTTCCCCTTCCTCGAGTTGTGCGTCGGCAAGATAGGGCTTTAATCGCTGCCCATTAACCACGAACTCTTCGCCTTTGTTGTTAATCAGAACAACTGCTCCGTATGGCCGGACTTCTTTGATGGTGAATGGTCCAGACCACCTTGAGCGCAGCTTCCCAGGAAATAGCTTTAACCGAGAATTGAAGAGCAGGACTTGATCAGCTGGGGCGAAGTTGCGAGCCAGGATACGCTTATCGTGATACGCCTTAGTCCGCTCCTTGTATATTTTGGAGTTTTCATAGGCGAGATGCCTAATCTCCTGAAGCTCATGCAGCTGCATCATTCGTCTCTCTGACGCCGGCTTTATGTCGTAGTTAAGGAACTTGACTGCCCAGGCGGCTTTGAACTCCAATTCAACGGGAAGATGGCAAGCTTTTCCATAGACAAGGTTGAAAGGCGTGGTTCCTAATGGCGTTTTGTAAGCTGTCCGGTATGCCCATAAAGCATCGTCCAACTTAGAAGCCCAATCCTTGCGAGTAGTACTCACGGTTTTCTGCAGGATACTCTTGATCTCGCGGTTGGAAACCTCAACCTGCCCACTTGTTTGCGGATGATAGGGAGTGGCGACTTTGTGCTTAACACCATTCTTGCGCAGCAAAGATTCAAAGATCTTGTTGATGAAGTGAGAGCCTCCATCACTGATAACCACTCGCGGAACTCCAAACCTGGGGAAGATGATAGATTTGAACATTTTGGTCACGACCCGTGCGTCGTTAGTGGGGCTTGCAATCGCCTCAACCCATTTGGACACATAGTCCACTGCGACGAGTATGTACTCGTTCCCAAAAGAAGAGGAAACGGGCCCATAAAGTCGATTCCCCAGACATCGAAGACCTCAACTTCGAGAATGAAGTTCTGTGGCATCTCGTTGCGCCTACTGATGTTCCCCTGTCGCTGGCATGAATCGCACCGTGAGACAAACCGCTGCGCATCCCTGAACATCGTCGGCCACCAGTATCCTGCTTGCAATGCTTTGGAAACCGTTTTGAAGGTGGCGAAGTGACCTGCGTATGAAGAACCATGGCAGTGAAACAATATGTCCGGAATCTCTTCTTCAGTTACGCAACGTCGGAAAACTCCATCTGGACAATGTTTGTACAGGTAAGGCTCATCCCAGAAGTAGTGACGGATGTCCTTGAGAAATTTCTTCCTCCTGTACCCTGCGAAGTTCCGCGGTTCCTGATCAGCAGCCAGGTAGTTGGCTATCTCTGCAAACCAAGGCGTAGAAGAGCGCTCGGTGTGTGCAGCCTGTGCGCAGAGCTCTAGTTGAGCAGGTGCTCGCTGGGTGGGAGCACGTGCTTCCTCGATATGGAAAACGCCGATGGAATAAATCTGTTCCTCCGGGAGACTGTCATCAAGAGGCGTTTCTGCATCAATCCTCATCCTAGACAAATGGTCGGCAGCTCCATTGTCTATCCCTTTCTTGTCCTTAATCTCGAGATCGAATTCCTGCAAGAGAAGGATCCATCTGAGCAAGCGCGGCTTGGCATCCTTCTTTGTCAGCAAATACTTGAGAGCCGCATGATCAGTGTGCACGATGACCTTAGAACCAACCAGATAGGAGCGGAATTTCTCAAAAGCAAAGACAACCGCTAGAAGTTCCTTCTCGGTTGTGGCATACTTGCATTGTGCGTCATCTAGAGTACGGCTGGCATAGTAGATAACATGAAGCTTCTTGTCCTTTCTCTGTCCGAGAACTGCTCCAACAGCATAATCACTAGCGTCAGTCATCACCTCAAAAGGAAGGCTCCAGTCTGGAGGTTGCACAATGGGTGCGCTGATGAGGGCTCCCTTGATCGTGTGGAAAGCTTCGAGGCATGCATATCGAACTCAAACTTCACCTCCTTGCAGAGTAGGCGTGTAAGAGGCCTGGCGATTTTTGAAAAATCCTTGATGAAGCGTCTGTAGAAGCCGGCATGTCCCAGAAAACTGCGGATCCCTTTAACTGATGTTGGCGGCTGCAAGTTCATCATGACTTCGATCTTGGCCTTGTCTACTTCGATCCCATCCTCTGAAATCCGATGTCCGAGCACAATCCCATTTCTGACCATGAAGTGGCACTTCTCCCAATTAAGAACCAGATGTTTCTCTTCGCATCGTTTGAGTACCCTGCACAGATTAGACAAACAATCAGAGAAAGAGTTCCCGTACACCGAGAAATCGTCCATAAACACTTCCATAATGTCTTCAATCAGGTCCGTGAAGATGGACATCATGCATCGTTGGAAGGTAGCTGGGGCGTTACACAAACCAAACGGCATGCGCCTGTAAGCGAATGTGCCGTAGGGACATGTAAACGTCGTCTTCTCCTGATCGTCTGGGTGAATGGGTATCTGAAAGAAACCTGAATAACCATCTAAAAAGCAGTAGTATGGATGGTTAGCGAGTCTTTCAAGCATCTGATCAATAAAAGGGAGAGGGAAGTGATCTTTGCGAGTTGCAGCATTAAGTTTGCGGTAATCTATGCACATCCTATGTCCGGTTATTGTCCTAGTTGGAATTAGCTCATCCCTATCGTTTTTAATGACAGTGATTCCGCCCTTCTTAGGGACTACATGAACAGGACTAACCCAAGTACTATCAGAAATAGCATAAATCACCCCAGCTTCTAGAAGTTTCATTATCTCCTTCTTTACAACATCTTTTAGATTCGGGTTTAACCTCCTCTGATGTTCTATAGAACTCATCGATTCATCTTCTAGATGTATCCTATGCATGCAAAGATCAGGTGAGATACCAGGGATGTCAGCAAGCGAGTAACCTATAGCCTTCCTATACTTCCTAAGTTCACATAAGAGTAAGGCTACTTCTACATTGTTCAGGTCAGCATTTATAATCACAGGGTAAGTAGAGTTTGTTCCCAGAAATGCGTACCTGAGCCCGGCTGGAAGAGTTTTAAGCTCCAATTTAGGAGCTTTCAACTCGCTCCAGGGGCTGTCAATCGGATCAAGAGGCGGAGCAGGTGCTCGCGGAATCTGAGCGGGTGCTCCATCTGTTTCTGCCGGTTTTTCCTCTTCGTCCAGACTCATGTAGGCCACCATCTGTTCCATTCTGCGGCTCGAATCTAGCATCTTGGCATGGCTGTCAGCTTCTTCACTTATGAAACCGTGTTCCCTTTCAGCTAGGGTGAGGGCGGTTTCGAGAGGGTCCGGGCAGAGAATTTCTTCAGCTGCCTCCTCATAGACGTCGTCTACTCCTTCCACAACGAAGGTCTGTCCGTCCAGCATGGGTTTCTTCAGCAGCTTATCCATCTCAAACGTCATAACCATGTCTCCCAGCTGGAGATCGATCACTCCATTCTGGACGTCTATGATCGCACCAGCTGTGCATAGGAAAGGTCGACCTAGAATCAGAGGATCCTTCGGCTCCTCATCAAGTTCCAGAACAACAAAATCGGCGGGATCAAAGTATCTCCTATCCGCACATATATATCTTCCAAAACTCCTTTAGGGAGCTTGGTTGACCGATCAGCAAAAACCAAGGAGATGCGCGTGGGTTTGAACTTGGTGAATCCCAAACGCTTGGCAACTGAGTAAGGCATGAGATTCACGCTGGAACCAAGATCGCACAGAGAGCATGAAAAAGTCATTGGGCCGATTGTAACTGACAAGACAAATCGTCCAGGATCGCCTCTCTTCTTGACGACCTTGTTTTGAAGAACGGCGCTGCACTCCCTTGAAACCGTCATCACCCTTTCTTCCTCCACGATTTTTCCAGAGACCAGAGTCTTCATGTACCGTTTGAGAGCCGGTATCATCTGGACTGCATCAGCGAGAGGTAGCTTTACGGTAAGATCCTTAAGCATCTCTCTACACTTAGCATCTTCCAAGTCCTTGCGAGACTTCTTGGGTGGCAAAGGGTAAGGGACCTTAGGCTTGTACACCCTTTCTGGAATCGCCGAGTTTTTAGAGGTAAGTGGAGTGGTCCGACCGAGCACCTGCTCGGTTGAGCTTCAGGGTGCTCGGTGGAATCATCCTCTAAAATGTCGAATGGTGAAGGTGTGGATTCAGCTTGCGTCGAGCTGTTACTTGTTTCTCCGGTTTCATAGGTGCCGTGACCCGATCCGAGCAGGTGCTCGTAGTTGGCTTCTCCTACATTGCCTTTGTCCGATCGTGAGGGTGATCTATCCTGGAGTGTCTTTCCGCTTCTCAGCTCAATGGCGTTGACAAACTCCTTCCTAGGTGCCTCAACTTTTCCAGGTAGAGTTCCTGGTGTCCTTTTTATGGATTCTGCAGTCTGAGCAATCTGAACATCCAGTTGCTTCATATGTGTCCACGGCCTCGTATTTCCCATTTAGATCCACATACATGGTGTCAACCTTAGCATTAATCTCGGCTGCGGCTTTCTGTTGTCCAGCTAGAAGTTGTTGCATCATGTTTTTCAGCTCGTCTTGAGATCCGGATGCTGGAGAAGGTTCGCGGATTCTGAAATTGCTGAGGCTGTGGGTTCTGAAACTGGGGTTGCGGATTGTTGTATGGCTGCCTAGGTTGATTTCCTCCTTGAAATCGGTTCTGGTTAGGGATGAATGGCCGGTTCTGGCTCTGGTAGTTGTTGGAGTAGCCTCTCTGAAAACTCGTCTGAGGCTGAGTTCCTTGCTTAGGGTAGACTTGATCCTGAGGGTTCTCCACATTGTTGCTTCTGTAGGACAGGTTTGGGTGAGAGTTGAAACCTTGGTTGTTGAAGCCACGGCTTTGCCCAAAACTTTGTCCACTCACGTAATTGACCTCCAGCTGATCATCACTTGTTTCCTCTCCAAAGACCTGGGCGATGGGCTCTTCTCCATGCTCATCCACGAAGTGGACCGACTTTTGGTTTCCCTTAAGCAAAAGGTTAACCTTGGCTGTGAGCTCATCTCTTCTTTGACTCCACGCTATTGACCTTTTTCTGTCATATTCCGGAGACTTGTTGCTGGAGCTTGCTGCGAGGTTCTCAATTAGCTCCAGGGCTCCTTCCTTTGATTTGGTGTAGAAATCTCCATTGCTGGCGGCATTGAGGGCGTTTCTGTAGTCCCATTCTACTCCATCATAGAAAGTACTGAGCAGCTGCTCATCGCTAAAGCCGTGATGAGGACACTCACGCTTATACTCCTTGAAGCGTTCCCACGCTTCATTAAATGTCTCTCCGGGAAGCTGCTCAAACGTGGATATCTTGCTCCTTAAAGCTGCGGTCTTTGACTTCGTGTAGAATTTGTCCAGGAAGGCGGATCTTGCATCAGCCCATGTCGCTAGAGAGCCTGGTGGCAGAGACTTCAACCACCGCGAAGCTTTTCCCGCAAGAGAGAATGGAAAAAGCTTACACTTCAGGAAATCTGGAGTCACACCATTAGAGCCGGTTGTGCTACAAATCTCCTCGAAGTTCTCGATGTGATCCATCGGGATTTCAGCAGGTAGGCCATGGAAGAGATGTTTTTGACAAGCGCAATCATCTGAGGCTTGATCTCATAGTCTTGCCTCTGAATGGTTGGAGTGACAATGGCTGAGCGATCCTGGTAGTAAGCATGTGCTGCGTCTTTATCCCCAACGCTGGTTGCTGAACAAGCTGTCGCTCTTGTTGCATGCGCAGCTGCTCCATGGTCGCCTGAAGAGTTCGCAGCTGAGCTGCCATGTCCGCTTGTTCGCCCATCTCCGGATAGTCGGTGTCGGTTGTTTCTGGTTCCGGAACAGGTGTGTTACGTCTTTGCCTGTTCTCTCGTTCCTTCTTGCTAATTCGTCGTTAGATAAATTGACAAGATTCTCGTTATTCTTGCTCCTTGTGCTCCTGGTCATACACCTGAAACGCAAAGAAGAAGAAAAACAGAAAACGAGTTTAGTGGTGTTCTTAGTCTAATGACCTAGCCGTAAACCAAAGGTGAATTTTTGGTCCCCGGCAACGGCGCCAAAAACTTGATGTACGAGTTTTAAACCCTATTTCCTACTGCAAGTGCACAGCAAATCAGAGTAGTACTTAGGGGTCGATCCCACGAAGACCAAGTTCACACTATGGATTAATAAGCTAAAATCAAGAGCTAAGAGATTCAATATTGGTTGTAAGAAATCGTGACTAGCAAGTTACTAAAACAAATCGGTTTTAACTATTATAAAGCAAGCGTTAGGTCAAGGCAATTCGCAGGAAATTCAGAGCAAGGTCAAACAACTATTCAGGATTAATATTAAGAACAAGTCCAGAACTCAAACACGATGATAATATTAATTCACTCTCGTGATACTAACAACTTTATCTAGCAACCTAAAAATCCTAACTCTCGTTGGTATCAGAATCGCAGATAAGCATTAATGATCAAGTTTGATTTGTTCACAATTCTCCAATACATCTACTCTCGCAGGTAATGAATAAATTGCTCATCTAGATCTCTTCTAGCAACCTAGCAACTCTCGCTGTCTAGATAAACCTAAGATCATGAACAGATTGGCCAAATCGATTCAAGCAATACGAACTCCCTAGATGAAGACTAACGATTTTGATTCCTATTTGTGTTTAACCCTAGCTCATGAATTCCTTTGAAAACCTTAACCTAACTAATAGATCTACTCAGACATAATCAAGGATAAAAGAAATAAAATAGATGAATTCAAAGAAAGCATGAAATCGATTTTATAAATAAGAAGTACTAGGGTTCAGAAATCTTCTCCAAATTGTAGCTTGAGATCTTCTCCCTTACAATATAATTCCAAAAGCTAAGAGGTAAAAACAAAAGATAAGATGATATATATAAAACCTAAAAACTAGGGAGAGTATTTATATTAGGTGTCATAGGCGGCTGGAAAGGAGGCTGGGCTTTTTCAAAAGTCGGCGGCCCTATTAGGGTAAAACCCTTCTTTTTGTTACTTCCGCGGCGAGCAGGTGCTCACTTGGTGGCCGAAATCTGCGAGCATGTGCTCATCGATTGGAGTTGGTGGTTCTTCATAAGATTTTCCTTCTTTTCTTCAAATTTGATTCTTTTCTGTTCCAAAGGTTCCAAATGCTCCAAACTCCAATTTCAGCTCCAAAGCTACCTAAAACTCCTAATACACACTCAAAAACTCTAGAAAATAATTAGATAAAAGGGGTTAGAAAGGGTAAAAATCCCAACATATCACTTATCTACAAATGCTTTGCATGTAGTGTGTTGATTTTTGATATCATCAAGCTTTACAATGGCAGTTGCTGGTATCAAGAACATTCAAGATACTTATGGATTGAGTAGAACCAGTTGGCAAGGAGATCCATGTGTCCCTAAACAGTTTTTGTGGGACGGTCTAAAGTGCGAGAGCTCGGATATTTCTAGGCCACCAATTATCACTGAATTGTATGATGAGTACGTCATTTATATATCTTAATTACTTAATCATGTCAATTACGAACTAGATATCTCACACTTCGTGTCTCCAGAGACATATCTTCAAGTGGATTAACTGGGAACATCGCGCAAGCCATTCAAAGTCTTATGCATCTGCAAATACTGTAAGTATCTCCACGTACGGTTGACCAAGCTTAATATTTTGTTTAGCCTTTAGAAATGAATAATATTTGATGGGTTATTTATACATTTTTAATGGTAGGGTCTTGTCAAATAACAATTTGACTGGAGAAATACCTGAATTTCTAGCTGAAATGAAATCACTTAGGGTCATGTAAGTATTTCATGAAACACTATACAAACTTCGACCCTTTCTTTTTAACTAAGCTTTCTCCTAAACATGGTTGGTTCTTTTTAATATATTTTTATATTCCAACAGAGTCCTAAGTGGTAATAACTTAACTGGGTCGGTTCCTTCCTCACTTCTTCAGAAGAAAGATTTGATGTTACAGTAAGCTATCTTTTTTTGTTTTTTTTTTCCAATTATTATATATTACGCCAGTTGTTCGTATCTTTAACAACACTCACATTCTGCAGTGTCGACAACAATCCCCATCTTGTTTGCACAACTGGTTCATGTGTCCACGAAGGAGAGGGTGTACATAAGAAAAAAAATATCATTGTACCAGCGGTTGCATCAATTGCTTTAATATTTGTTATTATAGGTGCATTCGTCATGTTCCTTGTTCTTAGAAAGAAAAAAAAGTCACCAAAAGTTGAAGGTAACTATGAATAAATAGGCTCAAGAGTAATATTTAAACATACATACACATCGAGATTAACCAGATTTTTGCCTTGTAACTTTAGGGCCACAACCATCTTACATGCAAGCATCAGATGGTAGATTATCTCAACCAAAGAATAGAATCTTTACTTACCCAGAAGTTATGACGATGACAAATAACTTCCAAAGAGTGCTTGGTAAAGGAGGTTTTGGAACCGTTTATCATGGTTTTGTGAACGGTACAGAACAAGTAGCTGTTAAGATTCTTTCCCATTCATCATCTCAAGGATATAAACAATTCAAAGCTGAGGTAAAATCCGAAACTCAATAATTCAATGATTTAACTATTTTTATAATTATTTTGAACTTTTTTGAATATGTGGTTTGGTGTTTAGGTAGAACTTCTTCTTAGAGTTCATCACAAGAATTTGGTCGGTCTTGTTGGATACTGTGACGAAGGAGATAACTTGGCTCTCATTTATGAATACATGGCCAATGGAGATTTAAAAGAACTTTTGTCAGGTAAGCAGACAAACATAAACGGTTGTGTTGTTGTAGTTTAATGGTGATATCTTAAGACTTTGACATCCGTCTCTCCATTCAAAACACAGGAAGACGTAACCGCTTTATTTTAAATTGGGCAACTAGACTAAAAATAGTCATCGAGTCTGCGCAAGGTTGGTTTATAGATTGATTATCCCTATTATTATTATTCTTATGTTTGTTTATTTGCTATTCCACATCGAACCGTTCGGATTTTTTTGGCATAGGGCTTGAGTATTTACATAACGGATGTAAACCACCAATGGTTCATAGAGACGTCAAACCCACGAATATATTGTTAAATGAACATTATGAGGCCAAACTTGCTGATTTTGGGCTTTCAAGGTCATTTCCGATCGAAGGTGAAACTCATGTGTCAACAGTTGTTGCTGGAACTCCTGGATATCTTGATCCTGAGTAAGTATAATAGCTTAAAACATTCTCCATCTTTCAATGAGAAATAAAATTGATAAATTCTATATTCCAATTCATTCCAGATACTACAGAACAAATTGGTTGACAGAAAAGAGTGATGTTTATAGTTTCGGAATAGTATTGTTGGAGATCATCACAAACCGACAGGTGATCGAGCAAAGCCGTGAAAGGCCATACATATCCGAATGGGTGGGGTTAATGCTTACAAAAGGAGACATCATAAGCATTATGGATCCAAGTCTAAATGGAGATTATGATTCTGGTTCTGTGTGGAAAGCTGTTGAACTAGCAATGTCTTGTCTGAATCCTTCTTCCACGAGAAGACCTACAATGTCTCAAGTTGTTATTGGATTAAACGAGTGTCTTGCATCTGAGAATTCAAGAGGGGGAGCGAGTAGGGACACGGACTCGAAGAGTTCTATAGAAGTGAGCTTGACCTTTGGTACTGAAGTGAGGCCAACGGCTCGGTAGATTACATGATGATTATTATGCGGTTTCTGTTTGTTGTTTCTATTTTATGTAAATTTCTTCAAAATCGTATGTGAAAGTACGAGAACTACTTAGAATAGTAATTAGAACATAATATAACACATGAGTTTCTCTACTAAGAATCACCTAAAACAATTCTTCAATAAGCTCAAGACAGTTTTTGATTTATTGACGTATCCTCTCCTGTTCAAGTATCCTTGAACACAATCCAAAAACCTCTCAATGAAAACCCTTCAACTCTTGGGACTCTTTAGTATCTTCTTTACAATAAACTCCAACACCCTTTTACTGAAAGCTCTCTTGATTGTGTTTTTTTTTTTTGAATTGAATGTTAAATTTCAAAACCAAAAAAACTTTTTTACATAGGGATGCTACCAGTCTTTATATTTTTTTCAGACCGAGAGATAGAAAAAAAAATAACATAAGCTGAAACATAGAATTTATAAACGGGAGTTGAACCAGAAGACCAAACTCTCGTCAAGCCTCTTTTCCCCTGCAGCTCTTGCTGTGCTTAATCTGTTTCGGACGGTTTTGTCGATAATCTTTACCAGTCTTGATGGTGGTGATGGTGTTTCCCCATGCCTCCTCAGATTCCGTTCTCTCCAAATCCCATAGAGAGTCGCCTGAAAAACATACTTCAGGACAAAAGCTTCCACAAAATTATGTGTTGGCTTCAAAATGTAAGAGATGATATCGGCAGCAGTTGCAGTGTATGCCGATTTCATAATTCCCCCAGTTAGATTGTGCCAAACTTCCTCTGAGAAAGAACAAGTGAAGAAGAGATGATTATTGCTTTCAATAGGGTGGTTGCAGAGGATGCATTTGGGATCATGAGCAGGATTCCAAGCATGAGTTCTGTCACCAGTTGACAGACGGTTCTGTATCATGAGCCAGGCCAGAAAGGCGTATTTTGGTGTCGCATATGAGAACCAAATAGACGTTGCCCATTGTTGCGATTCATTTGGCTGTCTAATCTGGTTCCAAGTGTTCTTAGCCAGAAACTTACATTTAAAATCGTTCTCCTTCTGCCGCCATAAAGCCACATCTGTCTCTTCAGCAACTCTTTGAATCCGGTATCTATCAATTGTCTCTTCTATCTCATTAAGAACATCACTTCTATGCCTTCTTCGCCTGTGTGAGAGCAGGACATCCTCCACGGTAGACAGCGCCGGTATTCCCATTGAGATAAATCCACCTCCCCCAGTAAGATCATGTAAGCAACCCTGAGTTGACCATTTGTCAAACCAGAACGATGTTTTTTGACCATTTCGAACCTCAACCTGGTAGAATTCACGGGCTAGAGTTCTGAGTTTTAGCAGCTTTCTCCACATCCATGACCCATTCTGTGACCTATTGTTGATCGACCAGAAACTACCCTTTCTGATGAGATAAGTACGCAACCATAATGCCCAAAGAGATTCTGCCGAAACAATTCGCCATATGAGTTTCAGACTGTTGACTGTGGTGACATCTTGCAGTTTTTTCAACCCTAAACCTCCCTCCATTTTCGGCTTGCAAACATCCGTCCATGATACTTTTGATCTCTTTTGTTTTAATTCTGGACCTGACCACAGAAAAGCAGAACAGAGACTTTCAATCTCACGAATACACTTTCTCGGCAGTCTGAATGCACTCATCCAGAAATTCGTTATGCTCATAAGCACCGATGCAATCAACTGTAACCGACCTGCATAAGACAGAAATCTGGAAGTCCACGAGCTTATTCTCACTCTTAGCTTTTCGATCAAGGGCTGATAATCATTTGTAGACATTCTCTTGGTGAGTAGAGGTAAACCAAGATAACGGACCGGGAACGAGCCACTCTCAAACGGGAACTGAGCTAAAATATTTTCTTTTGTGGATTCCGCAACTCCCGCCATGTAAATTGTTGATTTGTCAAGACTGATTTTTAAACCAGACGCTTCTGCAAATTCGTCAAAGACCTGCATAGCCCCTTCCACTGATTTTTTTGTTCCTTCCATGAACACTATAAGATCATCAGCAAAACACAGGTGAGTGAGAGAGATGTTCTTACAGCGAGGGTGATAGTGAAATCTCTTTTTTTCTGCAGCCGAATCCAGTCTATGGGATAGATAGTTCATGCAGATTACAAATAAGTAAGGCGATAGAGAACACCCTTGTCTTAGACCTCTTGTGCTCTGAAAATATCCCGCTAATTCTCCATTGACTTGAACTGAAAATGAAGCAGTAGATATACATAGCTTTATCCAGTGTATGTATTTAGGAGGGAAATTTAGAGCCTCCAAAGTATTCAGTATGAAAGACCATTGCACAGAGTCGAATGCTTTGGAGATATCAATCTTCATTGCACATCGTGGGGAAATATCCTCCTTATGATAGTCTTTTACCAACTCAGTAGCAAGCAAAAGATTTTCCATAAGAAGTCGATCTTGTACAAATGCAGATTGGTTTGGTCTAATCAGCTCTTGATTGTGTTAAAACACATACGATGCTTCTTCACGCCTATTTATACCCAATAGATGTTTGCAGCCAACCTTAACTTAATTTCCACGTTAAGATCTACGAATATCTTTGTCGACCTTATTTTTCCTTTTGTTTTCTAAAAAGAATAAGGAAAATTTTTCCTAACTGAAAAATAAAGCATCTTCATATTCCATTAAGTTCCTCAAGTTACATGTTTTCTACCACTTCAGCAACCGCCCCTTGACTCGTCCACGTCACTTGCTCCATGATTCATAAACTTTGACTATAGCTTGTAACTCTTTAATGGATTCTCTGGGAAAAGATCCTGACATGAATAGGCTGCAGTCGCATTGACTGTGGAGACTTAACACGTTAAATTTCTAGTATCTTTACTTTTCTGCAATTCGGTTTCTTATCTTCTTTTCAAATTGATTCGAAACAAAGTTGACACAAATCGGAGCGAATTAGAGTAGTAGAGTGAGCTTTCCGCTGGTGAAATCACTACAAAACCAAAGTAAACTCAATTTAGTTTATGGAGTTATAAGTTTGATAGTTTTACTTTGATCATTGAAAACAATCTTATGTATTGTCAATTCGTGATCTTTTGATAAACCAAAAAAATAAAAATAAATGAATGAAATTTCATTTGAGAAATTGAATAAAGAAAAAAAGATGATTTGATGTTTCTAATTGTTCATAACTTCATCATTAAATTTTGAGGAGGAAAATATTTCTTTATTAATTCACTAAAACATAAAGAAAAATGAGGAATGGTATGTGATCTATATCTCAAAAAATTGATAAAAAAAAAATTCGCTTAATTGGTAAAAATATTGAGGAATAACAAAATTCATCCTAATTATTTTCCTAAAATATGGTTAAAGACTGAATTAAGTGCAAAGTTTGATACACTATTTGTAGTGCTTACGTTGAAAAAATGTAAGGTACTTCATTTGTTCTAGCTTCCTCTGCAAAAATCCTCTTGATTGTAAGCCCAAAACCCGAAGGAAACCTTATGGTTTGCATTAGGCGTTTACATTTGGGGAATTTTGCAAAATGCCTTATTTAAAAATTGATATTTGAAAAATACCTCACTTTTTTTTTGGATTTTGAAAAATACACTTTTTATATGTTAAAAGACTATTTTGACCATATTTAAACAAAACATTATTAGATCATTATAAATTAAAATAAAATTCGAAATTAATATTGTTAAGATTAATATTTTATTTTTGTTTCCGATATAAAAAATAATATCTTAATTATTTAAAATTATTAATTTTAAAATGGATTAGTATATTTTCAATTTTAAATTTTATATCTAAACAAACAGAATTATTTTTGGAACCTTATATAATAACTTTAATATCCCACTTATACTCTAACTTCATCAAACAATTGACAATAATTTTGAAATAAAGTTTTATGATCAAAAAAATATTAAGATTATAAAATCTAATTAACCACCATGTATGGATCAAGGTTATAAATAATATTTTGGTTCAGAAAAAAAAAGAAATTAATATTTATAAAAAAAGAATAAAAGAACTTTTATCATTTTATAATGAAACAAAATAAAAATAAAATTTTAGTTTTTCTACTTTTTATTATTTAAAATTCATTTTATTTAACTTAATTATAAATTTCATTCTATGATAATTTAGTCATTTCATTTCAGAAAAAGTGTAGTTTTCAAAATCCAAAAAAACTAAGGTATTTTTCAAAACAAAAGTCTTATTAAGGTATTTTCTCAAATTTTATAAAAATTATTTACATATTTCAAAAATGAGATTTTTTTTTTTTTGTGTAATTTGTTTTCTCATGATTTTAAATGTGAACGCATAAATTGAGTTTGAAACAATATGGAATGTTAGATTGGCTTTAAGAAACCTTTCAAACGAAGTCTTCTTCAGTATTCATTAGTTTTTCTTAAACTATACAACATCTTTAATTCTTTATCTGCTATACTGATACGATTTGGTTTGGTTTAGCTTGGTTTGGGGAGATTCCCACGCTAGTCTCGGGTTAACTTCAATTCCGAAAGCCATCACAACGTGTAGGCGTAAGAATAAACGTGAGGAGGGCTTCAGGAGGACGAAGTTGTTGGAGTTGATTTAATCAATGAGTCACGTCATAGGACATGGGAGAATCTTCGAGCACCACTACTCTTTGTGTCACCTTTTATGATTAAATTTCTCCCATCTTGTTCTCTGCCGGCATCAGGTTGCAGCAGGACATTATGTTTTTTTTTCAATTACTCATTTAGTTACTATTATTTTTCCTTTTGTCAACTTTCTCAACGAGTTAATGTGTTTTTGAATGCCCATTTGGGAAATGACTCTCAAATAATATTGATGGATTGATATCATATATCTAAAGCTCGCTTCACTTTGTTAAATGTTGAAATCTCCTTTGGGAAAGTCGAGTAGAAAAATGGAGAGACAATGGGCGTTCTTTGTGATGTGTTTCCTTATACTATATCTTGTTCAAGCTCAGGATCCAATAGGTACTTATTACCTCTTAATTATTGTTTTTATTCTATATTCCATATACCTAATTATGTTTTGAGTTTAGTAATTTGGTCTCATATGTTTCTTACCATAGGATTTATCAATTTGGATTGTGGTTTGTCCATTCAAGGCTCTCCTTATAAAGAATCCTCGACCGGGTTAACATATACATCAGATGACGGTGCAGTCCAGAGTGGGAAAATCGGGAAAATCGCGAAAGAATTGGAGTCATTATACAATAAACCGGAATGGACGCTTAGATACTTTCCAGATGGAGTACGAAACTGCTACAATGTGAATGTCACACGTGGCACAAATTATCTAATAAAGGCTTCCTTCGTATATGGAAACTATGATGGTCTTAACGTTGTCCCAGACTTCGACCTATACTTTGGTCCGAATATTTGGACAACAGTAAGTACTAATGACACTACAAAGGAGATCATCCATGTGATGAGATCCAACTCTTTGCAGGTTTGTCTTGTCAAGACAGGAACAAGTATACCTATGATAAGTACTTTGGAAGTACGACCACTAAAGAATAGTTCGTATCCTACTGAAAGCGGCTCACTCAAGTATCTATTCCGATTGTATTTTAGCAATTCAAGTGACTACATCGGGTAAGGACGTATCCCTCAGTATTTCTCACACGTAGAATATCTAGCATTTTTAGATGCAACATTTAGATATTGTTATTTTTTTAAACTAATATTTACATTTGTATGCAGCAATTATATGCAGATATTGTTTGTTTTTGAATCTATCAGAAAATCTGGATGCCAAGTACTATTTTATGACAAAATATATGTTTCAATTATTTTTATTTATTTATATTCATATCAGTATAATATATATATATATATATATATATATATATTTCGAAATTAAATTTAAATTTATAATTTTGATAAAAATATGATTTTTAAATAATTGAAATATCAAAAATTTGGCGGGAAATGCAGTTTTAGCGAAAAACACAGAATTACGGTTTTGGAGAATGCGGATTTGCGGTTTCAGTGGAAAAACAAAAATTTGCGATCTTGGCCAGAAAATGCAGATTTTTGATTTTGGTAGAAAATATGGATTTACGATTTTGACGTGAAAAACATGGATTTGTGGTTTTTGCGGAAATGCAGATTTGCGGTTTTGACAGGAAAAACGTAAATTTATGATTTTTCGGGAAAATGCGTATTTTCGGTCTTGATGAAAAACGTGGATTTTTATTTTTTTTCTGAAAAACGCAGATTTTTGGTTTTGTCGAAAAATGCGGACTTCCGATTTTGGTGGAAAATGTAATTTTACTGTTTTGGTGAGAAAATACGATTTTGTTAGGTTTTGTAATTTTAACAAAAGAAACCCGTTTTCTCTTTAGTTTTATGATTCTGATGGAAAAGGAATTCTTTTTTTTTTTGTGGAATACACGATTTGAGCAGAAAATTATGTTTTTTTGAGAATTTATGATTTAGTTATTTTTATGGAAATACATATTTGTTGTTTTAATAAGAAAACACTTTTTTTTTAACAGAATGATATGCTTTTATAGTTTTGGCAGAAAATATGGTTTTAGCAAAAAAAAAAAATTTGATGAAAAATAATATCTTGAAGAAACATGTTATAATAATGATAAATATAAAATATTATGTATGAAAAATAACAATCATCGTTTAGTTAGATTTCTCTTTTATTTATTGTTATTTCATATTTTTTATTGTGAGAAATGCAAAATTTGCATCCAAACTCTACTTTTCTTTAAGCATCACAAATATTTAGATTTTTCAGATATTTTAGATTTTTTAGATTTTACATCCAGATGCATAATTACAAATAGGAAAAGTGCCTATTTCAATCTGAATTAGGGCAGTCATGCTTTTTCAGACCTAAATAATCAAGTAGTGCGTAATTCAACCTAAACCCTGATAAATTTTAAATTTTAAATTTCCGACACAAACTTATTACTTTGGGGCCAAAATCTACCTTGATAGTTAGTCAAACGTTAAACATTATTAGACATGTGATGGGAAAAGTGTTTTTTTAGACCCAAACTACTTCTAACGTGCCTTTTCATACTTATACACTTGAGTAGTGCTTATTTTTGCCCAAACGTAAATAAAATTTAAATAAATTTATGACTTTTGTTTGTAGAAACCAAAACCGCGTTTTTAAATTGACTAGAACCAGCCAGTTTCCATTTTTCAACCGGATATTAGGGAGGTTTTTTGGGTTAACTATAAATTTGGATTTTTATTAAAACCAAACCGGCCGGTGCGTTTCGGTTCTTTAATCATTTGTTTGCTGGATAAGAAATTTGAATTTTATTTAAGTTTGGGCAGAATTAAGCACTACTCAAGTGTACATGTATGAAAAGGCACGTTAGAACTATTTTGAGTCTAAAAAAGCACTTTTCCCGTCACAGGTCTGATATTGTTTAACGTTTAACTAACGCATAGTTAATCAAGGTATATTTTTGTCCGAAGTAATAAGTTCGGATAGGAAGTTTAAAATTTATCAGGGTTTGAGTTGAATTATGCACTGCTTGATTGTTTATGTCTAAAAAGCACGATTACCCTAATTCTGGTTGAATTAGACACTTTTCCCAATTAAAAATGTCCAGACAAACAACATTTGAGCATTTGCATCCAGATACAGTATATGTACGTGGATGCAAAAACGAACATGGCCGTAGTATTTGATACTACACAAACATATTTCGTTTACTAATGTATTCTAATTAAAAAATTTGCCAGATACCCTGATGATATTTATGATCGTAAATGGTACCCGATGTTCGAGGAGAAGCGTTGGAAACCAGTAACTACGGATCTTATTGTAAGCATTTCCAACAATTATAATCCACCACAAAAGGCAATGGCAACCGCTGCAACATCCCTAGACGCTAATGGGGCATGGAACATTACTTGGAGTGTAAAGCCTCCTAGTACGAAATTTTACCTCTATATTCACTTTGCAGAGATTCAAAGCCTACGATCAAATGACACAAGAGAATTCAATGTGATGTTGAATGGAAAACTTTATTTTGGACCATATCGTCCAAAATCATTGGAAACTGAAACTATATTCGGTAAAGTTCCAGATCAATGCGACGGAGGAGAGTGTGTTTTGCAACTAGAGAAAACGCCAGAGTCAACTCTTCCACCTCTAATTAACGCTATTGAAGCTTACACTGTGATAGATTTCCCGCAATTAGAAACAGACGGTGATGAAGGTATGCATTAATGTACATATACATTTGTCTTACCAACTTATATTTTTTTTTATTAATTCACTGTAATAAACTTTATAATTGATAGTTATTGCTATCAAGAATATCCAATCTACATATGGTTTGAGTAGAATCAGTTGGCAAGGTGATCCCTGTGTCCCCACGCAGTTTATGTGGGACGGTCTAAACTGCAACAGCTCAGATATTTTTATGCCACCAAGAATCACATTCTTGTAAGGACATGATTTGATTGTTTTTTTTGGTGGTTAATATCTTTCTATATTACATTGAAATATATTGATGACTCTCTCATAACTAGAAATCTATCTTCAAGTGGACTGACTGGGATCATCATACATACTATTCAGAATTTAACCCATTGATGTTTATAGAATTTTCATGTTTTTAATCATGTTTTCTCACCTCTTTTTGATCATTTTAGTTGCATTTAGGTTTGTTTAGGATTGCATTTGTGTACGTTGTCCCAATCAGGTTCTGGAGTAGCTGCATTGTGGAATTGGGGGAAGTCAAGAAGAGATAAGTCAAGAAAACAAAGAAAACAACTCGGAGTCACTGTAGCGACTGGATGTAGTGTGTGGATTTGGGTCGCTACAAATCAACCGACGATAGCGACCAGATATAGCGACTTGATCCTCTCGCTACGAAGTTTAAAACATTACAGCGTTTATATGGCGCCTGGATATAGCGACGTGATCGAGTCGCTAAGAAGATGAAGCTCGAGAAGAAGAGTCCATAGCGACTTGTCCTAGCGACTCGATTTCGGTCGCTACAAAATCAAGAACTCGCAGCGACTGGAAATAGCGCCTGGATCAAGTCGCTACGAGCATCCCACTCACTAAACAGCCTGTTTTCCACTATACCAACTCCCAAAAAGTGTTCTCTCACCCTTTTAAAAACCTGGATTTCGACCATTATGGGGGAGGATGTTTTTAGATCTGAAAAACTAAGCTTTGTATTGTAGAACAACATCTAGATTCTTATCTTTGTATGAATCATTGAATCTTCTTTTTATCATCTCATATTTTCTTATGAACATGTCTTCTTTCTTGATTACTTTGAGTTTAACTTGTTCTAGTATGGAGTAGTTTCTTAATTAGAATCTGGGATGGGTTGACCAAGGATGATCTGAAGGAGTTTAGAGTTTGATTAGAGGTTTCTAAGTTATTTCTTCTCCTAGAGTGGATTGAACCATAGTTATAAGTCTTGATTGCTTAGAACTATGATCTTAGGCATCTTCGTACATCAAAAGTGTTCAAAGTGCTAGAACTGATTCTTGGAGAGTCTAGTACTCACTTAGCCAATGAGAGTTGATGCTAGGTTACTGGATAGACTAGAAGAGACTTGATTGAATGCATATTATCTTGTAGTTTCCAATGAGAATTGAGTTTACAAACTGCTTGATAGTATAGGATTGATGTCATGAGAGTGAATCAGTGTACCATTGTGTTCTTAGTCTAGGAATGATCTAGTAAGGCTCCTAGTTACCCTCTAGTCTCCAAAAGATCATCCAAAGTCTTAAAACCTAATCCCAGAGTCTAATGCTTTTAAATATTGAATCTTAATCTAAATCTTTTGCTATTGCCCTGCTTTTCTATAAATCATTCTGTTCTGTTTGAATCACCTTGTTTAATATTTGCAACTTATTTGTTTGATAGATTACTTACTATTATCTTGTTTACTTTGAGGTTACTTAATTTCTTATTAGGTTGATAGTATCCCACTCAAAATCTTGTTGCATTTAGCTTAAGTTGCTCTCTGCATCTTTGGTGTTGTTTGATTGCTTCCCAAGTGGTTTGACACTCTTTATACTACAACTGATTGATAGGATTGCAAAATTCTGTTTATCAATTTGGCGCCGTTGCCATCTTGGGATTGTTAATTGAACCATTAGAGATTGATAGCTTGCTTGAGACTAAATTCTATTTCTTCCTGAACTCTCACTCTCTTTGTAAGTGTTTCCTCTGTTTTGCAGGTTCAAGTTTATGCACTTGAGGAGCAGAGGACCAACCAATCTTGTTCCAAGAGCTGACGACATAAGGGCTTTGGAAAGACAAATAGCAAGGGAAAGGAGAGAGCAGGAAAGACTTGATCATCTGCAAAGGCTAGGTCACACTATGGCTGCTAATCCAGACGATCAAGGAGCTCATGACAGAGCACATAGGCCAATTGGGGACATTGATCAACCCCACATCCATGGACACAGAGCTGGCATCAGAGCACCATCAGTGGAGAACAACAATTTCGAGATCAAGTCCAGCTTGATCAATATGGTGCAGAGCAACAAATTCCATGGACTGTCTATGGAAGACCCTTTGGATCATCTTGATACCTTTGACATGCTATGTGGAACAGTGAAGATCAATGGTATCTTTGAAGATGCTTTCAAGCTCAGAATGTTTCCCTTCTCTCTGGGAGACAAAGCACATCAATGGGAGAAGAGTCTGCCTCAGGGATCTATTACCACATGGGATCAATGCAAAAGAGCCTTCTTGACAAAATTTTTCTCTACCTCAAGAACAGCAAGGCTAAGGAATGAGATATCCAGTTTCAAACAAAAAGGAACTGAAACTTTTGGAGAAGCTTGGGAGAGGTTTAAAGGCTACACCATCCAGTGCCCTCATCATGGTTTTTCTAAGGAGAGTCTCCTTACTACATTGTATAGAGGAGTCCTTCCCCATTACAGAATGATGCTAGACACAGCTAGTAATGGGAACTTTGTGGGCATACCTGAAGCTGATGGCATGTTGCTAGTAGAGAATTTGGCACAAAGTGATTCAGCACATGGTGATGACTATGATAGGACTACCAGAGATATGGGGGATAGTCACAGAAAAGAGATCAAAGCTTTGAATGAGAAAATTGACAAGCTTCTCAGTGCCAACCAAAAGTCTGTCAACTTTGTTGGTGAATTTGATCAGGGTCAAGGGTACCAAGAGGGTCAGTTTCAACAGCCACAAGATGGCCAAGAAGAGATCAACTACATGGGAGGACAAGGCTATCAAAAGGGCTTTTATCCAAACTATAGGAACCACCCCAACTTTTCCTATAAAAATCCCAATGTGGAGAACCCACAAGATCAGGTCTACCCTCAACAAAAGGCACCAGCTCAAGGTCAACAACAATCCAACTACCAGCAGCAACCTTACTTCAACAATCAAGCTTTCAGGCCTAGACCACAGAATCAAAACCCCAGCAAAGATTCTATCCAAATCACGGGCAACAACAGCCACAAGCTCCAGCTAGCTCTTCAAACCCACAAGAGGATACAAATGCCTTGCTAAGGCAACTCATTGAAGGTCAAGGCAGATCTGCTATAGAGTTCACACCATGAAGAATGACTTCAATGCAAAAGTTGAGAGCCTTCAGCAACACATGAAGATCCTGGACAACCAAATGGCACAAATGCCTTCTTCTTCTAAAAGACCACAAGGCCAACTACCAGGGAAACCAGAACCCAACCCCAAGGAGTACATCAATGCCATTACTTTGAGAAGTGGAAAGGAGCTGGGACCTAAGGTAGTCATTGAGGACAATGAACAGATTGGTGGGGAGGAGGACTTTGATACTTTGGTTAAACAGACAGCTGAGAGTGAAGAAAGAGTAAAGATTGGGTCAGATACAGTAGAACAAGCTGCTGAAGAAGAGTTGGACTACAAGAAGACAGTTGCTGAGGAAGTGGCAGACTACAAGGGGAAAGGGAAAGTTGGTGAACAGAAGACTGAATCAGAGAAGAAATCATCTACTTTAAAGGAGAAGGTCTTTGTCCCTCCACCCTATGAACCCAAGCTGCCATTTCCAGGAAGATTCAAGAAGCAAATCACAGACAAATATAGAGCCATGTTTGATAACCACATGAGCAAGGTTCAAGTCACCATGCCTCTCCTAGATGCCTTCTTGATGGCTCCCAAATACAGCAAGTTCCTGAAGGACGCCATCAAAGAGAAGACCAAAGCTTTGGAAGGAATGATGGTCGTAACTCATGAGTGCAGTGCTATTATCTCCAAGAAGATCATTCCAAAGAAGATGAAGGATCCTGGATGCTTCACAATTCCTTGTTCATTAGGGCCTTTACTCTTCGAAAGGTGTTTGTGTGACCTTGGAGCAAGTGCAAGCCTGATGCCTCTGTCAGTTGCTCAGAGATTAGGATTCACTTCTTTCAAGCCTTGCAGGATATCACTCATCTTGGCTGACAGGACAGTAAGGTATCCAACTGGTTTACTTGAGGATTTGCCTGTGATGATGGGGAATGCAGAGATCCCTACAGACTTTGTAGTGCTGGAAATGGATGGTGAAGCTAAGGACCCAATAATCTTTGGAAGACCATTCTTGGCAACAGCTGGAGCCATCATTGATGTGCAGAGAGGAAAGATTGATCTTCACTTAGGAGACAACTACACTCTCAACTTTGACATCAAGGAGACCATGAAGAAGCCAACAATAGAAGGACAAATGTTTTGGATTGAGACTATGGATGAATTGGCTGATGAATTCCTTGAGGAGTTGGCTCAAGAAGACTCATTGCAGATGGCTTTGACTTCCAAGAGTAAAAAGGACAACCTGAGTGTGGAAGCTGCTGAGTATGTGAGGCTCCTTGATTCACACAAGGTCAAAGAGGAAGTTTCAGGATTTGAAAGGTTTCAGGATGTTGTGCACCAAGTCAGTATGGTGGAGAAAGAAGACATCAGAGAGGAAGCTAGCAAGGGTCAGTCTAGCATTGAGGATGATTGGAGTGAGCTCAAAGCCCCAAAGTTAGACCTCAAACCTCTTCCCCAAGGGCTAAGGTATGTCTTTCTAGGAACTAATAACTCATATCCTGTCATTGTAAATGATGAGCTTAGTGAAGAGGAAACTAGTCTTCTCATCCAAGAGCTTAGGAAGTATAGAAAAGCCATAGGTTACTCCTTAGATGACATCAAAGGAATCTCACCTAGCTTGTTCATGCATAGGATAAACCTAGAGAATGAGTCCATGACCTCCATTGAGCATCAAAGGAGACTGAATCCTAACCTTAAGGAAGTAGTTAAGAAGGAAATTCTGAAGCTCTTGGATGCAGGAATCATTTATCCCATCTCAGATTCTACATGGATTTCTCCAGTTCATGTAGTACCTAAGAAAGGAGGGATCACAGTTGTCAAAAATGACAAAGATGAGTTGATTCCTACTAGGACTATCACAGGCCATAGGATGTGTATAGACTATAGGAAGCTGAACTCTGCCTCTAGGAAGGATCATTTTCCTTTACCATTCATTGATCAGATGTTAGAAAGGCTAGCAAACCATCCCTATTACTGCTTCTTAGATGGTTATTCAGGGTTTTTCCAGATCCCAATCCACCCTAATGACCAAGAGAAAACCACCTTTACCTGCCCTTATGGCACTTTTGCTTATAGGAGAATGCCATTTGGACTGTGTAATGCTCCAGCCACCTTTCAAAGATGCATGATGTCAATATTTTCTGATCTAATTGAGCATATCATGGAAGTCTTCATGGATGACTTCTCTGTATATGGCTCCTCTTTCTCTGCTTGTTTGTCAAACTTGTGCAGGGTTCTAAACAGGTGTGAGGAGACAAGCTTAGTGCTGAACTGGGAAAAATGCCATTTTATGGTCAGAGAAGGCATTGTATTGGGGCACAAGGTTTCAGAATTGGGAATTGAGGTTGACAAGGCAAAGATTGATGTGATGACCAGCTTGGAACCTCCAAGAGATGTGAAAGGGATTAGGAGCTTCTTAGGACATGCAGGGTTCTATAGGAGATTCATCAAGGACTTCTCTAAGATTGCAAGACCTCTCACAAAACTCCTCTGCAAAGATGTTACATTTGAGTTTGATGCTGAATGTTTTGAAGCATTTCAGAGAATCAAGAAGGAGTTGGTCAGTGCACCCATTGTTCAGGCACCAGACTGGGACTTCCCTTTGAGTTTATGTGTGATGCAAGTGATTATGCTGTTGGGGCAGTTTGGGACAGAGAAGGACAAGAAGCTGCATGTGATCTACTATGCAAGCAGGACCTTAGATGAAGCACAAGTCAATTATGCAACCACTGAGAAGGAGCTCCTAGCTATAGTGTTTGCTTTTGAGAAGTTCAGGTCTTACTTGGTTGGGTCAAAGGTTATTGTCTACACAGACCATGCTGCATTAAGACACCTTTTGGCAAAGAAAGATGCTAAGCCAAGGTTGCTGAGATGGATTTTGCTGCTTCAGGAGTTTGATCTAGAGATTAAAGACAAGCCAGGTGTTGAGAATGGTGTTGCTGATCACTTGTCAAGGCTGAGGATAGAGAATAACATCCCCATTGATGATTCACTTCCTGAAGAACAACTCATGGCCATCAAGGTTGTTTTTGAAGCTGCAGAGGTAGCAAACCAGCTGGATGAAGCAGAGAGGTTGGAAGAAAAAGCTCCTTGGTATGCTGATGTAGTGAACTACTTAGCCTGTGAGAAGGAACCCCTGAAGCTGGACAACTATCAAAGGAAGAAAATTTTCAAGGATATAACAAGATACTTCTGGGATGAACCATACCTCTACACCCTTTGCAAGGATCAACTCTACAGAAGATGTGTTGCTGAAGAGGAGGTAGATGGCATTCTACATCACTGTCATGGTTCAGCTTATGGAGGGCATTTTGCCACATTCAAGACAGTTGCCAAAGTACTTCAGGCTGGATTCTGGTGGCCAACCTTATGGAAGGACACACACAGCTTCATTCTTAGGTGTGATCCATGTCAGAGGAAAGGCAACATCAGCAGAAGAAATGAGATGCCCCAAAACCCAATTCTTGAGGTGGAAATCTTTGATGTATGGGGAATTGACTTCATGGGACCCTTCCCATCTTCTTATGGCAACTCCTACATTTTGGTAGCAGTTGACTATGTCTCAAAGTGGGTGGAAGCTATTGCTAGTCCAACTAATGATGCCAAGGTTGTGCTGAAGCTGTTTAAGAGCATAATCTTTCCAAGATTTGGGATACCAAGAGTGGTGATAAGTGATGGAGGATCACACTTCATCAATAAGGTTTTTGAAAGTCTGCTCAAGAAACATGGGGTGAAACATAAAGTTGCTACACCTTACCATCCCCAAACCAATGGTCAAGTGGAGGTTTCCAATAGACAGATCAAGGCTATCTTGGAGAAGACTGTTGGTGTGACAAGGAAGGATTGGGCAACCAAGCTGGATGATGCATTATGGGCATATAGGACAGCTTTCAAGACACCTTTAGGTACAACCCCTTTCAACTTGGTTTATGGAAAGTCATGCCATCTTCCAGTGGAACTTGAGTACAAGGCACTTTGGGCAGTTAAGCTTCTGAACTTTGACATTAAAACAGCTAAGGAAAAGAGGTTGATACAGCTGAGTGAACTTGATGAGATAAGACTTGATGCTTATGAGAGTTCCAAGATTTATAAGGAGAAAACAAAAGCTTTTCATGACAAAGGAATTCAGAAAAGGGACTTCAAGGAAGGTGACATGGTTCTGCTTTTCAACTCAAGGCTCAAGTTATTTCCAGGAAAGCTCAAGTCAAGATGGAGTGGACCCTTCAGAATTAAAGAAGTGAGACCATATGGTGTGGTTGTGCTGAGCAACAAGGAGGGAAGTGACTTCACAGTGAATGGTCAGAGGGTGAAACCTTACATGGCAGATGAGCTGATTGAAGAAAGTGGTTCAATGCCCCTTTTGGATCCCACCCCAACCTGAGGAAAATGGCAAAGTCAAGCTAAGAGACTTTAAACAAGCTCACTTGGGAGGAAATCCCATGGTTATCCCTTGTATATACTTTTATTTGAAGCAATTTTATCCTTTTCTGAGTGTTTTAGTTTTGATTAGGTACTACGAGAGTGAGATCCAAGCAAGGATGGAAGAAAGGGAACACAAATGACTTGAAGGATCATAGCGACCAAACGTAGCGCCTCGATTTCGGTTGCTACGGGAAATGATGGGACAGCGACTTGTTGTAGCGACGTGATCGAGTCGCTGAAAAAAAAAAAAAAAAAAAAAGGAAGGACTCAGCGTTCATATGGCGTGTGGATGTAGCGACCTGATCAAGTCGCTACGAAACAATGAACAATAGCGACTCAATATAGCGCCTCAAATTCGATCGCTACGAAATAAATGTAGTTTTCAGCGTTCATATGGCGTGTGGAAATAGCGAGTCGATTAAGTCGCTACGAAACAATGAACAATAGCGACTCAATATAGCGCCTCAATTTCGATCGCTACGGAATATAGCGACTTGATGCATCAACTCAATCCACTCGCTACAGGCAGAAATGGGTAGAGACAAAGGGAAAGAACGAGAAGCTGCACAAGAAAAGATCAAGAAAGTTGTTGAACCAAAAAAGAAGAAAGTTGCAATGGCTAAGCAAAGGCAGAGAAAACCGCAACAAGAGCCTGAACCTGACCCTGCTGAGGAAGAAGAAGTGGAAGAGACTGAGGGAATGGCCAGTGGTTCATCTAGTGCTCCTGCAAAGAAGAAGGCACCAAAGAAATACAAGTACAACGATTATCACAAGGCTTTCAAAGCAATGGAGTGGGTTCCAACTAAATTCCCAGATGTAGAGCTGTTGCATAGGATGGGGATATATGATGACGTGCGGATGATCATGACAAACATGGGGATTGCTAACCTTCTTGGGATGAGACACCGCCATTCCCAACCAGAGTCCTGTCAGTTCTTAGCCTCGCTGGAGGCTGTTTTCTATAATAGCTCGCAGTACACTGAGGAACATGGCACTGGTGTGATCAAATTCAAAGTTCAAGGGAAGAGCTTTGAAATGGGTTTCAAGGAGCTGAATGCAATTTTTGGGTTCCCTGAAGGAATAAACTCACACATCACCAACCACAAATATGAGACTGGAGCATTTTGGAATGAGATAGGTTCTGGTACGCACACTCCAGGTGCAATTGCAAACTCTGGGATCAGACACCCTGCAACGCGGTATGTCCATAAAATACTTGCTGAAACTTTCTATGGTAGGCCAGAGCTGTCCAAAGTCAAAGAAAATGAACTTACGTTTCTCACCATTGGCTTCCGCCCTTTGTTTGGAGGAGTTTTCAATAATGGCAGAGAGATACTGACAGGACGCAACCAAGAAGATCTAAATGTTGTGGGTTTGTTTGTGAAAAGACTCCTAGAGCTGAAGGAGTGGGGATGCAACCACAGAGACAAGGAACCATTAGTCAGACTTGGTGGTATGATCACACCAATCCTAAGAGCGAGGCCAATTACTCTGACTCCTACAACAACAGATATCTTTGGTGACTTGATTGATGAGTTCTACTTGCAGAAGACAGGGTATCTTGAGGGGAAGTGTGGCGAAATGTATGCTTACAGATACAAGGAATTTGATGGATCACCCATTAAGGTACTACTACCTGCTCCTGCCTTGACTTCACTGGCTCACAGAAACAACATCGCATTCGATCTCACTGGCTCACCGTATTGCTACAACCCTACGAGACACGGTGTGCTTCAGCTCATAACACTTGAGAGTATGAAAGCATCTAGAAATGAAAGAGCAGATAGAAGAGCAGAAAGTGCTGAAGTGAGAGAAGAAGAGCAGCCAGATGAACCCATTTATGGTGGTGCTCGCTACCATTTCAGTCCCCATGACCGTGCCCTCCCAAATGGCCCACTCCAAGAAGCTCACAAGAAGATAGAAACACTCCAGCGCTGGAACAAGTGGCAAGATAGGAGTCTAAGGAAAATGTCTGCTGGATATGAGAAGATGGCTAAGGGTTATGACAAGATGAAGAAGCAGATAAAGCACTTGACAAGGCTGCTTGGTTCTGGAAACAAGCAACACAAGCGAGCTTCCCACCATGACGAGGAAGCAGGATCATCTGCACCTTCTCACTTCCGTCGTTCTGCCTCTTGTGATTTGGATGGTTTAGAGGCACCACCACAGCTGCACAGGTCCACCACCACAGGGAGAAGACAAAGGAGGAAGATGAAAACACCCTCCCCACCGGTTTCTGACAACGAGTCGCTGGACTTCACCATGGATTTCTCTCCTGAGCCCTCATGCTCACCTCCACACTACCACTTCTGAGGTACTACTCCACCTTTTTCTTGTATATAATTTTCAGTTTAGCTTTGTTCTTGTTTCTTTTTATTTTTCGGTTACTTCTCCAATTTGTTTCTCACCGAGACGGTTTGAAATAAGTTTGGGGGAGGAGCTAGTGTTTAACCTTGTTTTCTTTGAGTTTGTTTTCCTTTTGCATTGCATACATAAAAAAAAAACAAAAACAAAAATATCTTCCTTCTTGCATTGTATAAAGTTAAGTTTTTAAAAAATAAAAAAAAAATGAAAAAATTGCATTAAAAAAAAAACCAAAAACAAAAGCATGTAGTTTCCCATTTATTTTGCATTTTAGGATTGAGTCTAGTTCATTTAGGCTGCATATTTGCATTTGCATAGGGGACAATGATGAATTTTCCTTGTAAAGGTTTGTGCATTGGATTGAAAATAGGGCCCTTTTGAGTACTTGAAAGTTGCTGGAACTTCGGTTTGGAATTTGGAATACTCTAGCCTAGTGAACCTTGCATGATCCCCAATTCAACCTCATGAACTAATAGACTTGAATTTGGACTTAAATTCTCTTGCTTAGGGGTTTGAAATGCACTCTCATGGCTTTTGCTTGGGTTTCCTTTGCCCTTTTACCACACTTATGTTAACCCAAGCATCTCTCCTTCCCTTAGAACCATTTACCTCCTTTCTAGCCACCATTGTTTTGATTGAGTGAGGCCTTTTTCTGATAGCATTTACATGTGCAAAATCTTGAGAGTATTGGGAACGACAAAGATTGATCTTCATTTTGGCTAGGATGGGGAATGAGTGAGTGATATTCTTGATGATAAATTCTTTGGGATAATTCTGAAAATGAGCTGAGTTTGATTATAAAAAAAAAAAAAGGAAGAGTCTCTTGTCTAGCTAGTCTAAGTAGTTGCTGTAGAAAGCTCTAAGTGAAAGCAAGTAAAAGTAAAAAAAAATGGTTGAAAGAGAGCTAAGTATGAGAAGTTTAAGAAGTTCACAAGGTGACTAGCAAATGAGCTCATTCAGAAAAAGATATTGGGAAGTAATTGGGGTGGTGAGTGAATAAAAAGAAAAGATGGACATTGTGTCAAAAGTGTAGAACTCCAAAAATGTTTTAGGAATGGGTAGAACAAATGAGATCAATCTTTGTATGCATGAGTTGTTCCCCTTCTTAGATAAATTTTGTGCAATGTTTAATGCTCCTTGATTTGAGAGTTAGCCACCACAAAAGAAAAGAAAGCTTGAGCCACCATAAAAAGCCTTGATCCTTTAACCAAGTGAGAGTGATTGATTTTCCCTTTTTGCAAGAATGCACTTGAATTTTCATTAATGAATGTAAGAGGTTGAATTGGTTTGATTGCTTGAGTTCCAATTAGTTTGATAGACTAAGTTTGAATTTTAATGGCTTGGAGGAGTACAAAGCTAGGCTGTTAGTTCTTGCAATTGTCAACTACTTTTAAGGACCTTAGGTTGAATCTAATATGGAAATCGTTTGGCTCTGAGTCCCCACTTTCAAACCTCTTTCTCATAATTTTTCTTTGGCTTTGCTTGAGGGCAAGCAAAGGATAAGTTTGGGGGAGTTGATGTTTATAGAATTTTCATGTTTTTAATCATGTTTTCTCACCTCTTTTTGATCATTTTAGTTGCATTTAGGTTTGTTTAGGATTGCATTTGTGTACGTTGTCCCAATCAGGTTCTGGAGTAGCTGCATTGTGGAATTGGGGGAAGTCAAGAAGAGATAAGTCAAGAAAACAAAGAAAACAACTCGGAGTCACTGTAGCGACTGGATGTAGCGTGTGGATTTGGGTCGCTACAAATCAACCGACGATAGCGACCAGATATAGCGACTTGATCCTCTCGCTACGAAGTTTAAAACATTACAGCGTTTATATGGCGCCTGGATATAGCGACGTGATCGAGTCGCTAAGAAGATGAAGCTCGAGAAGAAGAGTCCATAGCGACTTGTCCTAGCGACTCGATTTCGGTCGCTACAAAATCAAGAACTCGCAGCGACTGGAAATAGCGCCTGGATCAAGTCGCTACGAGCATCCCACTCACTAAACAGCCTGTTTTCCACTATACCAACTCCCAAAAAGTGTTCTCTCACCCTTTTAAAAACCTGGATTTCGACCATTATGGGAGAGGATGTTTTTAGATCTGAAAAACTAAGCTTTGTATTGTAGAACAACATCTAGATTCTTATCTTTGTATGAATCATTGAATCTTCTTTTTATCATCTCATATTTTCTTATGAACATGTCTTCTTTCTTGATTACTTTGAGTTTAACTTGTTCTAGTATGGAGTAGTTTCTTAATTAGATTCTGGGATGGGTTGACCAAGGATGATCTGAAGGAGTTTAGAGTTTGATTAGAGGTTTCTAAGTTATTTCTTCTCCTAGAGTGGATTGAACCATAGTTATAAGTCTTGATTGCTTAGAACTATGATCTTAGGCATCTTTGTACATCAAAAGTGTTCAAAGTGCTAGAACTGATTCTTGGAGAGTCTAGTACTCACTTAGCCAATGAGAGTTGATGCTAGGTTACTGGATAGACTAGAAGAGACTTGATTGAATGCATATTATCTTGTAGTTTCCAATGAGAATTGAGTTTACAAACTGCTTGATAGTATAGGATTGATGTCATGAGAGTGAATCAGTGTACCATTGTGTTCTTAGTCTAGGAATGATCTAGTAAGGCTCCTAGTTACCCTCTAGTCTCCAAAAGATCATCCAAGTCTTAAAACCTAATCCCAGAGTCTAATGCTTTTAAATATTGAATCTTAATCTAAATCTTTTGCTATTGCCCTGCTTTTCTATAAATCATTCTGTTTCTGTTTGAATCACCTTGTTTAATATTTGCAACTTATTTGTTTGATAGATTACTTACTATTATCTTGTTTACTTTGAGGTTACTTAATTTCTTATTAGGTTGATAGTATCTCACTCAAATCTTGTTGCATTTAGCTTAAGTTGCTCTCTGCATCTTTGGTGTTGTTTGATTGCTTCCCAAGTGGTTTGACACTCTTTATACTACAACTGATTGATAGGATTGCAAAATTCTGTTTATCACCCATCTCCAAGTATTGTAAGTATCACTACCCCAAAATTAAAATATATACTGCAGGACATTTATGTTGTACAAATAAATATTTCCGAATTATAGGGACTTGTCAAATAATAACTTGGTCGGGGGTGTGCCTGAGTTTCTAGCCGACATGAAATCGCTCTTGGTCATGTAAGTTGCTCATGACTATAATGTCTTTTAGCCATATCCATGAAACACATCCTTATGTTTTATCTCTTCGTTTACCTTAAACAGAAATTTAAGCAGGAACAATCTTAGTGGCCTAGTTCCTCAAAAGCTTCTAGATAAGAAAATATTGAAGCTAAAGTAAGATTTCCATTATATTATATTTATTTGATAATAAACATATTTTGTTTTATCAAGTCAATTTTCTTAAAAAAAACACTTGCCATCCAAAGTGTTGAAGGTAATTCGAAGCTTCATTGCACAATCGGTTCATGTGTAAACAAAGCCGAAGAAGGTGGACATGGGAAAAAGAACGTTGTAATACCGATTGTCGCATCAATTGCTGCTGTGGTAATCGCCATAGTTGCAACGATTATATATCTTGTTCTCAGAAATACAAATTCATCAAATGATGAAGGTAATCACGATAATTCATCGAATGATAGAAATGTTGCAAATATTAAACTAATATAATCTTTCTAATTTTTTGCATCAACGTTTTAGAGCCAACATCATGCATGCTGCCCTCGGATGGTAGATCATCTGAACCACCAATATTGACAAAGAATAAAAAGTTTACGTATTCAGAGGTCATAACAATGACAAATAACTTCCAAAGAGTCCTTGGTAAAGGAGGGTTTGGAATCGTATATTATGGTTCGGTGAACGGTACCGAGCAAGTAGCTGTTAAAATGCTCTCCCATTCATCAGCTCAAGGATATAAACAATTCAAAGCTGAGGTACATATACCAAAACCCTTGATGGAATTATGAATATTAAATTCATCATTCAACTATCTTCATTAAGTTCAAGACTTTTTTTAAAGCTAAATTTTTGTATCATGTGGTACGATAGGTGGAACTTCTTCTAAGAGTTCATCACAATAATTTGGTAGGCCTTGTTGGATATTGCGAAGAAGGAGATAAATTGGCTCTCATCTACGAATACATGGCCAATGGAGATTTAGATGAGCATATGTCAGGTAAACCTAAAATTTTGCTTTTACAAAAGACTCATCTCGTCCATCATACGAGATGGCATACTAGTAAATTTTCCATGGGAATATCTATAATATAATCTAAATTCATATATAACTATGTGGTAATAATATATCTATCAATTAATTTTCAATATCTGATTTTAATATTCTACTATAATTTTATAATTTTAAAGATTTTATTCTTAATATTGAGAAAATTTTTGTAAAAAAATTAAAACAAAATTATATCAGCGTTTATCTTTATTTTTCATAAGAAAGAGTATATTCACACCCATTCTCTCTATCCTTTAATATACAGAAGTTTTTGAAACCAATGTAAGAAAACATAAGATAAATAGAAATCCATAGTATCATAATTAACATAAATTAAATTTCAAGCAGCTTTACATTAAAAACTCCTAACATAGAATTATAAGAATTTTTTATTTCATCACAAAACATATATTCGATTTCTATCTAGTGAAAAATGTTTTAAAATATTTTAAAGTTTTAATCAATTCAAATATGCCAAATATTTTTAACATTTTGATCAGATTAAAATACTTATTAAATTTATTTTATTCGGTTAATTTATATAGTTTAATTAAAAAAGCATATTAAAGCGAATATAGCTTTTAAATCTGGAGGCCTACAAAATTAGATTTATTACTCATATAGTTGGTGATCATTTAAATCATTTTTTAAAAGATTTTTGAATCATCCTTGATGTAATTATTTTGATGTAAAGATTTTTCATTACATAAGTGAAAAAGAATTCTAATTTTTTATTAATATTTTGATGTAATTATTCAATTTATTTTAATAAAAAAGTTAAAAAGGTGATGGAAAGATTTTTCATTACATAAGTGAAAAAGAATTCTAAATTTTTATTAATATTTTGATGTAATTATTCAATCTAATTTAATTTGATTGGTTATAGACATTTTTAATATATTTTTTGAATTTCATATAAAGAAAGATGGGAAAGATATTTTCCTTTTTAGATTTGTAATTAATTATAGTAATTAAAATATAATTCTAAAATTAATTAGATTGAATCTTTTTAGATATATTGTGATGGCACATGTCACACTTGTAAATAACACAATAATATATAAGATTTTTCTCTAAATTTTGTTTTTTCGAATATTATATAAGGTTGGTTTAAAAAAAAAATATTATATATGGTATGCTTAAATCAATATTTGAGTTCCATTTTGATATGATTTTTTGGGTATTACAAAAAAACGAACATAATATTTATTGATTTGGCTATCGACCTAAAATCATATACTTCCTCTGTCCCAAAATAATTAATGTTTAAAGTTTTTGCACACAAATTAAGAAATCATTTAATTTTTAGCTTTTTAAAATTAAAAGCACAATTTATAACTTAACTAACCACAATTCAACCAATAACAAATAGTAGATATAATATAATTGGTAACAAAAAATAAATACTAATTAATGTTACATTGTAAATTGAAAACATTAAATAATTTGGTACAAAAAATTTTCTCTAAAACATCACTTATTATAGGACGGATGGAGTAGAATGTTTCAATTAATATTTCAGTACAGTTTTGGTAAAAGAAAATTTGGTATTAAAAGATAGTAATATACCTTAAAGGCTGAAACTATTTTTTATTGATTTATCTATTGATCATAAACGTATTTGGATGGGTTTTTTTTCCATTAAGTCAACCACAAATGTACGTATGTTGACTGCAGTTATCTATCTGAATGTAAGAATTTGGCACTCATTAATTAATGATTTATCAATACACAGGAAAACGCGGTGGCTCTATATTAAATTGGGGAACTAGACTAAAGATAGCTGTCGAGTCTGCACAAGGTTCGTCTTGAGTTCTCAAATCCCCGTCATGATATATACTCGGTAGGATTAAAACTAAAACTTTGTGAAAATGATTTTATTTCCATAGGATTGGAGTACTTGCATAATGGGTGCAAACCATTAATGGTTCATAGAGATGTCAAAACCACAAATATATTGTTGAATGAACATTTTCATTCCAAACTTGCTGATTTTGGGCTTTCGAGATCATTTCCGATTGAAGGGGAAACTCATGTATCAACAGTTGTTGCTGGAACCATTGGATATCTAGATCCCGAGTAAGTATTTATCGCTTATATATGATTTGTTTTTTTTTCTTTTAAGTGTGTACTTTCTCCAATGACGAAGTAATACTCATGAACTTTGAACTATGTTACAGATATTACCGAACAAATTGGTTGACGGAAAAGAGTGATGTGTATAGTTTTGGAATTGTATTACTAGTTATCATTACAAACCAACCCGTGATCGATCAAAATCGCGAAAAGCGACACATAACAGAGTGGGTGGGGCTACTGCTTACAAAAGGAGACATCAATAGTATTACTGATCCAAATCTCCATGGAGATTATGATTCTGGATCTGTTTGGAAAGCTGTCGAACTAGCAATGTCATGTCTGAATCCTTCTTCAGTGACAAGACCGACAATGTCTCAAGTAGTTTTTGAGTTAAAAGAGTGTTTGTGTTGAAAGTTAAACTTGATTTGGGTCAAGTTTATTTGGGTCAAGTTTAATTATTGGGTTAAACCCAATAATGTGATCCAATTTCTAGAAGTTTTCTCCACCTCCTTAATCTAGATATTTTGTGAGAAAAATCTAGATATTTATGATATAAAATTAAGATATTATGTTAGAATTTTCTAGATTATGATTAAAATATGTGAGATATTTTGTAATGTGGAGGCTATAAATACATCCACCCCTCCTCATTTGTAAGTCAAGTTAAGTTAGAAGTTGTGAGTTGTTCTAAGAGATCATCTAAGAAATAAAAATCTTTGTTCTTCATAATTCTCTTTTGTCTCTTAATTCTCAAACACTTTCTCCATCACTTTCTTTTCTAAACCTTTTGATTCCAACAAAGTGGTATCAGAGCTAGTTATTTCTCTTAAAGATGTCAAACAATGGTGTTCCCTTCCAAGTCCCAATGCTCACAAAGAGCAACTATGACAATTGGAGTCTAAGGATGATGGCTATCCTAGGAGCACATGATGTGTGGGAGATAGTCGAGAAAGGCTTCATTGAACCAGGAGAATGATGGTGGGTTATCTCAAACTCAAAGGGATGGTTTGAGAGACTCAAGGAAGAGAGACAAGAAAGCTCTCTGTCTAATCTATCAAGGATTAGATGAAGACACATTCGAGAAGGTCGCAGGAGCAAATTTGGCCAAAGAAGCATGGGAGAACTTCAAACTTCTTACAAAGGAGCGGAACAAGTTAAGAAGGTACGTCTTCAAACTTAAGAGGAGAATTTGAAGCCTTGCATATGAAGGAAGGTGAACTCATCTCTGATTACTTCTCAAGAGTCTTAACGGTTACTAATAACCTAAAGAGAAACGGTGAGAAGTTAGATGAGGTGAGAATCATGGAGAAAGTTCTTAGATCGTTGGATTCAAAATTTGAGCATATTGTCACGGTGATTGAAGAGACAAAAGACTTGGAGACTATGACGATGGAGCAACTTCTTGGATCACTGCAAGCATATGAAGAAAAGAAGAAGAAAAGGGAAGACATCGCAGAGCAAGTACAAGATGCGGATTGATACTAAGAAGAAACTGGCCAAAGTTATCAAAGACGTGGTGGTGGTCAAGTCCGAGGAAGAGGTCGTGGTTATGTGCATGGACGTGGTTGGAGGACCAATGAAGACCATACAAACAAAGAGGAGAAAGCTCATCAAGAGGCCGTGGAAGAGGAAGCCCAAAACAAGGTACGATAAGTCAAGTGTTAAATGTTACAACTGTGGAAAGTTTGGACATTATGCTTCGAATGCAAAGCTCCGAACAACAATAGAGTTGAAGAGAAGTCCAACTATGTTGAAGAAAGAGCAAAGAAGATGATATGTTATTGATGGCTTACAAGAAAGATGAACCAGAGGAGATTCACAAATGGTACCTCGATAGTGGTGCAAGCAATCACATGTGCGGGAAAAGAAGCATGTTTGTGGAGTTGGATGAGTCAGTGAAAGGAAACGTGGCTCTAGGAGATGAATCGAAGATGGAGGTGAAAGGTAAAGGAAATATTCTCATCCGATTGAAGAATGGAGATCATCATTCATTTCCAATGTTTACTATATTCCAAACATGAAGACCAACATCTTGAGCCTAGGACAACTCTTAGAGAAAGGTTATGATATTCGTTTAAAGGATAACAACCTTTCTATAAGAGATCATGAAGACAATCTCATCACCAAGGTGCCGATGACAAGGAATCGAATGTTTGTCCTAAACATTCAAAATGACATCGCACAATGCCTCAAGATGTGCTACAAAGATGAGTCTTGGCTTTGGCATCTCCGATTCGGACATCTCAATTTTGGAGGCCTAGAGCAACTTTCCAAGAAGGAAATGGTGAGAGGATTGCCTTGCATCAATCATCCAAATCAAGTTTGTGAAGGATGTTTACTTGGAAAGCAATTCAAAATGAGCTTTCCAAAGGAGTCAGAGACAAGAGCACGGAAGCCATTGGAACTCATACATACAGATGTATGTGGCCCGATCAAACCAAGTTCACTCGGTAAGAGTAACTACTTCCTTCTCTTTATTGATGATTTCTCAAGAAAGACATGGGTTTACTTTTTGAAAGAAAAATCAGAAGTATTTGAAAACTTCAAAAAGTTCAAAGCCCATGTTGAGAAGGAAAGTGGCTTATGATCAAAGCCATGAGATCTGATCGTGGAGGAGAGTTCATGTCCAAAGAGTTTTTGAAGTATTGTGAAGATAATGGCATTAAAAGACAATTGACGGTGCCTAGATCCCCTCAACAAAATGGAGTAGCGGAAAGGAAGAATAGGACAATCCTTGAGATGGCAAGAAGCATGCTCAAAAGTAAGAAGCTACCAAAGGAGTTTTGGGCAGAAGCAGTTTCGTGCTGCGGTTTATCTATCAAACCGATCTCCAACAAGAAGCATCTTGGGAAAGACACCACAAGAAGCATGGAGTGGAAGGAAGCCTGGTGTCTCACATCTAAGAGTATTTGGAAGTCTTGCTCATGCTCATGTTCCAGACGAGAAGCGGAGCAAGCTAGATGATAAAAGCGAGAAGTACATCTTCATTGGGTATGACGCTAACTCCAAAGGGTACAAGCTCTACAATCCGAAACAAAAAAGACAATCATCAGTCGGAATGTCATATTTGATGAAGAAGGAGAATGGGATTGGAGATCAATTGATGAAGACTACAACTTCTTTCCACATATTGAAGAAGATGAGCAACCAAGAGAGGAGCCACCAGTTACCCCACCAACTTCACCAACACCAAGTTCTCAAGGAGATGAGAGCTCAAGTGAAAGGACTCCACGTTTTAGAAGTCTTCAAGAGATTTATGAGGTAACTGAAAATCAAGATAATCTCACTTTATTTTGTCTATTTGCGGATTGCGAGCCCATGAATTTCCAAGAAGCTATGGAAAAGAAGACATGGAAAGATGCAATGGATGAAGAAATCAAGGCGATACAGAAGAATGAGACATGGGAGTTAGCTTCACTTCCAAATGGCATAAAGCAATTGGTGTAAAGTGGGTGTACAAAGCAAAGAAGAACTCTAAAGGAGAAGTTGAAAGATACAAGGCAAGATTGGTGGCAAAAGGATATAGTCAAAGAGCCGGAATCGACTATGACGAGGTATTTGCTCCCGTTGCTCGTTTAGAAACTGTTAGACTAATAATTTCATTGGCAGCCCAAAAGAGTTGGAGGATACATCAAATGGATGTCAAATCAGCCTTCTTGAATGGAGAACTTGAAGAGAAGTTTACATTGAACAACCACAAGGCTACATAGTCAAGGGAGAAGAAGACAAAGTCTTAAGGTTGAAGAAGGCACTTTATGGGCTCAAACAAGCACCAAGAGCATGGAACACTCGGATTGATAAATACTTCAAGGAGAAAAACTTCATCAAGTGTCCATATGAGCATGCACTCTATATCAAAACTCAAGACAATGATATACTGATTGCATGCTTGTATGTAGATGACTTGATATTTACAGGCAACAATCCAAGTGTTTGAAGATTTCAAGATGGAGATGACGAAGGAGTTCGAGATGACTGATATTGGATTGATGTCCTACTACCTGGAATTGAAGTGAAGCAAGAAGAAAATGGAATCTTCATTACTCAAGAAGGCTATGCTAAAGAGGTGCTTAAGAAGTTCAAGATGGATGACTCAAATCCAGTTTGTACGCCAATGGAATGTGGAGCCAAGCTGTCAAAGCAAGAAGAAGGAGAGAGTGTGGATCCAACACTCTTTAAGAGCTTGGTTGGAAGCCTACGTTATCTGACCTGCACAAGACCAGACATTCTATATGCAGTTGGAGTTGTGAGCCGATACATGGAGCATCCAACAACAACTCACTTCAAGGCAGCCAAGAGGATCTTCGCTATATCAAAGGTACCATAAATTTTGGCTGTATTACTCTGTTTCTGATGATTACAAGCTTGTTGGATATAGCGATAGCGATTGGGGAGGAGACGTAGATGACCGAAAAAGCACAAGTGGATTTGTGTTTTTCATTGGAGAAACCGCTTTCACATGGATGTCAAAGAAGCAGCCAATTGTCACCCTTTCTACTTGTGAAGCGGAGTATGTAGCGGCTACTTCATGTGTGTGTCATGCTATCTGGCTAAGGAATCTGGTGAAAGAGTTGAGTGCCACAAGAAGAGCCAACAAAAATCTTGTGGACAACAAGTCAGCAATAGCATTGGCAAAGAATCCTGTCTTCCATGATCGAAGTAAGCACATTGACACTCGCTATCATTACATTAGAGAGTGTGTTACTAAGTTGGAAGTGCAATTGGAATATGTGAAGACAAACGATCAAGTAGCCGATATCTTCACCAAGCCACTGAAGCGCGAAGACTTTATCAAGATGAGGAGTTTGCTTGGAGTGACAAAATCAAGTTTAAGAGGGGGTGTTGAAAGTTAAACTGATTTGGGTCAAGTTTAATTTGGGTCAAGTTTAATTATTGGGTTAAACCCAATAATGTGATCCAATTTCTAGAAGTTTTCTCCACCTCCTTAATCTAGATATTTTGTGAGAAAAATCTAGATAATTATGATATAAAATTAAGATATTATGTTAGAATTTTCTAGATTTATGATTAAAATATGTGAGATATTTTGTAATGTGGAGGCTATAAATACCTCCACCCCCTCCTCATTTGTAAGTCAAGTTAAGTTAAGAAGTTGTGAGTTGTTCTAAGAGATCATCTAAGAAATAAAAATCTTTGTTCTTCATAATTCTCTTTTGTCTCTTAAATTCTCAAACACTTTCTCTATCACTTTCTTTTCTAAACCTTTTGATTCCAACAGTTTGGCCTCTGAGAGCTCGAGGGGAGGAGAGAGTCAGGAGTTGCATTCACAGAGTTCTAGAGAAGTGAGCATAACCTTCGGAGCTGAAGTGAACCCTACACCTCGGTAGAGACCATGAAGTTTTTTCTAGGTGTCTGGTGTGGAATCTGGATCATAGTTTACCCATTATTCTACGGAACTATCGTAAATTTTGTGTATACCCAATAAACTTTAATAAAAAAAAACAATAAACTTTCTTTTGTCTATCATATTTGTGAATAGGAGTTCATATTATTGTAAAAGGAATTGATTGATTTTTATTGATGGAGAAGGCTGTGTTACATACGGAGTTACAGTGTACAAGTAAGTAAACATATATACAACAAAATAAGAGGACGTAATCAGATAGATTCTAATATAGCCGTTGGGATATATACCATAAGCTTTCATAGCGTGGCATAGTGCTTTTGTAAGAGCATCCGCCAATTGATCATGAGTGGAAACTTGTGAGACACAAACTTGGCCAGTTTGGACTTGATCTCAAACAAAGTAGTAGTTAAGAGTAATGTGCTTCATACTCCACCTCGATCAGCAATATTGTACTGGTGTTGACGATACAGAATAGGCGTACATCATTCATTCTTGTACCTGTAATATTTCCCATATTCGTTTGTACTGGTATCTCTGTTTGTCATGTGTTAACCTGAGACAATGGAAACACTTCTTCTTTAGTCTTTCATACTTTCGTCAACATTTGTGTGAGACTCCATACAGAAACATTGACGTTTGAGTTTGCTTCTTGGAAGCATGTCTCAAAACCAATATATGTATTTGATAATCAGGCGATCCATGCGTCCCCAAACTCTTTTGAAACAAAGTAACTAAACAAAAAAGAGAAAACAAAGACTCTGTTTCAGACCTTAAAAACAAAAACCCAGAGTGGTTGAGTTTAACAGAGGAAATCAGGAAATATACATTATTTTCGAGATTTTCTAAAGAAGTTATTCCAATTAGGAAAAAATCTTAAGTTAAAAACGAGGAAAAAACAAAATAATCAGAGTTTTTTTTTTTTTGGAATCACAACTTGGATACACGTCTCAAAAATAATAATTGACATGTTCTTCAGATACTTGAAAAATAAGTAGTGGCGCTAGCAAATTATATATAACTTCACCTTATCCTAACATGTTCTTTAAAACACAGTTGAAAATGACAAATGAAGAGATGTAGTTGACTTAATATAATGGCTTGAACGACAGATCATTTCTATCCTCAACTTGTAAGGTCAGAGATTCAGAGACTGCTCTGTTCCTTTTTTATTTTATTTATAACTTTCCCAAAAGACTCCCAAACTTTGTATGTTTTGTTAGATATACAAGATAATACCAACTCGGGTGGCAAGACTCTGAAACGTCGTCGTTACTTGTAATTACCCTAAAGATTAGAAAATACACAAACATTGTGTTTCTTCCTCAAGTCAAAATTAGGATTTTGTCATGCTCAAGGATGATATTAGATAAATCTTTTTGTAATCAATCGAAAATTTGTTTTTACAAAGAGAGACCAAATTCGCTTTGTACGTTTTTACAACTTTCACTGTTTAGCCTCAAACATAAACAGAGCAATTCGATTCTAGTGATGTGATGGGCATTTCAAAGTTTAGATTTATCGTTGTGGA